>CM022301.1:324517840-325717840 GCA_011799875.1 Thinopyrum elongatum | reverse complement strand
ATGCGGCCGAGAAAGCGTGCCCACGTTACGCCGTCCAGGAATAGTGCCGCACTTAGAAATTATAGAACCGTCAATAAATTTTGAGCCTGCGTCCCGTCACATTCCAAATTACTACCACGCTATATTTAATTGCAAACCTGTTCACGCCGATCAAAACCTAAATGGTTTCCCACTTAGGAGCGTATTAGTACTCGGTTATAAATACTACTATTGCACATTCCTCCTCAACTCCTCATCCACAAAAACAAACAAGTCATTCATCATCGTTTTCTTGCGTCTGCCATGGCCAGCGTGAGGTCTGGGTCAAGAGATTACCACCAGGGAGAGGCGAGCATGGAAGCGGAAGCACGAGAGATGTCCTGCCTCGCTGCGAAAGCAGCCGACATGTCCCGCCGCGCGGCCGTAGCAGCACAGAGGTCCCGCCACACCGCCGAAGCAGCACGGAGGTCCCGCCGAGCCGTCGATGCAGTAGACTGGTCCGGCCGCGCCGCGAAAGCAGCAGAGATGTCCTGCCGCGCCACGAATGCAGCAGAGATGTCCTCCCGCGCCGTGGCGGCCTGGGAAAATGTCTCGCAGGCAGGCGAGGACTCTTAAAGGCGCATGAATGCGATCGTCCATAGGCAGATGGATCAGATCTCCGGCTGGGCGAGGTTGCTGGACGACATGAAAGCCTCGTTTGAATAGGCTACCGGCGTCATCCGGCAACTAAGTGAGGGCAATGCGAAGCTCCGGGCCAAGTGCGACCTGCTGAGGGCGAAGATTGTCGGAAGTGCGAAGCAGCAGGAGGAGACCACTGCGTTGTTGAAGAGGACCGGCGTCATCGTCAAGAAACTTATGGACGAGAATGACATGCTCCGCATCGAGCGCCAAAGGCTGGTGGAGGAATCCATGGATGCTCTCAAGCAGCGTCTTGAGGACACGAAAGAGCTCATCACCGCTCGCCGCGGAGACTAGTTCCCGCGGCCTGCAGCAATGCATCAAGAAAGTAGAGATTAGCGAGCCAGATCGTTGTCTTCCTTCTTCTTTTGCCCTTGTGTATTTCGGGCGTTGCTGCATGTGGCTTTTTTAATTATCTTCCTAAATATGTAAGACAATTATTATCCACTGTCATCGTCCTTATATTCATCAGTCTTGCCATAAGTCGCAGTCGATGCTATATAGGTCCATCGGATCTTACATCAAGATCCGTGCAAAACTTTCTTTTCAGATTTTCTTTTTTCTCTCTTAAATCTCAGTCGAGTGAGACATAGCCACGCCGTGAAACAGGGGCTCGGGCGCCATTAATAGAGACGTTGGGAGGAAGGTGGGCGGTGGATAGAGGTCAAAGGGCTCTCCTCCCGATGAGCACGCGCAGGGGTCTGATCGCACGCCTCCCATACTCAAATAGCTACCCCGCACGACACCTCCTAGCCAATAAAAAAGGGGACGCGTGGCGGCACCTAATTGGTAAGTAGAACGCCCACGGTTTCAGTAATACTTGTGTTTCCGATTTGTAACGTGACAGCACTTGTTCCAAAATGAATTTGTTGATTGTTAATGTGTGCGCCTTCGCAAATCGGACAGAAAAATTACCACAGCATGTTGGTGCCATGTCATGACACCATGCCAAGTTTCATGATTTTCTGGCGAGTTTTGGATTTACGGGAATTTTAAAACCAAGTTACTCAATGTTTCCGGCCGAGCCAAGACGCCCAGATGTTTGAATTCCATTCCCACTTCTTCCATGGGACCTAGAAGTTCGCCCAAGTACACATAAATGATTTTCCAACTAACTTTTGCGCACTGGAGCATGCGCTTGTACTTCAAATTTGAATTATGTGCATTAAATGCCTGGAAAATCAATTAATGTATAAAAAGGCCAAATGAACCCGGAAAAATTCCAAAATTTAGCACGAAACTCCTATTTTGTCTAAGCTGCCTATGTAAAAAAATCAAGGCGGGAGAAGGCAGTGTATGTCGTTTCGCACACGGAGGTGACACGTTCCCTCTCGGAACCATGAGCCCTCTTGAGAGAAGCTCTGGTTTGCAAGAAGCTTATACCAAAGCTTGTCCCAATTCAGCTAAAAAAATTAACCACAGCATGTTGGTGCCATGTCATGACACCATGCCAAGTTTCATGATTTTCAGGCGTGTTTTGGATTTACAGGAATTAAAAAAACCAAGTTTCTCAATATTTCTAGCCGAGGCACGATGCCCAGATGTTTGAATTCCATTCCCATTTCTTGCATGGGACCTACAAATTCACCCAAGGACACACATGTGATTTTTCAACCAACTTTGGTGCACTGGAGCATGTGCTTGTAGTTCAAATTTGAATTATGCACATTAAATGCCCAGAAATTCAATTAATGTATAAAAAAGGCCAAATGAACCTAGAATAATTCCAAAATTTAGCATGATACTTCTATTTGGTCTAATGTGCCTGTGTATAAAAAATTAAGGCGGGAGAAGGCAGTGTATGTCATTTCGCACACGGAGGTGACACGTTCCCTCTCGGAACCACGAGCCTTCTTGAGAGAAGCTCCGGTTTGCAAGAAGCTTATACCAAAGCTTGTCCCAATTCGGCCAAAAAAATTACCACAACATGTTGGTGCCATGTCATGACACCATGCCAAGTTTCATGATTTTCAGGCGTGTTTTGGATTTACATGAATTAAAAAAACAGGTTTCTCAATGATACGTCTCCAACGTATCTATAATTTTTGATTGTTCCATGCTATTATATTATCATTCTTGGATGTTTTACAATCATTTTATAGCAACTTTATATCATTTTTTGGGACTAACCTATTGACATAGTGCCCAGTGCTAGTTGCTGTTTTTTGCTTGTTTTTTTACTTCGCAGGAAATCAATACCAAACGGAGTCCAAACGCAGCGAAACTTTTTGGTGATTTTTTCTGGACCAGAAGACACAAGTTGGGCCAAGAAAGTACCTGAGGGGGGCTCCGAGGGGAGCACAACCCACCAGGGCGTGCCTGCGGGCCCAGGCGCGCCCAGGTGGGTTGTGCCAACCTCGGCCGCCTCCCGCACCGCCTCTTTGCTCTATAAATACCCCAATATTCCAGAAACCCTAGGGGAGTCGAAGAAAATCAATTCCAGCCGTCGCAAGTTCCAGAAACCACAGATCCAATCTAGACACCAACACGGAGGGGTTCATCATCCTCATTGGTGCCTCTCCGATGATGCGTGAGTAGTTCATTGTAGACCTATGGATCCGTAGGTAGTAGCTAGATGGCTTCCTCTCTCTCTTTTGATTCTCAATACAATGATCTCTTGGAGATCTATTTGATGTAACTCTTTTTGCGGTGTGTTTGTTGGGATCCGATGAACTTTGAGTTTATGATCAGATCTATGTTTTTATCCATGAAAGTTATTTGAGTCTTTTGATCTCTTATATGCATGATTACTTATAGCCTCGTATTTCTTCTTCGAATCTTTGGTTTAGTTAGGCCAACTAGATCGATTTTTCTTGCCATGGGAAGAGGTGCTTTGTGATGGGTTCGATCTTACGGTGCTTGATCCCAGTGACAGAAGGGGAACCAACACGTATGTATCATTGCTATTAAGGATAACAAGATGGGGTCTATTTCTACATAAATAGATCTTGTCTACATCATGTCATCATTCTGATTGCATTACTCCGTTTCTCCATGAACTTAATACACTAGATGCATGCTGGATAGCGGTCGATGTGTGGAGTAATAGTAGTAGATGCAGGCAGGAGTCGGTCTACTAATCTTGGACGTGATGCCTATATAATGATCATTGCGTGGATATCGTCATAATTATTTGAAGTTCTATCAATTGCCCCACAGTAATTTGTTTACCCACCATATGCTATTTTTCTCGAGAGAAGCCACTAGTGAAATCTACGGCCCCCGGGTCTATTTTCTCATCATATATTTTTAGATCTATTTTGCTATTTACCTTTTTATTTATTTGCCACTTTTATTTTCAGATCTATATTTCTAAAAACCCAAAAATATTTTGCTGCACTTTATTTTATTCGTGATCTATTTATCCAATCTACAACAATTTATCTCCCGTCCACTTGCCAATTTCTGGCGCCGTTACCCAAAAGGGATTGACAGCCCCTTTAACACGTCGGGTTGCAAGTATTTGTTCTTTGTGTGCAAGTGCTATTTACGTAGTGTTGCTTGGTTCTCCTACTGGTTCGATAACCTTGGTCTCATCACTGAGGGAAATAGCTACCGTTGCTGTGCTGCATCATCCCTTCCTCTTTGGGGAAATACCGACGTAGTTCAAGCAAACATCACTCAATCTTACCGGCCGAGCCAGGACGCCCAGATGTTTGAATTTCATTCCCATTTCTTACATGGGACCTAGAAATTCACCCAAGGACACACATGTGATTTTTCAACCAACTTTGGTGCACTGGAGCATGTGCTTGTAGTTCAAATTTGAATTATGCACATTAAATGACCAGAAATTAAATTAAATGTATAAAAAGTCCAAACGAACCCGGAATAATTCCAAATTTTAACACGCACTCATATAGTTCTATGTTGCCTCTGTAAAAAATCAAGGGGAGGGGGAGGCAGCGTATATCGTTCGCACACAAAGGTTACACGTCCCCCCTCGGGAACCACGAGTCTTCTCGAGAGAAGCTCCGGTTTGCAAGAAGCTTATACCAAAACTAGTCCAAATGCGGCCAATTTTTTTACGACAGCATGTTGGTGCCATGAAATGACACCACGCCAAGTTTCATGATTTTCAGGCGAATTTTAAATTTCCAGGAATTTAAAAACCAAGTTTCTCAATATTCCCGGCCGAGCCACGACGCCCAGATGTTTGAATTTCATTCCCATTTCTTGCATGGGACCTATAAATTCACCCAAAGACACACATGTGATTTTTCAACAAACTTTGGTGCACTAGAGCATGTGCTTGTAGTTCAAATTTGAATTATGCACATTAAATGCCTAGAAACTCAATTAATGCATAAAAATGCCAAACAAACCCGGAATAATTCCAAATTTAAACACGACAATCATGTAGTTGCATGTTCACTATACATAAATGTTCTAGCAATTCAAACACCATCCTTTCCCTCTGTAACACCATTTTGTCTTTCAAAACATAATGAAAAAATCAGGTACACCACAAACAGTTTATTAGAAAGAATCGTGTGGGATGCGATATAAAATATCTTGGCGCACCGTCTTGTCTGGCTTACGCAGGAAGCTTCGTCGTCTATAGTCCACCGCCCGCGCTTGAACCACACTTGCGCGCCAGTTTCTCGCGGCACCGAGAGAAATTTTTCTGCCACCGCGGAAATATCTATCTCCCCACCCCCTCCCTCCCACCAAAAGCCACATTTCCACTGTTCCTCCTTGCTTTCCAAGTTCAAACCTTCACTGCTGCTTACTAGCAGCTCAGCCTCCTCGCCGGTGACCCTTCTTCTTGCAGCGCCACCTCCTCGCCGGCGACCCTTCTTCTTGTTGCGTGGCCTCCTCGCCGCCGACCCTTCTTCTTGCTGCGTGGCTTCGTCGATATGGTCAGGTAATCCACACCCCACCCACACCATCCTTCTCCTTCCCCGTCCCACATGCCCCGACCGACGGCGCGACACCTTCCGCCAAAATCACTGTCCCCGTCCTCCAATTAAGCGCCGCCCACAGCCATTTTGCACGCAGTATAACATGGAGCTCAGTAGCATCTGGCAGCGGAGAAGCAAATCGCGGCCGCACGCGCGCATGAGGTCGCTATGGCTATAATGCGTGCCGACCTCCAGATCTTGGAGGAGCACCTCATCTTCGAGGCCACCGTCGACACCGCCACGCAGTTGTCTACTTTAAAATACAGTTCGTGCTGTTTTCTTGAGGCCACCGCCAGTGCCTTCTAGTGATTTGTCCTCTGTAATGTTAATATGCAATCTGATGTTCAGTTAACAGTTTGGTCCTCTGAAATGTAATGTTCAGTTAACAGTTTGGTCCAACAATTGCTACATTTCGTAGTACTGTTCTCAAGCATTCTTTGTTTTGTTAACTGTCTTATCTTCTAGTACATGTTTCTATTCTGCAATGTCGTGCTCAGTTAACTGTTTTGGTTCATTTGGTCTGCTGTCCATTTAACTGTTTGGTTCAATTCTGCAATTTGATTTTCATTTGCTGTGGGTACAATTTTGTATTGTTATGCATGTGAGAAATAAATTGGCTGTACTCAATACATATTCTACTGATAGTATGGCAACTCTCAGTTACCCTGATCAAGATCTTCCTTATGTGTGTTGCAGGGAAACAATGGGAGACACTGCTGTTTACCATCAAGGTTTGCTCATGCATGGTCCTTTCGCTAATTGCACATTATTGTCCAGTTGTAGGAATCATTCTAATATTTAGGTTTCTTACAATTTGGTCTTGCACATCTAGGTCCTGCTGTTAGAGGCTTAGACCCACTATTCGACCCATTTTGCATATGGGGAAATGAGATGTCCATGAATATCAGTCAAGTCAAGAAACTCAGAAAGATTGTTAGGATGAAGAAACTTGCGATGAATAATAGCAAGATCTTTGTTTGCACAATGAAGAAGACATCAGCCAACTATAGGATGGAACTAACTCTTTTACCTTGTTTTTACCCCTTGCGCCATTTCAAAATTTATAACAGCGATTTATGCATATCTTTGTTTTCAGTACTTTTCAAAGCAGTTCACCGATGATTGCCTCTCAAACAACCTGCATGGTCAAGAGGCGAGGAAGGTATTCATTCAACACCCATGGTACAATATTGAAGTCTTCCTGAAGAGGACGAAGGTTGGGCGGGCAATTATCCATAGCCACTGGCCTAAAGTTGCAAGGACATTCAACATCACTGAAGGCTCAATATTTGCCTTCCGCTTCTGCAGTTTCCTAGATGAGATTCATCTGTCTATTTACCATGTATGATGCTACTTTTCAAAGGTTTTCGATGTTGCATGTGAAACTTGGTGCTGTTGTGTAATGGCGTAACTGAGTGCAAAAGCTATCTGATGTAATTCGATTATGAAATCCTGGTTTCCGTTATACGGATATGAAATATCTGGTGTGTTTTATAAGAAATATCAATTTGATTACTACATGGATTATCAATAATAGGCTAATTACCCTGCTTATTGGGGTTTTCTATTGCAGACGATTACTCAGACAGCACCGTGGGCGATGAACTCAAACAACCGACATAGTTTCTAGAAAGTAGGCGTGTTCGATCAACTAACAATCACACATGGCTTCCGGCAGAGAACTTTTTGCGTTAGGCCACCTTGCACAAACATTTCCACACAAAAAACTATGTGTGATATACATACGAACGGAAATGTTTTTCTGGGATTCACCATGTGGGATGTACATACGAACGGAAATGATTGGGTTTTGATGCCTCGCCAGATCGCACACGATCTCATTTTACCCCAGCCTGTGTGCCAGGAGGGCCTATCTCCGACGGTTTCTGGGTCGTGTGGGAAGGACCCCCCTATCACCCACACTCACTTGGTGACGGTTCCAAACACCGTCGTGGAAAGGGGTTAAAAACCGTTTGTATAGCAGGTCTCTGCACCAGTGAGCACCTCTTCCCATGGCAAGAAAAATCGATTTTGTTGGCCTAACTAAACCAATGATTCGAAAAAGAAATACGAGGCTATAAGTAATCATGCATATAAGAGATCAAAGAAACTCAAATAACTTTCATGGATAAATAGATCTGATCATAAACTCAAAGTTCATTGGATCCCAACAAACACACCGCAAAAAGAGTTACATCAAATAGTTCTCCAAGAGACCATTATATTGAGAATCAAAAGAGAGAGAGGAATCCATCTAGCTACTAACTACGGACCCATAGGTCTACAATGAACTACTCACGTATCATCGGAGAGGCACCAATGAGGATGATGAACCCCTCTGTGATGGTGTGTAGATTGGATCTGGTGGTTCTGGAACTTGCGGCGGCTGGAATTTGTTTCGTCGACTCCCCTAGGGTTTTTTGGATTTTCGGGGTATTTATGGAGCAAAGAGGCGGTGCGGGAGGCGGCCGAGGTGGGCATAACCCACCAGGGCACGCCTGGGCCCCCAGGCACGCCCAGGTGGGTTGTGCTCACCTCGGAGCCCCCCTCAGGTACTTCTTTGGCCCAACAGGTGTCTTCTGGTCCAGAAAAAATCTTCAAAATTTTTTGCTGCGTTTGGACTCCGTTTGGTATTGATTTTCTGCGAAGTAAAAAACAAGCAAAAAACAGCAACTCGCACTAGGCACTATGTCAATAGGTTAGTCCCAAAAAATATATAAAGTTGCTATAAAATGATTGTAAAACATCCAAGAATGATAATATAACAGCATGGAATAAGCAAAAATTATAGATACGTTGGAGACGTATCAGCATCCCCAAGCTTAATTCCTATTCGTCCTTGAGTAGGTAAATGATAAAAACATAATTTTTTATGTGGAATGCTGCCTAACATGTTCATCACATATTCTTTTATTTTGTAGCATGGACATTTGGACTTTTATATGATTCAAAGCAATAGTCTAGTTTTGACATGAAGATTTCAATACTCAAGCATATCAACAAGCAACCGTCTTTCAAAATATCAACACTAAAGCAAGTTATCCCTAGCCCATCATGCTCAATCATTGATCCATTCATGAAACACACTCGCATATTAGCTACATCCAATGCTCAAGTATGATCATAGTGCCCCTTAGTTCGTGCTTTATAAGAGAAGATGGAGACTCAAATAAAAATAAAAATTGCATAAAGTAAATAGAAAGGCCCTCACAGAGGGAAGTAGGGATTTGTAGAGGTGCCAGTGCTCAAAGCGAAAAAATAGAGATAAAATATTTTGGGTGGCATGCTTTTCCTGTCAACGAAAACGATCAAGTGGTTCCCAATACTTTCCATGCTAGATATATCATAGGCGGTTCCCAAACAGAAAATAAAGTTTATTCCTTTTTCCACCATACTTTCACTTTCCATGGCTAGCCGTATCCACGGGTGCCGTCCATACCAACACTTTCCAAGGAATTTATTATTTGACAACATAAAGTAAATTCATTTTTCATTTCGGGACTGGGCATCCCTAATACCTTTGCCGTACTCTCGTGCAATGACAAGTGAATAAACACTCATCTTGAGAATAACACATCTAGCATGGAAAAATATCAGCCACCCACTACCATTTCATGAGCGGTACGAGCACACAAAAAGGAAATTGTTTTGAAAATTAGAGATGGTACATACAAATTTGTTTAGAATGGCTCAGAAATACCGCATATAGGTAGGTATGGTGGACTCATATGGCAAAACTAGGTTTAAGGATTTTGGATGCACAAGTAGTATTCCTACTTAGTACAAGTGAAGGCTAGCAAAAAGATTGAGAAGCATCCAACCAAGAAATGAAAAATCACATAAGCGAGCATTGATCATAACTAACACCAAATAATGCACCACAAGTAGGATGTAATTTTAGTGCATAACTATTAACTTTCGTGCTTGCATAGGGAATCACAAACCTTAACACCAATATTCTTACTAAAGCACAATTACTCACCAACATGACTCACATATCACTATCATCATATCTCAAAACTATTACAAAGAATCAAGTTTATTTTGTCCAATGATCTTCATGAAAGTTTTTATTATATCCCTCTTGAATATCTATCACTTTGGGACTAATTTCATATATTGCTATTTCTTTTGGCAAGCTCAAACAAATTTAAGTGAAGAACATGAGCATAAAAAATTTCATCTCTCAAAATAATATAAGTGAAGCATGAGAGAATTTCTTCAAAATTACTAACTCTCAAATAAATCTAAGTGAAGCATGAGAGCATTTCTTCAAAAATATTAAAGGACACCGTGCTCAAAAGGATATAAGTGAAGCACTAGAGCAATTCTATAGCTCAAATTTTTTTAATTGAAGCATAAAGAGCAATTCTAACAAATCATAGCATAATTTTGACTCTCTCAAATAGGTGTGTCCAGCAAGGATACTTGTGACAAACTAAAAAGCAAAACAAGCAAATACTCATATAATACAAGATGCTCCAAGCAAAACTCATGATATGTGACGAATAAAAATATAGCTCCAAGTAAAATACCGATGGTCGTTAGAAGAAAGAGGGGACGCCACTCGGGGCATCCCCAAGCTTAGTTGCTTATTTCTCCTTGAATATTGCCTTGGGGTTCCATGGGGCATCCCCAAGCTTAGGCTCTTCTTACTCCTTATTCGTTCATCCATCGTGATCTCACCCAAAACTTGAAAACTTCAATCACACAAAACTTAACAAAACCTTCGTGAGATCCGTTAGTATAGGAAAACCAATCTTTACTTTAAGTACTGTAGAAAACCCATTCAAGTTTTGTTATTGCATTATATCTACTGTATTCTAACTTTGCCATGGCTTATACACCCCGATACAATCCATAGAATCATCAAAATAAGCACACAATGCAAAGAAAACAAAATCTGTCAAAAACAGAACAGGCTGTAAAGATGCAAATTTGCTCATACTTCTGTAAATCCAAAAATTCTGAAAAATTAGGAAAACATAGGAAATTTGTATATCAATCTTGTTTAAAAAAATCATAATTTTTAGTCACTTTTGTGAATCTAGACAATTATTTTACTGGACACAAAAGTTTCTATTTTCAACAAGATCAAATCAACTATCACCAAAGCTATCCCAAAGGCTTTACTTGGTAGAAACACTAACTAAAACATAAAAAACACAATAATAACAGAGGCATAATTGTGGAAACACTCAAGAACAGAAAGAAAAAGGCAAAAATAAATTTTATTCATTGGGTTGCCTCCCAACAAGCGCTATCATTTTATGCCCCTAGCTAGGTATAAAACATAGATCTAAGTATTGTCATCTTTAGTTCTAGATCCATAGGATGCCCTCATGATTGATTCATATGGTGGCTTAATTCTAGTTCTAGGGAAGTGTTCCATACCCTTTCTCAAAGGCAACTGCAATTTAATATTGCCTTCTTTCATATCAATCCCGGCACCAATATTACGTGAAAACGGTCTACCGAGTATAATTGGACAAGATGGATTGCAATCAATTTCAAGAACGATAAAATCTATGGGAACATAATTCCTATTTGCAAGAATAAGAAAATCATTAATTCTTCCCAAAGGCTTTTTAATAGTAGAATCCGCCAAGTGCAAATTTAAAGAACACTCTTCAATATTGGTAAGACCAAGCACATCACATAAAGATTTTGGAATTGTGGAAACACTAGAACCCAAATCACATAAAGCAAAACACTCATAATTTTTTATCTTGACTTTGATGGTGGGTTCCCATTCATCATGTAATTTTCTAGGAATCGAGATCTCTAATTCCAACTTTTCTTCAAAAGCTTTCATCATAGCATCAACAATATGTTTAGTAAAAGCTTTATTTTGTTCATAAGCATGGGGTGAATTTATCATGGATTGCAACAAAGAAATACAATCAATCAAAGAGCAACTATCATAATTAAAGTCTTTGTAATCCAAAAGAGTGGGCACATCACTAGTTAAAGTTTTGACCTCTCCAAACCCACTTTTATCAATTTTTTCATCAAGATTTTCACCATCCAAATTATCGGGATGCCTTCTAACTAAAGTTGACTCTTCTTCAGTCCCTTTATCATCAATTTTAATTTTACTAAACAAGGAATCAATAGAAGATACACCAATCACTTTAAGATCTTCATCATTTTTATGAAAGCAATCACTAGAAAATGCTCTTTCTTAAAATTCTCTTTTAGCTCTAAGCACAGCGGTTCTTTTCTTACTTGCATCCATAGAAACATATAAAGCTTTAGTTGATTCCTCAACCTTGGGCACAAAAATTTTCAACTTGAGATTTTCTACATCGTGAGAAATCCTATCAATGCTTCTAGACATATCATGAATCTTATTCAACTTTTCTTCTATCGTATTAGTGAAAACTTTTTGAGCATTGATAAGTTCTTTAATATTATTCTCAAGATCAGAGGTGTTCCTATTATTATTATAAGAAGGATTACCATAGGAATTACCATAATTATTAGAGGAATTTCCAGGAAAAGGCCTAGGATTAAAATTACCTCTATAAGCATTGTTATTAAAATTGTTTCACAAGATAAAAGTCACATCTACAGAATCACTATTTTGCTCAATCAAAGTAGACAAAGGAACATCATTAAGATCAGTAGGAGCACTTTTATTAGCAACCAAATTCATAAGAGCATCAACTTTTTTCACTCAAAGAATTTATTTCTTCAACCAAATTAACTTTTTTACTAGTAGAAGCCCTTTTGGTATGCCATTGTGAATAATTTGCCATACTATTATCAAGCAATTTAGTAGCTTCACCCAAAGTAATTTCCATAAAAGTACCACCCGCGGCGGAATCTAAAAGATTTCTAGAAACAAAATTCAATCCCGCATAAAAAATTTGTATGATCATCCAAAGATTTAAACCATGAGTAGGACAATTTCTTAGCATCAATTTCATTCTCTCCCAAGATTGCGCAACATGTTCATGATCAAGTTGCTTAAAATTCATGATCTGAGTTCTAAGGGAAATAATTTTCACGGGCGGAAAATACTTAGTAATGAAAGCATCTTTGCATTTATCCCAAGAATCGATACTATTGCGAGGCAAAGAAGAAAACCAAATTTTTGCATGATCTCGCAAAGAAAACGGAAATAATTTGAACTTCACAATATCATTATCCACATCTTTTTTATTTTGCATATTGCATAATTCTACGAATGTGTTAAGATGGGACGCGGCATCCTCATTAGGAGTACCAAAAATCTGATCTTTCATAACAAGATTCAACAAAGCGGCATTTATCACAAGATTCCGCACTAGTGGCGGGAGGAACAATCGGAGTGCTAATAAAATCATTGTTGTTGGTATTGGAAAAATCACACAACTTGGTGTTCTCTTGAGTCATCGTGACTAAGCAAACAAGATTGCACACAAAAATAGATCCGACGAGAAAACGGCGAACGAAAGAGGGCGAATAAAATGGCAATTTTTTGTGAAGTGGGAGAGATGAAGACGAGAGGCAAATGGCAAATAATGTAAATTGCAAGGAGATGAGATTTGTGATTAGGAACCTGATAGATGTTGATGATGTCTCCTCGGCAACGGCGCCAGAAATCCTTTCTTGGTGGCTCGTGTTCGTGTCAGTTTTTCCCCGAAGAGGAAGGGATGATGCAGCATAGCTACGGTAGGTATTTCCCTCAGTGATGAAACCAAGGTTATCGAACTAGTAGGAGAACCAAACAACACTATGTAAATGGTAGCTGCACACAAAGAACAAATACTTGCAACCCGACGCGTAAGAGGGGTTGTCAATCCCTCCCGGGTAAAAGATAGATTGGTTTGTATGATTTTGGGTAAATAGATCTCCCGATAGAACAAAATAAAATAAATAAAGAAAAAGTGCAGCAAGGTATTTTTGGGTTTTTAGAATAATAGATCTGAAAACAAAAGCAAATAAAAATAGATCTCAAGGCAAATATGATAAAGAGTAGACCCGGGGGCCGTAGATTTCACTAGTGGCTTCTCTCGAGAAAATAGCATATGGCGGGTAAACAAATTACTGTTGGGCAATTGATAGAACTTCAAATAATTATGATGATATCCAGGCAATGATCATTATATAGGCATCACGTCCAAGATTAGTAGACCGACTCCTGCCTGCATCTACTACTATTACTCCACACATCGACCGCTATCCAGCATGCATCTAGTGTATTAAGTTCAAGGAAAAACGGAGTAATGCAATAAGAACGATGACATGATGTAGACAAGATCTATTCATGTAGGAATAGACCCCATCTTGTTATCCTTAATAGCAACGATCAATACGTGTCTTGCTGCCCCTTCTGTCACTGGGAAAGAACGCCGCATGACCGAACCCATCACAAAGCACCTCTTCCCATGGCAAGAAAAATCGATCTAGTTGGCCTAACTAAACCAAAGATTTGAAGAAGAAATATGAGGCTATAAGTAATCATGCATATAAGAGATCAAAGAAACTCAAATAACTTTCATGGATAAATAGATCTGATCATAAACTCAAAGTTCATCGGATCCCAACAAACACACCGCAAAAAGAGTTACATCAAATAGATCTCCAAGAGACCATTGTATTGAGAATCAAAAGAGAGAGAGGAAGCCATCTAGATACTAACTACGGACCCGTAGGTCTACAATGAACTACTCACGCTTCATCGAAGAGGCACCAATGAGGATGATGAACTCCTTTGTGAGGGTGTCTAGATTGATCTGGTGGTTCTGGAACTTGCGGCTGCTGGAATTGTGTTTCGTCAACTCCCCTAGGGTTTTTGGATTTTGGGGGTATTTATAGAGCAAAGAGGCGGTGCGAGAGGTGGCCGAGGTGGGCACAACCCACCAGGGCGCGCCCAGGTGGGTTGTGCTCCCCTCGAAGCCCCCCTCTGGTACTTCTTTGGCCCAATAGGTGTCTTCTGGTCCAGAAAAAATCTCCAAAAAGTTTCGCCGCGTTTGGACTCCGTTTGGTATTGATTTTCTGCGAAGTAAAAAATGAGCAAAAAACAGCAACTGGCACTGGGCACTATGTCAATAGGTTAGCCCCAAAAATGATATAAAGTCTCTATAAAATGATTGTAAAACATCCAAGAATGATAATATAACAGCATGGAACAAGCAAAAATTATAGATACGTTGGAGACGTATCATGCACTGATAGAGCATCACTTGAATCACATTGGTCAACTTGGCGCCCGCCTTTTTCATGCTGACGATGCGCTTCTGCAACAACTCCACCTCAGTGGGTGACCCGTAGTCAAGGCCCTTTTTGGTCCACGAGGTTAGCCTCGCCAGGGGTCCGGATCTGAATTCGGGAGCCGCCGCCCAGGCCGCGTCACATGGCTCTGTGATGTAGAACCACTCATTCTGCCCAACTTTGACAGTGTCTATGAATGTGCCCTCCGGCCACTCGACTCGGGCGAGCTTGCTGACCATTGCTCCCCCGCAGTCCACCTACTGGCCATCAATGATCTTCGGTTTGATGTTAAAGACTTTCAGCCACAGGCCGAAGTCTGGCTGGATCCGAAGAAAGGCCTTGCAAACGACAATGAAGGACGAGATGTGAAGAAAGGAGTTCGGGGCTAGATCATGAAAGTCTAGCTCGTAGAAGAACATCAATCCCCGAACGAAGGGGTGGAGCGGGAAGCCCAGTCCCCGAACAAAGTGGGGGATGAACACCACCCTCTCACCGGGCTGGGGGCATAGGGATGGCCTGGCCCTCCTCTAGAGCCCGATGGGCGACGCCGACAGGGAGATAGCCGGCGCGCTTCAGGTCCTCGATGTAATCGTTGGTGACGATGGAGGCCTCCCACTTGCCCTTAGCACTAGATCCAGCCATAACCGAATTGGGGGAGTGGCTGGGAAGAAGTGCTTGTGGAGAGGTGATTTGGGGCAATGGAGCTCTATAGATTGGGAAAGCGATGGCAAGAGGAAGTAGAAGGCGTACACAGAAAGCGATGGCCGTTTCCCTTTTATAAACTACAGTAATGCCAACAGTCCTTTAACTGCGCCGCGGGCCTTGCCGCTTCCCGATATAATCATGACGTTATGCGCGAGTGGGGTGATCGAAATCATTGATCATATCCCTTAAAAAATGGGGCACGATCTCCACTTTGATGGGACGTGCCAATGGAAGAGCTGCCTCAAACCACGCATCAAGTACTCACAAAGGTTCGGCATTTGTGACCGGCCGCGACCTTTTCGCCAAAAGTTGTCAGGCAAAGGCACTGAGCGGTTGGCCTTCGGGGCTAAGTAAAATCAATAATGTGGATTCCGGATACAACTTAGTTGAGCACATAGCCGAACTTGGCCGAGTAGTTTTAGAGGCTTAGCCAAGGGAGATTACTCTGAACACACAGGGGGAGAGGAACTCGCCCCGCAAGTCGGAGGCTTCAGGTACACCAAGAACTCTGGAAGCGGTAAGACACCAGCGTTGGAGCCTAGTTCGGGGGCTACTAAGGGAGTCCTGGATTAGGGGGTCCTCGGGTGGCCAGCCTGTCTGAGAGGGAGTCCCGGATTAAGGGGTCCTCGGGCGTCCGGGTTATGTGACATGGGCCGGACTGATGGGCCGTGAAGATATAAGATAGAAGGCCTTTCCCCGTGTCTGGATGGGACTCTCCTTTGCATGGATGGCAAGATTGGCATCCGGATGTGTAATTTCCTTCCTCTGTAAACTGACTCTGTACAACCCTAGCCCCCTCCGGTGTCTATATAAACCAGAGGGTTTAGTCCGTAGAGGCCATCATAACTCCCATAGGCTAGACATCTAGGGTTTAGCCATTATGATCTCGAGGTAGATCAACTCTTGTAACCCCTATACTCATCAAATACAATCAAGCAGGAGGTAGGGTTTTACCTCCATTAAGAGGGCCCAAACCTGGGTAAACATCATGTTCCCTTTATCCCTTGTTACCTTCGATCCTCAGACGCACAGTTCGGGACCCCCTACCCGAGATCAGCCGGTTTTTACACTGACATTGGTGCTTTCATTGAGAGTTCCTCCGTGTCGTCGACGGAAGGATCGATGGCTCACCTTGTCATCAACAACAACATCACCTCTGGAGGAGCCCTAGTTCCGAGACAGATCCTCCAACTCGGCGGTTTTACCATGGGCGCTCGCTCGGCCATTAAGCCAAAGGTGGCCCCCCAAATCGCCAAACATCATCTCCGCATCGGCCTCGAACACTCCGATAAGATGGATCCGGCAGATGTCTCATCCTTGAACGAACTGCTAGATCGCATCGCCACCCTAGGGGTCGCTACAGACTATGATCAGATTGGGCTTAAACCCGATCAGAGGGAAATCAAGTCCCCGCCGATCACCCATCTGGTAGCGGTCGTGGTGGAACAAGCCGAGAATACTTCTCCCCCTAAGTTGATAACAAGCTATGTTCGGATTTCTGAGCCCTGCGAGCCGGATACCCATCTTCAGCAAGAGACCACAGGTCCTCCGAACATAGAATCAGGCATTGAGCCCGAAAGTCACCAGGACCCTCCTGATCCTGGACTAGTGACCTCGGAGAAGCACTCTTCGGAGGATGACGACCTCAATGTCTTTACGGTCTTCGAGACCTTTTCTTCAAATAATCGGCGCAAAAGGGCACTTCGCGACCTCGCCGAAGTCAACCAAGTAGCCGCACTAAATCCTTGGAACGATACGGCAATAACTTTTACCGCCGACGATGAACCAAGGGCCAAATCAGTCTGAGCACCTGCCGCCTTGGTCTTAAACCCAATTGTAGATGGCTTTCGACTCACCAAGGTGCTCATGGACGGCGGCAGCGGACTAAATCTCATCTATGAAGACACGCTCAATAAAATGCAAATGGACAAGAGTCGCATCGAGCAAAGCATCACCACCTTTCGAGGGATTATCCTCAGTTGTGAAGCACGATGTTCGGGGAAAATTAAACTTGATGTAGTATTCGGCACGCCGGAGAACTACAGGTCCGAAGAGTTGTTCTTCCACGTGGCACCTTTCAATAGCGGATATCACGCCTTGTTGGGGCGAGATGCCTTCACACGCTTCCAAGCCATACCCCATTACGGGTATATGAAGCTCAAAATGCCAGGGCCCAACGGAGTTATCACCATCACCAGTGATCCGGATATAGCACTCCGCGCCGAAAACAAAACGGCATCCTTGGCCCTCGAGGCATTATCTGAAGCCCTAGCGGCCGAGGAGCTAACCACTCTGCGTTCCACAGTGGACAAAGATGATGTAATCCTCGATAAGAGGCCCAAGTCCACTTCTTTCAAACCAGCAGACGAAATAGTAAAATTTCAAGTACACCCGACGGATCCCAACAAGACAGCCTCCATTGGAGCACAGCTGGATCCAATGATCGACGCCGCACTAAGAGCGTTCCTGCGCGAAAATTGGGATATATTCGCCTGGCACCCTTCGGACATGCCTGGGATCCCACGCAGACGGGCCGAACATAGCCTCAATATTATAAAGGGGTTCAAACCAGTCAAGCAAACGCTGCGGCAATTTTCCGAACCCAAACGACAAGCTATGGGGGAGGAGCTAGCTAAACTTCTCGAAGCAGGGTTCATCAGAGAGATCAAAGACCCGGACTGGCTAGCAAATCTGGTCATGGTACCGAAGAAGGATAAATCCTGGCGCCTTTGCGTCGATTTCAAAGACCTCAATAAAGCCTGCCCTAAGGACCCCTTCCCGCTGCCCCGCATTGACCAAATCATTGACGCGACTGCAGGACACGATTCACTGTGTTTCCTCGACGCATACTTCGGATACCATCAAATTAAGATGAAGGAGTCCGACCAGCCCGCAACGGCATTCATTACCCCGTATGGGCCTTTCTGCTTCAACACCATGCCGTTCGGACTCAAAAACGCTGGTGCCACTTACCAACGCATGATTCAAACATGTCTGGAGAAACAAATTGGCAAGACAGTGGAGGCATACATAGATGATGTAGTCATCAAGACTAAAAATGTCGAATCATTGGTGGACAATCTACGCCTCACATTCGACAACCTCCGAACATATGACATACGGCTCAATCTGGAAAAATGTGTCTTCAGCGTTCCAGCCGGAAAACTACTCGGGTTCATTGTTCCAATAGAGGAATCGAAGCAAACCCAGCAAAAATCCAAGCCCTGTCACAATTGGCAACCCCAACAGACCTAAAGCAGGTCCAAAAAATGCTGGGTGCGTGGCAGCTTTGAGCCGCTTTATCTCCAGATTGGGAGAAAAGGCACTGCCACTTTATCGCCTACTCCGATGAACCGACCACTTCGAGTGGACGGATGCGGCAACAGTCGGATTGGAAGAAATCAAAGCTTTGTTAGCGAGCAACCCAATACTCGCCGCACCAAACGTCGGCGAACCTATGTTGCTCTACATATCTGCAACCCACCAGGTGGTGAGCGCGGTGCTCGTCGTCGAACGAGAGGAAGAGGGACATAAATTCCCACTCCAAAAACCAGTATACTATGTATCGACGGTCCTTACACCGTGCAAATCTCGATACCCACACTACCAAAAGATAGCGTATGCGGTCTTCATGGCATCCCGGAAGCTGCGGCACTACTTTCAAGAGTGTTCGATCACGGTGGCATCCGAAGTACCACTCAATGATATCATAAATAATCGGGACGCCATCGGCTGCATAGCCAAATGGGCCATCGAGCTCTTACTGTTTGAAATAACATACAAACCACGCCGAGCTATTAAATCTCAGGTGTTGGCCGACTTCGTCGCCGAATGGACGGAAGCCGAACTCCCTAAAGAATACAGCACATACTCCAACTGGGTAATGTACTTTGACGGCTCTAAAATGTTAGCCGGGTTTGGAGCCGGTGTCATCTTAACTTCCCCTACTGGGGACACAGTCCGCTATGTATTGCAAATAATGTACATGGACTCCAACAACGCAGCCGAATACGAGGCACTACTGCACGGTCTCCGGATAGCTGTTTCTATGGGCATTCAACGCCTAGAGGTGCATGGGGATTCAAACCTCGCAATATCCCAAATAAATGGAGATTTTGATGCAAAAGATCCAAAGGTGACGGCATACCGCGACGCCGTACTCAAAATATTAGCTCGGTTTGAGGGGCTCGAGTTTCATCACGTCGCTGGAGACAGTAATCAGGCAGCGGACATCCTTGCTCGAATAGGCGCTAAACGTGACCCCGTCCCACCTAACACCTTTGTGAAAAGGCTCTTCAAGCCATCCGTGGTATGGCAGGACGAGAGCGGCAACATTAGTCCGGAGCCGATCATACCCTCAGATGCCGAACACAATTCCGATATCATCGGGGGCTCAGGCACCGAAATGACACCTTCTGCCCATGTAATCATGGCTATCATTGCTCCATGGACCGAACCCTTCCTGGCCTACCTTAATAGGCGGGAGCTCCCTGAGGACCAGAATGTGGCCCGTCGCATAGTTCGATGCTCGAAAGCCTACAAGGTTCATGAAGGAGAACTCTACAAGAAAAGTACTACTGGAGTTCTTCAAAGATGTATCTCCAAAGAGGAGGGACGGCAGCTCTTGGCCGAAATACATGCTGGTCTCGGTGGCCATCACGCCGCCGCTCGGGCCCTCATAAGTAAGGCCTTCCGTACAGGTTTCTTTTGGCCTACAGCCCTAGCAGATGCACAGGCTCTTGTACAGCGCTGTGTCGGATGCCAGCTTTTCGCCAATCAAAGTCACATGCCGCCCACCGCCTTAAAAACAATCCCCATTACTTGGCCTTTTGCGGTCTGGGGGCTGGATATGGTTGGACCCCTTAAAGGGGGAAGCCACAAGAAGGAATATTTGCTGGTTATGGTGGACAAATTCACTAAGTGGATAGAAGCCAAACCAGTAAAAACGGCTGAAGCTGGACCGGTGATCGACTTTATATCCGGCGTTGTACACCATTATGGTGTCCCTCACAGTATCATTACTGACAATGGCTCTAACTTCACAGCCGATGAGGTGAAAACTTGGTGTGCTAACTTGGGCATCAAGCTTGATTACGCCTCCGTATATCACCCTCAAACAAACGGTCAGGTCGAACGGGCTAATGGCCTGATAATGAGCGGCATCAAACCTAGACTAGTGCGATCCCTACGGGAGTTAGATAAGCACTGGGTCGAGGAACTCGATTCCGTACTCTGGGGGCTGCGGACCACGCCCAATCGCATGACCGGATACACCCCCTTTTTTATGGTGTACAGCGCAGAGGCTGTTTTGCCCTGCGATATTATTCATGACTCACCTCGAGTGCGCATGTATGAAGAGAGAGAAGCCGAGCTCGATCGGCAGGATGACCTAGATGGCCTAGAGGAGGAGCGCGATGTTGCAAAAGCCCGTTCCGCATTCTATCAGCAGCAGGCTCGGAGGTACCAAAGCAGAGAAGTGCGGGCCAAGACCTATAATGTCGGCGAACTCGTTTTACGCCTCCCAGAGAAGGAGAAGGACAAGCTCAAACCAAAATGGGAGGGTCCCTTCATTATAGATGAAGTTCTCACAGGAGGAGCCTATCGCCTTCGTAATGCATCGGATAATCGCCTAGAGCCGAATCCATGGAACGCTGCTCGGCTCCGAAGATTCTACGCATGAGTTCGGTCATACTTTTTTCCTTCCTTTTTTTTCTCTCCTCTTCATTTTGTTTTTGTTTCCTCATTTTTATACGATTCCCAGGATGTGTTCGGATCAGCCGAACACTTGGAGGGTAAAACATCCTAAAATGTATACACCCCACCATGACTGGGGGCTTCTTTAACCGAAGCTTATTATTATTTCAAGCCTGGAGCTCAAAATATAAATGTCGTTTGCTCATATACATCCTTTTTGCCATTATATGCACCTCTATGACTTAAGTTTTTTGCCAAGCTGGGTTGCCTTGCTGCTGTGTTTATGCCCTACGTTCCCGATTGTTCGGCTAGGGCGTAAAGGGAGCACCTCTGCGATTGTTACAACCGGGTCACCGGACATGTACCTCAGACGGGTGAAGCCGAAAGCTAGCGTTCTTAAGAGAATAGGTGGTCGGCAATCAAACGACAGATTGTTACATTCTTGTAACCACTCCAAATACTATGGGATAGTTTTTCCGTATAATGGACCAAAGCCCCGGCACGCATAATTACTGCCTGCCAACCCAAGGAAAGGAACCCTTAACGGAACTATTTTCCTTGGAAGATGTTTCTTACATATGTAATATAACATACATCCTGAACTACAATTTTTTGTCTGTTCGAGCACAATGACTGGGTTGCCTGGTTTCCGGACATAGTGAATGTTTCTTTTCATTCCCAACAGTATCCGGAAACACTCCACCATTTTGGTCCGGAGGTTAAAGCCGAAAGCCTGTGATGACAAAACTTTTCACATGTTCGGATAAAGGCACAGGTTGATCATAATGTACTCTAATACATTGCATCAAATATCTATTCCTTATCTATTCCATCTATAAGACTGTCTAACCTATAGTCTTCCTGCGAATACTTCGCAGCTATCATTACTTGGTCATACACCAAACTCACTGGAATCTCTTTCCCGTCTGGTCCCTGTGGTCCCACTCGGGCCATATGATTTGGATCTAGCTTGGTAAAACGTGTTTTCACCATGGCCTAGGCTTCTTGTGCGCCCTCACGGCAGGCAGATGTCTTCCATAGCTCAATGTGGCGCTGGGCACCTTTGAACAGGTTTGCCAAGCCCTCCATACTCTCTGGAGGGGTATCGGATGGACATAAAGCCTTCACCATACTCTTCATGGCCTTCCGGGCCCGAGCATGTACCGCGGACAGCTCCTTTAGCACGTCGCCTTGAAATCGGATACTTCCTTTTCCGGCCTACCAGTTAACAGACCTGCAGCAACAGAGTCATGATATTCTAAATTATGGATTAAACATGAGCACCTAGGGAGGTTCTAAATAAAAGAGGAAGACATACCGAATATGCCGCCCTTCAGTTTTTCATTTTCTCTCTGAGCGGCCGATAACTGAGCCTTCAAGCTCTCTATCTCTTCGGATTGTTTGTCCTTTTCCTCCTTGAGATTTTTCTCCCTGGACGCACTCGTTGCGATCTTTTTCATCTCCACCAGTTCGGCGGTAACAACATTCAGCTGCATTTGGTTTTATTTTCAGCTCCTGGGCTAGCGCAGTGTTCTTTTCTTTAAGGACCTGCAGGGTATATCGATCCTTAAATCGGTTTGCCTCACCGCTTCAAGTCTCGGGGGCTACTAGCATATGACTATCCAAAAATTGCATAAACGCTTACCTGTATGTCCTTTGAGAACAACTGAGTGACTCCGGCAAGTCCGTCTCGAGCGGCTCGGATATATGCATCCACCGTGCTGAGTGCGGTAAACTCTTGCTCGGAAAAAGCCGGGGCACGCATGGCTTCCTTTAATCGACGGTGATTCATCACTCTCTCCACTTCAGAATTCGTGACAGATACGTCGTCCGAATCCTCATGAGGATTTGGATCTGGCATTGCCTCGATTCTCGTCCTAGTTGGCGAGTCCGGCACCGGATTGGCGGACATTCGGCTAGCAGGGCGTTTTCCCACCGTCTGCCGCGTGTTTCTCCTGACATCAAAGATAAGAAGGAGATCTTAAGCAATCCAGAATCATGCCTAGGCATGTATTAAGCGGACATACCTCTTGGAAGTCTGTGGGGTTTTTGCAGCACTCCCGGTCCCCTTTCATTTTGAACGGCTTCCCTGTGTAGGGGCCGCCCTCGAGGAGGTACGGTCTGCCGAACGCCGATCCTGTTAAAAGTTCGGAACGGTATAATAAGCAAAAGTGCAGATAAGGGTTTCCTTTCAAGAGCCCTCCGAATACTTACGATGCAGAAGGGATAGAGGCGGGGGTAGTCGGCGGTGATAGCCACTCTTAAGCCGTCAAGGCTCGCTTGATAGAATACCCCATCATCGAACTCTATGTATATGTCCGGATCCTCGTGAAAGCCAGGGTTTCCATCGCGGCTATGATCCTCTGGCTATGGAGCGGGACAACGGACGTCCTCAATCATCTTCCTCCATGACTATTTTTGGTAACAAAGGGCAAAGTTGATTAGTATCTGTGGCAGCAATAAGGCAGCGCAGACAATCGAAATCTTACCCATTCTACGGGGTTGTACATGGAATAGCCATCCCAGCAGTTTAAGCGGAGGAAGTCTTCTTTCTCACCCTTATACAGATCGGCCAGGATTGTGGCGAGTTCGGCAGGGGTATCCGGACCCTTCCGTCTGTAATAGGAAGCGTCATCTTCTCCATTATAACACCATAAGGGAGTTACTCTGGATTGGAGAGGCTGGACGCACCTCTTTATTGCAACAGCCATGACCTCGACTATCGAGAGCTTGGTATGGGCTAGTAACCTGATCTTGTTAACCAACCTTTTTATTTCCGGACTGTCTTCCTCCTTGGGACTTCGGGGACGCCTATTGAGACGCTTCTTTAAAGGAGCACTGGAAAATTCGGGAAGGCCGCGCCGAACTGGGTCCAGGAGTGGGACGTCGTCCATATAAAACCATTCCGAAGACCACTATGGGTATCCGGATCCGGCTATACGCCATACTTCGGCACCGCCCACTTCAAAAATAGAGCCTCCCCGATGGCGGGGAATAAGGCAAAAGAACTTCCTCCATAGTTCAAAATGGGCCTCGATGCCTAAGAACAGTTCGCAGAGGGCAACAAAACCTGAGATGTGCAGAATCGAACCTGGGGTAAGGTTGTGTAGTTGGATGCCGTAAAATTCCAATAGGCCCCTGAGAAAGGGGTGGATTGGAAATCCAAGGCCCCATAGCAGAAAGGGGATGAAGGACACCCTCTCCTCCTTGTTGGGGTTGGGGAAATTCTCAGCCATCACATCATTGCCAATTGAGGCCAATCCCGCTCGAACGGAGACTAGATCCGTGAGGGGAAGGTAGCCCTGTGTCTGGAGTCGACTCAGTTGAAGATGAGGCACGGAACAACTCTGCTAACCACCCTCTTGAGGGCCATGAGGGCGCGAAGATGAGCCTGGAGCACTGGCCATGTTGGAAAGCTTTGTTCATAGCTAATCCTGACGGTCTTTCTTTTGCGCGATATGAGATAGCATTTGGGGATCTAGCTCTCCTTATATAGATGCCGTCCGAGCGTGGTGAGGGGCTTATTTGCAAAAAATCACAGACCATTCGTATTCGCCCGACGCGTGGAAATCGAAGCGACCACAGAAAAGGATCATACAGGCAACACATCGAGGTCTGAACCGGACTGTCGTCAATCCGAAGTACAAATGAAGAACCCGCCTTGCAAAGCCGAAGACATAAGCCGGATACTACGTCGTCATTGAAGGCAAGTTCGGGGCTACTGAGGGAGTCCCGGATTAAGGGGTCCTCGGGCGTCTGGGTTATGTGACATGGGCCGGACTGATGGGCCGTGAAGATATAAGATAGAAGGCCTTTCCCCATGTCTGGATGGGACTCTCCTTTGCGTGGATGGCAAGATTGGCATTCGGATGTGTAATTTCCTTCCTCTGTAAACCGACTCTATACAACCCTAGCCCCCTCCGGTGTCTATATAAACCGGAGGGTTTAGTCCATAGAGGCCATCATAACTCCCATAGGCTAGACATCTAGGGTTTATCCATTACGATCTCGAGGTAGATCAACTCTTGTAACCCCTATACTCATCAAATACAATCAAGCAGGAGCTAGGGTTTTACCTCCATTAAGAGGGCCCGAACCTGGGTAAACATCGTGTTCCCTTTGTCCCTTGTTACCTTCGATCCTCAGACGCACAGTTCGGGACCCCCTACCCGAGATCAGCCGGTTTTGACACCGACACTGTCTCTCATGGGCTAGACAGGTGGGCCGCACTGCAACTGCTAGAAGGCCGAACTACGAGGCGACTCCATATTCGGACAGGAGATCTTCGACGCCTTGGTGTGTCCTCCAAGTCAAGATACGAAGAATCGGCATGTTTATTCCTTCCTTGTAACCGACCATGTGTAATCCTAGTATCCCCGCTGTCTATATAAACCAGAGGGTTTAGTCCGTAGGGGCTAAAACAACAACCATAATCCTACTCTCCTAGGGTTTAGTTCATCTGATCTCGTGGTAGATCAACTCTGTAATCATCTTATACACTTCAATATAATCAAGCAGGATGTAGGGTTTTACCTCTTAGACAGGGCCCGAACTTGGGTAAACATCATGTCCTTCGTACCTTGTTCCCCATTGATCCAAGATCCATAGCTCGGGACCCCCTACCCGAGATGTGCCGGTTTCGACATTGATAGCATGGATACCTTCATACTGGCTACAACACTTCCAACCATTTTATCAAATTCATGACATTGAGAGAATTGAGAAAATCCAACATATTGCTGCTGCTATTAATCAAGTTGGTCAAATCCATCATATTAGTGTTGATATTTATCATGTTCATGAAATTGATCATCTTGGTGATGAAATTATTCATATTGGCAAAGTCACCATCTTGATGCTAAAGTTCACCAATAACAAACGACTCTTGCTCTCTTTCTCCAGAGGAGAAGGATCGTCTCCATTCACCTAAGCATCTTCCTCAACCAGAGGTTCATTTGCATTCACCTCAATGGGAACTTCGTCATCTTCGAGCCCCCATGGGACATCCTTTTTTCAAACCCTCTTGACATGGCCAAGTTCTCCAGAATTTTTTTGCATCTGTTTCTCCTTACTCCTCACCCGGAAACCTTTTCATGAGAGGTTTTGATGCTTTGCTTCATAGGCCTTCCACGTGTCTTCCTAAGTATTGGAGGTTCAGTTCTAAACCCTAGACCTACAACTTCCTCATGTTTAACAATTTCATACCACATGTGCTTGTATTCAATCTACAAATAACAATTGTTGGTATTTCATGACCGACAAATTTCCTTGAATAAACAATTCTTCTAAAAGCTATGTTCCCCATTATGCTCTGGGTGAGGTTGAGACGTTTTAGCAAGTGATGTTTATTTCCCATCTTAATACTTTGTAAAAATTTCATACCAAGATCACGTTCCAGTAAAAAGAATAAATTCCTACACTGGGGGCAAAAGTTTCTACTTTTGCACAGAATCAATTCAACTATCATCCAAATCATCCCAAAGGCTTTACTTGGCACAAACACTAATTAAAATATAAAAACACAATCATTATAGTAGCAATAATCATGTCATCACACCAAAACGGAAATTAAAAGTTGCAAATAAGATAAACATTGGGTTGTGATACGTCTCCAATGTATCTATACTTTTTGCTTGTTCCATGCTGTTATATTATCAATCTTGGATGTTTTACAATCATTTTATAGCAACTTTATATCATTTTTTGGGACTAACCTATTGACATAGTGCCCATTGCCAGTTGATATTTTTTGCTTGTTTTTTACTTCCTAGAATATCAGTACCAAACGAAGTCCAAACGCAGCAAAACTTTTTGGAGATTTTTTTGGACCAGAAGACACCTTGGGGATCAAGAAAGCACCTGGGAGGAGGCCCTTGGGGCCCAAGATACACCAGGGCACGCCAGAGGCCCTTGGCGCGCCCTGATGTATCTTGGGGCCCATGGGGGTCTCCTGCACCGCCTCTTCCCCCTATTAATTCCCAAATATTCCAGAAACCCTAGGGGAGTCGACGAAACACAATTCAAGCCGCCGCCAGTTCCAGAACCACGAGATCCAATCTAACACCATCATGGAGGGGTTCATCATCCTCATTGGTGCCTCTCCGATGATGCGTGAGTAGTCCACCATAGACCTAAGGGTCCGTAGGCAGTAGCTACATGGCTTCTTCTCTCTTTTTGCTTCTCAATACAATGGTCTCTTGGAGATCTATTTGATGTAAACCTTTTTGCTGTGTGTTTGTTGGGATCCGATGAACTTTGAGTTTATGATCATATCTATATCCATGAATATTATTTGAGTTTTCTTTGATCTCTTATATGCATGATTATTTATAGCCTCATATTTCTTCTTCGTATCTTTGGTTTAGTTAGGCCAACTAGATCGATTTTTCTTGCCATGGGAAGAGGTGCTTTGTGATGGGTTCAATCTTGCAGTGTCCTCTCCGAGTGACAGAAGGGGCAGCGAGGCATGCATGTATCATTGCTATTAAGGATAACCAGATGGGGTCTATTCCTACATGAATAGATCTTGTTTACATCATGTCATCATTCTTATTGCATTACTCTGTTTCTCCATGAACTTAATACACTAGATGCATGCTGGATAGCGGTCGATGTGTGGAGTAATAGTAGTAGATGCATGTAGGAGTCGGTCTACTAATCTTGGATGTGATGCCTATATATTGATCATTGCCTTGGATATCGTCATAATTGTTCGATCTTCTATCAATTGCCCAACAGTAATTTGTTTACCCACCGTGTGCTATTTTCTCGAGAGAAGCCATTAGTGAAATCTACGGCCCCCGGGTCTATCTTTTATCATATTGCTTTCCGATCTATTTTTCATCGCATTTGTTTTCAGATCTATTATTCCAAAAACCAAAAAAATACTTTGCTGCACTTTTTATTTGCATCTTTTATTTTGCGTTTTATTTAGATCTATTTATCCAAACACATAAAAACCAATCTATCTTTTTACCGAGGAGGGATTGATAACCCCTCTTACGCGTTGGCTTGCGAGGATTTGTTCTTTGTGTGCAGGTACTGCTTACATAGTGTTGCTTGGTTCTCCTATTGGATTGATACCTTGGTTTCATAACTAAGGGAAATACCTACCGTAGCTCTATTGCATCATCCCTTCCTCTTTGGGGAAATACCGACGCAGTTTCAAGCCGCATCAGGTTGCCTCCCAACAAGCACTATTGTTTTATGCCCCTAGCTAGGCATAATGCATACACTACAAAAAACCCACTTCCGTGATGATACGTGTTTGTCACAGTAGGTCACGTTTTCTGTCATGCATGTACATCCATGACGATTTTATGACAGAATCAAGATAGTCATACCTGTGCTGTCGTAGAAGTGTTCCATGACAATACCAAAATTATTATCACAGAATTGTCCACTTCCATGACGATAAATGGCGTGTCATGGAAGTGTTTTTGTCAAGGGTAACCGACATGTGGCATCCATCATAATGGGTCGGCGTTAAGCTATCGGGTTCCGGTTTGGATCCGATAACCCGTTAACAGCCTGGACCAATGGGGATTTTCCATGTGTAAATTTCTGATTCGCCGGAGGATCCACGTGTCAGCTTAGCGTCGGGACAGATGTCATCCAGCGAATGGACGGGACACGCCTATGATACGTCGACACGTGGCTCGGCCCAACAGTGGCCCATTCAGGTCAAAAGGCTTGCCTGTTTGATTTGGTCAAAAGGTAGCGGGCGGGCCACGAAAGCCTATTAACGGCCTGTTTGCATATAGCCCATTTACAGCCCGCTAACTCGCGTCCCATTATGGCTTATCCGAATTAGGCCCAGTAGCGTCATCTGGGCCCTCTAATATGATTCTAGCCTATTGTAACTTCCAGCCCATGTATGGCCCATGATGTCTTTCGGCCCATATGAGGCCCTTTCTAAATCAGTGCCCTTTAATGACCCGTGGTGAAACTAGCCCATAATGAACAATAAATCACTTTATACCCATTAACGGCCCATTATTCCGTTGGGCCGCTTCAAACCCGTGTTACCTTTCGGCCTTCTAAGGGCCCATTTATTCTTGGGCTCATTTCCAGCATACGATTACTTATGGTCCGTTACTGACCTGTTCCGCTGATGGGCCAAATTCAGCCCATGGTTATAGTCGGCCCGTTTGTGGCCTGTTAATCTAGTGGGCCATTATCATAGCGCCATCTAATACGGCCCATTAACGACTTGTTATGCTTGTCGATATAATTAAGCCCGTTATACAAACCGTCCTATTAACGGCCCGTTATGGTCGGCCCATAAACAGACGATTCCCATTCTAGACCGTTTACGGCCCACATTGCAGACCACTATTGGTCCATGAATAGTGCGGCCCATGTTTGACCAGTCAATCATACGGGCCATAGAAGGCCCACTGATTCGACAGCCCGTAGAAGGCCCATGGATCATACAGGCCTTAGGAGGCCCATGGTCACTACAGCAGGCAGCATGACCATGGTTACAATGGTCCGTATGTTGCCCATGGTTATTGTGGCCTAGTTCTAAATAAAAAAGTTACCGTAGAAAAAGAACTGTAGCGACTACAAGAAAAAAATAAACAAGACAATAAGGAAATAAATAAGCAAGCAACTTATGCTAGGCTATTACGATTATTACAAATATTACATCCACTGGGCATCAAAGTTCGCCACCAGAGAAAATATAGTGAACAAAGCAGCATATTACATACACTGGGCGTCTAAATTGGCCACCAGTGCAAATAAATGCGGCGGCAAAACAAGTCCAGAACTGAAACCACTTCAGAAGAGCTGAAGAATTGATATCCTGGATACCCACCATGCTGGCAAGAAGCTTAGCAAACTAATTAGCTTTCTCTTGTTTGGCGCTAAAATCCTCCAGCGCTTGATGTTGCACCAGAAAGTATGCATCTGAATTCTGCAGGGACTTCCTCAGTCCTTCGGCTTCTTGCCGCAGCACAGCTGACTGATGCCTTTTAGCTTGTGGCTGAGACTGAAGAAGCCGAAGTGATTCAGGCAGCGAGTTTTAAGAGCTTGTGCCAGCAGTAGTGGCCAGTAACTCGAACACTATATCAACGTAGGACTTTGCAGTTGTCTCACTATCTACAAGATAGTTTTTATCACCTTTCTTGGAGACCAACAGGTTTGTCTCACTATCTTGAACCTTATCTGCATTACTTTCTCTACCATTGCATAATGGGGTGCTCTTCTCCAATATTCTGTTCGCATTCTACAAGAGAAACAAGCAGACAAATCACAGGTTTAGCATGTAGTATATGAAACTCATTTTGGTAAACCAGTTCAGTAGTAAGGTGGACAAGATAACAGCATGAAACAAACATATATCTATGTACTATGGTCATTGTATTGTCTATATTATTCTAGTTTATGTTGCCAAATCAAGATAGGGACACAGTTCAAATCATATCTTTTTAAGACACAACAGCATAGACAGAATATAAGTGTGGGAAACTACACAACACTAACAACACTTGTAATGTGCATGACATGAGAACATAACTATTTATACAACTGAAACTGAAATCAACATAGAGCAAGAAGTTAGAACAACAATCTAGTTAAAGAAATAGGTTTAAAACATACCTGTTGCGCCATTGGAGTTTCAATTGGATCCTTCAAATTCGAAATTAGTTGGTATGAGTAAATACAGTGATGCAAAAGCAAAGGAGTATGCACCATAGCTACGGAATCTGACCTGAGAATAGTTGCTCTTCTACTTTAAACGTGGAGTTTGGGTTTGTTGTGGTGGTCTTTGTGCTTTGGGCACTGCAGTTGCCTTATAAACTGCTAGTATGGGGGTACTCTGTGGTGGACATGGTGTTGTGTCAACTAGAAGTGGGTTACTATCTGTTGGGGTTGGGGTTGGGGTTAGATGGGGTGTAGTTGGTTCTCTGTCTAACGGTGTAGGTGTACAATCTGGAAGAGTATCGATTATGTGTGGTGAGGCTAGTTCGTGGGCCAGTACAACCATGGTTCTATCTGCATCGACGGGTAGCACTGTCTTTTGTGAAGAACGGGTTTTTACTCCCTTAGATACTGCCATCATCCCCTCCAATTCAAATGGCTGATAAACAAGAAAAGAAATTGAATGTACAGACATTGTATGATAGACAGATGTGGTAATTCACATATATGTTGTCTAACCAAACATGACAGCCTGACACAATTTCACATATATGATGGCTAACTAAACAGGATATCATGACACAATTTCAGATATATGATGGATAACTTAACAGGATATAATGGCATAATTCAACATATGACGAGTATCTAAATAGGATGACATGACATAACTATATGATGTCTTTCTAAAATAGGTTCGGATTAAATAATTCACATACATGTTGTCTAAGTATACAGGATGCATGATATAATTCACACAATTGATTCATATACTAAGCAGCTGGCACTCGCATGTATGATCTCTAAACTAAGCTGATGGCATTGAATATTGTGTATATGATGTCTAAACTAAGCAATGCAAGACAACATATGCATGATATGAGAAATATAAACATTGCAAGTTAGAGCATACACCTCAGGTGGGATATAGGACTGGTCATCTATCTCTAAATCCTCCTCTGAGGAGCTACGTGTAACCATCGAGATATATGCTTCAACGGGTACCATTATCTGCTCTGAAGACCTTGTTTTCACTCCAGATTTTTCCATAACCGGCTCAAATGTCTGATGCACATGAAGAGTAGTTCAATATACACAGATTGTCGACAAATGGAATACGTAATGAAAAAAAGGATGTCATGAGATAATTCACATATATGATACCTGGCTACACAGGATGGCGGTGCATAATTCACATATGATAAATGGCTAAAAAACATGGCATTGCATAATTCACATATCTGATATAGAAAGTAAATAGGAGGCATTCACAGAAAGAATGTCTGATCTAAAGAGATGGCATGGCAATGCAAGACACCATATGCATGATATGAGCAATATAACCCTACCAAGTTAGAGCATACACCTCAAGGGGGGGGGGGATACGACTGGTCATCTGTCTCTGAATCCTCCTCTGATGAGCTATCTGTAACCAGTAAGAAATCTGCATCGACAGGTAGCACTGACTGCTCAGAAGACCTTGTTTTCACTCCAGATTTTCCCATCACCGACTCAAATGGCTGATGCACAGGAAGAGTAGATGAATGTACAAACATTGTCGACAAATGGAATACATGATGACAAAAATAGTATGGCACGATACAATTCACATATACGATGACTGACTAAACAGGATGGCATTGCATGATTCACGTATTGATGCCTGGCTAAACAAGATGCCATTGCATAATTCACATATATGATATAGAAACCAAACAGGTGGCATTCACACAAAGCAAATCTAAACTAAGCTGATGACATATAAGATGTATAAAGTAAGCTATGCGAGGCGCTATATGCATGATATGACCAACATCAGCATGCCAGGTTAGAGAAAACACCCCAGGGGGCAAATAGGAGTGGTCGGCTCCCTCTGAATCCCCCTCTGAACAGTTATCTTCCTCTGGAATACAATCTGGAATGGGGGGAGGGGGCCCCACTTTGCCCATCATGAAGCGGCGTCTACATGACATTATATTACCACGCAACGGTCTTCTCTTTTTCTCTACATGTTTAGTACGATTGTGTACAATAACTGACATGCATAATTAAAAAAACATAGTTAGATTATGTAAGGCCTAAGGGGTACATGCAGAAACCAAGACTGATGGTAGCAAACGAGTGGATAGATCCAAAACTAATGATAGCATGTAGATGATAGCTTCAGTTCAAAAAGATAGACGATGGCTCATCTACTGTTTGTTGCCCACCCAACATGAACCACATAGAAGACCCGAGATGAACCAGATAGTAGAAAGAAATACTATTCCTTACTGCCTTGATATGTGCCCCACAGGCATTTTAAAACTCAAGTTTGAACATTAGTTTGGACCTGACTCGCAGTCTAAGAGGTGAACAGGAAGATAAAGTAGCAGGTAATAATAATCGATGTATAACGTAAGCAGACACAAAAGAGTACGACCTCTCTTCTGGAACTATGTAGTCCTCAGGTTCATCTGCTCCGTCGATGATGGTAATGCAGTTGGCGTGGTGATACGTCTCCAACGTATCTATAATTTATGAAGTATTCATGCTGCTATATTATCATTCTTGGATGTTTTACAATCATTTTATAGAAACTTTATATCATTTTTTGGGACTAACTTATTGACATAGTGCCCAGTGCCAGTTGCTGTTTTTTGCTTGTTTTTTACATCGCAGAAAATCAATACCAAACGGAGTCCAAACGCAGTGAAACTTTTTGTGGATTTTTTATGGACCAGAAGACATCCAATGGGCCAGAGCAGCACCTGGGGGGTGCCCCGAGGGGGGCACAACCCACCAGGGCACGCCTGGGCCCCCAAGTGCGCCCTGGTGGGTTGTGCCCACCTCGGTGGCCTCCCGCACCGCCTCTTCGCCCAATAAATTGCCAAATATTCCAAAAACCCTCGGGGAGACCCTAGATCAGAAGTCCCGCCGCTGCAAGCCTCTCTAGCCATGAAAAACCAATCTAGACCCCGTTCCGGCACTCTGCCGGAGGGGGAAATCATCATCGGTGGCCATCTTCATCATCCCGGGGGCCACCATGATGAGGAGGGAGTAGTCCACCCTCGGGGATGAGGGTTTGTACTAGTAGCTATGTGTTTAATCTCTCTCTCTCTCTCTCGTGTTCTTGATGGCACGATCTTGATGTATCGGGGGCTTTGTTAATATAGTTGGATCATATGGTGCTTCTCCCTCTCTATCTTGTTGTGATGAATTGAGTTTTCCCTTTGAGATTTCATTTTATCGGATTGAATACTTTTGTGGATTTGAGAGCACTTGATCTATGTCTTGGCACTCAACTCGCGGATTCTCGAGGTGACATTGGGGTAATCTATGCATAGGGGTTGATGCACATTTTCGTCCTTGTTTCTCCGGTAGAAAACTTGGGACACTCTTTGAGGTTCTTTGTGTTGGATCGAGTATTATGTATCTGAAATTGTTTGATGCATATCGTATAATCATCTCACGGATACTCGCGGTGACATTGGAGTATCTATGTGACATTAGAGTTGGTTGATGTGTATCATATGGTGTTATTTTAGTACGAACTCTTGGTTAGATCGATCGGAAAGAATAGCTTGATGTTATTTTAGTACGAACTCTAGGATAGATTGATCGGAAAGAATAGCTTTGAGGTGGTTTCGTACCCTACAAATAATTTCTTCTTATATTCTCCGCTAGATAAGAACTTTGGAGTGATTCTTCATCACACGTTGAGGGGTGGTTATATGATCCAATTAGATTAGCATTGTTAAGAGATTGCACTAGCGAAAGTATGGACCCTAGGCCTCATTTTCAAGCATTGCAATACCGTTTGTGCTCACTTTTGTTACTTGCTACCTTGCTGTTTTTTATTGTTCCTATCTTAAAAATCAATATCTACTATCATTACTACGCTTTTATTACCATCTCTTCGCCGAACTAGTGCACCTATACAAATTACCATTGTATTTGGTGTGTTGGGGACACAAGAGACTTTTATTATTTGGTTGCAGGGTTGTTTGAGAGAGACCATCTTCATCCTACACCTCCCATGGATTGATAAACCTTAGGTCATCCACTTGAGGGAAAATTGCTACTGTCCTACAAAACTCTGCGCTTGGAGGCCCAACACAAGTCTACAAGAACAAGTTGCGTAGTAGACATCAAGCTCTTTTCTGGCGCCGTTGCCGGGGAGGTGAGTGCTTGAAGGTATATCTTTAGATCTTGCAATTGAATCTTTTAGTTTCTTGTTTTATCACTAGTTTGGTTCGTAAAAGAAAATTACAAAAAAAAATGGAATTGAGGTTGCATCATATTGTTCATCTTATAATGTCTTTCGTGAAAATGATGGAAAGGAAAATTGTGCTCAATTGATAGAAGGAGAAATTTATAAAATGTTTGACAAAAAAATCTTTGAATGATGAGCATGATTGCAATGTTGTTGGTATGAACTCTTTGAATATCCATGATGATAATGATATGCAAAGTCATAAGCTTGGGGATGCTATGTTTGATGAAGATGATATTTTTAGTCCCCCAAGATTTTATGTGCAAATTGGTTATAATGATTGCATGCCTCCTATTTATGATGATTATATTGATGAAAGTGGGTTTGGAAGAGTGTCAACTTTATGTAATGATGATCCCACTATTTTGGAGGGTGTTGAATCTTATTGTGATAATTATGAAAGTGGATTTGGAGAGGTCATGACTTTATTTAGTGATGAATCCACTATTTTAGAAGAGGTTTCAATTGACTATGATAACAAAGTTGCTATCTATGATGATTATGGTGATGACATGTATGCTATAAAGAGTAATGATATCCATGAAACTTGTCATCATGATTTTAATGCTCAATATGATTATGCCAATCAAGAATCCCATGATAGTTATTTTGTTGAGTTTGCTCCCACTACTGTTCATGAGAATAAATTTGCTTATGTGGAGAGTAAGAAAATTTCTATGCTTGTGGATCATGAAAAGAATGATTTATGTGATAGTTATATTTTTGAATTCATTCATGGTGCTACTGAAAATTATTATGAGAGGGGAACTTATGCTTTTACATATTGCAATAATATCAAGTTTCCTCTCTATGTGTTGAAAATCTTGAAGTTTTGCTTGTTTTGCCTTCCTATGCTAGTTGATTCTTGTTCCCATAAGTTGTTTGCTCGCAAAATCCCTATGCATAGGAAGGGAGTTAGACTTAAATGTGCTAGTCATATGCTTCATGATGCTCTCTTTATGTTTCAATTCTTTACTTCTATGTGAGCATCATTGAAATCATCATGCCTAGCTAAAAAGGCATTAAAGAAAAGCGCTTGTTGGGAGACAACCCAACATTTACCCATACTGTTTTTGTGTGTTCACATTATTAGGCTACTGTAGTAATCATGTTTTATAGCTTTTATTTCAATAAAGTGCCAAGTAAAGCCTTTGGGATAGTGTGGATGATAGTTGACTTGATTCTGTGCAAAAACAGAAACTTTTGCATCCAGTGCAGAAATTCTTGTATTTTACTGGAATGTGGAAAAATTCTGAAATTTTTACAGTTTATGGGTATACAAATTTCCTATGGTTTCCTGATTTTTCAGAATTTCTGGAGTTACAGAATTATGACCTTAATTCAGATATTTACGTACTGTTCTGTTTTTGACAGATTCTGTTTTCAAAGCATAGTTTGCTTGTTTTCTAGTTTCTATGGCTTATATTGATCAATATAAATTGTGGAAATGATATGATACAGTAGGAATTGTGTGGAAACAATTATGAATGTTGTCTTGACAGTACCAAAGTGAATGATTTGTCTTTATCATACTAACCCATCTCACGAAGTTCTGTTAAGTCTTGTGTGATTGAAGTTTTCAAGTTTTAGGTGAGATGTCGATATGAGGAGAATAAGGAGTGACAAGACCCTAAGCTTGGGGATGCCCAAGGCACCCCAAGGTAATATTCAAGGAATATCCAAGCAACTAAGCTTGGGGATGCCCCGGAAGGCATCCCCTCTTTCGTCTCCAACATTATCGGTAACCTCACTTGGAGCTACATTTTTTTCGTCACATGATATGTGTTTTGCTTGGAGCGTCATTTTCTTGTTAGGATTTGCTTGCTGTTATTTAGAATAATGTTTTGCATCTTTATTTTCAATAAAAATGTCAAGGATAGCCTTTACCATGCTCATTTTGCAAGTATATGAGTTGCTGTTTCAAAACAGAAAGTTTATCGATGTTGCAAAAATCCTCGAGAAAAGTCAGAGTGTGAAAAAATGTTGAAACTTTTTGCACAGTAAGCTCTGATAAATTTTCTAGAGTGTGGTAAATTTTCATAATTTTTGGAGTTAAAGAAGTATTGATACTCTTGCATTCTTTACAGACTGTACTGTTATGTTTGCATTGTTTGCATATGTTTGCTTGTTTAATGATTCTATTTGAGGATAGGAGTATTAAATATGCAGAGGAATTTAGTATGCAATGTTGAATAATAATTTTTGTGATTTGCTGCAGTAGAGAATGATAAGGTTTTTGCATTGATTTATACTAACTTATCTCACGAGTTCTTGTTGAGTTTTGTGTGGATGAAGTTTTTAAGATTTAGGGAAACCGTGATATAAAAGGAATTAAGGAGACACAAAAGCTCAAGCTTGGGGATGCCCAAGGCATCCCAAGTTAATATTCCAAGAAGTCTCAAGCATCTAAGCTTGGGGATGCCCCGGTAGGAGTCCCACCTTTCTCCTTCAACAATTATCGGTTAGTATCGGTTGAGCCTAAGTTTTTGCTTCTTCACATGAGTTGAGCTATTCTTAGAATGTCATTTTATTTTTGTTTTGCTTGCTGTTTTAATAAAATACTTAGATCTGAAAGTTTTTCAATAAGAGAGAGTCCTCAATTAGCTACCCCTTTACTTAACTACTCGCTTGATCTTCACTTATATCTTTTTGGAGTAGTTTGTCATTCACTCTTGTGCTTCACTTATATCCTATGACTAAATTGTTGAATGAATTGAATATCATGAAGTTGAAATTATATGTTCATGTCATGACTAGTGGTAGCTTCACATTGGGTTTAGAAAGTGAAATCTTTTGAAGCTTGACAATCACAATATTGGTCATACAAGCAATTCATGAATTATTACTATAAGAAAGAGAACTTTCACATGCAAATACACTATCTTGGAAATCTTTTGTGATTGTGAGCCCCCATCAAAATATTATATGCCAAAATTGTTGACATTGGACAAGGAAAACAACATAATGATTTATGTTTGTTCATATTCACATAGAAGTTATATTGTCATAGATCCTTCAACATGTGGTGCTTGCCCCCCCATCTTTGCTAGCCAAAAATTCCGCACCAAGTAGAGATACTACTTGTGCATCCAAAAACCCTTAAACCCAAATCTTATTTTCAAGAGTCCACCATACCTACCTAAGGATTGAGTAAGATCCTTCAAGTAAGTTGTCATCGGTGCAATAAGGCAATAAAAATTGCTTCCAAAAGTGTTAGATCATTTAGTGTAAGAGAAAATTGAGCGTTGCACGAACTTGTGATGGCAAAGAATAAAAGCGACAGACTGCATAATAAAGGTTGCTATCATAAAGGGCAATATAACATGACGTTCTTTTGCACTAAGGGATTGAGCATACAAACAAAAAGCGCATGGCAACCTCTGCTTCCCTCTGCGAAGGGCCTACCTTTTACTTTTATGTATTTACTTTCATGCAAGAGTCAAACTTTTTCTCTCTATTCCTTTTTATTTTTCTCTTTTGGCAAGCATCATGTGGTGAGGAAAGATCTAGGCACATATATCCAGTTGGATATGGGTAGCATGAGTTATTATTGTTGACATCACCCTTGAGGTGAATACGTTGGGAGGCGAAATTATAAGCCCCTATCTTTCTATGTATCCGGTTGAAACGTTTTGTTCATGTGTATGCGGTGAGTGTTAGCAATCATAGAAGGCTATATGATGGTTGAGTATGTGGAACTCTTACTTAGACTCTGTTGAATAAGTTGAATTGAAATTGTTTGGTGACTAAGAATATAGGTTGTTGAGTTTCAAGAGAATTCATTGTTTGAACCTTAACATGTGAATTGGTTGCTACTTTAACATGATGAGTTTTATGAGAAAGAATTGCTGTTATGATGCTAGGAAAAGTGATTGAAATTACTATTGATCAAACTTATGCACTTTGCCAGCATTCACACTTCATAAATTATTTCTTTTATCATTTATCTACTTGAGGACGAGTAGGAATTAAGCTTGGGGATGTTGATACGTCTCCAACGTATCTATAATTTATGAAGTATTCATGCTGCTATATTATCATTCTTGGATGGTTTACAATCATTTTATAGCAACTTTATATCATTTTTCTGGACTAACTTATTGACATAGTGCCCAGTGCCAGTTGCTGTTTTTTGCTTTTTTTTTACTTCGCAGAAAATCAATACCAAACGGAGTCCAAACGCAGCGAAACTTTTTGTGGATTTTTTATGGACCAGAAGATATCCAATGGGCTAGAGCAGCACCTGGGGGGTGCCAGGAGGGGGGCACAACCCACCAGGGCACGCCTGGGCCCCCAGGCACGCCCTGGTGGGTTGTGCCCACCTCGGTGGCCTCCCGCACCGCCTCTTCGCCCTATAAATTGCCAAATATTCCAAAAACCCTCGGGGAGACCCTAGATCAGAAGTTCCGCCGCCGCAAGCCTCTGTAGGCATGAAAAACCAATCTAGACCCCATTCCGGCACTCTGCCGGAGGGGGAAATCATCACCTGTGGCCATCTTCATCATCCCGGCGGCCACCATGATGAGGAGGGAGTAGTCCACCCTCGGGGCTGAGGGTTTGTACCAGTAGCTATGTGTTTAATCTCTCTCTCTCTCTTGTGTTCTTGATGGCACGATCTTGATGTATCGGGGGCTTTGTTAATATAGTTGGATCATATGGTGTTTCTCCCTCTCTATCTTGTTGTGATGAATTGAGTTTTCCCTTTGAGATTTCGTTTTATCGGATTGAATACTTTTATTGATTTGAGAGCACTTGATCTATGTCTTGGCACTCAACTCGCGGATTCTCGAGGTGACATTGGGGTAATCTATACATAGGGGTTGATGCACGTTTTCGTCCTTGTTTCTCCGGTAGAAATCTCACGGATACTCGCGGTGACATTGGAATATCTAGGTGACATTAGAGTTGGTTGATGTGTATCATATGGTGTTATTTTAGTACGAACTCTTGGTTAGATCGATCGGAAAGAATAGCTTGATGTTATTTTAGTACGAACTCTAGGATAGATTGATCGGAAATAATAGCTTTGAGGTGGTTTCGTACCCTACAAACAATTTCTTCTTATGTTCTCCACTAGATAAGAACTTTGGAGTGATTCTTCATCACACGTTGAGGGGTGGTTATATGATCCAATTAGATTAGCATTGTTGAGAGATTGCACTAGCGAAAGTACGGACCCTAGGCCTCATTTTCAAGCATTGCAATACCGTTTGTGCTCACTTTTGTTACTTCCTACCTTGCTGTTTTTTATTGTTCCTATCATAAAAATCAATATATACTATCATTACTACGCTTTTATTACCATCTCTTCGCCGAACTAGTGCACCTATACAAATTACCATTGTATTTGGTGTGTTGGGGACACAAGAGACTTTTTATTATTTGGTTGCAGGGTTGTTTGAGAGAGACCATCTTCATCCTACACCTCCTACGGATTGATAAACCTTAGGTCATCCACTTGAGGGAAAATTGATACTGTCCTACAAAACTCTGCGCTTGGAGGCCCAACACAAGTCTACAAGAACAAGTTGCGTAGTAGACATCACGTGGCTGCCGGCAACAGGGAAGATGATCTGAGGCGGCGAAAGAAGGTCTGCAGGGGGATTTCTGCTATGGTGGAAGCTTCTGTCGATGGTGCACCTCAGGTGGGGTGGATGACGGCACGGTGGGAGCGGGACAAAACACACAGAGTTTTCTTTAACACCTATCTGAAAATGAAGTAAATCTGTAAGGGCTCCTTAGAATTGGAGGATTCTAAAAACGTAGGGATAGGAAAAACACTGGAATAGGATAGGAATGCATGTGCAAAATAGAGCATTTGCAAACACAGAATTTCTGTCAACCTGGGTGTTTGGTTCACATGAATTGGAAGAAAACAGGAGTGGATAAACATGGTCAAATTAAAGTCAAACCACATGAAAATGTAAAATAAGAATCTTATTATGCTAGTAATGCACTTAGTCATGTTCTTCATGCATATTAATTTGAAAAGGACGTCCAAGTGGATATTAAAATTCCTATGTTTTTTCTTTGAAAGAGACACCAAAGGAAAAAAAATCCTCCAGCTTTGCTTTGCTCCATGCCTTCTAACCAAATGCATGAATAGTAGTACCATAGGAATGTTTCCAATTCATATGTTTTCCTTCACTTTTTCTTTGAACCAGTGGTGATTCTAGTAGGAAGTCTTCAACAGGCTGAAGCCTGCCCCCAAAATATTTTGTGAGCTTATTTGGTCCACACGAATATCATATAATGGCTATCTTGCTAAACCAATTCAAATTGTGGTTCAAAAGAGCATTTAGTTTTCTCCCTGTTAACTTTGTGACCGCGATTCATTTCTTTCTAGATTTGCAACTTCTTCGAACCAAAGGATCCCTGAGGGATCGACATGAATGTAGAGTAAAAAGGTGATGCGACGAGTGTACAACCTCTTTGGCGTAGCCTTGTCGACCTCAACATCATTGGGTTGGACGTGGAGGATGGTGATGCTAGTGTGACTGTCGGAGGCGGGGAAGAAGATCTGAGGCCTCTGGAGACGGTGCCGAGGCTACTGCTCCACTGTGATGGACGGTTCCATCGTTGGAGCAGCTCCGGTGAGGTGTACGATGGTGAGGCTGAAGCAGGACAAGACAGACAACGTTAATCTGAAGTGGGATTCTAATAGCATCTGCAATAGATGATGTAAAATACATCACCAAAAAGTGCTAGATGTAAAATGCATCAGTCGCGCTATGGCCGCTCCAATAGATGCTGTAAATACTATTGACTCTGAACTTAACTGAAGAAACTAAACTTTACAGTCGAAACTGAATTTTACTGTCAAAACTGAATTTTACTGACGAAACTGATTGAACTGTTAGGAGAGCACTGCAATAGAAGTTTAGACTGTTCGAGCACTAGTAGCAGAGAAGCAAAGATCTAAATCAGCAGCCGCTCGAGCAGGGAATGCACTAGCAGAGAGCAGCTCGTGCAGCAGCAACGCGAGTGAGTGCTAAAGCAGCAACTCCTGTAGCTGCCGCAGGTCATGTAGCAGCAGCAGCGTGAGCGAGAGCAAGAGCAGCAGCACGAACGAGAGAAAGAGTGGAGCAGCGGCGCGACCGACAGCAAGAGCAGAGCAGAGCAGTAGCACGAACGAAAGCAAGAGCAGAGCCGCAACGCGAGCGAGACCGGAGCAGCAGTAGCAACAGCGCGAGCGAGAGCCAGAGCAGCAGTAGCTAGTGCTGGTGTGGAAGCCACCGCCGAGGAAGCGATGACATGGGGGAGAGACGCCATGGAGGAAGTGTGGCACCCCAGCTCAGAGAGACCGGAACACCCCGTATTCCAGCCCATAAATCAAGTTTTCTGGAATACGGCACTGCTTGGCATAGAACAAATCAGCTCTTATTACAAATACTCGGGGATACAAGTGTCCCGATGATACAATGGATTACATCAGCACGGCGACACTACGCCTGCCAAGGTAGCTCTATGCTAGCAGTGGAACAACTCGAAGCAGCGGAATAACTTCTAGTAGCGAAACAACGATGACAGCGATGGACTCCACTCCGCAGGTACTCTGGCTAGAATGCATATCCTAGCTCGCAAACTCGGGGTCCTCGACAAGCAAGCAATCATGGCATGACCTGCAAGCAGGCATGACACGCCAGGTGAGTACTTTGAATGTACTTGCAAGCTCCCTGCAACCAAAGCAATCAAGATAAACAACATCATGGCATTTACAGGTTTAAACAATGATGAACATAATATCACTAGAACAATATAAGCATGGCATGAACATATGACCATGATGGTACTAGCATCCAGCATGTTTAAACTATCATGATCCAACTTCGTTTGGGGGTTACCTCGTAACCACCACATGTATCAACTTACCATCATGGACATCACACGATCACCTCAGGATCAACCAAGCTTGGTATAAACAATACCGTAGTGATCATAACATGACCACAAAGAGCTTGATCTTTACCCGGGATCATCACATGACACCATAAATATCAACCACTTTGGTATCCACGATACCATTCTGATCCTCTCATGATCACATAAAGATCAACCAACTTCTTTCCTCATTGAACCGGGGTTCTTTATTAGTCAGGTTATTATTATCGTTGACCCATAGTGTGACCTACAATGAACTGGGCCCATATCCGCGGGCGCGGCTATCGATAGATTATACACTCTGCAGAGGTTAGTACACTGTACCCACACCACAGAACCCATGGCCTTGTACTCCCATTCGGGTGGACCAACGACGTTCTGACAAAACCAATCTATTGCATGACACTCTCCCGGCCACTCCGACAAACTCCCCTTTGGGCTAAGTCATGGGTGGCCCCGATGTCACCTCGAGCCCCTTGGCACTGGTCAGCTCGATTCGATGGCACACTGGTACAATGAGCTGCTATACAAACGGTTTTTAACCCCTTTCCGCGATGGCATTTTAAACTGTTGCCTAGTGAGTGTGGGCAAAGGGGGGGTCCTTCCACACGACCCAGAAACCGTCGAGGATAGGGAGTAGGAATGCATACTTTTTCCAGAACAAAGCATATGCGATGCCGACATGTATCCCAAACGCTCCATCCTTGCTACTCGTTTGTGCTCACATTACCATCGCAGTCAGAGTTCTGTGGTTTTACCTTATACCAGGCATAGTCCAGGCACGGGATTTTTCCAGGCACGTACCAAACAGGCTCCACGTTTACGATGCGCACCACATCACAAACAATTCATGATTGTAAAGTGTGTAGGATAAGGCGACAATCACACACATTTAGTTTTCTTGCACTGTTTGTGATATTGTCTGACATCACACATGCTTTGCAAACGACAACTGTGTGCATGGTTACACATGTTTCCTCTCCATGAACCGTGTCAGATTATGATGTATATGACACACGCTGTGCTTTATAGACCGTGTGCGCCGTAATGACCTGCAGAGCGTAATTTCACCCTAATTTAATTGATGCTATTTAAAATTGTACCAAATTTGAATTTGAAAGTAGGCTATAGCTTTATTGATACCCATCAGGTTCAAACAACCAATGCATTATTCGATTCACATGTACATATGTTCAAGAATTACATCAAAAAAAGAATTACATAAGCACCAAATAAAGAATGATGAACCAGGGTTGTATACTTGTACTATTAAAGATGGTAAAGAAAGAGGCAAAAGCCATTCTGGTTGCTGAACAAGGTGAAGTGGAATGCCCCTATTGTTCTCTCCTCCATGCAGAAGGCACGCACGACTCTAATCCAACCCCTTGTGATGGCCGGCCGCCAATCATGTAGTTTGAGAGGTAATCTTGGGTAAACTACTTCGGGAACCACTACAAGGGAAAAGATTCAGACATTGTCATCTAACACAACTCGTTAGGGGAAGTAAAAAAGAAGGCTACAGAGTTCTTACTTACCATCCTGCAGTTCACTGTTGTCTTGCATAAAGTGTAAACAAATAGTTCGATTGACAACTTTTGACCCATTTTAATAACAGTCTTTATCAGTTTTCTCATTTGATGTTGGTTCATGAATATCTCATTGCCCCGTACGCAGAAAGGGTCGAAGCGTGGATCTTTGGCAATGACATATGTACCTAAAAGCACCAAGTTAATATTAGAAGCTAAACAACAACTACACAATGATGTAGTACAACACTCCCTCCATCCCATTATATAAGATCTTATTACATGTATATCTAGACATCATCAGAACATTAAGGTAACAGTCTTCCTTGTTGCTATGTAGTCTAGGATTGTATATTTAGTCATTCAGTACAATGCATGTTGCTATGTAGCCTCAGATATATTAAATATGGCCCTAGTTAACCTACTGATAAATGGGTTACAGATATATTCAGTGAAAAGTCCAATTCGAAGATTAATCCCTTATCAGCCCCTAGGCTATATGGTACTAGCTACCTATATCCTGAACAGTGAGTATGTATAAGCAATGTGATGAAACTAACCTCGATGGAAAACAGAAGTTGTTGCCAATATTGTTCTGTGTGAGTACATCTAAAGGCATGTTAAGCACAACAGGCTAAACATCAACCAAATATATCCATGGTAGACAACATAATCTCCAAATGATAGCTTCAGTGTGCAGGTTTAAGCACGCTAGTTAAGCAAAACAAGAAGTGGAAAGGTGTGTTAACTGCAACAGGCATAACATTTAAAAACAAGCAAATATAGTCATTCAAGCTGGTATTGTGTAGGTCTCAAGTACACTAGTTATTGTTAAAAAAACGGAAAGGTGTGTTAACTACAACATCCTTAACAACAACCAAATATCGTAATTCATAGTGGTATTGTTGAAACTGTTATTGATGAAATTTAACTGCACAGCAAATAGTTGCACATATAGAGCATCACATTGTGAATAACTGAAATAAACAAGGCATAAGGCCATCTCTAGCTGGTCCCCTAAAAGTTAACAGAGTAAAACCCTTAGTGAGTATATATATACTCCAGCAATTTTTTGCCGTTTCTAGTCGATCCCCTAAACTTAACCTTGTAAACTTCAATTTGATCAAGTTCAAGGCAGGTTCAACCGAAAGTAGCATGCATTCAAACATAAACATTGATATTTTTGCATAACCGAACATAAAACATAAATTTAAACTAAACTAAACTATGTTCGGTCGAAGTGGAGGTCGAGCCAATCCTTCCTCATCAGGTACGGTGTGCCGCGAGCCGGGTCCGGGCCAGTGCCGTCGTCAAGGTCGTTGGGGAAGACACTCCTCCACTCGTCGATGTCGATCTCCTCGTCCTCGCCGCCCACCTCGACACCCTCCGCGTCGCCGTCCTAGCTGCCTTTGACCTCGTCATTGGGGGAGAGCACGATAACCTTGCCACCCTCCGCACCGGCAAAGATCATCCGCTCCGCCTCCACGAGCTGCGGGTGCTGTCGGCGGAGCTCTTGCATGTAGGCCTCGTAGGCGGCCTCGGCCTCGAGGCGCTCTCTGACCTCATGGTCCTCCCGTGCCATAGCCGAGCTTAACACCCCTGGCTCCGGCGGGACGAGGTTGATCGAACGTGTGCCGAAGGGGGAATTGAGCCTAGCCGCCGCGCCGTGGTAGCGGACCTGCCAGCGATCGTACTCCATGGCCGCGAGCTCGGCCGTGTGGAAGCTACGGAGCCACCGGCGGGTGTGGGTCTCCTCATCCATAATCTCGGTGACCCACGTCCCCCATCGCCGCTGCTGGACCCTAAGGTAGGACCTCGTCGGGGGCCGGGCCTGAGGAAGAACGGGGAAGTCCTCGAACCGGCGCAAGGGCGCGGCGGCGGGCGGATCGGGCGACCGGCGACGGCGGCTCGATAAAGAGCCCCCCGGAGGATGATGGGAGCACCTCGGTGGCCACCTCGCCGATGTCAGCCGAAGAGGCCGCGATAAACCTCTTTTGGGCCATTGGTTCCTCGAGCTCCTCGGCACACAGGCAGAGGTTGAGGATGGAGGCGGTGGCGGCGGCGATGGCAGCGACCTACCAATGGTCTCGAGCGAGGGAGGGGTGGTGTGTGTCTGTGTGAGCGGAGGTTTGGGGGGGGGGGGTGTGTGTGTGGAGGGGGGGCAAGGTGGTGCTTGAGGAAATACCGCGGCAACTGATAATTTTACTAGGCGGGAGTAAAATGCCGGGCTAATGAAAATTTTGATCAAGGGCGAGCAGATATTTCTGAGATTGCGAGGGATGCAGAGGCGGGAGTAAAATGCCGGGGCTACTAAAAATTTGGATCAAGGGCGAGCAGATATTTTTGAGATTGCGAGGGATGCAGAGGCGGGAGTAACAAGCTGGGGCTACTGAAAATTTGAATCAAGGCTGAGTAGATATGTTTGAGATTGCGAGGGATGCAGAGGCGGGAGTAAAATGCCGGGGCTACTGAAAATTTGAATCAAGGGATTGAAGCAGAGCGGGAGTAACAGACATCCTACACGGTCCACACATACTAATCGTGTGCTATCAAACATAAAAACCTTCCAGGCGGTAGATATTTTCGAGATTGCGAGGTAGTAGATATTTTCGAGAGCGGGAGGCAAGCCTCATGGAGCCCAATCTATTGTGCCGATGTGAGTGACAGGGGCACGGGCATGGCACACGGGTAGTCTGAGCGAACCGTGTCTGTTACGTCCCCAGTCACAGACGGTTGTTGCATCCAACTCTTCTGGTGTTTTATAAATTTGGAAAAAAGAATAACGCGGGAAAGGGTCAGAACACGAACACACTTGCATGTGGACCAAATATATGTATGAAAAGGGTGGTTTGATGTTCAAATACCCAATGCACAACTTTGATGTGGCACCTGTCGCACAAAGCGCACAATATTGCTAGTCAGCGACTCCCCTACGAACCCCACTTCGTGTCAGCGGTAAGGGAATCCTAGCTATGAATGCATGCCCCCAAATAGCTTGGTCTGAAATCTTATCCTACCGTAACACAAAACCTATAGGAGTCCATCATGGTCAAACTTCCCCTTTCGCTTCCGGACAAAAGTGGACCGTGTGCCGACCCACAAATGTGTGCTTTGTGGCGCGAGATGGGTGAGACCACATACGAACCACCAACGGGTGGCCCTACTATATGTATGAAAATGGTGCGGTGTGATATTTAACTAGATTCACAACTTTGATGTGGCACATGTGCCTCGCAAATTAACCAGACTTCCCCGACCCCACGGAGGTTGCAGGTAGTGCGAAGTAGCCCCCCCCCCCCCCACACATACACGTCGGGGGAGGGGCGAGGGCATCTCACCAAGACGTATTGTAACACGGACCAAGAAGAATCCAACTTGGTCGTATAACCTCTCTCGCTCGTTGTTGGTTAAAGTGATGGACGTCCACACGGCCCCACAAAATGGGCTAGCTTTTGTCGCTGATAACCTCGCGAGGGAGTACGTGAAGACAAAACCGACTCTGTGCATGTGGCCCAAACATATGTATATGGAAGTGGTGTGTGGTGTTTGAATACCCAATGCGCAAATTTGATGTGGCACCATGCTTTGGAACCGTAAAATCCCCACAGTGAGCGAGGGTTCACGACGCGTAACATGCGCTCAAACTTAATTAATGAGGCCTGGAATGATCGACCTACTGTATGGTAACACGAACCAAAGAAGAAGAATCCACCCTAGTAACCTTTTCGTCATCGGTCGAAATGATGGACGTCCACGCGGGCCCACGAATATATATAGGCTTGCCGCCGATAACCAAGCGAGTTAGACTGTCCAAAGACAACCATTGCATGCATGTGTCCCAAACATATTTATGGAGGTGCGTGATGCATGCATATGTGTTGAATACCCAATGCACAACATTGATGTGGTGCATGCGTGAATCGCATAGGTCCCCACACAGAGCAAGAGGTTCATGACGTGTCGTGTGCTCGCCCCCCCCCCCCAACTTCGATCCAGCAGGGTGGATTCATGTGTACACACTTGCGCTATTGATTATGACCTATACCGTGAGACAAACAAAAAATTAATCCCCTCCTAAGTCAAATTAATTAACCCTCTCTCGCTGTCGGTGAAAGTGATGGACCAAGCGGGCCCACGGATGGAAGCATCGCCGATAACTACGTGACTAAGTGCGAGACAACTAGCATCACTTGCATATGTTCCAAACATATATATGGAGAGAGGTGTGTGGTTGTGATATTTTGAATACCTAATGCACAACTTTGATGTGGCATCTCTGCCTCAAAATCCGTAAAGTCCCCACACGGAGTGAGGTTCATGACACCTAGTATATGCTGGTCCCATCTCCCCTTCGACACATACTATATATATACTCCTACCATAACACAGCCCTAAAAGAATTAATCCTCCTTTTTTGTCAAACTATACCTCTCTCTCGTTGGGTCAAAGTGATGTACGATGACCTCGCAGGCCCACAAGAGCGAAGCGTATGTCGCACACGAGTGAGCGTCCTATATAGGAAAACCACCGTCTGCATGTGGCCCAAGTATTTGTGTGATGTTTGAATACGCAATGCACAACTTTGATGTGGCACCTACATATACCTCGGAAACCGAAAAGTCCCCACAGAGAGCGAGGTTCATGATGCGTGGTATGTGCTACCCCCTCCCATTCAACGCGTGGTATATATATACTCCTACTGTAGCACAAACCAAAAAGAATCATTCCTTGATGGTCAAATTAACCTCTCTCTCATTGGGTCAAACTGATGGAGGACAACCTCACGGGCCCACAAATGGAAAAGCGCCACACGTGAGTGAGTTCCTATAGGGAAACCACCGCCCGCATGGTATTGCGTGATGTTTGAATATACCAATGCAAAACTTTGATGTGGCACTTGCCTCGGGAACCATAAAGTCCCGACATGGAGCAAGGTTATGACGCATATATAGTATACATGTTGCCCCCTCTTTGACATGTACTACATACTCCTACTGTGCATATACGTAACACAAACCAAAAAAGAACCATCCTTGTTGGTCAAATTAACCTCTCTCTCGCTGTAGGTTCAACTAATCGACGACGACCTCGCGGGCCCACAGAGAGAGTCACACGCGAGTGAGTGTCATAGGACAACCACCGCGTGCATGTGTGCCCAAAAGAGCTGTGTTGTATGATGTTTGAATACCCAATGCACAACTTTGATGTGGCACATGCTTCACAAACCGGAAACACACTACACGGAGGTTCACGATGCGTAGCCCCCTCACTTCGAGTCGGTGGGAGGGACTCATGTGTACGCACGTGCCTGAACTTTGATATGGAATCTCACCATGATCCACACCGTAGCACACATGCCAAGCTGAATCCACCTAATTTGGTCAAATGCCTCTCGTTGTCGGTGGAAACTGAAAACCTTTGCGGGCTAACAAATGGGCACGTCACTGATAACCACACAAGGGAGTGTCCGAGAGGACCACCAATTAATGCATGCATGTAGCATGAACATGTATGTATGAAAGGTTTGTGTAATGTTTTAAATAACCGATTCATGACTTTGATGTGGCATATATGACTCACAAAATGATCAATCCCACACGAAGGCTCACGACTCGTAGTTTACTGCCAGCGCCCCCCCCCCCACACAGACACACACATCCCGCACCACCACCGCCACTCTGAGGCATGTTAAACTTTTTCTGCAGTGAACATGCATGTGACGAAAGGAGTGTCGTATTAAAAAAACAGAGATCATTCAATCATTTTTATACATTGATTGATTTCCTAGGGATTTAATGTGCAAAAATCAAATTTGAGCCACATGTGCACCAAAATGGATTGCAAAATCATATGTGTGTCCCCGGGTGCATGTTTCCTCATGCAAGAGATTTAAAAACATTGAGAATATTGTTTTTTAAAATTCAGTAAATCCAAAACTTAGTTGAAATTCATGAAACTTATCGTGGTGTCATATGGACACCAGTAGACTCTGATATTGTATATTTTTCATCAAATTTGAGACAAGTTTTGATATAATTTTCTTACAAACGGGAGATTGTTAATAATTGGCAACTGATACGTCTCCGTCGTATCTACTTTTCCTAACGCTTTTCCTCTTGTTTTGGACTCTAATTTGCAAGATTTGAATGAAACTAACCCGGACTGACGCTGTTTTCAGCAGAACTACCATGGTGTTGTTTTTGTGCAGAAATAAAAGTACTTGGATTGGAACGAAACTTCGTGAGGATTTTTTATGTAATAAAAGAGAATTTCTGGAGCCAAGAACCACAGGAGGGGGGCACCTGCGTGGGCACAACCCACTAGGGTGCACCCCCCCTCCAGGCACGCCCAGGTGGGTTGTCCCCACCTGGTGGCCCCGCAGACTCCAACCCTGATGCTATAAAGTCATATTTTTGGAGAAAAATAAGGGAAAAAGAATTATCACGTTTCATGAGACGGAGCCACCGCCACCTCCTGTTCTTCATCGGGAGGCCAGATCTAGAGTCCGTTTGGGGCTCCGGAGAGGGGGATCTTCGATCTTCGTCATCACCAACCCTTCTCCATTGCAAATTCCATGATGCTCCCCACCGGGAGTGAGTAATTCCTTCGTAGGCTCGCTGGTCGGTGAGGAGTTGGATGAGATTCATCATGTAATCGAGTTAGTTTTGTTAGGGCTTGATCCCTAGTATCCATTATGTTCTGAGATTGATGTTGCTATGACTTTGCCATGCTTAATGCTTGTCACTTTGGGCCCGGGTGCCATGATTTCAGATCTGAACCATTTATGTTATCACCATTATATCTATGTTCTAGATCCGATCTTGCAAGTTATAGTCACCTACTACGTGTTATGATCCGGCAACCCCGGAGTGACAATAGTCGGGACACTTCCCGGTGATGACCGTAGTTTGAGGAGTTCATGTATTCACTATGTGTTCATGCTTTGTTATGGTTCTCTATTAAAAGGAGGCCTTAATATCCCTTAGTTTCCAATAGGACCCCGCTGCCACGGGAGGGTAGGACAAAAGATGCCATGCAAGTTCTTTCCATAAGCATGTATGACTATTTACGGAATACATGCCTACATTATATTTATGAACTGGAGCTAGTGTTGTATCGCCCTAGGTTATGACTGTTATATGATGAATATCATCCAACGAATTCACCGATCCAATGCCTATGAATTTCTCTCATATTGTTCTTGCAAAGTTACCACTGCTATTGTTACTCTTGCACTTGCTACAAAATGATTGCTATTACTGTTACCGTTACTATTGCTGTTGCTACTTGATGTTGGCTTGAACTACGACGGTATTTCCCCAAAGAGGAAGGGATGATGCACCACCGCAACGGTAGGTATTTCCCTCAGTGATGAGACCAAGGTTATCGAATTAGTAGGAGAACCAAGCAACACTACGTGAACAACACCTGCACACAAAGAACAAATACTTGCAACCCGACGTGTTAAAGGGGTTGTCAATCCCTTTCGGGTAACGGCGCCAGAAATTGGCAAACGGACGGGAGATAAATGGTAGTAGATTGGATAAATAGATCGCAAATAAAATAAAGTGAAGCAAAACATTTTTGGGTTTTTAGAAATATAGATCTGAAAATAAAAGTGGCAAATAAATAAAAAGGCAAATAGCAAAATAGATCTGAAAATATATGATGAAAAAATAGACCCGGGGGCCGTAGATTTCACTAGTGGCTTCTCTCGAGAAAAATAGCATATGGTGGGTAAACAAATTACTGTTGGGCAATTGATAGAACTTCAAATAATTATGACGATATCTAGGCAATGATCATTATATAGGCATCACGTCCAAGATTAGTAGACCGACTCCTACCTGCATCTACTACTATTACTCCACACATCGACCGCTATCCAGCATGCATCTATTGTATTAAGTTCATGGAGAACTGGAATAATGCAATAAGAATGATGACATGATGTAGACAAGATCTATTTATGTAGAAATAGACCCCATCTTGTTATCCTTAATAGCAACGATACATACGTGTCGGTTCCACTTCTGTCACTGGGATCAAGCACCGTAAGATCGAACCCATCACAAAGCACCTCTTCCCATGGCAAGAAAAATCGATCTAGTTGGCCTAACTAAACCAAAGATTTGAAGAAGAAATATGAGGCTATAAGTAATCATGCATGTAAGAGATCAAAAGACTCAAATAACTTTCATGGATAAAAACAGAGATCTGATCATAAACTCAAAGTTCATCGGATCCCAACAAACACACTGCAAAAAGAGTTACATCAAATAGATCTCCAAGAGACCATTGTATTGAGAATCAAAAGAGAGAGAGGAAGCCATCTAGATACTGCCTACAGACCCGTAGGTCTACAATGAACTACTCACGCATCATCGGAGAGGCACCAATGAGGATGATGAACCCCTCCATGATGGTGTCTAGATTGGATATGTGGTTTCTAGAACTTGCGGCGGCTGGAATTGATTTTCGTCGACTCCCCTAGGATTTCTGGAATATTGGGGTATTTAGAGAGCAAAGAGGCGGTGCAGGAGGTGGCCGAGGTGGGCACAACCCACCTGGGCGCGCCTGGGCCCCCAGGCGCGCCTGGGCCCCCAGGCCCGCCCTGGTGGGTTGTGCTCCCCTCGGAGCCCCCCTCAGGTACTTTCTTGGCCCAACTTGTGTCTTCTGGTCCATAAAAAATCACCAAAAAGTTTCGCTGCGTTTGGACTCCGTTTGGTATTGATTTCCTACGAAGTAAAAAACAAGAAAAAAATAACAACTGGCACTGGGCACTATGTCAATAGGTTAGTCCCAAAAAATGATATAAAGTTGCTATAAAATGTTTGTAAAACATCCAAGAATGATAATATAACAGCATGGAACAATCAAAAATTATAGATACGTTGGAGACGTATCAGCATCCCCAAGCTTAATTCCTGCTCATCCTCGAGTAGGTAAATGATAAAAACCGAATTTTTGATGTGGAATGCTGCCTAACATGTTCATCACATATTCTTTTCTTTGTAGCATGGACATTTGGACTTTTATATGATTCAAAGCAATAGTCTTGTTTTGACATCAAGATTTCAATACTCAAGCATATCAACAAGCAACCATGTCTTTCAAAATATCAACACTAAAGCAAGTTATCCCTAGCCCGTTATGCTCAATCATTGATCCATTCATGAAACACACTCGCATATTAGCTACACCCAATGCTCAAGTACGATCATAGTGCCCCTTAGTTGGTGCTTTGTAAGAGAAGATGGAGACTCAAAAATAAAAATTGCATAAAGTAAAAGAAAGGCCCTTCGCAGAGGGAAGTAGGGATTTGTAGAGGTGCCAGAGCTTAAAGCAAAAAAAGTTGAGACAAAACATTTTGGGTGGCATGCTTTTCCTGTCAACGAAAATGATCGAGTAGTTCCCAATACTTTCCATGCTAGATATATCATAGGCGGTTCCCAAACAGAAAATAAAGTTTATTCCTTTTTCCACCATACTTTCACTTTCCATGGCTAGCCGTATCCACGGGTGCCCTCCATACCAACACTTTCCAAGGAATTTATTATTTGACAACATAAAGTAAATTCATTTTTCATTTCAGGACTGGGCATCCCTAATACCTTTGCCGTACTCTCGTGCAATGACAAGTGACTACACACTCATCTTAAGAATAACACATCTAGCATGGAAATATATCAGCCACCCCCTACCGTTTCATCAGCGGTACGATCACACAAAAGAGAAATTTATTTTGAAATTAGAGATGGCACATACAAATTTGCTTAGAACGGCATGGAAATACCACATATAGGTAGGTATAGTGGACTCATATGGCAAAACTGGTTTAAGGATTTTGGATGCACAAGTAGTGATCATACTTAGTGCAAATGAAGGCTAGCAAAAGATTGAGAAGCATCCAACCAAGAAACAAAAAATCTCATAAGCGAGCATAAAGCATAACTAACACCGAATAATGCACCACAAGTAGGATGTAATTTCATTGCATAACTATTGACTTTCGTGCTTGCATAGGAAATATTCTTACTACAGCATAATTACTCATCAACACGACTCACATATTATATCAACATACCGCAAAACTATTACAAGGAATCAAGTTTATTTTGTCCAATTATCTTCATGAAAGTTTTTATTATATCCCTCTTGTATATCTATCACTTTGGGACTAGTTTTATATGTTGCTTTTGATAGCTCAAACAAATCTAAGTGAAGAACATGAGGATAAAATTTTCTTCTCTCAAAATAATTTAAGTGAAGCAAGAGAAAATTTCTAAAATTTTTTTACTAACTCTCAAATAAATCTAAGTGAATCATGAGAGCATTTCTTCAAAACTACTAAAGCACACCGTGCTCAAAAAGATATAAGTGAAGCACTAGAGCAAATCCATAGCTCATAAAGATTTAGGTGAAGCATAGAGAGAAATTCTAACAAGTCATAACATAATTTTGGCTCCCTCAAATAGGTGTGTCCAGCAAGGATTCATGACTTAAAATAAAAAGCAAAACATGCAAAGACTCATATCATACAAGACACTCCAAGCAAAACTCATGATATGTGACGAATAAAAATATAGCTCCAAGTAAAATACCGATGGTCGTTAGAAGAAGGAGGGGATGCCACTCGGGCATCCCCAAGCTTAGTTGCTTGCTTCTCTTTGGATGATGTCTTGGGGTGCCATGGGGCATCCCCAAGCTTAGGCTTTTCTTACTCCTTATTCCTTCATCCATCGTAATCTCACCCAAAACTTGAAAACTTCAATCACACAAAACTCAATAAAACCTTCGTGAGATCCGTTAGTATAAGAAAGGGACAAATGCCCTTTTGCCCCTAGTTGGAACCTACCCACGGGTTTTGCCCTTACTTTTTGACTCTGCTCAGTTTTGCCCTTAGATTTGCCTGCGAGGTCACCTGAATGCCCTTTGACCGTTTGACCAATACTTTGAAAATTCGTAACAAATTCATATGAACCCAGAAATATGCAAATAAGGTATCAAAATGTTCAGATAAACATTACCTTTATTTTCATGTTATTTGCATTCAGGAAAAAAGTACCGTTTAAACTACTCGAGGTTATTAATGTTATTAACATTATTAAAAATAAAAAGGTATAAACAATACTTTTTCATGAATAAAAATTACATGCAAATGTAGGTGATGTTTTCCGAACATCCTGATATCTTAATTGCATATTTTTCGAGTTCTTATCAACTTGTGGTGAAGTTTCAAAATAATGGTCAAAGTTGTTTGAACATTCATAACAAGTTGATATGAACTCAAAAAATGCAAATACGATATCAAGATGTTTAGAAAACATCACCTACATTTGCATGTAATTTTTATTCATGAAAAGGATATTGTTTATACCTTTTTACTTTTAATTATGTTAATAATATTAATAACCTTGGGTAGTTTAAATGGTGCTTTTGTCCTGAATGCAAATGACATGCGCGTAAAGGTAATGTTTATCTGAAAATTTTGATATCTTATTTGCATTTTTCTGAGTTCATATGAGTTTGTTACGAATTTTCAAAGTATTGGTCAAACGGTCAAAGGGCATTCGGGCGACCTCGGGGGAAAATCTAAGGGCAATACTGAGCAGAGTCGAAAAGTAAGGGCAAAATCCGTGGGTGAGTTCCAACTAGGGGCAAAAATGCAATTGTCCCTATAAGAAAACCAATCTTTACTTTAAGTACTGTAGAAAACCCATTCAAATTTTTTTCTTGCATTATATCTACTGTATTCTAACTTTACCATGGCTCATACACCCCGATAAAAACCATAGATTCATCAAAATAAGCACACAATGCAAAGAAAACAAAATCTGTCAAAAACAGAACAGTCTGTAAAGATGCAAATTGTTCTCATACTTATGTAACTCCAAAAATTCTAAAGAATTAATACAACAGTGGTGATTTTTATATGAATCTTGTGTAAAAAACTCAGAATTTTTTGTCTCTTCTGTGAATTTTCAAAATTGTTTTACTGGACACAAAAGTTTCTGTTTTCCAACAAGATCAAATAAACTATCACCAAAGCTATCCTAAAGGCTTTACTTGACACAAACACTAATTAAAACACAAAAAACACAATCATAACGGTAGCATAATTGTGCAAACACCGAAGAATAGAAAGAAAAAGATAAAAATAAATTTTATTCATTGGGTTGCCTCCCAACAAGCGCTATCGTTTTACGCCCTTAGCTAGGCATAAAACAAAGATCTACGTGTTGTCATTCGTAGTTTTGGCAACTTTTGTAAGGGCTTTCTCAAACCCGGGAGGCTCTTTGCGCTTCCCTAAATTAAAAGGAAAAGAAACCATCTTGAGATCTAAAATATCCAACCGCTTATTGCAAAGGGTAATCAAGGTATTCATGCGATTGAGGTTTCCACTAATATGCTTGAGGGGTTCGTTATATTTTTGCAAATCACTCAACTTGTCTAAAATTTGAACTCCTTCTTGAGTAAAGCTAATCCCCTTTTTGGTTGGTGGAATTCCCCAAATCCCCTCTAAGATCTCATAAGCAGTATTAGCATCAAGTTCAATAAAATTTCCTTTAGCAGCGAAATCCAAAAGTTGTCTATAATGCACGGCTAATCCTATATAAAAGTTCCAAAGCAAAACCCTTGCGTCTCCTTTAAGATTGCTAATACGATAAGATTCCATTAGTCTATACCAAGCATCTTTCAAATTTTCTCGTTGTCCCTGCTTGAAGTATAGAACTTCAAAATCTGGAGATAGAGGAGGGCTCGTGCTAGACATAGTGTTAAGGTGGACAAGCAAGATCGCACTCATAAACAGATCTGACGAGAAAACGGCGAACGAAAAAGAGGGCGAATAAAACAGCAATTTTTTGTGAAGTGGGGGAGAGGAAAATGAGAGGCAAATGGAAAATAATGTAAATTGCAAGGAGATGAGATTTGTGATTAGGAACCTGGTAGATGTTGATGATGTCTCCCCGCCAACGGTGCCAGAAATTCCTTTTGACATTGGCTTGAACTACGTCGGTATTTCCCCAAAGAGAAAGGGATGATGCAGCACAACAACGGTAGGTATTTCCCTCAGTGATGAGACCAAGGTTATCGAACTAGTAGAAGAACAAAGCAACACTACGTAAACAGCACCTGCATGTAAGAGATCAAAAGACTCAAATAACTTTCATGGATAAAAACATAGATCTGATCATAAACTCAAAGTTCATCGGATCCCAACAAACACACCGCAAAAAGAGTTACATCAAATAGATCTCCAAGAGACCATTGTATTGAGAATCAAAAGAAAGAGAGGAAGCCATCTAGCTACTGCCTACGGACCCGTAGGTCTACAATGAACTACTCACGCATCATCGGAGAGGCACCAATGAGGATGATGAACCCCTCCGTGATGGTATCTACATTGGATCTGTGGTTTCTGGAACTTGCGGCGGCTGGAATTGATTTTCGTCGACTCCCCTAGGGTTTCTGGAATATTGGGGTATTTATAGAGCAAAGAAGCGGTGCGGGAGGTGGCTGAGGTGGGCACAACCCACCTGGGAGCGCCTGGGCCCGCAGGCATGCCCAGGTGGGTTGTGCTCCCCTCGGAGCTCCCCCAGGTACTTTCTTGGCCCAACTTGCGTATTCTGGTCCAGAAAAAATCACCAAAAAGTTTCGATGCGTTTGGACTCTGTTTGGTATTGATTTCCTGCGAAGTAAAAAACAAGCAAAACAACAGCAACTGGCAGTGGGCACTATGTCAATAGGTTAGTCCCAAAAAATGATATAAAGTTGCTATAAAATGATTGTAAAACATCCAAGAATGATAATATAACAGCATGGAACTACTATCAAAACTACCATACTACTTTGCTACTGATCACTTTGCTGCAGATAATTAATCTCCAGGTGTGGTTGAATTGACAACTTAGCTGCTAATACTTGCAAATATTCTTTGGCTCCCCTTGTGTCGAATCAATAAATTTGGGTTGAATACTCTACCCTCGAAAACTGTTGCGATCCCCTATACTTGTGGGTTATCAAGACCTTTTTCTGGTGCTGTTGCCGGGGAGTGATGACCCACAAGTATAGGGGATCAATCATAGTCCTTTCGATAAGTAAGAGTGTCGAACCCAACGAGGAGCAGAAGGAAATGACAAGCGGTTTTCAGTAAGGTAATGTCTGCAAGCACTGAAATCGTAAGTAGCGAGTAGTTTAATAGCAAGATAATTTGTAACGAGCAAGTAACAATAGTAGTAACAACGGTACAACAAGGTAGCCCAATCCTTTTGAGGCAAAGGACAGGCCAAAATGGTCTCTTATGATAAGCAAAGTGTTCTTGAGGGTACACGGGAATTTCATCTAGTCACTTTCATCATGTTGGTTCGATTCGTGTTCGCTAGTTTAATAATTTGGTATGTGGGTGGACCGGTGCTTAGGTGTTGTTCTTACTTGAACAACCCTCCTACTTATGATTAACCCCCTCGCAAGCATCCGCAACTACGAGAAAAGTATTAAGAATAAATTCTAACCATAGCATTAAACTTTTGGATCCAATCGGTCCCTTACGAAATAGCGCATAAACTAGGGTTTAAGCTTCTGTCACTCTCGCAACCTATCATCTAATAACTACTCCACAATGCATTCCCTTAGGCCCAAATATGGTGAAGTGTCATGTAGTCGACGTTCACATGACACCACTAAGGGAATCACAACATACATATCATCAAAATATCGAACACATATCAAGTTCACATGATTACTTGCAACATGATTTCTCCCATGACCTCAAGAACAAAAGTAACTACTCACAAATGATAATCATGCTCAAGATCAGAGGGGAATTAAATAGCATAATGGATCTGAACATATAATCTTCCACCAAATAATGACGTGTCGTCATTAATAGGAGTTTACTGTAGCATGACACCCGGGGTGTTACACTGAACATATAATCTTCCACCAAATAAACCATATAGTAATCAACTACAAGATGTAATCAACACTACTAGTCACCCACAAGCACCAATCTATAGTTCCGGTACAAAGATTGAACACAAGAGATGAACTAGGGTTTGAGATGAAATGGTGCTGTTGAAGATGTTGATGGAGATTGTCCTCCCCAAGATGCGAGAGTTGTTGGTGATGATGATGACGATGATTTCCCCCTCCGGGAGGGAAGTTCCCCCGGCGGAATCGCTCCGCCGGAGGGCAAAAGTGCTCCTGCCCAAGTTCCGCCTCGAGACGGTGGCGCTTCGTCCCGACAGTCCTCTCCTGATTTTTTCTAGGTGAAAATGACTTATATACCAGAAGATGGGCACCGGAGGTGGGCTAGGTTGAGCACAACCCACCAGGGCGCGCCTGGGGGCCTGGCACGCCCTGGTGTCTTGTGCTCACCAGGTGGCCCCCCTCCGATAGTTATTTGCTCCAGTATTTCTTATTTATTCCATAAAAAATTCTCGTGAAGTTTCAGCTCATTTGGAGTTGTGCAGAATAGGTAGCCTGACGTAGCTTTTTCAGGTCCAAATTTCCAACTGCCGGAATTCTCCCTCTTTGTGTATACCTTGCATATTATGAGAGAAAAGGCATTAGAATTACTCCAAAAAGCATTATTATGCATAAAAACATTATAAATAATAGTAGGTAAACATGATGCAAAGTGGATGTATCAACCCCCCAAGCTTAGACCTCGCTTGTCCTCAAGCGAAAACTGAAATCGAAAAACATGTCCACATGCTTAGAGAGAGGTGTCGGTAAAAACAAAATACGGACATAGAAGCATCATGTAATTTATTATAACAGCAACAAACTTTAACATAAAACTTTCATCATAGAACTTTTATCATAGACTTCTCATGAATAAGTAACAATTCATCACAACATCAAAGTATAAAGCATAAACTTTATTGGAACCCAACAAACTATGTTCTCAGTCAACTTTTCAGGAAGGGTCACGTATCAGAGCCTTTAGGCAAGTCCACATACTCAACCATCATATAGTCTTCTATCATTGCTGACACTCACCGCGTACACATGAGCAAAACGTTTCAACCAGACACATAGAAAGATAGGGGCTTATAGTTTCGCCTCCCAACGTATTCACCTCGAGGGTGATGTCAACAATAATAACTCATGCTACCCATATTCAACTGGATATATGTGCCTAGATCTTTCCTCACCACATGATGCTTGCCAAAAGAGAAAATAAAAAGGAATAGAGAGAAGAACTTTGACTCTTGCATGAAAGTAAATACATAAAAGTAAAAGATAGGCCCTTCGCAGAGGGAAGCAGAGGTTGCCATGCACTTTTTGTTTGTATGCTCAATCCCTTAGTGCAAGAGAACGTCACGTTATATTGCCCCTTGTGATAGCAACCTTTATTATGCAGTCTGTCGCTTTTATTCTTCGCCATCACAAGTTCGTACAACGCTCAATTTTCTCTTACACTAAATGATCCAACACTTTTAGAAGCAATTTTTATTGCCTTATTGCACCGATGACAACTTACTTGAAGGATCTTACTCAATCCATAGGTAGGTATGGTGGACTCTAAAAACAAGATTTGGGTTTAAGGGTTTTTGGATGCACAAGTAGTATCTCTACTTGGTGCGGAATTTTTGGCTAGCAAAGATGGGGGGGCAAGCACCACATGTTGAAGGATCTATGACAATATAACTTCTATGTGAATATGAACAAACATAAATCATTATGTTGTCTTCCTTGTCCAACGTCAACAATTTTGGCATATAATATTTTGATGGGTGCTCACAGTCACAAAAGATTTCCAAGATAGTGTATTTGCATATGAATCTTCTCTTCCCTTATTAATTCTTTCATGAATTGCTTCATTGACCAATACTATGTTTGTCAATCTACAATAAAATTTTCTACTTATACTCTTCCTTGTGTGATGTCATTACTTACCATAAGATTAGCATATGATCTTTTTCATTTATTTCCTTTCTTTTTATTGAAACATGAAAGTAAAGAAAGTAAAACTCAAACTAAACTTTATTATATATCTCGCACACGATTACAAGGATAGGTCACTAAGCAAACTCTCGAAAAGAAAGGATCGAACTAAACTTTTATTCATCTAAAGCAAAAGATAACCATGGATCGAACTAAGAAAAGTAAAGGCAAAGGATAGTGGAGGTGATACGATACCAGGGCACCTCCCCCAAGCTTGGCGAAAGCCAAGGGGTGTGCCCATACCCAATACTCAATTTTCTTTTGGTGATGAATAAGGAGGTGGTGGTGACGAAGTGGTAGCGATCTTGCCCAATATATCTCTGAGTGCCTCTCTTAGACTGTGAATCTCCCGAAGAGCTTGATGAAGCAACTCAGTGTTCTTCTCTACTTTAGCCATGATATGCTTATTTTCCGGACCCCAAGAGTTTGTCCCTGCATCGCTTTCTCTTGGACGAGATATGTCCCAATTGGATGGTATATGCACACGAGGAGTGTTTTCGAACCCATAGTTATGAATCAAATTGTGAAAATTGTTACGATGTAACAAGTGTAAAGGCCTCCTGGAAGGGAGTTCTTCTTGTACTTCAGAGCTCTCGCAATTGTTTGATGATCTCTTGGCTTGATGAGGATTAGGATGGGTGGAGATACTAGCTAGTGTGCCTCTCTCGGAAGCCGGAGGGTGAACTCCGAGGGAATTCCCTTCATCTTCCTCCATAGCAACCTCCTGAACTCCCTCCCCCTCTAGCTCCTCCTGCAGCAATCCTGCATCGTCTTCTCCATTGTTGGAAGAGAGGGAAGACATGATGCCTGGCTTAACAGATCTGACCGAAAACAGCAAGAAAAGAAAACAGAAGATATCTCCGCGATACGAAGGTCAATAGGTTCAGGGGGTATATAAAGATTTTTTTATTTTGGAAAACAAGCAAACGGAAGAAAAACGAAGTCCGGAAGGTACCTGAGGTGGGCACAACCCACCTGGGCGCGCCTGGCAAGCCAGGCGCACCCTGGTGTCTTGTGCCCACCAAGGTCACCTTCCTGGTAGTTTCTTATTTTCCTAATTTTATAAATATTCCAAAACTGACAAAAAATATTTTTGCGGATTTTTCAGAGTCCGTTTACTTACTGTATCACGTACCTCCCTTTTTTCATGATTCTGGAGTGTTCCGGAAGGTTTCTTTTATGTGTTCTTCCGGTGTCATGGTTTGGATAACATTACTTTCAACATTAATTGGCGTACCTGAGATATAATGTTTTATTCGTTGCCCATTAACAACCTTCGGGTTAGTACCTTCGGCATTATTTATTTTGATAGCTCCAGATCGATAAACCTCCTCGATAACATAGGGTCCTTCCCATTTGGAGAGGAGTTTTCCTGCAAAGAATCTGAAACGAGAGTTGTACAAAAGAACATATTCTCCAACTTTGAACTCACACTTTTGGATTCTTTTATCATGCCATCTTTTAACTTTTTCTTTAAATAACTTGGCATTTTCATAAGCTTGGGTCCTCCATTCATCTAATGAGCTAATATCAAATAACCTCTTTTCACCAGCAAGTTTGAAATCATAGTTGAGTTCTTTAATTGCCCAATATGCTTTATGTTCTAACTCAAGAGGCAAATGACAAGCTTTTCCATAAACCATTTTATAAGGAGACACACCCATAGGATTTTTATATGCTGTTCTATAAGCCCAAAGTGCATCATCTAATTTCTTAGACCAATTCTTCCGGGACCTATTGACAGTCTTTTGTAAGATTAATTTTATTTCTCTATTTCTAAGGTCAACTTGACCACTAGACTGAGGATGATAGGGTGATGCAATTCTATGCTCAACATCATACTTGGCAAGCATTTTACGGAAAGCACCATGAATAAAGTGTGAACCACCATCAGTCATTAAATATCTAGGGACTCCAAACCTTGGGAAAATAACTTCCTTAAGCATTTTAATAGAGGTGTTGTGATCAACACTACTAGTTGGAATAGCTTCTACCCACTTAGTAACATAATCAATAGCAACCAAAATATGAGTATACCCATTAGAGGAAGGAAAAGGTCCCATGTAATCCAATCCCCAAACATCAAATGGTTCAATAGCAAGAGAATAATTCATAGGCATTTCTTAATGCTTACCGATATTACCTATTCTTTGACATTTATCACAAGATAAGATGAACTTACGGGCATCCTTGAAGAGAGTAGGCCAATAAAACCCAGATTGCAACACCTTATGAGCAGTTCTGTCTCCCGCATGATGTCCTCCATAAGCTTCGGAGTGACATTTCCGTAGGATTTGTTCCTGTTCATGCTTAGGTACACAACATCTAATAATACCATCTACCCCTTCTTTATAAAGATGTGGGTAATCCCAAAAGTAATGTCTTAAATCATAGAAGAATTTTTTCTTTTGTTGGTATGTGAAGCTAGGTGGTATGTATTTAGCAACAATATAATTAGCATAGTCAGCATACCAAGGAGTGTTATGAGAAACATTTATTGAAGCTAACTGTTCATCAGGAAAGCTATCATTAATAGTTTGTGGGTCATCAAGAATATTTTCAAGCCTAGACAGGTTATCAGCTACGGGGTTCTCAGCTCCCTTTCTATCAGTGATATGTAAGTCAAATTCTTGTAGCAAGAGAACCCCCCTAATGAGTCTAGGTTTAGCATCTTTTTTTTCCATAAGATATTTTATAGCAACATGATCGGTGTGAACAGTCACTTTAGAATCAACAATGTAGGATCTAAATTTATCACAAGCAAACACAACTGCTAAAAATTCTTTTTCAGTAGTAGCATAATTTCGTTGGGCACTGTCTAGAGTTTTACTAGCATAGTGGATAACATTTAGTTTCTTATCAACTCTTTGTCCTAGAACAACACCAACAGCATAATCACTAGCATCACACATAATTTCAAAAGGCAAGTTCCAATCAGGTGGTTGAACAATAGGTGCAGTAATTAAGGCTTTCTTGAGTGTTTCGAAGGCTTCTAAACAATCATCATCAAAAACAAAAGGAATATCCTTTTGCAAAAGGTTTGTAAGAGGCCTAGAAATTTTAGAAAAGTCTTTGGTAAATCTCCTATAGAAACCAGCATGACCAAGGAAACTACGAATACCTTTGATATCTTTAGGACATGGCATTTTCTCAATTGCATCAACCTTGGCTTTGTCCACCTCAATACCTCTTTCAGAAATTTTATGGCCCAAAACAATACCTTCATTAACCATAAAGTGGCACTTCTCCCAATTCAAGACAAGATTTGTTTGCTCACATCTCTGTAAAACTCGATCAAGATTGCTTAAACAATCATCAAAAGACTTCCCATAAACAGAAAAGTCATCCATGAAAACCTCAACAATCTTTTCACAAAAATCAGAGAATATAGCAGTCATACATCTTTGAAAGGTAGCAGGTGCATTGCATAAACCAAAAGGCATACGTCTATAAGCATAAGTTCCAAAAGGACAAGTAAAAGTGGTCTTTTCTTGATCAGGCTGAGAAACAGGTATTTGTGAAAAGCCAGAATATCCATCAAGGAAGCAAAAATGTGTGTGCTTAGATAATCTTTCTAGCATTTGATCAATAAAAGGCAGAGGATAATGATCTTTTCTAGTTGCTTTGTTTAATTTTCTAAAATCAATTACCACTCTATAGCATGTGACAATTCTTTGTGGAATAAGTTCATTCTTATCATTAGGAACAACAGTAATACCTCCCTTCTTAGGGACACAATGAGCAGGACTTACCCATCTACTATCAGCTATAGGATAGATTATACCTGCTTCCAGGAGTTTCAATATTTCCGTCCTTACCACTTCTTTCATCTTCAGATTTAACCGACGTTGGTGATCAACAACGGGTTTAGCATCAGGTTCCATATTAATTTTGTGCTAACATAGAGTGGGACTAATGCCCTTAAGATCATCAAGAGTATATCCAATAGCAGCTCGGTGCTTCCTTAGAACTTTCAATAATCTTTCTTCTTCATGTTCTGAAAGGTTAGCACTAATAATAACAGGATATATCTTTTTCTCATGAAGATAAGCATATTTCAAAGTGTCTGGCAATTGTTTTAATTCAAACATAGGATCACCTTTAGGTAGAGGAGGACCTCCTAGAGTTTCAATAGGAAGATTGTGTTTAAGCAGAGGTTGTTGTTCGAACAAGATTCTATCTATTTCATTTCTTTCATGCATATGCAAATCATTTTCATGATCTAGCAAATATTGCTCTAAAGGATCAGTAGGAGGTACAGCAATAGAAGCAAGACCAATAATTTCATCCTTACTAGGCAAATCTTTCTTATGAGGTTTTCTACTAAACTTAGAAAAATTAAACTCATGAGACTCATCACCAAAGCTAACACTGACAGTTTGTTTCTCACAATCTATTTTAGCATTAACGGTGTTCAAGAAAGGTCTACCAAAGATGATGGGACAAAAGTCATCTTGTGGGAACCAAGAACAAGAAAATCAGTAGGGTATTTTACTTTCCCACACAAGACTTCAACATCTCTAACAATCCCAAGTGGTGTGATGGTGTCTCTATTAGCAAGTTTAATAGTAACATCTATGTCTTCTATCTCAGCGGGTGCTATGTCATTCATAATTTCTTGATATAAGGTAAAAGGAATAGCACTTACGCTAGCACCTATGTCACATAAACCACGATAATAGTGATCTCCTATTTTAACTGAGACAACAGGCATGCCAACAACGGGTCTATGTTTATCTTACCCATCGGGTTTGGCAATTCTAGCAGCTTCACCAACGAAGTAAATAACATGCACATCAATATTATCGACCAATATATCCTTAACCGTAGCAACACTAGGTTCTACCTTGATTTGTTCAGCTGGTTTAGGTGTTCTAATATAACTTTTATTGACCACAGTTGAGACTTTAGCATGTTCCTTCATCCTGACAGGGAAAGGTGGTTCTTCAATATAAGCAGTAGGAACAACTGGGTCAATATTGTAGATAATTGTTTCATCTTTAGCTATTACCGATTCTTTAATTTCTTCTTTAATAGGTGGGTGATATTTAAACCACTTCTCCTTAGGGAGATCAACATGAGTAGCAAAAGATTCACAAAAGGAGGCTACTATCTCAGAGTCAAGTCCATATTTAGTGCTAAACTTTTGAAAAGCATCGGTATTCATAAAAGATTTAACACAATCAAACTTAAGCTCAATACCTGACTCTTTACCGTCGTCGAGTTCCCAATCTTCAGAGTTGTGTTTAATTCTTTCTAAAAGATCCCATCGGAATTCAATAGTCTTCTTCATAAAGGAACCAGTACAAGAAGTATCGAGCATGGATTGATCATTACGAGAAAGCCGAGCATAAAAATTCTGAATAATAATTTCTCTTGAGAGCTCATGGTTGGGGCATGAATGTAACATTGACTTAAGCCTCAACCAAGCTAGAGCTATACTTTCTCCTTCACTAGGCCAAAAATTATATATATAATTCCGATCACGATGAACTAGATGCATAGGATACATTTTTTGATGGAATTCCAATTTCAACCGATTCCAATTCCAAGATCCAATATCATCGCATAGCCTATACCATGTCAATGCTTTTCCCTTCAAAGATAAAGGGAAAACCTTCTTCTTAGCTTCATCTCCGGGTAAACCTGCAAGCTTAAACAATCCACAAATTTCATCCACAAATATCAAGTGCATATCAGGATGTTCGGTTCCATCGCCTGCATAAGGATTAGCTAGCAGTTGTTCTATCATACCCGAAGGAATTTCATATTCAATATTTTTAGTAGGTGCAGTAGGTTGAGGGGCATCTAATTGTGGTTCCGGTCAAGGTGAAGATACCCCGAACAAACCCCTCAAAGAATTGTCTTCCATAGTAACAAGTGACAATAAATTTTAGCACGTACTAATAATTTTTCCTTACCAGGAGCGCTTCACTCCCCGGCAACGGCGCCAGAAAAGAGCCTTGATGACCCGCAAGTATAGGGGATCAATCATAGTCTTTTCGATAAGTAAGAGTGTCGAACCCAACGAGGAGCAGAAGGAAATGACAAGTGGTTTTCAGTAAGGTAATGTTTGCAAGCACTGAAATTGTAAGTAGCGAGTAGTTTAATAGCAAGATAATTTGTAATGAGCAAGTAACAATATTAGTAACAATAGTGCAGCAAGGTAGCCCAATCCTTTTGAGGCAAAGGACATGCCAAAACGGTCTGTTACGATAAGCAAAGTGTTCTTGAGGGTACACGGGAATTTCATCTAGTCACTTTCATCATGTTGGTTCGATTCGTGTTCGCTACTTTGATAATTTGGTATGTGGGTGGACCGGTGCTTAGGTGCTGTTCTTACTTGAACAAACCTCCTACTTATGATTAACCCCCTCGCAAGCATCCGCAACTACGAGAAAAGTATTAAGAATAAATTCTAACCATAGCATTAAACTTTTGGATCCAATCGGTCCCTTACAAAATAGCGCATAAACTATGGTTTAAGCTTCTGTCACTCTCGCAACCTATCATCTAATAACTACTCCACAATGCATTCCCTTAGGCCCAAATATGGTGAAGTGTCATGTAGTCAACGTTCACATGGCACCACTAAGGGAATCACAACATACATATCATCAAAATATCGAACACATATCAAGTTCACATGATTACTTGCAACATGATTTCTCCCGTGACCTCAAGAACAAAAGTAACTACACACAAATGATAATCATGCTCAAGATCAGAGGGGTATTAAATAGCATAATGGATCTGAATGTCACGCCCCCAGCTCAATCGTGCACTAATCATACACGCAAATGCACACGATCAAGCCTAAGGACTCACGGGAAGATATCACAACACAACTCTAAAACATAAATAAAGTCATACGAGCTTTATATTACAAGCCAGGGGCCTCGAGGGCTCGAATACACAAGCTTGCGTACAAGCATCAGCGGAAGCATCAGATATCTGAGTACAGATATAAAAGAAAACACAGATAAGCCCTTAGAAGGCGGGGCAAAAGAAAACACTACGATCGAAAGGCGCAGACCTCCTGCCTGGGACCCTCCGAACCTACTCCTGGTCGACGGCAAGCTCGAAGTAATAGCCACCCTCGGGGTAGTAGTAGCGATCGTCAGCGGGGGCAGCTGTATCCGGGGCTCTGTCATCTGGTCGCATCAAAAGGATATGGGGGAAAAACAAAGCAAAGCAACCGTGAGTACTCATCCGAAGTACTTAGCAAGCAAGGATCTACACTACATATGCAACATTATCAAAGGGAGGCTGTATATGTGGACTGGGCTGCAGAAATGCCAGAATAGAGAGAAGGCCTAGTCCTATCGAAGACTAGCATCTTCAGCGGTCTTGCAGCATTAGAAGAGTTTAGATTAGTACTGTATAATGTAGTAGTATCATTAAGTCTTATCCTCACCCAGAGATCCTTTCTCGACTCCCTGCGAGAAAGTAATCCCAGAGCCATACAGTCATCAACCTCGTCTGGAGATGCCTTCTCGACTCCCTGCGAGAAGCAATCCCAGAGCCATAGTATCCAATTCTAATTGTATCAATCCGGATACAACTCCGAGTGTCCGTTACCGAGGATCCGGCTATGCATAGTTTAGTTCTTCCCTGCAGGGGTGCACCAACTTACCCACCACGCTCGCTTAACTCCGGCTGGACACACTTTACCGGGTCATGCCCGACCTCAGCCAAACGACACATCGCAGCCCTACCTAGAGCTCAGCAGAGAGGTCCCCGCCGATCTACATCCTAAGCGCAAGGGGGTCTTGGGGCATCGCCCCTCGCCCTCCGGGTCGTTGCGCACATGGCTCAGATCCAAGCACCACCTCTGTCGGGAATGGCGCCAATCACTCCATGCCGCACTGCTGAACTGGACGTCTGACAGAGCTTTCGGCTGATGCATACGATGCAGAACGCCCATACTATGCCCATGTGATGGTTAGTGCTATCGGGCCAGAGGCCCACTCCGATCACATATCCAAACCGTTAGTACCTTGGGGGTGCGGTAACGAGCAGAGACTCACGATCGATGTGACCCCGTCGCCCCGTCTCGAGGACTTGCGGCAAGGGCCAAGAATGCCCGGCCACGCCTCGTATCCATCACTCGGGCACCATACAGGCAACCCGCCTTCACATCACACGCGGGTACCCCTCAGTGTCGACCCGCCTTTCCAAGTAACAATATTACAGTCCAAGTATCCGTGTGTCCATAACATCAAGGGAATCCGAGGTGTCACCCTCGTTGGATTCCTACATGATGTATCTGTCAAGGTGAACTCGGAGGAATCACCCTCGCTGGGTTCACACTTGAGGTGTTGTACGACGGCGTCGTTATCGGAAGCGGTGAAGGAGGAATCACCCTCGATGACCACGACCGATTAACTACCCTACAGAGTTAACATCAGAAGTGCTACAAGAGGTTTCACCCTCGGCACTCGATAGTAACGCTGCAGTGTCGTTACAACTAAGGGGGGGTGATGTGCGGTGCCGGGGCCTGGTCTTCGATCCCGTTGGTCGGGTCTTCTGATAATCCAGCGAGGCAGTCGGGATAAGTGGGGTCACTGTTAGGTCTCTACCCAGCCTATACTAGACAGTTTAGGATAAGCAGGTAAGGTTTCAATAGCAGGTTACAATAAACAGGCTATGCATCAGAATAGGTAAAGCAGTAGCAGTAGCATTTCTAATGCAAGCATGAGAGAGAAAGAATAGGCGATATCGGTATGCTCAAAGGGGGGGTGCTTGCCTGGTTGCTCGGCGGCAAGGGCAAGGTCGTCAACGGTGGCGTCGGGCTCCTGAGTTGCGTCGGTCTCGGGGACGACGTCGGTGTCAGGGTCTACCGAGAGAGAAGAGGGGGAGGAAACAGTATAAATACACAGCAAACATGAGCAACACAATGTACGACATGACAAGATGCAGTGTTGGGTGTGTCTTAACGTATGGTTGCACGTCACCGGGGAAGGGGGAATCCATCCGGGAATGTTTTCCTGGTTCCGGACATTTGTCAGACAGACGACCGGAGGGGAACGGTTCCATGTTCGGATAGTTAGGAACGTGTGACGGACGAACGGACCATGTATTCGGATTCGTCTCGTCGTTCTGAGCAACTTTCATGTACAAAGTTTTTCGATCTGAGTTGCGGTTTATTTTCTACGATTTTCTGGAATTATTTTTATTATTAAAATTGGCTGAAAATGAATTGTGACGTCATCATGATGTCAGCACTGCGTCAGCGGTCAGCGGACCCGCTGACCAGTCAACTGGGCCCATGCGGGACCCACTGGCAGTGACTGGGCACTGCCCAGTCAGCTGTTCTGTGAGACAGACAGGTGGGGCTGTGTCAACGCCCATGTCAGCACAGTCAAAGCTGATGTGTGAGCCAGGGGGTATATTAGTTAGTTTAATTAGTTTAGTTAGCCGGTTAATTAAACCGTGTGGGGCCCGATGTCAGTGAGGGTTAGGGGTTTGGGTTAGTGGCTAATGATAGCCACGTCAGCGGCACGCCGGCGCGCTAACAACGGCAGGGCAGGGCACGCCGGTGGTGGCAGTGCGGCCGACTCCGACGACGAGAGGCCGCGCTGGTGGCACCGGTGGTTCGGGCTCGGCGCGGCGCATCCAGGGGAGGAATCGAGGGGGCCGGGGACGGGCCGTAGTGGCAGCAGCAGCGAGCTGGGCGGCGGTGGCGCTCGGGCGCGCGCGAGGCGCGGGGCTTCAGCCCGATTCAAACCAAACAGAGCAGCGCACCCGTTCGCGGGGAGCTCCAGGAGCACTACGGTGCGGCGTGCGTGGACGGAAGGGCTCTAGGGCGTGGAGGCCTTCGACCATGGCGATGGCCGGAGTACGGTGGCGGGGCTGCTAGCTAGGGGGCTCCCGGGAGCAAAGAGAGAGAGAGGGGATTCGAGGTGGTGCTCACGACGGTGCTGTAGGGAGAGGCAGTGGGCTCGGGGAGGTCTGGTGGTGGCACATCGGCGGCGGCGATCTTCGGCGTCTGAGAGGGGAGGCGAGGTCGTGGGCGATGGCTCGAGGGCGTCCGGGCTCGGGCAGGACGTTGCAGATGACGAGGAAGACGGCGGCGGTGCTCCCCGACACTGCGGCAGGTCGTGCGGTGGCCGGTGGCCATGTGGGCAAGCAGCGGCAGCAGTGCCTGCGTCCGGGAGGGGGGAAAAAGGAGAAAAGGGGGGCGCAAGGGAAGGAAGGAGGGAGTAGAGCTAGGGTTCCGAGGGAGAGAGGGGCAGCACGGGGCGGCCTTATCCACTGGGGCGAGCGGCGGGGCGCGGTGTCGAGCGGCGAGGAGGGGGGGCCAGTGCGCGCGGGTGCTATGCAAGCGACAGCAGCGCAGGAGTGAGCAGGAGGAAGGGGATGAGGTGGGGAGTGGGCTGGGCCTCCTCGGTTCACTTAGGCCCAGCTGTGCGGCCCTTTTCCTTTTCTTTTATTCTTTTCTATTTTCTCTTTTCTTTTCTCACTCTTGCAAAATGTTTTGTCTCCAATTTGGCTTTTCTAAAATGTGAGACTCAGCCACAAAATTACAGTGCAATATTAGCTACCACCAGAAATTGGTTTGGGGTGAATACGCTCTCATTTGAATTTTCATTAAATAAGAATTGATTAAACATTTCTGTTTTGGTTTTATTTTAGGATGCTTGAGTCATGTAACTAATTTAGTAAATGTTGATTTCATTTTTATAATGGCCTCTAGATTATTTGCAACATTATGAACATTTTAGTTCTGAAGTTTGAAGAAATATTAATTTGACTTGTATTTTAAATTTGAATATGAGGTCGGTTTGGAACAAAGTGATGATTAGCAAGATTTAATTATAATGACGTGTCGTCATTAATAGGAGTTTACTGTAGCATGACACCCGGGGTGTTACACTGAACATATAATCTTCCACCAAATAAACCATATAGTAATCAACTACAAGATGTAATCAACACTACTAGTCACCCACAAGCACCAACCTATAGTTCTAGTTCAAAGATTGAACACAAGAGATGAACAAGGGTTTGAGAGGAGATGGATCTGTTGAAGATGTTGATGGAGATTGTCCTCCCCAAGATGGGAGAGTTATTGGTGATGATGATGATGATGATTTCCCCCTCCGGGAGGGAAGTTCCCCCGACGAAATCGCTCCGCCGGAGGGCAAAAGTGCTCCTGCCCAAGATCTGCCTCGAGACGGCGGTGCTTCATCCCGAAAGTCCTCTCCTGATTTTTTTTCTACGTTAAAATGACTTATATACCAGAAGATGGGCACCGGAGGTGGGCTGGGCTGAGCACAACCCACCAGGGCGCGCCCTAGTGTCTTGTGCTCACCAGGTGGCCCCCCTCTGGTAGTTATTTGCTCCAGTATTTCTTCTTTATTCCATAAAAAATCCTCATGAAGTTTCAGCTCATTTGGAGTTGTGCAGAATAGGTAGCCTGACGTAGCTTTTTCAGGTCCAGATTTCCAGCTGCCGGAATTCTCCCTCTTTGTGTATACCTTGCATATTATGAGAGAAAAGGCAATAGAATTACTCCAAAAAGCATTATTATGCATAAAAACATTATAAATAACAGTAGGTAAACATGATGCAAAATGGACGTATCAGGGAGCATAGCTATATTTGTTGAGTCACTTGGGATTATTATCAAATTATCACTATGAAGAATCTGAAGGATGCTAAGACTAAGATTTTTCCCTCTAAGACGTGGGGAGGTAAGGAACTGCCATCTAGCTCCGCTTTAGATTCACCTTCTGTTATAAGTAGACTTGCAACACCACCACGTGCTATCAATTCTGATATGTCACAAGTTATTGATGATGCTACTTCTGCTATGAATGCTACTAATGATGATGCTAGTACCTTCCTTGATGATAATGTGCCACTAGGTGAATTTCTTGATGAACAAATTGCTTGAGTAAGACAGAATGAGATTGTTGAAACTGATGAAGAGCTTGAAACTGAAAATCTTGAAACACCTATTACACCTAGTTCTCCTAGATATGAATTGCCAAAGGTACCGGAAGGTTATGTTATGGATGAGGAGACAACTAGAGACATTCTTGCATGTAAGGATAGAGATGATCTGGAAAAATAATATGCAAGTATAAAAAAAGACTTTGAATGCTAAAATGAAATGTGATCCTCAGTTTGCTACTTCACCTATCTTTGTTGATGACAAGGATTATGAATTCTCTGTCGACCCAGAGTTAATTACTTTGGTTGAATCTGATCCTTTCCATGGTTATGAAACTGAAACTGTTGTGGCACATCTTACTAAGTTGAATGATATAGCCACCCTTTTTGCTCATGATGAGAAGATTTGCTATTATTATATTCTCAAATTATTTCCATTCTCATTAAAGGGTGATGCTGAGGCTTGGTATAATACTCTTGCTCCTGGTTGTGTGCGTAGTCCCCAGGACATGATTTATTACTTCTCTAAAAAATATTTTCCTGCACATAACAAAAACAAGCTGCCTTACAAGAAATATTCAACTTTGCACAAATTGAAGAAGAGAGTCTCCCACAAGCTTGGGGGAGACTTCTCCAATTGCTTAATGCTTTGCCTGATCATCCTCTTAAGAAAAATGAAATACTTGATATCTTCTATAATGGACTAACCGATGCTTCTAGGGATTTCCTAGATAGTTGTGCTGGTTGTGTTTTCAGGGAGCAAACTTTTGAACAAGCTGAAGAATTATTGAATAACATATTGAAATGATGATTGGATCCTTCCTGAACCACCACTTAAACCTACTCCAAAGAAGACGGGTATCTTATATCTCAGTCCTGAAGATATGCAAGAGGCAAAGAAATCCATGAAGGAAAAAGGTATTAAAGCAGAGGATGTTAACAATTTACCACCTATCGAAGAAATACATGGGCTTGAAACACCACCACCACCTAAGGTGGTAGAGGTAAATTCTTTACAAAAGTTCGATGAAGGTGATATTCCTTATAATAAACATCATAGTCAATGCCTTTATGGGTTTGATAATTACATTAGAAAGCAAGATCACTTCAATGCAAATGTTATGAAACAATTGAAATACAATTCTGATATGATTGCTCGCTTGGTTGACTTGTTATTTAGAATCTCAAATGATGTTAGAGGTGTAGGAAAGCATGCTTCTATGGTTCAAACTCAATTAGAACAAGTTGCTAAATCTCAAAGAGAGTTGCTTGATGAAATGAATAATAATATCAATGACCATGTTGTTAGAGTAATGACTAGAGGAGGTAGAATGACTTAGGAACCACTTTATCCTGAGGGACACCCAAAAAGAATTGAACAAGACTCTCAAAGAGTTGACACTAATGTACCTAGTCCTTCTAAAAAGAAAAAAGAAGAAGAAAAATGATAGGACTTTGCATGCCTCTAGTGAACCTGAAGTTGAAAAACCTCCTAATAATGATAATGAAGTCTCTATCTCTGATGCTGAAACTCAATCTGGTAATGAACACTCACCTTCTGATAATGAAAAAGACAATGATGAGGTTCATGAAGACACTCAAATAAATAATAAAGAACCAGGTAATGATGTTGAGATAGAACCAGCAGTTGATCTTGATAACCCACAACCCAAGAATAAAAGATATGATAAAAGAGACTTTGTTGCTAGAAAACATGGTAGGGAAAGAGAACCGTGGGTTCAAAAACCTATGCCCTTTCCACCTAAGTCAACCAAAAAGAAAGATGATGAAGAATTTGAACGCTTTGCTTGAAATGCTGAGGCCAGTCTTTTTGCGTACTCGCTTGACTGATATCTTAAAAATGCCTCCTTATGCAAAGTACATGAAAGGCATCATCACCAATAAGAGAAAAATACCGGAAGCTGAAATCTCTACCATCCTTGCTAATTATACTTTTAAGGATGGAGTACCTAAAAAACTTGGAGACCCGGGAATACCAACTATACCTTGCTCCATCAAAAGAAATTATGTGAAAACTGCTTTATGTGATTTAGGAGCAGGTGTTAGTGTTATGCCTTTCTCTTTATATAAAAGACTTGATTTGAATAAACTCACACCTACTCAAATATCTTTGCAAATGGCTGATAAATCAACTGCCATACCTATCGGTATTTGTGAGGATGTGCCCGTTGTTGTTGCTAATGTTACTATCTTAACTGAGTTTGTTATACTTGAGATGCCCGAGGACGATAACATGTCAATTATCCTCGGTAGGCCCTTCTTGAATACTGCAGGGGCTGTTATTGATTGCAATAAAAGCAAGGTCACTTTTCATATCAGTGGTAATGAACATACGGTGCACTTTTCGAAGAAACAATTCCAAGTGAATGGTATAAATGTTATTGAAAAATCTCCTACAATCACTATTGGAAGTTTTCAACTACCTCTACCTACTGCCAAAAAGAAATATGAAATGCTTATTGTCGGGAACATCCATATCCCCATTGAGGTAACTTAGTGTTTTACGAAAGTTCCTTGGTTTCATGCTAATCGGAAGTGGTTGTTAATAGAACTTGATCAACCTTATTAATAAATCATTTTTGAGAGGTATGAAGTTGATGAATTCAGTGAGCACTACCTTCTGTCCCTACCTTTTGTTTTTTGTTTTTATTAGTTAAATAAAATAAAATGCCATGCCTTGCCTGTTTTCTGAGTTTTCCGTGCAATAAAAAAATGACCCCAAAATAAAAGTTCTCAGAATGCTCTGAAAATTTAATACAATTTTTTTTCTGAATATTTAAGAATTTTTGGTACAAATAACATCAGAGGGAGATGCTCCAGGTGCGCACAACCCACCTGGGCGCGCCCTGGTGGGCGCGCCCTGGTGGGTTGTGGTCCCCACGTGGGCCCTCTCACTTATCTCTTCGTCCCACATCATCACCTACCTCCAGAAAAAATCACCATTGCTCTCTCTCTCTCTCTCTCTCGTGTTCTTGCTCTCAAACCTACGGATTTCGATCTCTTTGCTCGAAGCTCCGTTTCCGAAACTATTTCGGGGGATTTTTGCTTGGTATGTGACTCCTCCATTGGTCCAATAAGTTTTTGCTTTAGTGGTTTATATTTTGAATAATTAGTTGCTCTTGGTGCTGTTGTAGATGAGCTTGCATGTTAAATTCTTAGAGTTCTAAGTAGTTTGAATGCTTGATATGGCCTCTATGCATCCCTATGAGTAGTTGCTATCAATCTTGTGAAGTTTTGTTGAGAAAAATTTTGTGAACTAAAAATTTCAGAATTTTGTTCATAGGAAAAAGATGAGTATCTTTAGGAAGTTTGCTTCCAAGAAGAACTCCAAGGGAGTTATTGGGGAGTCATCTGACAGTGATCTCCGCACCCGGAGAATGGCGGAGGTACGGCCATGCGAATGGCCGCATAACCCATTCATGGAAGGGGCCGGAATCCTTCAAGAGTTTGCACAATATGCTGCTAATGCCAGCCTCACCGACTTCATCGCAGCTGAATGTGAACTATATCATCTCACAAATTCCTTTGTGCAAAGTTTTCATTTCCTAGTTAGGAATAATCCCCCTGAGGTGCAGTTTAACTTATATGCCGAACCCCATCAGATACCGCTTACTGAATTTTGTAACATATGCTTGCTCCCTTCTGATGGTGGTTTAGTAGAGCCTAGGCCCGCGGAGTTTGATGGTTTTTACCGTACTCTGACAGTGGGGGATGAGAGAGGGGTGTCAGGTGTCACCGCCACTAGCTTACACTTTCCTGCTGTGCATTATTTTGCTCTATTCATTGCGAAGTGTTTGCTTGCTAGAGAGAAGGTAGGTGCACTCAATGCGCCTGACTTTGTTGTTTTACGTTGTGCACTTTACGGCGACAACACTTATAGCTTGGGAGCTATTGTGGCACGTCGCCTCCACATTAACAGATCCAAGGGTAAGATACATGGTGGTATTTATGCTACTCGCTTGGCGAGTCACTTTAACATTCAGATACACCAGCATGATTATCCTTTGGCCAAGGTTTATTTAGATCGTCAGGCTATGGCACACCACCAGTTTATTGATAGCGAGAACACCACCATGGATGTTCCGTATAATTTGGTCTTTAGCGAGATTACCCGTGATGTTATTCCTTTGCCTGCACCTGCTTTGTTTGATCCTATTGCCAGGGGCGGATACAGGATTATTCCTGACGACATTGTCGCCTACCGGAACAACCTGGCTGCGGCACAGGAGGAGCCTCAGCAATGGGACCCTCAGGTGCCCGCTCCCCAGCACTTCAACATAGGAACCCATGGCTTCTTCGAGTGGTGATTACCAAGTTAGGCCAAAAGCCTAAGCTTGGGGGAGTACATATTTCCACCGACATTACATTCATGTTCACACATTTCATTCCAGTTGTCGGTGTCCACACTTTTTCATTGTATTATCCATGCTAGATTTATTTTCTCGCCTTCTTCTTGTGTGTTTTAAAAAAAACTTTGAGAAAATACTAAAATATTTCCTGCTTCTTTCTAGTATAACTAGGTGTAGTATTTAAAAAGAAAACCCAAAAAGATTTCCTTGTTCTTCTTTTGCTTGTTGGGAGCTCTCCCGTATAAATAGTTTTTCTCATTTTTGTTTTTCCTTTCTTAAATTTGCTTTCTTTGAGAAAACCAAAAACTCCAAAAATATTTCAGTGTGTTTCTCTGAATTTCATTTTATTGAGTCGTACCGAGGAGAAGACCACGATGAAAATGTTGAGTGGCTCTCATATGCATTGTTATTGATCTAACAGAGAGCTCATATTACCTTGTTTTCTTCTTTTTGAATAAAATGTTTGCAGATTCCAGCTTAGTCCACAGCACTCCTGCACTATTATTATTTTCATATCGTTCGGTCGTGCAAGTGAAAGGCAATAATGACGATATTTGATGAACTGGTTGTGGCAGAGAGAAATGGGTATGAACTCAACTTGTTCCATTTTTGTAAATATGTTTAATCTAGTATCCATGATTCAGCTCATTATGATCAAACATGTTTGCAATGACCCTTAGAGATTATAGTTTCTCTTGACATGCTTAAGTAGCTAGGAGTGGATAATGATTTATCTTGGATGTCAACATTATGTTAAAATAATTGTGATGTAGTATGATGATATGGTATCCTCCTCTGAATGTTTGAGTGGCTTGACTTGGCACATGTTCATGCATGTAGTTGCATCAAAACCAACATAGCCTCTATGATATTTATGTTCATGGTGTTCATATCCTACTCATGCTAGTATCCAATGTTACTTATGCATAATGCATGTTCATGACCGTTTTTGCTCTCTAGCTGGCCGTTTCTCAACCTAATTGCTAGCCTTCCCCTGTACTAAGTGGGAATTCTGCTTGTGCATCAAAACCTTGAAACCCAAGTTATTCCAGATGAGTCCACCATACCTACCTATATGCGGTATTACCCTGCCGTCCTAAGTAAATTTGCATGTGCCACCTCTAAAAACTTCAAATAAATATCCTTTTTTGTTTGCCTGGATTGTTCATAGAGCGACAGGAGGTAATCAGTATCTTCCATGTTAAGCGAGTTATTCTCATGATGAGTGTTTATTCACTCGTCCTTGCACGAGAGGGGCGGTAATAGGGATTCCCAGTCCCGACTTCAAATTGCAAATAATTAAACAAAACTCCCCCAGGACTGTTGTTGGTATGGACGGCACCCGTTGTTTCGGACAAGCCGTGGAGTGTGATTGTTGGTGGAGGGGGAGTAAACCTTTACTTTTGTCGCTTGGGAACCGCCACTAAAGTGTTTAGCATGGAAGATACCGATGACTAATGGTCGCAAAGTAAATAAGAAGGGTGCATTTCTCAAAATTTCATTTTCCTCTGTTTTAAAACTTGAGCTTTGGCACCTCTGCAAATCACTGCTTCCCTCTGCGAAGGGACTATCTATTTACTTTTGTGTTGTGTCATCACCTTCTCAAATAAGCGCCAAAACCTGAGAGCACTATTGTCATCCTCATGCGTTGTGTATAGCTAATGTTGGGTGCATCATGACTGGATCTTTTCTACCATGAATTACAATGTTTAGTCGCTGCTTGAACTTTGGAGGTGCTCTGCATTTATGTTTTGCGGTCACAGAAAGGGCTAGCGAGATACCACTATTGTCATATTATATCATGGTTGCTTTGACAAAGTGTTGTGGTTTGAGATATCTTATTTTTGCTCGCTAGTTGATTATGCCATTGATATGAGTTAATATAATTTTTAAGAGTTATTGTCGACATGGTTAATTATAACCTTTGCTGAAAACCTGGGTGCTACTTAAGCTTATTTATGTAAACAAGAGCAAAAGAGTTTGTAAAAGTTTTTCTTTTTCACTTTCAGTTTATCAACTAAATTGCTTGAGGACAAGCAAAGGTTTAAGCTTGGGGGAGTTGATACGTCTCCATCGTCTACTTTTCCTAATGCTTTTCCTCTTGTTTTGGACTCTAATTTGCACGATTTGAATGAAACTAACCCGGAATGACGCTGTTTTCAGCAGAACTAACATGGTGTTGTTTTTGTGCAGAAATAAAAGTTCTCGGATTGGAACGAAACTTCGCGAGGATTTTTTATATAATAAAAGAGAATTTCTGGAGCCAAGAACCACATGAGGGGGGTACCTGGGTGGGCATAACCCACCAAGGCACCCCCCCCTCCAGGCGCGCCCAAGTGGGTTGTGAAGGAAATATGCCCTAGGGGCAATAATAAAGTTGTTATTTTATATTTCCTTATTCATGATAAAGGTTTCTTATTCATGCTAGAATTGTATTGATCGGAAACTTAAATACATGTGTGGATACATAAACAAATACCGTGTCCCTAGTGAGCCTCTACTAGACTAGCTTGTTGATCAATAGATGGTTAAGGTTTCCTAACCATAGACATGAGTTGTCATTTGATAACGGGATCACATCATTAGGAGAATGATGTGATGGACAAGACCCATCCGTTAGCTTAGCATATGATCGTTCAGTTTATTGCTACTGCTTTCTTAAATGTCAAATACATGTTCCTTCGACCATGAGATCATGCAACTCCCAGATACCGGAGGAATGCCTTGTGTGCTATCAAACGTCAAAACGTAACTGGGTGATTATAAAGATGCTCTACAGGTATCTCTGAAGGTATTTGTTGAGTTGGCATGGATCGAGATTGGGATTTGTCACTCCGAGTATCGGAGAGGTATCTCTGGGCCCTCCCGGTAATACACATCATAAGAAGCTTGCAAGCAAAGTGACTAAAGAGTTAGTTACGAGATGATGTATTACGGAACGAGTAAAGAGACTTGCCGGTAACAAGATTGAACTAGGTATGGAGATACCAACGATCGAATCTCAGGCAAGTAACATACCGACAAACAAAGGGAACTACGTATGTTGTCATAAAGGTTCGACCAATAAAGATCTTCGTGGAATATGTAGGAACCAATATGGGCATCCAGGTCCCGCTATTGGTTATTGACCGGAGAAGTGTCTCGATCATGTCTACGTCATTCTCGAACCCGTAGGGTCCGCACGCTTAATGTTCGTTGACGATATAATATTATATGAGTTATGTATTTTGGTGACCGAATGTTGTTCGGAGTCCCGGATGAGATCACGGACATGACGAGGAGCTCCAGAATGGTCCGGAGGTAAAGATTGATATATAGGATGATATGGTTAGGCCAAGGGGTAAGGCCCACGGGTCTTTAAGTCGGTGCAAAAGGAGTTTTGCGGAGGCCAGGGGGCCAAATGCCGGAGACCCTGGGGTCTGGCCCTGGGCCAGACGCTGAGGCCCATGGCGTCTGGGCCTGGAAGTCCGAGAAGGACTCTTCCTTGCGGGCAAAACCGACTTTGAGGAGGCTCTTTATCCAAGTTACGACCCCAGGGCTCAACATATAAATAGAGGGGCAGGGTTAGCACCTAGAACACATCAAGATACACCAAGCCGTGTGCCGGTAACCCCGTCCCTCTAGTTTATCCTCCGTCATAGTGTCCGTTGTGCTTGGCGAAGCCCTGCGGAGATTGTTCTTCACCATCACCGTCACCACACCGTCGTGCTGCGGGAACTCATCTACTACTTCGCCTCTCTTGCTGGATCAAGAAGGCGAGGACGTCATCGAGCCGAACGTGTGCTAAACGTGGAGGTGTCGTACATCATGAAGGTGTACGACTACATCAACCGCATTGATAAACGCTTCCGCTTTGCGATCTTCAAGGGTATGAAGATGATCTCCTCTCTTGTAGTTATGCATCTCCATGGATAGATCTTGCGTGTGCGTAGAATTTTTTTTGTTTTCCATGCAACGTTCCCCAACAGTGGCATCCGAGCCAGGTCTATGCGTAGATGATATGCACCAGTAGAACACAAGGAGTTGTGGGCGGTGATAGTCATACTGCTTACCACCAACGTCTTATTTTGATTCGGCGGTATTGTAAGGTGAAGCGGCCCGGACCAACCTTACATGTCCACGTACATGAGACCGGTTCCACCGACAAACATGCAACTTGTTTTGCATAAAGGTGGCTGGCGGGTGTCTGTTTCTCCTACTTTAGTTGAATCAAATTTGACTGTTGTCGGTCCTTGAAGAAGGTTAAAACAGCAAACTTGATAAATCACCGTTGTGGTTTTTGCCGTAGGTAGGAACGGTTCTTGCTAGAAACCCGTAGCATCCACGTAAAACTTGCAAACAACAAAGTAGAGGACGTCTAACTTGTTTTTGCAGGGTATGCTGTGATGTGATATGGTCAAGACATGATGTGATATACGTTATTGTATGAGATGATCATGTTTTGTAATTTATCGGCAACCGGCAGGAGCCTTATGGTTGTCTCTTTATTGTATGAAATGCAATCGCCATGTAATTGCTTACTTTATCGCTATGCATTAGCAATAGTTGTAGAAGCAATAGTTGGCGAGACGACCATGACGCAACGATGGAGATGAAGGTGTCGAGCCGGTGACGATGGAGATCATGACAATGCTTTGGAGATGGAGATCAAAAGCACAAGATGATGATGGCCATATCATGTCACATATTTTGATTGCATGTGATGTTTATCTTTTATGCATCTTATTTTGCTTAGAACGGCGGTAGAATTATAAGATGATCCCTTCACTAAATTTCAAGATATAAGTGTTCTCCCCGAGTATGCACCGTTGCGAAAGTTCATCGTTTCGAGACACCACGTGATGATCGGGTGTGATAGACTCTATGTTCACATACAACGGGTGTAAGACAATTTTGCACACGTAGAATACTTGGGTTAAACTTGACGAGCCTAGCATGTACAGACATGGTCTCGGAACATTGGAGACCGAAAGGTCGAATGTGAGTCATATAGTAGATATGATCAACATAGAGATGTTCACCATTGATGACTACCCCATTTCACATGATGATCGGACATGGGTTTGTTGATTTGGATCACGTATCACTTAAATAACCTGAGGGATGTTAATTTAAGTGGGAGTTCATTAGTAAATTGATTAATTGAACTTAAATTTATCATGAACTTAGTCTTAATAGTTTTTGCATATCTATGTTGTAGATCAAATGCTCGCGATATAGCTCCCCTATGTTTTTGATATGTTCCTAGAGAAAACTAAGTTGAAAGATGATAGTAGCAATGATGCGGACTGGGTCCGTGATCTGAGGATTATCCTCATTGCTGCACAGAAGAATTATGTCCTTGATGCACCGCTAGGTGACAGACCTATTGCAGGAGCAGATGCAGACGTTATGAACGTTTGGCAAGCTCGATATGATGACTACTTAATAGTTTAGTGCGCCATGCTTGATGGCTTAGAACTGGGACTTCAAAAACGTTTTGAACACCACGGAGCATATGAGATATTCCAAGAGCTGAAATTGGTATTTCAGAGTCATGCCTGTGTCGAGAGGTATGAGACCTCTGACAAGTACTTTGCCTACAAGATGGAGGAGAATAGCTCAGCCAGTGAGCATATGCTCAGAATGTCTGGGTACTACAATCGCTTGAATCAAGTGGAAGTTAATCTTCCAGATAAGATAGTGATTGACAAGAGTTCTCTAGTCACTATCACCAAGCTACTAGAACTTCGTGATGAACTATAATGTGCAAGGGATGAAGAAAACAATTCCCAAGCTCTTTACGATGCTGAAATCGACGAAGGTTGAAATCAAGAAAGAGCATCAAGTATTGATGGTTAACAAAACCACTAGTTTCAAGAAAAATGGAAAGGGACAAAAAGGGAACTTCAAGAAGAACAACAAACAAGTTGCTGCTCCCATGAAGAAACCCAAAGCTAGACCCAAGCCTGAAATTGAGTGCTTTTACTGCAAAGGAAATGGTCACTAGAAGCGGAACTGCCCCAAATACTTGGCGAATAAGAAGGATGGGAAAGTGAACAAAGGTATATTTGATATACATGTTATTGATGTGTACTTTACTAGTGTTCATAGTAGCCCCTGGGTATTTGATACCGGCTCAGTTGCTAAGATTAGTAACTCGAAACAGGAGTTGCAAAAAGAACAGAGACTAGTTAAGGGCGAGGTGACGATGTGTGTTGGAAGTGATTCCAAGGTTGATAAGATCACCATCGCATACTCCCTCTACCTTCGGGATTAGTGTTGAACCTAAATAAATGTTATTTGGTGTTTGCATTAAGCATGAATATGATTGGATCATGTTTATTGCAATATGGTTATTCATTTAAGTCAGAGAATAATTGTTGTTCTGTTTACATGAATAAAACCTTCTATGGTCATACACCCAATGTAAATGGTTTATTAAATCTCGATCGTAGTGATACACATATTCATAATATTGATGCCAAAAGATGCAAAGTTGATAATGATAGTGCAACAAACTTGTAGGCACTGCAGTTTTGGTCATATTGGTGTAAAGCGCATGAAGAAACTCCATGCAGATGGACTTTTGGAATCACTTGATTATGAATCATTTGATACTTGCGAACCATGCCTCATGGGCAAGATGACTAAAACTCCGTTCTCCGGAACAATGGAGCGAGCTGATGACTTATTGGATATAATACATATTGATGTATGCGGTCCGATGAGTGTTGAAGCACGCGGCGGGTATCGTTATTTTCCGACCTTCACAGAGGATTTGAGTAGATATGGGTATATCTACTTGATGAAACACAAGTCTGAAACATTTGAAAAGTTCAAAGAATTTTAGAGTGAAGTGGAGAATCATCGTAACAAGAAAATAAAGTTTCTATGATCTGATCGCGGAGGCGAATATTTGAGTTACGAGTTTGGCCTTCATTTAAAACAATGTGGAATTGTTTCACAACTCACGCCACCTGGAACACCACAGCATAATGGTGTGTCCAAACGTCGTAACCATACTTTATTAGATATGGTGCGTTCTATGATGTCTCTTATCGATTTACCACTATCATTTTGCGGTTATGCATTAGAGACAGCTGCATTCACGTAAAATAGGGCACCGTCTAAATCTGTTGAGACGACAATGTATGAACTGTGGTTCGGCAAGAAACCTAAGCTATCGTTTCTTAAAGTTTGGGGATGCGACGCTTATGTCAAAAGGCTTAAGCCTGATAAGCTCGAACCTAAATCGGAAAAGTGCATCTTCATAGGATACCCTAAGGAAACTATTGGGCACACCTTCTACCACAGATCCGAAGGCAAGATCTTTGTTGCTAATAATGGGTCCTTTCTAGAGAAGAAGTTTCTCTCGAAAGAAGTGAGTGGGAGGAAAGTAGAACTTGATGAGGTAATTGTACCTTCTCTCGAATTGGAGAGTAGCACATCAGAGAAATCCGTTCCCGTGATACCTACACCAACTAGAGAGGAAGCTAATGATGATGATCATGAAACTTCGGATCAAGTTACTACTGGACTTTGTAGGTCAAACAGAGCATGTTCTGCACCAGAGTGGTACGGTAATCCTGTCCTGGAAGTCATGTTATTAGACCATGGCGAACCTATGAACTATGAAGAAGCTATGATGAGCCCAGATTCCGATAAATGGCTTGAGGCCATGAAATCTCAGATAGGATCAATATATGAGAACAAAGTGTGGACTTTGGTGGATTTGCCCATTGATCGGCAAGCCTTTGAGAATAAATGGATTTTCAAGAGGAAGACAGACGCTGATGGTAATATCACTGTCTACAAAGCTCGACTTGTCACAAAAGTGTTTTCGAAAAGTTCAAGGGGTTGACTACGATGAGACATTCTCACCCATAGCGATGCTTAAGTCCGTTCGAATCATGTTAGCAATTGCCGCATTTTATAATTATGAAATCTGGCAAATGGATGTAAAAAAACTACATTCCTTAATGGATATTAAAGAAGAGTTGTATATGATGCAACCAGAAGGTTTTGTCGATGCTAAAGGTGCTAACAAAGTGTGCAAGCTCCAGCGATCCATCTATGGACTGGTGCAAGCATCTCGGAGTTGGAATATACGCTTTGATGAGGTGATCAAAGCATATGGTTTTATACATACTTATGATGAAGCCTGTATTTACAAGAAAATGAGTGGGAGCTCTGTAGCATTTCTGATATTATATGTGGATGACATATTGTTAATTGGAAATGATATAGAATTTCTGGATAGCATAAAAAGGATAGCTGAATAAGAATTTTTCTATGAAAGACCTCGGTCAAGCTACTTATATATTAGGCATCAAGATCTATAGGGATAGATCGAGACGCTTAATAGGACTTTCACAAAGCACATACCTTGACAAGATTTTGAAGAAGTTCAAAATGGATCAGCCAAAGAAAGGGTTCTTGCCTGTGTTGCAAGGTGTGAAGTTGAGTAAGACTTAGAACCTGATCACGGTAGAAGATAGAGAGCCTCAGCCATAGGTTCTATAAAGTATGCCATGATGTGTACCAAACCTGTTGTGTACCTTGCCATGAATTTGGCAAGGGGGTACAATAGTGATCCACGAGTAGATCACTTGACAGCGGTCAAAATTATCCTTAGTAACCTAAGAAGACTAAGGAAATGTTTCTCGGTTATGGAGGTGATAAAGAGTTTGTCATAAAGGGTTACGTCGATGAAAGCTTTGACACCGATTCAGATGACTCTTAGTCTCATTCTGGATACATATTGAAAGTGGGAGCAATTAGCTAGAGTAGCTCCATGCAGAGCATTATAGACATAGAAATTTGCAAAATACATACGGATCTGAATGTAGCAGACCCGTTGACTAAAATTCTCTGACAAGCAAAACATGATCACACCTTAGTACTCTTTGGGTGTTAATCACATGGCGATGTGAACTAGATTATTGACTCTAGTAAACTCTTTGGGTGTTGGTCACATGGCGATGTAAACTATGGGTGTTAAATCACATGATGATGAGAACTAGATTATTGACTCTAGTGCAAGTGGGAGACTAAAGGAAATATGCCCTAGAGGCAATAATAAAGTTGTTATTTTATATTTCCTTATTCATGATAAAGGTTTCTTATTCATGCTAGAATTGTTTTGATCGGAAACTTAAATACATGTGTGGATACATAAACAAATACCGTGTCCGTAGTGAGCCTCTACTAGACTAGCTTGTTGATCAAAAGATGGTTAAGGTTTCCTAACCATAGACATGAGTTGTCATTTGATAACGGGATCACATCATTAGGAGAATGATGTGATGGACAAGACCCATCCGTTAGCTTGGCATATGATTGTTCAGTTTATTGCTACTGCTTTCTTAAATGTCAAATACATGTTCCTTCGACCATGAGATCATGCAACTCCCAGATACCGGAGGAATGCCTTGTGTGCTATCAAACGTCAAAACGTAACTGGGTGATTATAAAGATGCTCTACAGGTATCTCTGAAGGTATCAGTTGAGTTGGCATGGATCGAGATTGGGATTTGTCACTCCGAGTATCGGAGAGGTATCTCTGGGCCCTCTCGGTAAGACACATCATAAGAAGCTTGCAAGCAAAGTGACTAAAGAGTTAGTTATGAGATGATGTATTACGGAACGAGTAAAGAGACTTGCCGGTAATGAGATTGAACTAGGTATGGAGATACTGACGATCGAATCTCGGGCAAGTAACATACCGACAGACAAAGGAAACTACGTATGTTGTCATAAAGGTTCGACCGATAAAGATCTTCGTGGAATATGTAGGAACCAATATGTGCTTCCAGGTCCCGCTATTGGTTATTGACTAGAGAAGCGTCTCGGTCATGTCTACATTGTGACGCCCCCGGCTTAATTGTGCACTAATCATACACGCAAATGCACACGATCAAGCCTAAGGACTCACTTGAAGGAATCACAACACAACTCTTAAACATAAAATAAATGCATACAAGCATTATATTACAAGCCAGGGCCTCGAGGGCTCGAATACATAAGCTTGATGTCAAAAAGCATCAGCGGAAGCATTAGATATCTGAGTACATATATAAAAGAGAAACAAATAAGCCTTTAAGAAGGCGGTGCAAAACAAAAGCTACGATCGAAAAGGCGCAGGCCTCCTGCCTGGGACCCTCCGAACCTACTCCTGGTCATCAGCCAACTCGTAGTAGTAACCACCCTCGGGGTAGTAGTAGCAGTCATCGATGGGGGCAGCTGTCTCAGGGGCTCCGTCATCTGGTTGCATCAAATGGATATGGGGAAAAGAGGAAGCAAAGCAACCGTGAGTACTCATCCAAAGTACTCAGCAAGCAAGGATCTACACTACACATGCAACATTATCAAAGAAAGGTTATATATGTGGACTGGGCTGCAGAAATGCCAGAATAGAGGGAAGGCCTAGTCCTATCGAAGACTAGCATCTTCAATGGTCTTGCAGCATTAGAAGAGTGTAGATCAGCACAATATAAAGTAGTAGTAGTGTTATCAACCTCGCCCAGAGATCCTTCCTCGACTCCCTGTGAGAAAGCAATCACAGAGCCATACTATCCAATTCTCATCACAAGTATCCAGTTCTAGTTGTATCGATCGGGATACAACTCCGAGCGTCCGTTACCGAGGATCCGACTATGCATAGATGTTTTCTTCCCTGCAGGGGTGCACCAACTTACCCACCACGCTCGATTAACTCCGGCCGGACACACTTTACTGGGTCATGCCCGGCCTCGGCCGAACGATACGCCGCAATCCGACCTAGGCTTAACAAAGAGGTCAACACGCTGGACTAACCTATGCCCCCAGGGGTCTTGGGCCATCGCGCCGGACGCTCCTGCATGTTGCGAACGCGGCCGGTGAGCAGACCTAACCCCCCTTACACAAGTGCAGGGCGTTACCAGTCCAACCCAGCGCACGCCGCTTAGTCGCTGATGTCTCGGCTGATGCATACGACGCAGAGTGCCCATAACTGTTCCCACGTGATGTTTAGTGCTATTGGGCCAAAGGCCCACTCGGATCAAATATCCAAATCGTTAGTGTGTTGGCAGCGTGCGGTAACGAGCAGAGACTCATGATCGATGTGACCCCATCGCCCCGTCTCGAGGACTTGCTGCAAGGGCTAAGAATGCCCGTCCGCGCCTCGTAATCATCTCTCGGGTACCCTCCAGGTCAACCCGACTCCATATCACTTGCCACTTCGGCTCACGCGGGTACCCCTCAGGGTCGACCCGCCTTTCCAAGTAACAGTTGTAAAGTCCAAGTATTCGTGTGTCCATAACATCAGGGGAATCCGAGGTATCACCCTCATTGGATTCCTACTCGATGTAACCGTTAAGGTGAACTCGGAGGAATCACCCTCGATGGGTTCACACTTGAGGTGTTGCACGACAGCGTCATTATCGGGAGTGGTGAAGAAGGAATCACCCTCGATGACCCCGACCGAATAGCTTCTCTACAGAGTTAACATCAGAAGTGCTAAACGAGGTATCACCCTCGACACTCGATAGTAACGCTGCAGTGTCGTACAACTAGGGGGGTGATGTGCGGTGCTGGGGCCTGGTTGTCGATCATGTTGATCGAGTCATCTGATAATTTAGCGGGGGCAACTGGGTCAAAGTGGGGTCTCTGGTGGGTCTCTATCCAGCCTATACTAAGCAGTTTAGGATATGCAGGTAGGTATCAACAACAGTTACAAAAACAGGCTATGCATCAGAAATAGGTTAAACAGTAGCAGCAACAATTTCTAATGCAAGCATAAGAGAGGAAGAATAGGCGATATAGGCATGCTCAAGGGGGGGTGCTTGCCTGGAAGCTCTGCGGCAAAAGCAGTGTTGTCAATAGTGTAGTCGGACTCCGGAGCTGCGTCGGCCTCGGGGACTACGTCGGTGTCGGGGTCTACCGAGATAGAAGAGGGGGAGGAAACAAATAAATAGACGGCAAAGGAATGCAACACAGATTAAGATATGGCAATTAGCAATGCAGGGGTGACCTAACGCAGTGCTACATGTTAGCGGTGGAGCGGGAAAATATCTGGGGATATTTTCTCGGTGTTAGGCATCTATCAGACAGATGAACCGGAGGAGAAAGTTCCATTTTCATCATGCTATAGGCATGTGACAGGTATGAGAAGGGCATATTCGGATTCGTCTCATTTTTCTGATCGTTTTTCATATATAAATCATTTCCATCCGAGCTACGGTTAATTTTCTATGATTTTCCAAAGTTTTAAACATTTTCTGAAATTCTGGAATTATTTAAAATACAGAAAATGATATAATGCGCCAGCATGACATCAACATGGCGTCAACCGTCGGCTGACCAGCTGACAAGGTCAACTGACAGGTGGGGCCCACCTGTCAGCCTCTGTGGGACTAACAGTGGTTTAAACTAAACTAACAGACTAATTAAAGGGCTGGGCCCTAGGTGTCAGTGGCTAATTAACTACTAATTAATTAACAGATTTTAATTAATAGGTTTATTTATTTATAAAAACATTTTTAACTAGTGGGGCCCGCATGTCAGTGGGCTAGAGTGCCCAATCAACAGGATTGACCTAGTCAACCCTCACTGGTGGACCTGCTGAGCCCACGGGCAGCGACCCAGGGGCAGGGCCCACCCAGACACGTCGGCGGTCAGCGCCGGAGCGACGCCGGCGAGGCAAAACGCGACGGCGCGGCTCGGGAGGTGGTCGGAAATCACGTACAGGGCACCGTTCGTCGAGTTTTCGGGCGCGTTCGAAAGCTACGGCTGCGCCACGTCCAACGGTGGTGGTTGTGGCGGCGGGGGTGACCGGAATCGAGCGCGGCGAGCTCATCGGTGGACGGCCGGAGTCGGGCGCGAGAGGAAACGGCGATGCAGTGCGTTAGCGAGCGAACTGAGAGGCCAGGCGAGACGTACGCGAGGCGGCGAGTGCAACGGGCGCTGGCCCGTGACCATTTGGTCACCGGAGGCACGCCGGTGATGAGTGTAGGTGGCGGCGACGTTCGGGTGAGCATGGAAACAGCGACTTCGGGCACGGCAAGCAGCGGCAAGTGGCGCATTCGAATCCTACGGCTACGGCGAGCACAACTGCGAGCTCAGTCGAGCTCGACAGCGGCTGTGGCGATGGCAGCAGCAACGGCGGCGGAGCTCCTTTCGGGCAAGCATGGCGTGGCGGCTTCGGGCGGTGACAGGCAGCGCAGAGAGGAGGGGAGGGAAGGTGTGGAGCTCACCGAGCGGTCACAAAAGACCCTTGGTGGTTTAGGAGCAGCAGAGCTCGCAGGGGAGGAAGGGGATCGCCGCCGGCCCAAGGTTGAAGACGAGGTCATGGTGCTCGGTGCAGGGGGGTCCTGGCTCTGCCGGGTGGCACTGGTCGATGCAGCAGTCGACGGCGGAGCAGGCAGACACGGGGAGACATCGAGGCGGTGGCGGTGGTCACGGGAACGACGGAGGCGCGGCAGCGGTGGTGCTCGGAGGCGATCGATCTGAAGGGAGAGATGGGAGGAGAGCGAGCGGAGCGAGGGGGAAGTGGATGAGGATGGCCAGGGGGATGAACGGCACGGCCTTATCCTCTCCCGAGCGTCGGTGGCGTCGCACTGTCGCCGGCTGGACGGTGTGCCCGCGCCCAGCCACAGCACACCCGACAGCACGAGGGAGAGAGAAGAGAGGAGGGGGAAGGTGGGCCTGGTGGGCTGGGCCAGTGCACTGTGTACTTAGGCCCAGTCGGTTTTAGGCCTTTTTCATTTTCTTTTCTGTTTTGATATATCAGCAAGTTTTTGCAATTAAAATAGCCATCAAATGACTTAGCAAAAATGTGTGCCTGGCCAAATCAAATACTAGGGAATATTGTGCTCTGCCACAAAAAGTTTGGGCAAGTTTGGAATTCATTTGGATTTTTTCAAAAATAGAAAAGGCATTTTTAGTGCTGTTTTGGCACTGTTTTAAATGCTTTGGCCCATTGCAAGTTGATGGTGATGTTGTTTTCCACAACCACCATTTATTTTGGAATATTTGCTGAATGATGAACATTTTTCCAGCAACATTTGTGCAACTTGAAATTTCACTTTGAATTTGAATAGAATTCAGAGAAGGAATTTGAAATGAGATATTAATCCAACATGATTAAGCTTTGTAAATCAAGATGACTTGGCACTGATCATAAGGGGTTACTGTAGTGCAATGCTGGGGATGTTAAAAATCTCCTCCACTACAAGAAATCTCGTCCCGAGATTTAAGTGGGGAAGTAAAGGGTAACTACGGGAGAACTGACCCTTATAGGGTTAATTATCTGGTGAACAATTCAGGGAATGTGGCAGAAGTATCTCTCCAGTTGAAACTTAAGAAAACATCGAGAGCAAGGTAAGAGGTTACAATAAGAGGTTTCAAGCGGACAGACAATCATTCGATGCTTGAAGTATAGTGTGAAAGGGGTTCTGAGCATCGGGAATAGATCATCTCTCGGAGGGTGGCTCGTGATCACACACTAAGTCAAGTGCAAAGAATATTTCGGAATCAAGGTTGTACAGGAGAGTCAGGTTCCGATCCTGTGGAGCTGTGATGAGGGTCGACCGAGAGTAGGGAGAATGGTGTCATCTTACCGGTCACGACAACAAGGTATGTCAGAGGATAGTCTCTTAGTTATGTCGGCGACAACATCGGTACCAAGGGTGAGGGACGAAGAGAACCATTTTCCTGCTCGTTGAATGAGGCGGACCAATAGGCAAAGTTCTCATCCATCGGTGGTTACCGGAATGTCATCAACAATAGTAACACGGGCTTTCTGACCGAATTGTACTTCGAGGTGTTTACATAAGCAGAGACTTTATACTGCTTAGGTCATATAGATCATAAGAAAGATTAAACAGACCAATGGAAAGGAAAATGTGTTTACACACAAGAACTAGGAGTATATCATTTCCCAAGGAAAAACGGAGCATGATATACATGATATTACAGCAAGTTCAAAAGCATGTAGATAAAGGGGTGAGGGAAGAATCATGGTATTACCCATACAACGGTGTTTGGATAATAGATCAAGAAACATTTGGCAATGTGTTTCCAATGTTCTTGTGGATAGTTGGAATACCACAATCATGCTTCAAGGTAGCCTTAATATGGTGTTTCAAGTAAGGGTTGGGTCTGAAGATCTCAAGAGATACAAAGGAACAATTTCGGAAGTATCGAGGAATGCAAGGTATAACCAAAACATAACCAAGTCTGAGTTGGCACAAAGTCAAGGATGTTATCGATGATAACACAAATCATCGAGGGGAAAGGATGGTATTTCTAACCATGAATTTATTTCACAACTTTAGAGAAGTCAAAAGGTTGACGATGATGGTGAAACATTTTGTCGAGAGGCTTCATGAGATGTAATCGATCAGCGATGACATCAAGAAAATGGACTGATGAAGCGAAAGGTTATTGGAACCACGGATGTGACACAAGCTCGAAATCAAGTTTGTTGTTCGAGGTGAAATGATAGGATGAGGAAGATCGACGTAAGCTTAGCGCGTCGTCGGAGGTTGCTCCGGGCATAAGGACCAGGTAGCACAGTTAAAGTTAGTACGATAATGATATAGCCGATCAGGCTAGGAGTGACTTGAAGGATTATTAAGCTTGTAAGCAGCAAAAATTACTTAGAGTTATTGAATGAGAGTGCAGAATTGATTCACTTATCGGTGTTCTCGAGTGACAAACAACTCAGAACCCGGGAAAATAGGAATTGGTGATCAACGATAGTAGATGAAGAACTCATAAGAAATTATGTAGTTCCTGTGATATTCTCGAGATACCAGGGGTAATACTCGATGGTAGATCAGAATAGAGGTTGGACAGGTGAAATGATCAGCAGAGGACAAGTATTTTAACTTGTCCGGGAAATGGAAGCAAGAAAAACATGGTCGGAACCACTATTGCAAAGTATCAATTCTCAGATACAAGATGAACTTATACCAAGGAAACAATTGATTTTTAAGAGAAGCTTCCATGATAAGATCTACATCGTGTCCATGGGCATGAACAAAAAGTTCAAGGTCGACTCCCACTTCTCCAATGCATAATCTTTCATTCACTGCTCTGTTAAAAATTATATGAACGTGAAGAACTACCTGGTGAAATACCAGAGGAGTATGACCCGTGAAAATTTATCGGGTTCACATGGATTAAGAAGGCATAGGTTCAACCCATCGGGGCATCTTAGGACCATATACCACAAACTTTAGGAGTAATTAACACTAGCTCGATAGTAGAGCCTGGCTGACAAAAGGAGAGGATACATTTTACCAAAGGCATTATGTATCAAGGAAAGAACTCACAAGAATTTTGGATGTGAAGGACACTGTCGGATAACAACCCAACAATGGATCTGGCGATTCACGGCGAAGTTGATGTGAGTATCGGTAATCAATCAGGGAAGAAGGGATGCAAAGGCATCGGCTTATAGAAACATCTGAATAATTCGATGCTTAAATACAAAGGAATTTTGATTTCTAGATCGGTGTATCAGAATCAGATGCTCTGATCGAAGATGGATAGGTTGAACAGACTTAGAGGTGCACCCGATCAAATCTTGATTGGGCAAGAACCAGCTCATTGATACGTCTCCAACATATCTATAATTTTTGAATGTTCCATGCTATTATATTATCTATCTTGGATGTTTTATATGCATTTATATGCTATTTTATATGATTTTTGGGACTAACCTATTAACCTAGAGCCCAGTGCCAGTTTCTATTTTTTCCTCGTTTTTTAGTTTCGCAGAAAAGGAATATCAAACGGAGTCCAATTGAGCTGAAAATTTACGACGATTGTTTTTGGACCAAAAGAAGTCCACGGAGTACCGGAGATGCACCAGAAGAGTCCCGAGGCCACCACAAGGGTGGAGGGCGCTCCCACCCCCCTAGGGCGCGCCCTCCGACCTTGTGGGCCCCTCGTGGACTCCCCTGACTTGTTCTCGATGCCAACACCTCTTATATATCCCCAAACCTCCAGAACAAAACCTAGATCGGGAGTTCCGCCGCCGCAAGCCTCTGTAGCCACCAAAAACCATTATAGACCCCATTCCGGCACCCTGCCGGAGGGGGAAATCATCACCGGTGGCCATCTTCATCATCCCGGCGCTCTCCATGACGAGGAGGGAGTAGTTCACCCTTGGGGCTGAGGGTATGTACCAGTAGCTATGTGTTTGATCTCTCTCTCTCTCTCGTGTTCTTGATTTGGCACGATCTTGATGTACCGCGAGCTTCGCTATTATAGTTGGATCTTATGATGTTTCTCCCCCTCTCCCTTCTTGTAATGAATTGAGTTTTCCCTTTGAAGTTATCTTGTCGGATTGAGTCTTTAAGGATTTGAGAACACTTGATGTATGTCTTGCATGTGTTTATCTGTGGTGACAATGGGATATTCACGTGATCCACTTGATGTATGTTTTGGTGATCAACTTGCGGGTTCTGTGACCTTGTGAACTGATGCATAGGGGTTGGCACACGTTTTCATCTTGACTCTCCGGTAGAAACTTTGGGGCACTCTTTGAAGTTCTTTGTGTTGGTTTGAATAGATGAATATGAGATTGTGTGATGCATATCGTATAATCAAACCCACAGATACTTGTAGTGACATTGGAGTATCTAGGTGACATTAGGGTTTTGGTTGATGTGTATCTTAAGGTGTTATTTTAGTACGAACTCTAGGGCTGTTTGTGGCACTTATAGGAATAGCCCAATAGATCGATCAGAAAGAATAACTTTGAGGTGGTTTCGTACCCTACAATAATCTCTTCGTTTGTTCTCCGCTATTAGTGACTTTGGAGTGACTCTTTATTGCACGTTGAGGGATTGTTATATGATCTAATTATGTTATCATTGTTGAGAGAACTTGCACTAGTGAAAGTATGAACCCTAGGCCTTGTTTCGAAGTATTGCAATACCGTTTTCGCTCACTTTTACCACTTGCTACCTTGCTGTTTTTATATTTTTGGATTAAAAAAACCTATATCTACCATCCATATTGCACTTGTATCACCATCTCTTCGCCGAACTAGTGCACCTAATCAATTTACCATTGTATTGGGTGTGTTGGGGACACAAGAGACTCTTTGTTATTTGGTTGCAGGGTTGTTTGAGAGAGACCATCTTCATCCTACGCCTCCCACGGATTGATAAACCTTAGGTTATCCACTTGAGGGAAATTTGCTACTGTCCTACAAAACTCTGCGCTTGGAGGCCCAACACGAGTCTACAAGAAGAAGGTTGCGTAGTAGACATCAAGCTCTTTTCTGGCGCCGTTGCCATGGAGGTTAGTGCTTGAAGGTATATCTTTAGATCTTGCAGTTGAATCTTTTAGTTTCTTGTTTTATCACTAGTTTAGTCTATAAAAGAAAACTACAAAAAAAATGGAATTGAGGTTGCCTCATATGCTTCATCTTTTTAATGTCTTTCGTGAAAATGATATAATGGAAAATTGTGCTCAAGTGTTAGAAGAAGAAGTCTATAAATTATTTGGCATAAAATCTTTGAATGATGAGCATGATTGCAATGTTGTTAGTATGAATTATTTGAATATCCATGATGCTAATGATATGCAAAGCCACAAGCTCAGGGATGCTATGTTTGATGAAGATGATATTTTTAGTTCCCCAAGTTTTGATGAGAACATTTATTATGATGATAGAATGCCTCCTATTTATGATGATTATATTGATGAAAGTGGGTTTGGAAGAGTGTCAACTCTAGGTACTAATGATCCCACTATTTTGGAGGGTGTTGAATCTTTTCACAATATTGATAAAAGTGGATTTGGAGAGGTCATGACTTTATTTAGTGATGAATCCACTATTTCGGAAGAGGTTCCAATTGATTATGAGAACAAAGTTGCTATCTATGATGATTATTGTGATGACATATATGCTATAAAGAATAATGATATGCATGAAACTTGTCATCATGATGTTAATTTTCAATTGGATTATGCCTCACATGATAGTTATGTTGTTGAGTTTGCTCCCACTACTATTTATGAGAATAAATTTGCTTATGTGGAGAGTAATAAAAATTATATGCTTATGCATCGTGAAAAGAGTGCTTTATGTGATGGTTATATTGTTGAATTCATTCATGATGCTACTGAAAATTATTATGAGGGAGGAATATATGCTTGTAGGAATTGCAATAATATCAAGTTTCCTCTCTATGTGTTGAAATTTTTGAAGTTGCACTTGTTTTGCCTTCCTATGCAAGTTGATTCTTGTTCCCATAAGTTGTTTGCCCACAAAATCCCTATGCATAGGAAGTGGGTTAGGCTTAAATGTACTAGTCATATGCTTCATGATGCTCTTTTTGCGTTTCAATCTTATCTTTTATGTGAGCATCATTGAAATCATCATGCCTAGCTTAAAAAGGCATAAAAGAAAAGCGCTTGTTGGGAGACAACCCAATATTTACCCCTACTATTTTTTTGTGTTCACATGATTAAGCTACTATAGTAATCATGTTTTATAGCTTTTGTTTGAATAAAGTGCCAAGTAAAGCCTTTGGGATAATGTGGTTGATAGTTGACTTGATTCTGTGCAAAAACAGAAACTTTTACTTCCAGTAACAGAATTGTTTAAATTCACTGGAACATGGAAAAACTCTGAATTTTTTATAGAGGATTGATATACAAATTTTCTACGTTGTCCTAATATTTCAGAATATTTTGAGTTACAAAATATTTGGGAACTGCAAAGCAGTGGGCACAGGGTCTCGGGAAACATCGAGGAGTATCTGCAGAATCTTCTGGCGAAGCAAGCGATCATCTGTAGTGAATGGGCTCTCCAGGATGAAGTGGTTATGAGAACCTAAGGTCAGAGTTAGTAAAATCTTTAACTCAAGTAGATGAGAGATCAGAATCCCAGAGTATAGACGAGGAATAAAAGATCATAATACCACCCAATGGCGACGTGGGCCCGTAACCCACACAACCAAGTTAGTAAAACAGTTTTCATAGACTAGACTCAACTTCGGCCAAGGAGTTGGAAAGGGGGGTTCCTACAGGCAGTCGGCTCTGATACCAACCTATGACGCCCCAGGCTTAATCGTGCACTAATCATACACGCAAATGCACATGATCAAGCCTAAGGACTCACTTGAAGGAATCACAACACAACTCTTAAACATAAAATAAAGGCATACAAGCATTATATTACAAGCCAGGGCCTCGAGGGCTCGAATACATAAGCTTGATGTCAACAAGCATCAGCGGAAGCGTTAGATATCTGAGTAGAGATATAAAAGAGAAACAGATAAGCCTTTAAGAAGGCGGTGCAAAACAAAAGCTACGATCGAAAAGGCGCAGGCCTCCTGCCTGGGACCCTCCGAACCTACTCCTGGTCGTCAGCCAACTCGTAGTAGTAACCACCCTCAGGGTAGTAGTAGCAGTCGTCGATGGGGGCAGCTGTCTCTGGGGCTCCGTCATCTGGTTGCATCAAACGGATATGGGGAAAAGAGGAAGCAAAGCAACCATGAGTACTCATCCGAAGTACTCAGCAAGCACGGATCTACACTACACATGCAACATTATCAAAGAAAGGCTGTATATGTGGATTGGGCTGCAGAAATGCCAGAATAGAGGGAAGGCCTAGTCCTATCGAAGACTAGCATCTTCAGTGGTCTTGCAGCATTAGAAGAGTGTAGATCAGCACAATATAAAGTAGTAGTAGTGTTATCAACCTCGCCTAGAGATCCTTCCTCGACTCCCTGCGAGAAAGCAATCCCAGAGCCATACTATCCATTTCTCATCACAAGTATCCAGTTCTAGTTGTATCAATCGGGATACAACTCCGAGCGTCTGTTACCGAGGATCCAGCTATGCATAGATGTTTTCTTCCCTGCAGGGGTGCACCAACTTACCCACCATGCTTGATTAACTCCGGCCAGACACACTTTATTGGGTCATGCCCGGCCTCGGCCAAATGATACGCCGCAACCTGACCTAGGCTTAACAGAGAGGTCAGCACGCCGGACTAACCTATGCCCCCAGGGGTCTTATGCCATCGCCCCGGACGCTCCTGCACGTTGCGAACGCGGCCGATGAGCAGACCTAGCCCCCCTTATACAAGTGCAGGGCGTTACCAGTCCAACCCAGCGCGCGCCGCTTAGTCGCTGACATCTATTAAGCTTCGGCTGATGCATATGACGTAGAGTGCCCATAACTGTTCCCACGTGATGGTTAGTGCTATCGGGCCAAAGGCCCACTCGGATCAAATATCCAAATCATTAGTGTGTTGGCAGCGTGCGGTAACGAGCAGAGACTCACGATTGATGTGACCCCGTTGCCCCGTCTCGAGGACTTGCTGCACGGGCTAAGAATGCCCGGCCGCGCCTCGTAATCATCTCTCGGGTACCCTCCAGGTCAACCCGACTCCATATCACTCGCCACTTAGGCTCACGCAGGTACCCCTCAGGGTCGACCCACCTTTCCAAGTAACAGTTGTAAAGTCCAAGTATCCGTGTGTCCTTAACATTAGGGGAATCCGAGGTATCACCCTCGTTGGATTCCTACTCGATGTAACCGTCAAAGTGAACTTGGAGGAATCACCCTCGATTGGTTCACACTTGAGGTGTTGCACGACAGCATCTTTATCGGGAGTGGTGAAGGAGGAATCACCCTCGATGACCACGACCGAATAGCTACTCTACAGAGTTAACATCAGAAGTGCTAAACGAGGTATCACCCTCGGCACTCGATAGTAACGCTGCAGTGTCGTACAACAAGGGGGGTGATGTGCGGTGCCAGGGCCTGGTTGTCGATCACGTTGATTGAGTCATATGATAATCCCGTGGGGGCAACTGGGTCAAAGTGGGGTCTCTGGTGGTATATACTAAGCTGTTTAGGATAAACATGTAGGTATCAACAGCAGTTACAAAAATAGGCTATGCATCAGAAATAGGTTAAACAGTAGCAACAACAATTTCTAATGCAAGTATAAGAGAGGAAGAATTGGCGATATAGGCATGCTCAAGGGGGGTGCTTGCCTGGAAGCTCTGCGGCAAAAGCAGTGCCGTCAATAGTGTAGTTGGACTCTGGAGCTACGTCAGCCTCGGGGACTACGTTGGTGTCGGGGTCTACTAAGAGAGAAGAGGGGGAGGAAACAAATAAATACACGGCAAAGGAATGCAACACAGATTAAGACATGGCAATTAGCAATGCAGGGGTGACCTAACGCAGTGCTACTCCTTAGCGGTGGAGTGGGAAAATATCTAGGGATATTTTCCCGGTGTTAGGCATCTGTCAGACAGATGAACTGGTGGAGAAAGTTCCATGTTCATCATGCTAGAGGCATGTGACACATATGAGAAGGGCATATTCGGATTCGTCTCGTTTTTCTGATCATTTTTCATATATAAATTATTTCCATCCGAGCTACGGTTAATTTTCTATGATTTTCCAAAGTTTTAAACATTTTCTGAAATTCTAGAATTATTTAAAATACAGAAGAAGATATACTGCACCAGCATGACATCAGCATGGCATCAGCCGTCGGCTGACCAGCTGACCGGGTCAAACTGACAGGTGGGGCCCACCTGTCAGCATCTGTGGGACTAACAGTGGTTTAAACTAAACTAACAGACTGATTAAAGGGCTGGGCCCCAGGTGTCACTGGCTAATTAACTACTAATTAATTAACAGATTTTAATTAACAGGTTTATTTATTTATAAAAAACGTTTTTAACTAGTGGGGCCCGCATGTCAGTGGGCCAGAGTGCCCAGTCAGCAGGGTTGACCTAGTCAACCCTGACTGGTGGACCAGCTGGGTCCACGGGCAGCGACCCAGGGGCGGGGCCCACCCAGCCACGTCGGCGGCCGGCGCTGGAGCGACGCCGGTGAGGCAAAACGCGGCGGCGCGGCTCGGGAGGTGGTCGGAAATCACGTACAGGGCACCGTTCGTTGAGTTTTCGGGCGCGTTCGAAAGCTACGGCTGCGCCACGTCCAACGGTGGTGGTTGTGGCGGCGGGGGTGACCGGAATCAAGCGCGGCGAGCTCATCGGTGGACGGCCGGAGTTGGGCGCGAGAGGAAACGGCAATGCAGTGCGTTAGCGAGCGAACTGAGAGGCCAGGCGAGACGTATGTGAGGCGGCGAGTGCAACGGGCGCTGGCCCGTGACCATTTGATCACCGAAGGCATGCCGGCGATGAGTGCAGGTGGCGGCGATGTTCGGGTGAGCATGGAAACAGCGACTCCGGGCACGGCGAGCAGTGGCAAGTGGCGCGTTCGAATCCTATGGCTACGGCGAGCATGACTGCGAGCTCAGTCGAGCTCGACAGCGGCTGTGGCGATGATGGCAGAAACGGCGGCGGAGCTCCGTTCGGGCAAACATGGCGTGGCGGCTAAGGGCGGCAACAGGCAGCGCAGAGAGGAGGGGAAGGAAGGCGTGGAGCTCACCGAATGGTCACGAAAGACCCTTGGTGGTTTAGGAGCAGCAGATGTCGCCGGGGAGGAAGGGGATCGCCGGCGGCCCAAGGTTGAAGACGAGGTCGTGGTGCTCGGTGCAGGTGGGGGAAGGTGGGCCTGGTGGGCTGGGCAAGTGCACTGTGCACTTAGGCCCAGTCGGTTTTAGGCCTTTTTCATTTTCTTTTCTGTTTTGATTTATCAGTAGGCATTTGCAATCAAAATAGCCATCAAATGACTTAGCAAAAATGTGTGCCTGGCCAAATCAAATACTAGGGAATATTGTGCTCTGCCACAAAAAGTTTGGGCAAGTTTGGAATTCATTTGGATTTTTTCAAAAATAGAAAAGGCATTTTTGGTGCTGTTTTGGCATTGTTTCAAATGCTTTAGCCCATTGCAAGTTGATGGTGATGTTGTTTTCCTCAACCACCATTTATTTTGGAATATTTGCTGAATGATGAACATTTTTCCAGCAACTTTTGTGCAACTTGAAATTTCACTTTGAATTTGAATAGAATTCAGAGAAGGAATTTGAAATGAGATATTACTCAAATATGATTAAGCTTTGTAAATCAAGATGACTTGGCACTGATCATAAGGGATTACTGTAGTGTGATGCTGGGGATGTTACATACATCATTCTCGAACCCGTAGGGTCCGCACGCTTAACGTTCGTTGATGATATAGTATTATATGAGTTATGTATGTTGGTGACCGAATGTTGTTCGGAGTCCCGGATGGGATCACGGACATGATGAGGAGCTCCGGAATGGTCCGGAGGTAAAGATTGATATATAGGATGATATGGTTAGGCCAAGGGGTAAGGCCCACGGGGCTTTAAGTCGGTGCAAAAGGAGTTTTGCGGAGGCCAGGGGGCCAAATGCCGGAGACCCTGGCGTCTGGCCCTGGGCCAGACGCTGAGGCCCATGGCTTCTGGGCCAGACGCCAAGGACTATGGCATCTGGTCCTGGAAGTCCGAGAAGGACTCTTCTTTGCGGGTAAAACTGACTTTGAGGAGGCTCTTTATCCAAGTTACGAACGCAGGGCTCAACATATAAATAGAGGGGCAGGGTTAGCACCTCGAACACATCAAGATACACCAAGCCGTGTGCCGGTAACCCCGTCCCTCTAGTTTATCCTCTGTCATAGTGTCCGTTGTGCTTGGCGAAGCCCTACAGAGATTGTTCTTCACCATCACCGCACCACACCGTCGTGCTGCCGGAACTCATCTACTACTTCGCCCCTCTTGCTGGATCAAAAAGACGAGGACGTCATCGATCTGAACGTGTGCTGAACACGGAGGTGCTGTATGTTCGGTACTTGATCGGGACGGATAGTGAAGGTGTACGACTACATCAACCGCGTTGATAAACGCTTCCGCTTTGCGATCTTCAAGGGTATGAAGATGCTCTCCTCTCTTGTAGCTATGCATCTCCATGGATAGATCTTGCGTGTGCGTAGAATTTTTTTTGTTTTCCATGCAATGTTCCCCAACAGGTTGTCCCCACCTGGTGGCCCGCAGACTCCAACCCTGATGCTATAAAGTCATATTTTCGGAGAAAAATAAGGGAAAAAGAATTATCGTATTTTACGAGACGGAGCCGCCGCCACCTCCTGTTCTTCATCGGGAGGCCAGATCTGGAGTCTGTTTGGGGCTCCGGAGAGGGGGATCTTCGATCTTCGTCATCACCAACCCTTCTCCATCGCCAATTCCATGATGCTCCCCACCGGGAGTGAGTAATTCCTTCGTAGGCTCGCTTGTCGGTGAGGAGTTGGATGAGATTCATCATGTAATCGAGTTAGTTTTGTTAGGGCTTGATCCCTAGTATCCATTATGTTCTGAGATTGATGTTGCTATGACTTTGCCATGCTTAATGCTTGTCACTTTGGGCCCGGGTGCCATGATTTCAGATCTGAACTGTTTATGTAATCACCATTATATCTATGTTCTAGATCCGATCTTGCAAGTTATAGTCACCTACTACGTGTTATGATCCGGTAACCCCAGAGTGACAATAGTCGGGACACTTCCCGGTGATGACCATAGTTTGAGGAGTTCATGTATTCACTATGTGTTAATGCTTTGTTCTGGTTCGCTATTAAAAGGAGGCCTTAATATCCCTTAGTTTCCAATAGGACCCCGCTTCCACGGGAGGGTAGGACAAAAAATGTCATGCAAGTTATTTCCATAAGCACGTATGACTATTTACGGAATACATGCCTACATTATATTTATGAACTGGAGCTAGTGCTGTATCGCCCTAGGTTATGACTGCTATATGATGAATATCATCCAACGAATTCATCCAATGCCTACGAATTTCTCTAATATTGTTCTTGCTAAGTTACCACTGCTATTGTTACTCTTGCACTTGCTACAAAATCATTGCTATTACTGTTACCGTTACTATTGTTGTTGCTACTACTATCAAAACTACCATACTACTTTGCTACTGATCACTTTGCTGCAGATAATTAATCACTAGGTGTGGTTGAATTGACAACTCAGCTGCTAATACTTGCAAATATTCTTTGGCTCCCCTTGTGTCGAATCAATAAATTTGGGTTGAATACTCTACCCTCGAAAATTGTTGTGATCCCCTATACTTGTGGGTTATCAGCAACCAATATCGCATATGGAATATTTAATCAGACTGTGTGCGTTATACCAACAATGTATACGTGACATGCTTTGGTTAAGCAATAAAGCGGCAGAATTAATCATCAACAAAGAAAAACAATATGCGTGCCGCCATGCGCCCTGTGTGCCGTGCGAGCAGGCGTGAGTTGACAGGATGCATGTGCGTAGTCCGCCGCGCAGGCAAACCGGGAGGCATGTGATGTCGCTTGAACTACGTCGGTATTTCCCCAAAGAGGAAGGGATGATGCAGTATAGCTACGGTAGGTATTTCCCTCAGTTATGAAACCAAGGTATCAATCCAGTAGGAGAACCAAGCAACACTATGTAAACGGTACCTGTACACAAAGAACAAATACTTGCAACCCGACGCTTATGAGGGGTTGTCAATCCCTCTACGGGTAACGACGCCAGAAATTCTCAAGTTGACGGGATAAATAGATCTCGATAAAATGCGAAATAAAATAAGTAATAAAAAAGTGCAGCAAGGTATTTTTGGGTTTTTGGAATAATAGATCTGAGAACAAAAGTGAATAAAAATAGATCTCAAAGCAAATATGATAAAGAATTGACCCGGGGCCGTAGATTTCACTAGTGGCTTCTCTCAAGAAAATAGCACACGGTGGGTAAACAAATTACTGTTGGGCAATTGATAAAAGATCGAATAATTATGACGATATCCAAGGCAATGATCAATATATAGGCATCACGTCCCAGATTAGTAGACCGACTCCTGCCTGCATCTACTACTATTACTCCACACATCGACCGCTATCCAGCATGCATCTAGTGTATTAAGTTCATGGAGAAACGAAGTAATGCAATAAGAACGATGACATGATGTAGATGAGATATATTCATGTAGGAATAGCCCCGATCTTGTTATCCTTAATAGCAATGATACATGCGTATCTTGCTGCCCCTTCTGTCATTGGGAAAGAACACCACACGATCGAACCCATCACAAAGCACCTCTTCCCATGGCAAGAAAAATCGATCTAGTTGGCCTAACTAAACCAAAGATTTGAAGAAGAAATACGAGGCTATAAATAATCATGCATATAAGAGATCAAAAGAAGACTCAAATAATATTCATGGATATAGATCTGATCATAAACTCAAAGTTCATCGGATCCCAACAAACACACCGCAAAAAAAGAGTTACATCAAATAGATCTCCAAGAGACCATTGTATTAAGAATCAAAAGAGAGAGAGGAAGCCATCTAGCTACTGCCTACGGACCCGTAGGTCTATGATGAACTACTCACGCATCATCGGAGAGGCACCAATAAGGATGATGAACCCCTCCGTGATGGTTTCTAGATTGGATTTTGTGGTTCTGGAACTTGCGGCGGCTGGAATTGTGTTTTGTCGACTCCCCTAGGGTTTCTGGAATATTTGGGGATTTATAGGGCGAAGAGGCGGTGCGGAAGGTCACCAAGGGCCTCCTGGCGCGCCCTGGTGGGTTGTGCCCACCTTGGGCCTCCCCTCTAGTACTTCTTTGGCCCATTGGGTGTCTTCTGGTCCATAAAAAAATCTCCAAAAAGTTTTGTTGCGTTTGGACTCCGTTTGGTACTGATATTCTGCGAAGTAAAAAACAAGCAAAAAACAGCAACTGGCACTGGGCACTATGTCAATAGGTTAGTCCCAAAAAATGATATAAAGTTGCTATAAAATGATTGTGAAACATCCAAGAATGATAATATAACAGCACGGAACAAGCAAAAATTATAGATATGTTGGAGACGTATCAGCATCCCAAGCTTAATTCCTACTCATCCTCGAGTAGGTAAATGATAAAAACAGAATTTTTGATGTGGAATGCTGCCTAACATGTTCATCACATATATTTTTTCTTTTGTAGCATGGACATTTGGACTTTTATATGGTTCAAAGCAATAGTCTAGTTTTGACATGAAGATTTCATTACTCAAGCATATCAACAAGCAACCATGGCTTTCAAAATATCAACATTAAAGAAAGTTATCCCTAGCCATCATGCTCAATCATTGATCCATTCATGAAACACACTCGCATATTAGCTACATCCAATGCTCAAGTATGATCATAGTGCCCCTTAGTTGGTGCTTTATAAGAGAAGATGGAGACTCAGATAAAAATAAAAATTGCATAAAGTAAATAGATAGGCCCTTCGTAGAGGGAAGTAGGGATTTGTAGAGGTGCCAGAGCTTAAAGCTTAAATTGAGAGATAATTTTTTTTGAGAGGCATACTTTTCCCGTCAACGAAAATGACTGACTAATTCCCAACACTTTCCATGCTAGATGTATCATAGGCGGTTCCCAAACAGAAAATAAAGTTTATTCCTTTTTCCACCATTCTTTCACATTCCACGGCTAGCCGTATCCACGGGTACCATCCATACCAACACTTTACAAGGAATTTATTATTTGACAACATATAGTAAATTTCTTTTTCATTTCGGGACTGGGCATCCCTATTACCGCCGCACTCTCGTGCAATGACAAGTGAATAAAAACTCATCTTGAGAATAACACATCTATCATGGAAAATATTGGCCACCCCCTACCGCTTCATGAGCGGTACGGGCACACAAAAAGAAAATTTATTTTGAAAATTTTAGATGGCACATACAAATTTGCTTAGAACGGCATGGAAATACCGCATATAGGTAGGTATGGTGGACTCATATGGCAAAACTCGGTAAATAATATGGATGCACAAGTAGTATTTCTACTTAGTACAAGTGGAGGCTAGCAAAAAGATTGAGAAGCAACCAACCAGGAAACAAAAAATCAGATAAGCGAGCATTAAGCGTAACTAACACCGAATAATGCACCACAAGTAGGATGCAATTTCATTGCATAACTATTGACTTTCATGCTTTCATAGGGAATCACAAACCTTAACACCAATATTCTTACTAAAGCATAATTACTCACCAACATGACTCACATATCACTATCATCATATCTCAAAACTATTACAAAGAATCAAGTTTATTTTGTCCAGTGATCTTCATGAAAGTTTTTATTATATCCCTCTTGAATATCTATCACTTTGGGACTAGTTTCATATATTGCAATTGCTTTTGACAAGCTCAAACAAATCTAAGTGAAGAACATGAGCAAAAAAAAATCGTCTCTCAAAATAATATAAGTGAAGCATGAGAGAATTTCTTCAAAATTTTACTAACTCTCAAATAAACTAAGTGAAGTATGAGAGCATTTCTTCAAAAATATTAAAGCACTCCATGCTCAAAAAGATATAAGTGAAGCACTAGAGCAATTCCATAGCTCAACAATTTAAGTGAAGCATATAGAGCAATTCTAACAAATCATAGCATAAATTTGGCTCTCTCAAATAGGTGTGTCCAGCAAGGATACTTGTGAAAAAATAGTAAGCAAAACAAGCAAAGACTCATATAATACAAGATGCTCCAAGCAAAACTCATGATATGTGACGAATAAAAATATAGCTTCAAGTAAAATACCGATGGTCGTTAGAAGAAAGAGGGGATGCCTTCCGGGGTATCCCCAAGCTTAGTTGCTTGGTTCTCCTTGAATATTCATTTGGGGTGCCATGGGCCATCCCCAAGCTTAGGCTCTTTTCACTCCTTATTCCTTCATCCATCGCGATCTCACCCAAAACTTGAAAACTTCAATCACACAAAACTTAACAAAACCTTCGTGAGATCCGTTAGTATAAGAAAACCAATCTTTACTTTAAGTACTATAGCAAACCCATTCAAATTTTGTTATTGCATTATACCTACTATATTCTAACTTTACCATGGCTTATACCCCCCGATACAATCCATATATTCATGCCCGCAAAAAAAAATACAATCCATAGATTCATCAAAATAAGCACAAAATGCAAAGAAAACAGAATCTGTCAAAAACAGAATAGTCTGTAAAGATCCGAATTGTTCTCATACTTCTGTATCTCTAAAAATTCTGAAAAATAACCAAAATGGAGAAAATTTGTATATAAATCACGTGTAAAAAATTCAGATTTTTTCGTCGCTTGTGTGAATTTCAAAAATTCTGTTACTGGACGCAAAAGTTTCCGTTTTTCAACAGGATCAAATCAACTATCACCAAAGCTATCCCAAAAGCTTTACTTGGACAAACACTAATTAAAACATAAAAAACACAATCATAACAGAGGCATAATTGTTCAAACACTAAAGAATGGAAATAAAAAGGCAAAAATAAATTTTATTCATTGGGTTGCCTCCCAACAAGCGCTATCGTTTCATGCCCCAAGCTAGGCATAATGCATAGATTCAAGTATTGTCATCTTTAGTTTTAGATCCATAGGATGCCCTCATGACTGATTTATATGGTGGCTTAATTCTTGTTCTAGGTAAGTGTTCCATACCCTTTCTTAGTGGAAATTGAAATTTAATATTGCCTTCTTTCATATCAATCACGTCACCAATAGTACGTAAAAATGGTCTACCAAGTACAATATCGGTAAGACCAAGCACATCACATAGAGATTTCGGAATTTTGGAAACACTAGCACCCAAATCACATAAAGCAAAACACTCATAATTTTTAATCTTGATTTTTATAGTAGGCTCCCATTCATCATGCAATTTTCTAGGAATTGAAATCTCTAACTCCAATTTTTCTTCCAAAGCTTTCATCATGGCATCTACGATATGTTTAGTAAAATCTTTATTTTGTTCATAAGCATGGTGTGAATTAATCATGGATTGCAACAAATAAATACAATCAATCAAAGAGCAATTATCATAATTAAAGTCTTTGTAATCCAAAAGAGTGGGCACATCACTAGTTAAAGTTTTGACCTCTCCAAACCCACTTTTATCAAATTTTTCATCAAGATTTTAACCCTTCGAATTATCGGGACACCTTCTAACTAAAGTGACTCTTCTTCAGTCCATTTATCATAAATTTTAATTTTACTAAACAAGGAATCAATAGAAGAAACACCAATCACTTTAAGATCTTCATCATTTTTATGAAAGCAATCACTAGAAAACACTCTTTCTAAAAATTCTCTTTTAGCTCTAAGCATAGCGGTTCTTTTCTTACTTTCATCCATAGAAACATATAAAGCTTTAATTGATTCATCAACCTTGGGTACAAAAATTTTCAACTTGATATTTTCTACATCGTGAGAAATTCTATCAATGCTTCTAGACATATCATCAATCTTATTCAACTTTTCTTCTATCGTAGTATTGAAAACTTTTTTAGCAATGATAAATTATTTAATATTATTCTCAAGATCAGAGGTGTTCCTATTATTATTGTAAGAATAATTACCATAGGATTTACCATAATTATTAGAGGAATTTCCAGGAAAAGGCCTAGGATTAAAATTACCTCTATAAGCATTGTTATTAAAATTGTTTCGCGAGACAAAATTCACATCTACGGGATCACTATTTTTCTCAATCAAAGTAGACAAAGGCACATCATTAAGATCAACAGGAGAACTTTTATTAGCAACCAATTTCATAAGAGCATCAACTTTTTCACTCAAAGTACTAATTTCTTCAACTGAATTAACTTTTTTACTAGTATGTGCTCTTTCAGTATGCCATTGTGAATAATTTGCCATAATATTATCAAGCAATTTAGTAGCTTCACCCAAAGTAATTTCCATAAAAGTACCACCCACGGCGGAATCTAAAAGATTTCTAGAAACAAAGTTCAATCCCGCATAAAATTTTTGTATGATCATCCAAAGATTTAAACCATGAGTAGGACAATTTCTTAGCATCAACTTCATTCTTTCCCAAGGTTGTGCAACATGTTCATGCTCAAGTTGCTTAAAATTCATGATTTGAGTTCTAAGGGAAATATTTTTAGCAGGCAGAAAATACTTAGTAATAAAAGCATCTTTGGACTTATCCCAAGAATCGATACTATTGCGAGGCAAAGAAGAAAACCAAATTTTTGCACGATCACTCAAAGAGAAAGGAAATAGTTTCAACTTCACAATATCATTGTCCACATATTTTTTGTTTTGCATATTTCATAATTCTACGAATGTGTTTAGATGGGACGCGGCATCCTCATTAGGAGTACCGGAAAACTGATCTTTCATAACAAGATTCAACAAAGCGACATTAATATCACAAGATTCCGCACTCGTGGCAGGAGGAGCAATCGGAGTGCTAATACAATCATTGTTATTGGTATTGAAAAAATCACACAACTTGGTATTTTGTTGAGTCATCGTGACTACGCAAACAAGATTGCAAACAAAAACAGATCTGATGAAAAAACGGCGAACGAAAAAGAGGGCGAATAAAACGGCAATTTTTTGTGAAGTGGGGGAGATGAAAACGAGTGGCAAATGGCAAATAATGTAAATTGCAAGGAGATGAGATTTATGATTAGGAACCTGATAGATGTTGATGATGTTTCCCCGGTAACAACGCAAGAAATTCCTTTTGATGTCGCTTGAACTACGTCGGTATTTCCCCAAAGAGGAAGGGATGATGCAGTATAGCTACGGTAGGTATTTCCCTCAGTTGTGAAACCAAGGTATCAATCCAGTAGGAGAACCAAGCAACACTATGTAAATGGTACCTTCACACAAAGAACAAATACTTGCAACCTGACGCTTATGAGGAGTTGTCAATCCCTCTACGGGTAACGGCGCCAGAAACTGTCAAGTTGACGGGATAAAAATTGTGTAGATTGGATAAATAGATCTCGATAAAACGTGAAATAAAATAAGTAATAAAAAAGTGCAGCAATGTATTTTTGGGTTTTTGGAATAATAGATCTAAAAACAAAAGCCAATAAAAATAGATCTCAAAGCAAATATGATAAAGAATAGACCCAGGGGCCGTAGATTTCACTAGTGGCTTCTCTCAAGAAAATAGCACACGGTGGGTAAACAAATTACTGTTGGGCAATTGATAGAAGATCGAGTAATTATGACGATATCCAAGACAATGATCAATATATAGGCATCACGTCCAAGATTAGTAGACCGACTCCTACCTGCATCTACTACTATTACTCCACACAACGACCGCTATCCAGCATGCATCTAGTGTATTAAGTTCATGGAGAAAGAAGTAATGCAATAAAAACGATGACATGATGTAGATGAGATCTATTCATGTAGGAATAGCCACAATCTTGTTATCCTTAATAGCAATGATACATGCATATCTTGCTGCCCCTTCTGTCATTGGGAAAGAACACCGCATGATCGAACCCATCACAAAGCACCTCTTCCCATGGCAAGAAAAATCGATCTAGTTGGCCTAACTAAACCAGAGATTCGAAGAAGAAATACGAGGCTATAAATAATCATGCATATAAGAGATCAAAAGAAGACTCAAATAGTATTCATGGATATAGATCTGATCATAAACTCAAAGTTCATCGGATCCCAACAAACACACCGCAAAAAAAGAGTTACATCAAATAGATCTCCAAGAGACCATTGTATTGAGAATCAAAAGAGAGAGAGGAAGCCATCTAGCTACTGCCTACGGACCCGTAGGTCTATGATGAACTACCCACGCATCATCGGAGAGGCACCAATGAGGATGATGAACCCCTCCGTGATGGTGTCTAGATTGGATCTCGTGGTTCTGGAACTTGCGGCGGCTGGAATTGTGTTTCGTTGACTCCCCTAGGGTTTCTGGAATATTTGGGGATTTATAAGGTGAAGAGGCGGTACGGGAGGTCACCGAGGGGGGCACAACCCCCATGGGCGCGCCTAGGCCTCCTAGCGCCCTGGTGGGTGTTGCCCACCTTGGGCCTCTGGTACATCTTTGGCCCATCGGGTGTCTTCTGGTCCATAAAAAATCTCCAAAAATTTTCGCTGCGTTTGGACTCCGTTTGGTACTGATATTCTGTGAAGTAAAAAACAAGCAAGAAACAGCAACTGGCACTGGGCACTATGTCAATAGGTTAGTCCCAAAAAATGATATAAAGTTGCTATAAAATGATTGTAAAATATCCAAGAATGAAAATATAACAGCATGGAACAAGCAAAAATTATAGATACGTTGGAGACATATCAGCGTGCGTGCAGGTGTGTGAATTGACGGGAGGCGTTTTCGCTATGCGGTGTCACTAGGCGGCGTGCGAGTAGCTGTGTGAAATGATGGTAGACATGCCAGAAGTCTGCCGCGTAGGCTCACCGGAAGGCGAGACAGCCTTTGACCGCCGCCCGCCTCGCTCCCACTGGTCCATATTAATGGCGCGCCCGAGCCGCTGGCCATAATAGGCGGCCACACCCCTGGTCCACAGTGGTCACCGCCATCTGGAGTGTATGAGGATGCCTTCGAAGCACACCACGGGAACGAGTGGCGACGCCGGGGCTGGTGAAGCACCCGTGCAACGTGTGAAGCTGGCACAGAGGTTGTCGTCGCCGCCGACGAGGTCTCGCGCGGGCAGCAGCACAACCTTGACTTCGTCGGCGCCATCGTGCCCCCCCAGTCGGAGCCAGAGGTCCACAGCAATTCCGGCAATGACTGGAACTCCGACGGAAAACCGGTTAGTCATCTATACCCATTTGTGCGGCAAACATATCATGTGTTTTCTCTGCTTACTCCCCCCCACCCCCTCTAATTTTTTTGAATACAAATCCTATGGTTATGTTCTCTCAGTCCATGAAATCAGAGTAATTAAGATCCGTTAGATGCATGTAGTGTATTGATTGTTTGAGTGGTATCCGTATAGGGTTAGTGATTAATTATTTGTTCTGTACAAATGATTTTTGCTAATAATCTGACTAGGGTTAGTGTGTGTGCTAATAATTCATGGCGAGATCTTGAGAATTGATTTTGAATGTCCTACATATATGTTTGTGCCTTTTTTCTTCCAGATCTTGTGAATTGATTTTGAATGTCCTACATGTATGTTTTTGCCATTTTTTCAGATTGGTATGTACACAGATGAGGCTCGGGCCAGCGGCGCTGCTGGTTGTAGATCTTGGACCCGGCAGCGCGGCAAGAAGCGGCTACAGCCCCTCCCTGGATCTGTGGAACCCGTAGAATCTCCGGTGGACCGCATCGGCGATCTCTCGGACGCCATCCTTGGGGAGATCATCTCCCTTCTCCCCACCAAGGATGGCTGCCGCACACAATTCCTCGCATCTCGGTGGCGCACTCAGTGGCACGCCGTGCCTCTTAATCTCGACTGTCGTCAGCTATCTGTCGATGACGATTCTGAACTCCCAGGAGCCATCATCTCCTCCCACCAGGGCTCCGTTCAACGCATCTGCATCGCGGCATGCTACCTGCTGGAAATACCCTGCACGGTGGCCGCCTGGCTGACATCCCGTCAATTCGAAAAACTCCAGCAGCTTGAGTTCTACTATCACTACGAAAATAACTTACTACCAATCACTGTCTCTGTGCCCTCACCACCGATGTCCATCTCATGGTTTTCCTCCTCTCTCCACACCGCCACCTTAACCTGGTGCCATCTAGCAGACAATCTGGTACAAATGCTTCGACTCCCACTGTTGAAAAAACTTGCGCTTATGTTGGTTGACCTGTCGGAGGCCTCACTGCACAGCATTATCCACTCCAGCTGCCCTGCCCTGTAGCGCTTTGTGCTTGTTTTTGGAAATGGAATCCATGTCCCTTATCTCAAAATAAAGTCGCCTCACCTTGTAAGCATTGGAATTTGTTTTCAAGGACAGGAGCTCATCATCGAAGATGCCCCTTCACTTCAAAGGTTGCTCCTTCATTGGTGTTATGCACCTTCGCAAATAACTATGGTCTCTGCGCCTAAACTGGAAATGTTGGGTGCAATTGATGATTCGTTTAAATCATTCAAGATGGTGTTTGGCTCCACACTTATTCAGGTACTGTATATTATTCATGTACACTTTTGTAATCTGCATTTTTCATTTATGCGCACAAGTAAAATATCATCTTGGAGTACACTTTCGGTGCTAATATTATGTTCTATGCTGAATGAAGAGCTTGTCCATGGATGGCCTACCAGGGGTGTGTAATTCTGTCAAGACCTTATATATCAGTATGTGGTGTCTTGATCTGAACACGAGTATTGGCTTACTGCGATGCTTTCCATGTCTGGAGAATTTGTATATAAAGGTGATGATTTCACACACATTGAAAGCCCATATATAATGTTAACCGTTCGGCTGTCGCTCCTTCGACATACTCTATTTTAGACATTAACTGTTTTCAATCTTCATGTCTATTTAGGTACTAGCACTTGGAGAAAAACATATAACCAATCGATGGGTGAGGAAGCACAAGGATTTTCTCAGATCTCATGACATTCGTTTGAAGACAATAACGTTGGAAGGACATGCATCCAACCCTGCAAACATTAGCTTTGTCACATTCTTCATGTTGAATGCGAGGTTACTATAGTCCATGAGAATTAAGTTTTTCAACAAGAATTTTCTCACGGATGGATATGTTGAATAGCATAAAAAGAAGTTTCAGGTGGACCTAAGGGCTTCTGAACGTGCTCGGCTTCTATTTACAACAACTTATCGTCATCATGGACCAGTAGAATTTTTGTGCTGGGATCTTGATTTTATGGATCAGATCGATCCATTTGATTGTGACTGCCCAAAACTTTGGTGTAGTTAGAAGTTATTGCCTTGTTCAATCTGGGTTTTGTCTAAACCTGATGAACAATTAATCCTCATGGTTTTGGACCATTTGTAAGCTGGAGTTAGATACTGCTGCCCTTTTCAACTCGGCTTTGACCCATATTTTCTTTCATACTGGGCCAATGGCTTGCCATTTCTTTAATTAAAACATAAATATTATAAGCAATCACAACATAGAGAAAGAACATCACTCTCGCGGGATCCTTGAGATCATTGTTCATTACAGAACCCGCAAGTTCTTCGCCCCCGCCAGCACCCACAAACTTATTTTCAGCTAGCACACCAAATGTGATGTAATTCTTAATAAGAAAAGCTACATGGTAGTGACAGATTTGGATTCTGACATTTGGGACCCACGAGGAAAAAGCCTATCCAGGGCGGTGTTGACTCAACAGTAAACATTGAGAAACCTAGTTTTAAAATTACTGTAAATCCAAAACTCGCCTCAAAATCATGAAACTTGGCATGGTGTTATGACATGGCACCAACATGCTGTGGTAAAAAAATTAGTCCAATTTGGGACAAGTTTTGGTATAAACTTCTTACAAACCGGAGCTTCTCTCAAGAAGCCTCATGGTTCCGAGACGGAACTTGTCACCTATGTGTGCGAAACGACATACGCTGTCTCTTCCAGCCTTGATTTATGTTACACAGGCAACATGAAACTATAGGAGCGTCGTCCTAAGAGTATGAAATTATTTAGGGTTTGTTTTGCCTTTTTATACATTATTAGAGTTTTCTAGGCATTTTGGAACATACTTTGGTGCGTGCAAAGGTCATGTGTGTACTATCCACCTATGTAATTGGATGTTCAATTTGGTTATGGAATCAAGTCCTTATAAGTTATAAGTACATATATTGTTGTTATGTATGCAATGACATCGCACATGGACCATACTAGGGAACCCGTCGGTGATGAGTTCATCAGTCGCTGACAATTGTATACCAGCAAGCGTTTGCCCACAACACACATGGCTTATTGGGAGAAATTGTCTGTATTATTATGGGTCTTCGCACACATTTCTGATTAGGAACCTGTTTACCGCATATCACACACATCTTGTTAAGTTGAACCATTTCTGTTGTGTTGCCTAATCGAAAACAGTTCATCCGAGTGAATTATATGCCGTATATCACACACACCTTGATCTGGGTGACTATTTCTGTTGCGCTCCCTAATCCCAAACAGTTCATCCGAGTGAACTGTATGCCATATATCGCACACACCTTCATCTGGCTGCCCATTTCTGTTGTTCCGCCTCATCACAAACAGTTCATTGGAGAGAACAGTATGCCACGCATCGCACATGCAACTATAATCTGAACCATGTTTGATGTCTCCGCCATCGCAAATGTTTTGTATCATTTTTGACGGGTTTTTTGCATCACCATTTGCTATTAATGCATCACACACAGTTTCGTCGAAGGGTCTCTAATTGTAGTGTTGCGTTAGCAGCATCCTGCAGTAGTGGCACTATGACTCAGCCAGCAGGTGTTCAAGTTCAATTAATGTCCGGTTAAACTTGAAAAGTAATGAGCTGAGTCATAATAAAATAGCATGATGAAACGACAATGCACATGAGCATGATATCAACATGAACATGGATGGGATGTATAACCATTTAGCATATGACGCATTAGCATCAACAATAATGAAGCACTTAGTCTACTAGATGCAGATGAACATGGCATACCGATGATTATGCATATCACAGGTACTTTTCATAACAGACGATAATAATGCATCGAAGAACATCACTATTACCAGCATGTAATAACATCAAGAATGACATACAAGAACAATAACACTAGCAAGTAGTCACATAACTAACAGGGTGCATATGCACAAAGCATGATGATGAGCATGGATCCACATGCATAACCAAAACAGGAATATCAGTAGTAAATGAGCAATCAATTATTAAGTATTTAAGTAGAAAACCATGGCTACTGCAAGGCCATCATACAAGTGGCTATCGTGGCTTGCCTGGGGATGAAGGATTCTCCAGGAAGAAGTGCGATGAAGTCGTAGAAAGATCTGCCGAAAACATTTCTCTCTCAGAGGGGGCTAAATAAGGGCAAGGGAAAAATGGTCATTTTCAGAATGTGACAACATAGTGAAAATGATACCAACAGAACAGGCTCGATGAGACGAGAACATGGGCTTTGGAATCACCTGAATTAGAGTTACGGTTGCGGAGATATGGTCGTTCGTTCGTTAGGCAGAAAACAAATAAACATTGTTCTTTTCTGCTGCTAACGGGTGAACGTTCACAATATAACAGATTCGGCCGGCGGGGGTTGGGCAGAAAGCGTATTTATGAAAATAAGTTTTCAGAGAAGGGAAAGCGCACTTCTGTGTGAAGCTCTACCAGAGTACGCTTTCCTTCGGGGAAAACGTAATAGCAAAATACGTTTCCACTAAAACCCGCGCGAGCCCGGGGCTTAGGTTGCTGCACGTGGGTCCCGCATTGACCACTCTATCTCCCTCGCTCTTCCTTCTTCCTCCGGATGCAGGAAGAACAGAGGCGAGGCTGCGCGGTGCCGACGCGCGCCCGACCGACTCTGGCCGCCTCCGGTGGAGCTCGGACCACCGACGTGCTCGGGAGGAAGCCGGGCTTCCGACTGGATCGTTTGGGGATGCCGAGGAGGGCTGGAGCAAGTAGGCCTTCAGTCGCGGTGGACGGTGGCTTCGGGCGGAGGTGGGAGCGGCGCTCCGACAGAGAGGAGGTGAAGGAAAGGGCATGGGAGGGCTCTGCCGGGCTCTGGGGTTTCGCTGGTGAGGGAATGGCGATGGGAGGGGCTTGGGCTAGCTCGAGGTCGAGCGGGAGCCGACGGCGGACACTGCGGACAGAGGCGGAGTGGGGCGGCTCTGGTGCTCGAGGGAGGGGGTGGAGAGGGTGATGAGATGCGGTGGAGGTCGGGGAAACAATTTATAGCCGTGGGAAGGACTCGGGAATGCTCGAGAGCTCGTGGCCGACCATACAACAAGGTGGGCAGAGGCGGCCAGGTCACGAGCGCGGCTGCCGGCACGTGAGAACAAAGAGAGAGGAAGGGGCCAAGGTAGGGGAGTGAGCGCGTGATCACGGTGAAGCTCCTAGACAAGGCGAGGGTTCGAGAGCTGGAAGAAATAGACGAGACCACGGGCCCCAATGCCCAGAGCATGCGCACAGGCATGCTGGACGCGTAGTCACCACGTGAACGCGGCGAGGGAACACGCTCTGATCGGCCTGACCATGTCTGGTAGATAGGTCATTCACCAAAGACTGCCAAGGAGCAAATGAACAAGCACAGGAACCCATGATGTGACCATAGTTAGCTTGAAGACACTGGAATAGCAAGGTGTGTGTTGTGTACTGGGGAAGGATCACTTGGTGATAGGTGTTGAGATTTTTCTGGGTGTGATCAATCACTAAGATGACCAATGTGGCAAGGTTTCACCTCAAATGGAGGGGTTTAGATAGCACTTGCTTCACAATGTACCCCACTGGACAGAAATACAAAAGTTGAAGCTGTGCTCACATGGGTGGTTGGGTTGAGCGGAAATTTGGAGGAGATGGGTTATATGTACATATGAAGACACTGTAAAATTTCATACCAATTGGACAAACAAAATGGTACTTCCTTCACGGTGGTCCTCTCTGGACAGAAACTTGAGAGAATTATATAAAAGTAATGGCTTGATGAAATGAGCCCAAATTTGGTGGAGAGAGGTTATATGGGTAGAAGAATGTTCTGGCAAAATTTTAGAATTTATGGAGCAATATAAAATATAGTTGCTTCACAACCTGAAAATCTGACCAGAAGCAAAGATTGGATGGTGTGCTCATGAGCATGAAATCTTGAATATTTTTGCATATCCAAGATTCATATGGTCCAAATGAATTTTGAGAATTTTGTGGGAATTTATGGCAAGACAGAAATATAGGTTGCTTCACAACCTAGAGCAAACAGGGTTATTCCTTTAATAGAAAAAGGAATATTCCCAAGAAAAAGAATTTGGGTTTGGGCTAAGATGGAAATGACATGGTCTTGGGATGGAATTGAGGATGACAAGCAACTTGGGAGACTGAGAAGTGATGATCTTCCCATGTTTCTAGACCACGGAGCCACAGAAAAGAAATCCAAAGCAAAAATCCAAAGAAATCCAAAGAAAAAGAAAAGGCAAAAATCCAGGGTGTTACACGAAGTGGCCGGCGATGGCGCCGTCGATGGAGACCCACCATGGCTGCTCGGTATCGACCATCGGTAGCCCCATGAGATCGAATAAAAGATAAAATGCAACGGTGAGTGCAGAACCTCCTTGGTGGCACCGAGTAGGCCTCGGCTTCATCAAAGGAATTGGCGAGGGTGATGCGGTTCTGGTCGGGCAGGTGAAGACAACGCTGTGGGGATGGAGGTGGCGCAATAGATGAGGCGAACGTCGGGGCAGCTCCTTGGAGGCAGAGGACGGGGCGCCTGAACCGGTGGGACGACGAGATTGACGACGGCTCCTCATCCGGTGCGGTGGATGAGGGACGTCGAGCTGTTGCTATGGACGACGTTGTCGGGGAAGAGGCTCCGGCTGGGTAGCTGTCGGGAGGTCGACGGAGGAGCATGGGGTTACGCGGGTTTTGGCGGCCTCGGTGTATGAATGGGGGGGACGAAGGGGAAGGTAGGGGGAGCCATGGCTTAGGGACGCGCTTGTCCGAAATGACGGGTAAGTTACGAATGTACCCCCACCGATTTTGACCACGCGACGTCGAGGCGGCATTTCTGGCTGAGGGGTAGAAGGGGGATTTCGCATGTCTAGGCTGCGCGACCGATTTCGGATGAGGAGGGAGTTTTCGCGCGCGCCGAAATTTTGGGATAACAAGGCACGGCGTGGGTTGAAGAGGAGGGAGTTTCGCAGCAGAAGAGACAAGAGATACTCTAGCTTGAAAATTTCAGGATAACAAGGCGCGAATTCCATGTTCGGCAGAACAGACTTAACGTGTACAAAAAAAGAAAATTCATACAAGATACAAGAGAGTCATGCCCCCTTTTACTATATTGCTACAAATGCCATTGGAAAACTACAAGAAAAATCTAAAAAAAAATATCAGGAGAACAAGATTAGCATGTACAGTACCAAATCAATTCTCACTTCCCTCAACAACAAAAAACAAATCAATTTGCACCACAAGAAAGAGTCATGTCCCGTCTTATATGATTACAAATGCCAGGATCTCGAATTTCAATTTTTGAATCCACGTTATGTTTAATTCGAATATATTGTTAGGTGATCTTGGGGTTTATAATGGATGTAGTCCTACTTTTTGATCTTCCATCTTATATGAACATTTTACTCCACCCTATGAATATATATTGTCGTCTACCATATGGACTAAATTTGAATCAATTTTCCCTATTTGAATACGATTGTTGTCAAGTTATACCATCATTTAAATATTATCTTGATAACAGAAAACATGCATATAGTAGTAATCATATTTAAATATGAACTACATGTACACGATATCCAATTCAAATATTTGTATCCATTTTATGTTGAATTGAAATCACAGTACATTGGTCTAGGTAGCGAGATGTTCGGAATAAACTAAACCTTGTTTTCATATGTATAATGTGTTTAACGCACACACAACAATGCACCCCCCTGCCCACACACACAACATTTAGATGTTAGCTTTGAAAGCCACACGTTATCTCAAATTCGAATAGTTATGTCCATGCACGGATGCAATGTGGTCAGACGATGCCTGCAATCGGTATCGCAAATTCAAATCGATTTGGCGTTGTTTGATGTGAATATAGTATATAACACATTTGATTCAAAACCACGCCAGGCATATCTGCATTATATTCATGCATGCATGAGTTCCAAACATCATGAGCTCTTATTCAAATATTTGAATCCACTTTTATACTGATTATCGTCTCAATGAGTCTTCTACACGCACGCGCACACACACACACACTCCTCCTCCCTTCGTGGATACAAATAACTTTCCTATCGTGCATGCATATATGCACACACACTCCCCACCACTTTGCATCCTCTACATCACGCACACACGTTCTTTTTGTTTAGGTCGGTCTCCCACGATCTCCCTACGTCTCCATCTTTCCAACACACACCGATCGATCTACCCCTCTAGTTAGCCAATCCTGCCTATGACACACAAACATGTCCACACATAGTCCCTCCCCTCCTCTCACCATCCATGCCTCCCACCCAAACTCTGAGGCACGCGGGCACTGTCACCCCCTCTGTTGTTATCCATCTTGCACTCGTACAGTGTCACAAACTAGCTGCACCCCTCCCCCCACCACACACACACCTCTCCCTCTCTTCGTCACTCTGGGTGTTCTTTATCTCTGACACATGCATGCATGTGCACCAATCGATTTCCCTCTATGTGTAGCGAGGTCTCTCGCTATTTCCCCACACAAAATGTCCGATCAATATCTCTAGTTAAGTCTCCCTCTCTTTACCCACGTACACATCGACCAAACCACGTCCTCTCTACATAGGACCGTCTACCACACACACATTAATTGCCCCTCCCCGTCGCATCATCCATGCCTTCCGCTTTGTCTATCGACCAGACAAGCGCGCCCACGCACGTTATCATCCCCTCTCTTTAATTATCGATCTCGCACTTGTACTCCTTCCTTGTCTTCACCTAGTTGGCCTCTCGCATCATCTTCCAACATGCACCCCCCTCTTTCCTAGTGCTTGTATGCTCGTAAAATTATTCCCTCTATCTGTGTCTATCGATATGTTACGTAAACTCCCTCCCCTCTCTTCTCGTATGTCGCCCCCTCTACATACATATACTATGTATTCAGGCCTCTCTTTGACAGAAATATATGCATAGAGGCATGTCGGACACACCATCTCCCTCTCTCTCTCTATTACACCCACTAGGTGGAGCCATGGAGGACATGTATGAAGAGAAGAGGTGCACGCACGCACACACTGCCTCCCTCACACACACACGCGGGTACACGGTGGAGCACATTTCTCTAAAGAGAGTTAGCCCTCGTGATAATTTGACGCATGTTGAAAGATTTGTTAGATGACGTGGCACTAGTACTTTGAGCATGGTTAATAGTATAGTCAACAACCGGCTATATGGAGTTGCCATGTCATATATAGTCAACCTAATAACCAACGTGTATAGTATAGCTAGTTGCTAAGCAGTACTACTTTATTAATGCATGGCCCACTGTACACTCTCACAATGTTTCTTGGAGTCCGTGCTGTAGCCGGCTGTTAATCTACAGCCCACTTCTCTTCTCTCTCCTCTTCTCTCTCATCCAACTCAATACAAATATAATAGTTTAATCATTATAGCCTGCTGACTGTAACTTATTATACTTGCTCTTCCGGTACATGCAAAGCAAGTAGGAAACAAAATACGAGCAAGTTTTTGTTTCGGGAGATGTCTCTCTTTTTCAGTCAATATATTTTTGAATAAAATGATGGGTGAGCTCAATGAAGCCACATAGCACATGTGGAGGTGTTGTTTGCCAGCTTCTTGCATGCACTGACGTGATGATGCTTCAAGAAGAACGTTGACACTGCTGGGTACAATGAGGTTACTATAGACGCTAATCCCAGCCATTCCGAGGCACTTAGACCATTGGATCAACATCAATGAACGGCTAATATCGCGTCACACGTGAAATTGAGAATTTCTAAACTGATTGTAGAAATAGCCAGCAGCGGGCTACTCATTTTTTTTTGCTCCAAGAGGTTGTGGGCGTCTAGCTCCGCCACGATGGCCTCTCAGAACGTGGGCCCACGTACGTGTCCGAGGAACGTATGTAATAAGGATTTCTAGTGACCGATCTCATTAAGGAGGCAAAGCATGTGTTACCCTTTACAAATTAAGTTAGGCGGTAAACTTACAGCCTGTTGCGTTGGCGTCACCCCAACACACGGTCGGTCCGGCCCGCCGCTCACCAAAGTTACGCGCATCGGCTTGGTGCGTCACTAACACGTGCGACCGCATGTAAGCAGTAGCACCAACACACGGCCGGTCCGACCCGCCGCTTACCGAAGGGACGCGCATCGGCTTGGAACATCACTTACATGTGCGACTGCATGTTAGCAGTAGCATGAACAGATGGTATGTCCGGCACGCCACTCACCGAAGCGATGCGCATCGGCTTTGTACATCACTTATGTTCGACCGCATGTGAGCAGTAGCAAACCGACAGGCCAAGCTCCCCCGCCTACCACGCGCCAAAAGCTCGGCCTTTTATTGTAGATCCCTTTAAAAAATGAAGATCACACATAGGAGCAGACCATGGCAGTTGCGAACGCTCGTGTGGTAGTTTCATGGGTAGGGGAGGGGCGTGGTGTGGCAGTTTTGTAATATGCCATGGCACTTCTTTTTCTACTGTTGTTTTCGTCCAATAACTGGCACCATCGGATACAGATCTTAAGGTTATTGGGGCGTTTGCCAGGAATAGCCTCGTGGCGAGATATTGACTAGTCTTTTTTTCACACGCATTACATCGACACACATCATCTCTCTCCCTCTTTCCCATGCACACACCTAGTCTCTCTGGACTTCTTGCAAACACCATCTCTAGCTCTCTAAGTCGATGCCACCCACATACAATTGTACTCTACGCTTAGTATGTTCTACACGAAGAGAAGAGGTGCACGCACACACTCGTCCTCTCTCACACACGCATCTGTAGCTACGAATTATAGTGTTCTCAACCATCCGATTGGCTCTATCATAGGTTCACATTGCTCCTTGGCCTTGATATTGAGAAGTTTAAAACGCGGAGGCTCAGCTAGAGGCGCGAGGTTTTGGTTAATGTGCAGGCCGCACACGGCACCAACACGACACGAGCTTGGTCTGCCTGGCGCAGTCGCGTGAGTACTACTAGTAGTACTACTACTTTGATGTGTCACGTCAACTCGCAGAAGTATGCAACATTGATACGTCTCCAACGTATCTATAATTTTTTTATTGTTCCATGCTATTATATTATCTATCTAGGATGTTTTATATGCTATTTTATATCATTTTTTGGGACTAACCTATTAACCTAGTGCCCATTGCCAGTTGCTGTTTTTTTCCTTGGTTTTGACTTTTACAGAAAATCAATACCAAACGGAATAAAACTTTACGATGATTTTTCTTGGACCAGAAGAAACCCACGAGACTTGAAGAGGAGGCCAGAGGAGCCATGAGAGGGCCATAAGCCCTAGGGGCGCGCCCCAGGGGGGCACAGCCAGGGGGCTTGTGGGCCCCTCGGGACTCCCCTAACCCTAATTCCAGCACTATAAATTCTCTAATATTCCCCCTATAGCAGAGGGCGCACCAAAAATACTTTTCCGCCGCTTCTAGCTTCTGTTCTCGTCAGATCCCGTCTTGAGGCCTTTTCCGGCACTCTGCCGGAGGGTGTAACGATCACGGAAGGCCTCTACACCAACCTTGCTGCCCTTCCGATGATGTGTGAGTAGTTTACCACAGACCTACGGGTCCATAGCTAGTATCTAGATGGCTTCTTCTCTCTCTTTGATTTTCAATACAATGTTCTCCTCGATGTTCTTGGAGTTCTATTCAATGTAATCTTCTTTTGCGGTGCGTTTGTTGAGATCCGATGAATTGTGCATTTATGATCAGATTATCTATGAATATAATTTGAGTCTTCTCTGAACTCTTTTATGCATGATTGAGATAGCTTTGTATTTCTCTCCAATCTATCGATTTGGTTTTGCCAACTTGATTGGTTTTTCTTGCAGTGGGAGAGGTGCTTTGTGATGGGTTCAATCTTGTGGTGTCCTCACCCAGTGACAATAGGGGTAACGAGGCACGTATTGTATTGTTGCCATTAAGGATAAAAAGATGGGGTTTATACCATATTGCTTGAGTTTATCCCTCTACATCATGTCATCTTGCTTAAGGCGTTACACTGTTCTTATGAACTTAATACTCTAGATGCAGGCAGGAGTTGGTCGATGTGTGGAGTAATAGTAGTAGATGCAGAATCGTTTCGGTCTACTTATCATGGACGTGATGCCTATATTCATGATCATTGCCTTAGATGTCTTCATAATTATGCGATTTTCTATCAATTACTCAACAGTAATTTGTTTACCCACCGTATGCTTTCTTCAAGAGAGAAGCCTCTAGTGAAACCTATGGCCCCCGGGTCTTTTTTCCATCATATATTTTCAGATCTGTAAAACTAAAAACCCAAAAATACCTTGCCGCAATTTATTTATATTTACTTTATTTTGCCTTTTATTTATCTTTTACATCTATCTCTATTAGATCTCACTCTTGCAAGTGACCGTGAAGGGATTGACAACCCCTTTTTCGCGTTGTGTGCAAGTGTTTGTTAGTTTGTGCAGGTGCATATATTGGAGACTTTCTTGTGCCTCCTACTGGATTGATACCTTGGTTCTTAACTGAGGGAAATACTTATCTCTACTTTGCTGCATCACCCTTTCCTCTTCAAGGGAAAAATCAGCGCAAGCTCAAGAAGTAGCAAACACTTCCTCAAGAAACAAGCATATGAGCAGCTTATACTCCTTGCCCAAAGGACTTATATCCAATAGACACAAAATATCCCTTCGATTGTTGGAAATTACTTTAACTGCTGATCTACTGTCAAAGTAATTGCTGCATCGCCACCAAAATCCACCATCTCTTAAGCTAAAGTAGAACGAGCTAAACCCTATATTAGCATATTACTAAGATAAATAGAAGGCACTATAGAATCATTTAGGAGTTGAGCTTGTCAATCTGAATGTGGAGGGATACCTTCCTCGACAACCCAGCCCCGGCCAGCAGCTTGGGCGGCCCGGTGAATAAGGTCAGCTCCTGCACGGTGACGGCGCCGGGCTCCTTGCTACTTGTCACCTCGATTTCCGCCATGACAGTGTCGGTCCTGCCTTTGGGCTCCCCCGGCGGGCCGTTCTCCCACACCTTGGTCACGTAGTGCGGCAGTGGGGATGCCACCGCTCTGATGCAGACGACCAACACGACGATAGGCGCATAACACGCCGCCGACCACGAAAAACGCGTGGCCGTCCACCTCCACGAACAGCAAGCGCCGCGGCTCCGACACCGACACTTGCAGCTGGAGCACCTTGCCGTACTAGATCCTATGCATGGGCATGGGATGCACGGTGCTGATGTGGTGGGGGAGCACCGGCGGCGGGCCTTCGTAGCCGTAGACGGGCACGGGTGATGTCTACTACACAACTTGTGGGCCTCCAGGCGCAGAGTTTGGTGGGGCAGTAGCAATTTTCCCTCAAGTGGATGACCTAAGGTTTATCAATCTGTGGGAGGCGTAGGATGAAGATGGTCTCTCTCAAACAACCCTGTGACCAAATAACAAAAAGTCTCTTGTGTGCCCAACACACCAAATACAATGGTAATTTGTATAGGTGCACTAGTTCGGCGAAGAGATGGTGATACAAGCGCAGTAATGATAGTACATATTGATTTTTGTAATAGGAACAGTAAAAAACAGCAAGGTAGCAATTGATAAAACGGAGCACAAACGGAATTGCAATGCTTGAAAATATGTTACGTAGCATTCCACATCAAAAAATCTGTTTTTTTATCATTTACCTACTTGAGGACGAGCAGGAATTAAGCTTGGGGATGCTTGATACGTCTCCAATGTATCTATAATTTTTTATTGTTCCATGCTATTATATTATCTATCTTGGATGTTTTATATGCATTTATATGCTATTTTATATCATTTTTTGGGACTAACCTATTAACCTAGTGCCCAGTGCCAGTTGTTGTTCCCCTTGTTTTGGACTTTTACAGAAAATGAATACCAAACGGAATAGTACTTTACGATGATTTTTCTTGGACCAGAAGAAACCCACGAGACTTGCAGAGGAGGCCAGAGGAGCCACGAGAGGGCCACAAGCCCTAGGGGCGCGCCCCAGGGGGGCCGTGGCCAGGGGGCTTGTCGGCCCGTTGGGACTCCCCTAACCCTAATTCCAGCACTATAAATTCTCTAATATTCTCCCTATACCAGAGGGCACACCAAAAATATTTTTCCACCGCCGCAAGCTTCTGTTCTCGTGAGAACCCATCTTGGGGCCTTTTCCGGCACTCTGCCAGTGGGGGATTTGATCACGGAGGGCCTCTACACCAACCTTGCTGCCCTTCCGATGATGTCTGAGTAGTTTACCATAGACCTACGGGTCCATAGCTAGTAGCTAAATGGCTTCTTCTCTCTCTTTGAACTTCAATACTATGTTCTCCTCGATGTTCTTGGAGTTCTATTCGATGTAATCTTCTTTTGCGGTGCGTTTGTTGAGATCTGATGAATTGTGGCTTTATGATCAGATTATCTATGAATATAATTTGAGTCTTCTCTGAACTCTTTTATGCATGATTGAGATAGCTTTGTATTTCTCTCCAATCGATCGATTTGGTTTTGCCAACTAGATTGGTTTTTTCTTGCAATGGGAGAGGTCCTTTGTGATGGGTTCAATCTTGCGGTGTCCTCACCCAGTGATAGTAGGGGTAGCGAGGCATGTATTGTATTGTTGCCATTAAGGATAAAAATATGGGGTTTATATCATATTGCTTGAGTTTATCCCTCTACATCATGGCATCTTGCTTAAGGCGTTACTCTGTTCTTATGAACTTAATACTCTAGATGCAGGCAGGAGTCGATCGATGTGTGGAGTAATAGTAGTAGATGCAGAATCGTTTCGGTCTACTTGTCACGGACGTGATGCCTATATTCATGATCATTGCCTTAGATGTCTTCATAATTATGCGATTTTCTATCAATTGCTCAACAGTAATTTGTTTACCCATCGTATGTTTTCTTCAAGAGAGAAGCCTCTAGTGAAACCTGTGGCCCCCGAGTCTATTTTCCATCATATATTTTCAGATCTATAAAACCAAAAACCCAAAAATACCTTGCTGCAATTTATTTATATTTACTTTATTTTGCCTTTTATTTATCTTTTACATCTATCTCTTTTAGATCTCACTCTTGCAAGTGACCGTGAAGGGATTGACAACCCCTTTTTCGCGTTGTGTGCAAGTGTTTGTTAGTTTGTGCAGGTGCATATATTGGAGACTTGCTTGTGCCTCCTACTAGATTGATATCTTGGTTCTTAACTGAGGGAAATACTTATCTTTACTTTGTTGCATCACCCTTTCCTCTTCAAGGGAAAAATCAGCGCAAGCTCAAGAATTAGCAAAGACTTCCTCAAGAAACAAGCATATAAGCAGCTTATACTCCTTACCCAAAGGATTTATATCCAACAGACACAAAATATCCCTTCGACTGTTGGAAATTAATTTAACTACTGATCTAATGTCAAAGTAATTGCTGCATCGCCACCAAAATCCACCATCTCTTAAGCTAAAGTAGAACGAGCTAAACCCTATATTAGCATATTACTAACATAAATAGAAGGCACAGTAGAATCATTTAGGAGGTGAGCTTGTCAATTTGAATGTGGAGGGACACCATCCTCGACAACCCAGCCCCGGCCAGCAGCTTGGGCGGCACGGTGAATAAGGCCAGCTCCTGCACGGTGACGCCGCCGGGCTCCTTGCTGCTTGTCACCTCGATTTCCACACTGACAGTGTCAGTCCTGCCTTAGGGCTCCCCCGGCGGGCCGTTCGCCCACACCTTGGTCGCGTAGTGCGGAAGTGGGGATGCCCCCGCTCTGATGCAGAGACCGACACGGCGATAGGCGCACAACACGCCGCCAACCATGAAAAATGCGCGGCCGTCCTCCTCCACGAACAGCAAGCACCGCGGCTCTGACACCGGCACTTGCAGCTGGAGCACCTTGCCGTACTGGATCCTATGCACGGGCATGGGATGCACGGTGCTTATGTGGTGGGGGAGCACCGGCGGCGAGCCTTCGTAGCCACAGACGGGCACGGGTGATGTCTACTACACAACTTGTGGGCCTCCAAGCGCAGAGTTTAGTAGGACAGTAGCAATTTTCCCTCAAGGGGATGACCTAAGATTTATCAATCCGTGGGAGGCGTAGGATGAAGATGGTCTCTCTCAAACAACACTGCGACCAAATAACAAAAAGTCTCTTGTGTGCCCAACACACCAAATACAATGGTAATTTGTATAGGTGCACTAGTTCGATGAAGAGATGGTGATACAAGCATAGTAATGATAGTACATATTGATTTTTGTAATATGAACAGTAAAAAACAGCAAGGTAGCAATTGATAAAACGGAGCACAAACGGTATTGCAATGCTTGAAAATGAGGCCTAGGGTCCATACTTTCGCTAGTGCAATCTCTCAACAAGGCTAATATAATTGGATCATATAACCATCCCTCAACGTGCGATGAAGAATCACTCCAAAGTTCTTATCTAGCGGAGAACACAATAAGAAAATTTTTGTAGGGTACGAAACCACCTCAAAGTTATTCTTTCCGATCAATCTATCCAAGATTTCGTACTAAAATAACACCAAGTTATCCTTTCCGATCGATCTATCTAAGAGTTCATACTAAAATAACACCATATGATACATATCAACCAACTCTAATGTCACCTAGATACTCCAATGTCACCACGAGCATCCGTGAGTTGATTATACGATATGCATCAAACAATTTCAGATTCATAATACTCAATTCAACACAAAGAACCTCAAAGAGTGCCCCAAGATTTCTACGGGAGAAATAAGGATGAAAACATGCATCAACCCCTATGCATAGATTACCCCAATGTCACCTCGGGAATCCACGAGTTGAGTGCCAAAGCATATATCAGGTGAATCAATATGATACTCCATTGTCCCCACATGTATTCATAGCAAGACATACATCAAGTGCTCTCAAATCCATAAAAGTATTTAATCAGATAAAAATGAAATCTTAAAGGGAAATCTCAATTCATCACAACAAGATAGAGAGGGAAAAACACCATATGATCCAACTATATTAACAAAGCTCGCGATACATCAAGATTGTGCCAACTCAAGAACATGAGAGAGAGAGAGAGAGAGAGATTGAATACATAGCTACTGGTACAAACCCTCAGCCCCGAGGGTAGACTACTCCCTCCTCATCATGGTGGCTGCCGGGATGATGAAAATGGCCACCGGTGATGATTTCCCACTCCGGCAGGGTGCCGGAACAGGGTCTAGATTGATTTTTCGTGGCTACAGAGGCTTGCGACGGCGGAACTTCTGATCTAGGGTTATTTCTGGGGGTTTTTGTATCTATAGGATTTTTTGGCATAGGTTTCACGCTGAGATGGGCCACATGGAGCCCACCCCCAACCAGCACATGGGCAAGGCCCCTGGTGCGCCCTGGTGGGTGGTGGCCACCTCCTTCACCTTTTGGTCCCCCCACGAAGCTTCTAGTGCCTCTTTTGTTCCAAAAAAATTGTCAAAAAATTTCAGCTCATTTGGAGAACTTTGGTTTCTGCACAAAAAACAACACCACCGTAGTTCTGCTGAAAACAACGTCAGTCCGGGTTAGTTCCATTCAAATCATACCAAAACCATATAGAATTGTTGTAAACATGGCATGAATACTTCATAAATTATATATACATTGGAGACATATCAGCATCCCCAAGCTTAATTCTTGCTCGTCCTCGAGTAGGTAAATGATAAAAGAAATAATTTATGAAGTGTGAATGCTAGCATAGTGTGTAAGTTTGATCAATGATAATTTCAATCACTTTTCCTAGCATCATAACATCAACTCTTTCTCAGAAATCTTCTCATGTTAAAGTAGCAACCAATTCACATGTTATGGTTCAAACACTGAATTTTCTTGAAACTTAATAACCTATGTTCTCAATGACCAAGCAATTGCAATTCAACTTATTCAACAAAGTCTAAGTAAGAGCTCCACATACTCAATCACCATATAGTCTTCTATGATTGCTATTACTCAAAGCATATTCTTAGAACAAATGGCATCCATCAAACACAGAGAAAGATAGGGGCTTAATGCTTCGCCTCCCAACTCATTTATCATAGAGATAATTGTCAACAATAATAAATCATGATCAAATATATTTGACTGGCCATATGTGCCTAGATCTTTCCCCACCACATGATGCTTGCCAACTAGGGAATAATTGAGGTTGAATGAGGATGTATACTATTAACTCTTGCATAAAAGTAAATACTGAAAAGTAAAAGATAGGCCCTTCACAGAGGGAAGCAGAGGTTGTCATGCGCTTTTTATTTTTGGATGCCCAAGCTCTTAGTGCAAAGGAACATCATGTTATATTGCCCCTTATGATAGCAACCTTTATTATGCAATCCGTCGCTTTTATTACTTTGCCATCACAAGTTTGTACAACGCTTATTTTCCTTTACAATAAAAGATCAAACATATTTGGGAGCAATTTTTATTGCTTTATTCACCGATGACAACTTACTTGAAGGATCTTATTCAATCCATAGGTAGGTATGGTGGACACTTGTGGCAAGAAACTAGCTTTAAGGGTTTTTGGATGCACAAGTAGTATCTCTACTTAGTACGAATTTTTGGCTAGCAAAAGATCATAAGCAAACACCACATGTTGGAGGATCCATAATAATATAACTTCTATGCAAATATACACAACCATAACTCATTACGTTGTCTTCCTTGTCCAACTTCAACTAATTTTCTCAAGTTTGAAAATAATTAATGGGTATTCACAATCATAGAAGATGTCCAAGATAATATATGTGTATGTGAAAGTTCTCTTCTTTATACTAATCATTCATGAATTGCTTGTATGACCAATATTGTGATTGTCAAGCTTCAAAAGATATCACTTTGTAAACCCGATGTGAAGCTACTACTAGGTATGATACAAGAATATGAAGCACATATAATTTCAACTTTATGATGTTCAATTCATTCAACAATTTACTCTTAGGACATAAGTGAAGCACGCGAGTAAATGACAAAACTACTCCAAAAAGATATAAGTGAAAATCAAACGAGTAGTTAAGTAAATGGGTAGCCATTTGAGAACTCTCTCTCATTTAAAGAATTTCATATCTAAGTATTTTATTAAAATAGAAAGCAAAACAAAATAAAATGACATTCCAAGAATAGCACACATCATGTGAAGAAGCAAAAACTTAGGCTCAACCGATAATTGTTGATGAAGAAAGGTGGGATGCCTACTGGGGCATCCCCCAGCTTAGATGCTTGAGACTTCTTGAAATATTATTTTGGAATGCCTTGGGAATCCCCAAGCTTGAGATTTTGTGTCTCCTTAATTCCTTTTATATCATGGTTTCCCTAAATCTTAAAAACTTCATCCACACAAAACTCAACAAGAACTCGTGAGAAAAGTTAGTATGAATCAATGCAATAACCTTATCATTATCTACTGTAGAAAATCACTAAAATTATTATTTAACATTGCATACTAAATGCCTCTACATATTTAATACTCCTATCCTCAAATAGAATCATTAAACAAGCAAACATATGCAAACATAACAGCAATCTGTCTAAACAGGACATTCTGTAAAGAGTGCAATTATACTCATACTTCCCTAACTCCAAAATTTCTGAAAATTAACCAAACTGTATACAATTTAACATGTCTTATTGTGCAAAAAATTTCAACATTTTATCACATCCTGATTTTCCTCAAGAATTCAAGCACTAGCGTGTAACTTGCTGTTTTCAAACAGCCACATATAGACTTGCAAAATAAGCATAACAAACGCTATACATGACATTTTTATTGAAGTAAAAGATACAAAACATTAATATAAATAACTGCAAGCAAATCCTAATAAAATAAAATGATGGTCCAAGCAAAACACATATCATGTGACGAATAAAAATATAGCCCCAAGTAAGGTTACCGATAATGTTGGAGACGAAAGAGGGGATGCCTTCCGGGGCATCCCCAAGCTTAGTTGCTTGGATATTCCTTGAATATTACCTTGGGGTACCTTGGGCATCCCCAAGCTTAGGGTCTTGTCACTCCTTATTCTCCTCATATCGATATCTCACCCAAAACTTGAAAACTTCAATCACACGAAACTTAACGGAACTTCGTGAGATGGGTTAGTATGATAAAGACAAATTATTCACTTTGGTACTGTAAAGAGAAGATTCATAATTGTTTCCACATAATGACTACTGTACTCTAAAATTTCCACAATTTATATTAAGCAATATAAGCCATAGAAACCATAAAACAAGCAAACTATGCATTGCAAACAGAATCTGTAAAAAACAGAACAGTCTGTAAAGATCTGAATTATGGTCATACTTCTGTAACTTCAAACCTTCTGAAAAGCTAGAAAACGTAGAAAATTTGTATACCCATCAACTATAAAAAATTCAGCATTTTTTGGCGCCCCAGTGATTTTTAACAATTCTGTTACTGGGCTCGAAAGTTTCTGTTTTTTGCACAGAATCAAGTCAACTATCATCCACACTATCCCAAAGGATTTACTTGGTACCTTATTGAAACAAAATCTATAAAACATGATTAATAAAGTAGCCTAATAATATGAACACACAAAAATAGTAGGGGTAAATGTTGGGTTGTCTCCCAACAAGTGTTTTTCTTTAATGCCTTTTTAGCTAGGCATGATGATTTCGATGATGCTCACATAAAAGATAAGAATTGAAACATAATGGGAGCATCATGAAGCATATTAATAGCACATTTAATCCTAACACACTTCTTATGCATAGGGATTTTGTGAGCAAACAACTTATGGGAACAAGAATCAACTAGCATAGGAAGGCAAAACAAGCAAAACTTCAAGATTTTCAACACATAGAGAGGAAACTTGATATTATTGCAATATGTAAAAGCATATGTTCCCCTCTCATAATAATTTTCAGTAGCATCATGAATGAATTCAACAATATAGCTATCACATAAAGCATTCTTTTCAGGATCCACATGCATAAAAAATTTATTACTCTCCACATAAGCTATTTTCTTGTCAATAATAGTAGTGGGAGCAAATTCAAAAAAATAACTATCATGAGATACTTGATGGACATAATCAAATTGAACATTAAAATCATGATGACAAGTTTCATGGTTATCATTACTCTTTATAGCATACATGTCATCACCATAATCATCATAGATAACAACTTTGTTTTCATAATCAATTGAAACCTCTTTCAAAATAGTGGATTCATCATTAAATAAAGTCAAGACCTCTCCAAATCCACTTCCATCAATATAATCATCATAAATAGTAGGCATGCAATCATCATAATAAATTTGCTCATCAAAACTTGGGGGGCTAAAAATATCATCTTCATCAAACATAGCATCCCCAAGCTTATGGCTTTGCATATCATTAGCATCATGGATATTCAAAAATTCATACCAACAACATTGCAATCATGCTCATCATTCAAATATTTAATGCCAAACATTTTATTGAATTCTTTTTCTATCAATTGAGCACAATTTTCCTTTCCATCCTTTTCAAGAAAGACATGCTAAAGACGAATAATATGAGGCCACCTCAATTCCATTTTTTTGTAGTTTTCTTTTATAAACCAAACTAGTGATAAAACAAGAAACTAAAAGGTTCAATTGCAAGATCTAAAGATATACCTTCAAGCACTCACCTCCCCGGCAACGGTGCAAGAAAAGAGCTTGATGTCTACTACATAACTTGTTCTTGTAGACTCGTGTTGGGCCTCCAGGCGCAGAGTTTTGTAGGACAGTGGCAATTTTCCCTCAAGTGGATGACCTAAGGTTTATCAATCCTTGGGAGGCATAGGATGAAGATGGTCTCTCTCAAACAACCCTGCAACCAAATAACAAAAAGTCTCTTGTGTCCCCAACACACCAAATACAATGGTAATTTGTATAGGTGCACTAGTTCGGTGAAGAGAAGGTGATACAAGCGTAGTAATGATAGTGGATATTGATTTTTCTAATAGGAACAATAAAAAGCAGCAAGGTAGCAATTGATAAAACGGAGCACAAACAGTATTGCAATGCTTGAAAATGAGTCCTAGGGTCCGTACTTTTGCTAGTGCAATCTCTCAACAATGCTAATATAATTGGATCATATAACCATCCCTCAACATGCGATGAAGAATCACTCCAAAGTTCTTATCTAGAGGAGAACACAAGAAGAAATTGTTTGTAGGGTACGAAACCACCTCAAAGTTATTCTTTTCGATCGATCTATCCAAGAGTCCATACTAAAATAACACCAAGTTATCCTTTCCGATTGATCTATCTAAGAGTTCACACTAAAATAACACCATATGATACATATCAACCAACTCTAATGTCACCTAGATACTCCAATGTCACCACGAGCATCCGTCAGTTGATTATACGATATGCATCAAACAGCTTCAGCTTCATAATACTCAATCCAACACAAAGAACCTCAAAGAGTGCCCCAAGATTTCTACGGGAGAAACATGGACGAAAACATGCATCAACCCATATGCATAGATTACCCCAATGTCACCTCGGGAATCCGCGAGTTGAGTGCCAAAACATATATGAAGTGAATCAATATGATACCCCATTGTCACCACGGTATTCATAGCAAGAAATACATCAAGTGCTCTCAAATCCATAAAAGTATTCAATCCGATAAAAATGAAATCTCAAAGGGAAAACTCAATTCATCACAACAAGATAGAGAGGGGAAAACACCATATGATCCAACTATATTAACAAAGCTCGTGATACATCAAGATCGTGCCAACTCAAGAACATGAGAGTGAGAGATTAAACACATAGCTACTGGTACAAACCCTCAGCCCCGAGGGTGGACTACTCCCTCCTCATCATGGTGGCTGCCGGGATGATGAAGATGGCCACCGGTGATAATTTCCCCCTCCGGCAGGGTGCCGGAACAGGGTCTAGATTGGTTTTTCGTGGCTACAGAGGCTTGCGGCAGCGGAACTTCTGATCTAGGGTTATTTCTGGGGTTTTTGGTATTTATAGGATTTTTTGGCGTCGGTTTCACGCTGAGATGGGCCACGAGGAGCCCACCACCCATCAGCTCACAGGCAAGGCCCCTGGCGCGCCCTGGTGGGTGGTGGCCACCTCCTTCACCTTCTGGTCCCCCACGAAGCTTCTAGTGCCTCTTTTGTTCCAAAAAAAATTGTCAAAAAGTTTCAGCTCATTTGGAGAACTTCGATTTCTGCACAAAAAATAACACCACGGTAGTTCTGCTGAAAACAACGTCAGTCCTGGTTAGTTCCATTCAAATCATACGAAAACCATATAGAATTATTGTAAACATGGCATGAATACATCATAAATTATAGATACGTTGGAGACGTATCAACGGGGCATTTGCAGGGCGCGAGCGGACACACGCTCTGGTGATCGGTGAGCTTGTGGTAAGTGACGTAGAGCCCACAGCCTTGGTGCGGGCACTCCACCCTCACCGAGGAGAGTATGGCGTCCATCGCCGTGTTGCGCATGTCGAAGCCTCCGCCGCACTCACACTTCTGGCAGTGCCGCTGGTTCCCTGGGCGCTTGTCGTGGCAGGCCAGGTGCCCCCCTTGCACTGCACAAATCAATCGAACAACACATCAATCAAGAAACCTGCACCTTGCTTGATCAGCCGAACGGACAAGGTGTATTCAAACCTCGTATACTAGAGGCTTCAAGGGGCGGAGCCACAAGGGGCAGTGGAGCATGGTGAGGTCCATAAACACCTCCATCGTCGAGTCCTATTCCGTCGGCATGATCTCGCCCTCCTCGTGCACCACCATCTCTCGCTTTAGGGCCGAGGCATTAGACTAGCCACAACGGGGAGTTACTTAGACAAGTAACATACATATAGTGGGGAGTAACATATGTGTGGTGTCATGCAACACTTCATTTAGTTGTAGACTTATCTTGTCTTGGCATGTGTGATGTTACTCAGGCTGGTTGTAATTCATGCATGCCAACTAGACTTTTTTTATGATGTGGCACACAATTAAACGAGAAAAGAGAGGGTGGGGGTATCATATCATGATACCGTAGTATCACATTAAATGTTGTAGTACTACTAGTAGTAGTATTACTTTGTGTCATGCATGACAATTAATAAGGCAACATAAGATATGCATTACCGAAGTAGTATCATGTACTAGACTAGTATCACTAGTATCATATGCATTACCTCCATCCTGGTTTATTGGCCCCCTTAGTATTTTGTGCCAAACTTTGACCATAGATTTAACTAAGAAAATAATAATGCATGTCACCAAAAGTTATATCGTTGGATTCGTATTTAAACATAGTTTCTAGTGATATTATTTTTGGTTATATGCATTAACAGTTTGTTAGTTAAATCTAAAGTCAAAATTTAGCACAAAATGCGAAGGAGACCAATAAACCAAGACGGAGGTATATGATACTCCCCACTACGACCAGCCTCATACTACCACATGTCTCTTTTTCTTCATTAATTACTTGCCACATCATCTATTTTGCCTAGATATATGTGATGTTACCATCTACTCCCACTGTGGGTAGTCATAGAAAGTTTTACCATCACATATTCATACTTCAAGGTGCATTAAATCAACACATGCAAGGATCAAAAGGAAACTCATGGCATGCATGCATGCATTTTAATTAATGCATCGGTAAACACAATTTTTTGAAATACTCGAGTGCACCGCTTTGATGTGTCACGTCAACTCGTACAACAAGGAGAAGCTTGATTACAACACCCTCTCCCTCGCGTGGTCACTCACCGGACGAGGAGAAGCTTTTGCTACACGCTCTCCCTCCCGCACGGGGTGGACATGCAGCAGTTCAGTCGATGTCAGATGGCCAGAAGCATACTGTAGTAGTTCCATCATTGTTCGACTTCCCGAAGAGGCAAAGAGCCAAGCGCAACCCGAATGCTCGCGTGGCAGTTTCATGTGTACGGGAGGTAGTAAAATAGTCTAGGATAGCGTGTACTATGTTACGAGTGTAAAGTTACTCTCCATTTTTAAGGACGGTTATACTACCCACTATGGAGGAGTAATAACAGAGCCTACGGTACCGTGTATGTTAGGGAGGCTGCCTATACACTGCAGACCATGCCTCTAAGCTTAAAATCGTTGGAGTCACCTCCATGCTAAGAGGCCGTCTCGAATTATTTTTTGCGATTAAGATAATCTCCAAGCCCTACCTGTCATCCTGGTGATTGAAGTTTGCACGCTGATCTGGTCAAGAGAGGAATATACTCCCTCTGTTCCTAAATATAGGTCTTTCTAGAGATTTCAACAAGTGACTATATACGGAGCAAAATGGGTGAATCTACACTCTAAAATAGTTCTATATACATCCGTATGTGGCAGTCCATTTGAAATCTCTAAAAATACTTATATTAAGGAACGGAGGGAGTATATTTTAACTTGTGGTGGGGTAAATGTTAGAGGCTGCAACAAATATTGTGGGTCTTTTAGCCATGTTTAGAGGCAAGCATGTGGGGCCCGTGTTAGAGGCAGTGCTGCCTCCAAACACTGGAGGTGCTCTCCACTGTGACAAGTTTACCATCACATGTTCTTACTTCAAGGTGCATTAAATCAACCCATGCAAGGATCAATAGGAATCTCACAGCATGCATGCATTGTAATTAATGCATAGGTAAACACAATTTTTTGAGAAAATCGAGTGTACTGCTTTGATGTGTTGCGTCAACTCGTACAACAAGGAGAAGCAGTGTACTACGCCCTCTCCCTCGCCCATGCGCACGGTGGCTCGCAGGAGGAGGAGAAGCTTTTGCTTACAACAAGCTCTCCCCCCCCCCCACGCGGTGGACATGCAGCAGTTGATTCGATACTGTAATAGTAGTAACATCATTGTTCGACTTCTCGAAGAGGCGAAGAGCCAAGCGCAACCCGAATGTGGGAGTTGCGTACGCTCGCATGCCAGTCTTATGTGTAGGGGAGGGGCATGGTGTCGCAGTTTTATGACATTTCTTTTCTATTGCTGTTTGCGTCCAATAGGTGCCACCGTCAGATACAGATCTTACGATTATTGTGGCGATCGCTTACGATAACCTTATAATCCCAAAACACTTAGGCCCAGTGGATTAACTCAACCTCGTTTCTTGTTTCTTGACATGAATAAAGGAATCAACCAATAAGAGACGTGGGCCATGTATGTTTTTAATGCCTTGAGACTACCTAGCACGGCATGCAGCGGTCAGTTCATTGCATGCAATGGCAGTAAATATTAAGTTCTCTCATTTTCCCCTTTGCCTTGGTTGCAGTACACAATGTAGTAATGACTAGTCTCTTTTTGACACGCATTTACATTGATCTGGCTTGAATGCCAACGGGGGAGAGGGTAGCGGTTCACAAGACATTGAACGGTCAATGATGCATCCTCAATTAGCATGCAGAGGGAATTAATTGGAGAAGCAGAATGGAGCCAGCACGATGTGAATGCAATGCAGTTTGCACTCTTATATGAAGCCGCCCCACCACTCCAATCCATCTACCAAATCGTACGCACCACTGCTCACTCCAATCCAAGACCAAGACCAAGTGACCAGAAGCCACAAGCACCCATGGTGGCGATGGACACGTGTGACAGTCGGCTGTGCCAGATCATCCAAGACGCCGGCCTGCGGCCCCACACCGCGCAGCGTTTCCAGATGGTGCTGGCGACCGCCGGCGTCATAGCCCTCGCCGATGCCGGCTTTGCCTCTCGCATGGACGAGATGATGGTCCACTCCAGCCGCAAGTTCGCCGCTGTCAAGAAGCGCGCGGACGACCTTGCCATACTGCTCCAGCCCGTGACCCCAGGCTCCTTGTTGCCTGCCACCCTCATCGGCCTCCATGGTGACGACCTCTTTCAAGCACTGGTGGCCCTGCAGCTGCCGGACGTCGCGATGAAGGATGTCCACATTGAGGATGCGCTCGCCGCGCAGCGCCTCGCCATGCAAGAAACTGTCGACCTACACATTCATGTCTACGAGGAAATCGTCTACATAGGGCACTACAGGGCCAGCGACGACGCAAAGACGTTAGCCTTCTTTGACCGGCTGGAATATTTGGACGCCATTGTTCAGAAGCACGTCGACCTCGCTTCCAAAGCCCGCTGCTCCTCAGCCGCTGTTCGGTGGGCCGGCGCCCTGAGTAGAAGAGGAGGAGGTCGTCGATGGATGCATCTTTCTTCTTGCCTCCTGTAACCAGCACTGCATCGCCTCGTGGCCTTAATGTGTTACTGTATGGCATTATTATTCGAGTCGTAAATGATATGTGTGATCCCTTGCTCTTACTGTCCTCCTGTAACAAGTACAACACGCCTGTCCCATTCGCGTCGCACCCCACACTGCCGGTCCCACCCGCCCCTGAGCGTGCATTAGCTTGGCACTTGCTATCTACAAGTTAAAAATGTACTTAAAGACTGCCGCATTCTTGTCGCACCCCCACATAGTCGGGAGTACTGCACGGTCGGTCCGGCACACCACCCAAGCTAGGGAACGCTTATTGTCTTAGCGTTATCACTGTCAGGTGGGGCTGTAGTTGAGCAAACTGATTATTGGCAAATCCCCACCCCGCCCATCGCGCATCAGCTGAGTTACAATTAGAAGAGAGTAACGAGGAGGGAGAAGAGCTAGCTGTAGCATGGACGTCGTTGTCAGATGGGACTCGTGTTGATAGAATAGGAGTCCGGAGTACTCGTACGTCTACTACCAACTAGTTGGGTGCGTGCGAGCAATACCTGTCATCACTTTAGGTCTCATGTTCGAACCGCAGCTACGCTTCATAGTATAGTACATAATTCTTCATGCATTTTTCCTCCTATATGTACTCCTCGGCTATTTCTATGTGCTTCCTTTCGCCGATATGTGGGACATAGAGCATCTGGGTCGAAGTGCATGAACGACTCGGAGCATCTCCAATGCTGAGCGCCAATCGGTATGGACGAGTCCACGGACAGTGATGTGGGAGCGCGCCATCCAACCATGTCGGGGTACTTTACATTTTAGACCTGATGAATTACATTGATGACCCACAAGTATAGGGGGTCAATCATAGTCCTTTCAATAAGTAAGAGTATCAAACCCAACGAGGGCTGAAGGAAATGACAAGCGGTTTTCAGCAAGGTAATTTTTGCAAGCACTGAAATTGTCGGTAACAGGTAGTTTGATAGCAAGATAATTTGTAACAAGTGACAAGTAGCAATAGTAAAAATAGGTGCAACAAGATAGCCCAATCCTTTTTGTAGCAAAGGACAGGCCAAAACAATCTCTTACAGTAAGCAAAGCGTTCTTGAGGACACATGGGAATTTCATCTAGTCACTTTCATCATGTTGGTTTGATCTGCGTTCGCTACTTTGATAATTTGATATGTGGGTGGACCGGTGCTTGGGTGCTGTTCCTACTTGAACAAGCCTCCCATTTATGATTAACCCCTCTCGCAAGCATCCACAACTATGAAAGAAGAATTAAGATAGAATCTAACTATAACATTAAACATATGGATCCAAAACAGCCCCTTACGAAATAGCGCATAAAGTAGGGTTTAAGTTTTTGTCACTCTAGCAACCCATCATCTAATAACTACTCCACAATGCATTCCCTTAGGCCCAAAGATGGTGAAGTGTCATGTAGTCAATGTTCACATAACACCACTAACGGAATCACAACATACATATCATCAAAATATCAAACGAATATCAAATTCACATGATTACTTATGACGAGACTTCTCCCATGTCCTCAAGAACAAAAGTAACTACTCACAAAACATATTCATGATCAAGATTAGAGGGTATTAAATATCATGATAGATCCGAACATATAATCTTCCACCATATAACCGGCTAGCATCAACTACAAGATGTAATCAACACTACTAGTCACCCACAGGTACCAATCTAAGGTTTTGATACCAAGATTGAACATAAGAGATGAACTAGGGTTTTGATATGAGATGGTGCTGGTAAAGATGTTGATGCAGATTGGCCCTCCCATGGTGAGAGGGTTGTTGGTAATGACGATAGCTTTGATTTTCCCCTCCTGGAGGGAAGTATCCCCGGCGGAATCGCTCCGCCAGAGAGCAAAAGTGCTCCGGCCCAAGTTCCGCCTCGAGACGGCAGTGCTCTGTCCCGAAAGTCCTCTCTTTATTTTTTTCTAGGTGAAAAGACCTTATGTACCAGAAAATGGGCATCGAAGGTGGGCCAGGGAGCCCACTGCCCACCAGGGCACGCCTGGAGGGGATGGCGCGCCCTGGTGCCTAGTGGGCACTTGGGTGGCCCACTCCGGTATTTCTTTTCTCCAATATTTTTTATATATTCTAAAATAATTCTCCATGAAATTTCAGCTCATTTAGAGATGTGCAGAATAGGTATCTCTGAGATAGCTTTTTCAGGTCCAGAATTCCAGCTGCCGGTATTCACCCTCTTTGTGTAAACCTTGCATATTATGAGAGAAAGGGCAGTAGAATTACTCCATAAAATGTTATAATGGATAAAAACACTATAAATAACAGTAGGAAAACATGATGCAAAATGGACATATCAACTCCACCAAGCTTAGACCTCGCTTGTCCTCAAGCGAAAACCGATATCGAAAATCATGTCCACATGTTTAGAGAGAGAGGTGTCGATAAAAACAAAATACGGACATAGTAGCATCATGCTTATTATTATAACAGCAATAAACTTGATCATAAATGCACAAGTAACAATTCATCACAACATCGAAGTATAAAGCATAAACTTTCTTGAAAACTAACAAAGTATGTTCTCAGCCAACTTTGCAATTACAATTCATCATATTTTCAGGAAGGGTCTCGTACGGAGCCTTTTGGCAAGTCCCCATACTCAACCATCATTTAGTCTTCTATGATTGCTAACACTCACAACATAAATATGGATCAAAAAGTTTCAACCGGACACATAGAAATATAGGGGCTTATAGTTTCGCCTCCCAACTTATTTAACTCAAGGGTGATGTCAACAATAATAACTCATGATCACTCATATCCAACTGGATATATGTGCCTAGATCTTTCCCCACAACATGATGCTTGCAAAAGAGAAAATAAAAAGGAATATAGGAGAACACTTTCACTATAAAAAAAAGACACATCCGTGACATTTTGGGCCGAACAATTTTTTTTTCTGTCATGCTTATGACACTTCTATGACGATAATTGTGATAAAAGCACGTATCATCATAGATGTGGTGGGCTCCTACTTCTATGAAAAAAAATCATGACAAAAAATGGGCTTTTCATCCTGGGCGGGCCGGGGACGCACCTGCATGACATTCTTTCGGCCGTCCATGACAGAAAAAATCATGGTAGAAGCAAGGGCGAGGAAAATTTTGGGGAGTTCCCGGTTACGATGGGTGGTCGGGGCCGAGCGATGCACGGAGGGATTGCGTGTTTCTCTCATACACGTACGCGCGTGTGTGCGAGGCGTTGGGCTCTAACTGAACCCGAGCGAGGAGTTACTGAACTCGAGCGATTGCAGTAGCTACGTTACTCAACCCGAGCGATCGATCCCTGGCTGTTAACTGAACCCGAGCGATTCCTTCACTACTGCTGCTAACTAAAGCCAATCGAAGCTGCCTCTTGATGAACAGTCCCCGGTGGGGGTTGGATGAACAGTTCCCGGTGGGGGTTGGATAAACAGGATCCCGTGGTAGTAGAGGTTGTTGCCGCTGGATGAACAGGACCCCGATCGAGGAGGTGGGGTGGATGAACAGTAGCCGGTGGAGGGTTGGTTGAACAGGACCCCGTGGAGGGCTAGTTGAACAGGAGCCGGTGGAGGCTGGTTGAACAGGACCCCATGGAGGGCCGGTTGAACAGTAGCCGGTGGAGGCTGGATGAATAGGACCCTATGGATGAACATTAGCTAGTGGAGGCAGGAGGAAGTCGACGGTGGATGAACAGTAGCAGGTGGAGGCTGGAGGAAGTTGATGGTGGATGAACAGTAGCCCGTGGAATCCCGTTTTGCAGTATGCCACACCCCTCCCGATGAACAGGACCCCGTTTCGACCGTAGGCGCTCCAACACAAGTCCGTTTCCTCCATTTTGCGGTATGCCACACCCCTCCCGATCTACAGCACCCCGTTTCGATCGTAGGAGCTCGAACACAAGTCCGTTTCCTCCGTTTTGTGGTACGCTAGACCCCGTTTCGGCTGTTTCATCGAAGCCGGTTGGCTCCCGATGAACACGACGTATTCCGACCCAGTCTGTTGCCTCTCGATGAACACGATGCTGTTTCTCCGTTCTAACCCAGTCGGTTGGCTGCCGATGAACAGGTCGCCGTCACTATACACGTTCGAGACCCCGCCCGTATGTACGTACGTAGCCATATTTACTTTCTTGCAGCGTGGCTATACGTACGTGTACACGATATAGACAGGACTGCCTGAACAGCTACCGCTCCTTACTGGGCCACGGTTCATCATGGCAGAAAGACCGATGGACCAGTATGTACATACACGTTTGCGACCAGAATGACAACGCTACATACGCTTCGACCGGGTGGGTCCCGGCTGTCAGGGAGGATAAGGAGGCACTTCGTTGCGTGTGAAGATATTGATGGTGGGTCCGAGCTGATAGGGGGAGGATTGTTTTTTTGCGCGTAATAAGGAGGCACTTCCTTGCGTGCGAAGATGTAGGTGGTGAGTCCATCTGTCGGCCTCACCGCGTACAGTCCTCTTCCGATGGCTGTCATTCGTTGACCACGTTGACCACGCTGCGCGGACATCACCAGACAGTAGACGACGGTGAGGCACGAAACGACGCGAAGCCTGGGAACACGCGGAGGGTAGTACGAGGGATGACTGGTTCGGCTGTGGTGTAAGGCTACCGTCACTGCAGAATAATAGGGGGTGTGGGTGAGTAGAGGAATGGCCTGGCCAGCGGTGGGAGTAGTAGGGGCGGTGAGGCCTGCGTGGCTGCACAGTAGGCCACGGGAGGCAGGAGCACGCAGTGGTTTGGACGGCTGGAGCAAGAAAATCAGAGGTTGAAGAAGCAGGACGACCGTTGGATGTTAACAATCCAACGGTCACTGGTGATAGAATCGTTTGTTGACTAAGTTGACAAAGCCCTGCGTACGCGTCAACTTAGTAGGGCCACAAGTCAGCCTCCAAATCTGGTGGGCCCCAGCTGTCATGGGGAGCACTTGTTATTTTTCGCTTAATAAGGAGGCACTTCCTTCCGTGCCAAGATATAGCTGGTGGGTCCCAGCTGTCATTGGGAGGATTCATTCATTTTGGCGTAATAAGGAGGTACTTGCTTGCATGCGGCCATGGACCATGTGGGTCCCAACTGTCAGCCTCTCCATGTACATCCCTCTTCCGATGTTGTCGTTTTTGGACAACATTGACCACGCCGTGCCGAGAACACCAACGCGATGGACGACGGCAAGACCCAGGAAGGGAATGACCCGGAGGCGGCGAAGCCACAATAGTGGAGGGATGTGGGTGAGTACAGGGATGGCCTGGCCAGCGGTGGGAGTAGTAGGGGCGGTGAGGCCTGCGCGGCAGCACAGCCGGCCACGTGAGGCGGGAGCAGACGGTCCCGCCGGCGCTGGATTTGGCGGCTGGAGCAAGAAGATCAGAGATTGAAGAAGCACGACGGCCGTTGGATTGACATCCAACGGTCACGTCTCCTAGAATCGTTTGTTGACATATATAATAAGTAAAAAAATCTTGCATACGCGTCAACTTAATAGGCCCACAAGTCAGACCATCCCTATTTTTTTTAATAATTTACAGCTCATTGCAACTTCTTATGCAAGTTATTGTAGTCCGTTTTTTTGTTGGCCAAGGCCAGGGTTAAAAATTTAAACAAAATTTTGCATATTTTGGTGGGGTCCAAACTATTTTTAACCAAAATGTCCAGCCAGATTTAAAGTACTTTGAAGATATATTTAAATTATGTTAAAGCCCTGTGAAATTGGAATCTGAAAATGTGAAAAAATTCAGAAATTTGAAAGTAATTGCCAATTTGTCGTCTGTTTTTTATATTTACAGCCCATTTCATATTACTTTCAAGATTTGCAACCGTCTTGAAAGAGTTGCAGCCCAGCAGGGCGTAGAAAAATAAGTAGGCCTGGATTGGGTATTCTTTAGAAAAAATACACTGGGCTCATTTTCACAAAGAAAAAATAGCTGGGCTGGTCATGTGGTGAATGTAAAATAGAAGCATGGGCTAGATGGGCCACAACCCAGTTGAAACCCTGCTTCGTCTCAACAATAACAAAAAAAATACTGCTCAAGCAGCTACGTCCCAGCTGTCAGCCGATCTTGTGCTGTTCTCCTGTTTATTGACTCCTAGATGTCAGCAAACCACTAGGAGGAAGCATTTTATTTTTCTATACGCTGATAATGGAGTATATAACAAAAAATAAGGAATTTGCTTGCGTACGACCATGGACATGGTGGGCCCCTACTGTCATCCTCTCCATGTACAGTCCTCTCCCGATTCATCTTGTTTGTTGACCATGTTGACAACGCGAGAGGGCGGCACCGCGGCAAGTGCACCAAAGCGCACGGAGGACGACGGCGAGGCCTCGGACGTCAGCGTTAACGATTTAGGAGACGGTGGGGTGGCGATGCGTGCGCTGAGGCACAGCCAGCCATGGGAGGCGGAAGCAGGCGGCCCCGCCGGCGCTGGTTTGGTTTTGGCGGCTGGAGGAAGACAAGACTGAAGAAACACGACAGACTGTAAAAGCATCAGGAGTACTTAACAACCTTAACTGAAACCAGCAGGGGCACTTAACAACCATAGCTGAAAGCAGTATGAGTACTTATACAGGTTCAACTGTCCAAAGCACGCCTCGAACAGTGCTACTTTGTCTACAGTTAACCAAGGGTGAGGCCACCAAGCCCCAGGACATGGCCCAGGCGCCACCCTGCGCATCCACAACCTTCTGAAAGCGGCTTCATCTCGCAATGTGGTCAATAAACAGGATATTCGCTTTAGAGCCATGGAAAAGCATGAGCATAACCTTCTGTCCTATTCTCCAAGATGTACAGGCCTTCATTATTTGAGACCACCCATGAATAAGTATCTTTTCACCTCCAAGGGAAATGGAGTAGGTCGACATAAACATCATGTTGTGACCAAGGACAAGTCTGACCCAACCATGGTGAGGCATCTGTATAGGAATAATAGAACTGGGCAGTTTCTGTTTCAAGAAGATCATAGCTATAAAATTGTGTATAAGCAAGAGTTTATGAACAACATATATAACAGAAAACAACTCGTACCATAAGTTTCTCGACACAGTTGGACCTGTTCAACGTGTGCAGCAGTGGCACACATATCCCACATGGCCTTCCACCATTGAAACGCCCCACAAGGACCTCAAGACGATCAATAAAGTGTAGGAACTGGTGAATGTCGTCCCAGTCAACTTCTGTGCCATCAGTAACAGTCGAGTTCTTATAGAATAACAAACAAGTAGCGTGCTTAACTTTGAAATAACCTACACACGCCACCAATTATAAGAAATATTAGTTAGAAGTAGCATCTTCGTGAGAGAAGGGAATCACAAATCATTGCTACTTCTAAAGTTAAATTGTGATTAGTTAGACAGAATAGGTGGATTAAGAAGTAATCGAGGCAACATGCAAGAACCAGATACAAAACTAACATGGATGAACTACTGGAATGACATCGGGGTGGAAGATCACAGTGAAGATGAGACCAGGTTCTGCTATTTCCATCAACATTCGTGCGCCAACTTTCAGTCCGTAACACTTGAGAAAGTTTATCCAAGTTCGGCCATAAAAAAAGCAACGATCTTCTTGGTTCATGAACCCAACTCGGAACTGATATCCATGGCTTGTCTTCAATGTGACCATTAAACTGGTGTATTCAGTTATGGCAAGGCCGACCATCTTGAGTACATGTGTTCTGGCAGAGCAAGGAATGCACTGCAGGAAAAATAATATGAGAACACAATGTATTCGCTATCCAAATCTAGAAATAATTTCCTCCATCACGTCAGTGTTGACCATGGTACTAGTACCTTTTATCCCAATATAGCAATCCAAATTTCCAAATTAGTCGCCAGCATGTTCAAAAAACCCCACCCTCCCGGATAGAAAATAGGATTCTAGGAACATACTGTGCGCGTTTTAAAATCATGTGTTAGGATGAGAAGGAACAAGTGTGGCGTCTCGCCGAGGGCACAGAAACCTGTAGGGTCCTCGCACTTTATGCACTGCAAATGAAACACACTAGATTTAGTAGGAAGAAAAATGCATCAACGGTGGCGGCTGCCATCCTAGGATTACCCGCGACCAAGGGAGTTTATCGGAGATGGATGAAGAATTCGTACCTGGTTCTCCATGAGAAAACCCTATGCAATCGCCGAGAGGGGGTTTTCTTTGAACAAGCAGACGAGGGAGAAGGGGATTCAGGCCTAGTAAAATATTGCTACTTCGTCCATCCAGCTTACTGCTAAAGCTGGAAAGGTGGGGGTTTTGTGATTTGATGGCTCATTGGGCATTACTGCGGCGCTACGACCGGGGTGAGCCTACCGTGCAGTTGTGCACTCTAGTTTGGTGCATGGCATGTGGACCCCGTTGCCGGATGCCCCACATATCAGCGAAAGGAAGTAGAAAGGCAGGAGTAACTAGTTACACATAAATATATTTTTGAGAGAGAGATACTCCCTCTGTAAAGAAATATAAAAATCTTTTATATCACAACTTTATACATAAGAAAAATCAAGGGGAATATATATAACATAATATGGGGGTTCAGCTGAGAATATAATACTCAGACAGGCTCACGGTTCGGGACTTTGGGCCACAGGCCGGTGGGCCTGGATGTTTGGGGGCCCATGTGTTCTAACTCAGCGCATTTCATATTGCAAGCGATAGGTACGGCGCTGGTTTTAGATGCTGTCGCAAGGCGAATACAGAAAATTAAATAAAGCACGGCAGCTGTTAGAATGAAATTGAACGACAGTTCCTAACCAGCAATCAGAGTTGCAATTCTTTCACGATATCCTACGTGATAAATAATACTGTCGTACTACTTATACACACAGGACACTTGTTACACCATGCCATATTATTACATCAAAAGCTCTCGAAGGATAGATCAGTTCGGCAGTTGCGTGCTGCTACTGAAAAATTTCAAAGTTGATTTGGACCAGCTCTCCTTGCCGAGAAAGTTCGATTTTGACATCATCCCCTACCGCAAGATTTGATAGAGTTTTGAACCTTCATCATCCTTTAGCATCAATCATCATGCGACCATCCTTTGTACTTACGATATATTGAGCAGGTTCATTCACACCAAGGCTGCGCATGGTAAGAGAAACTTGGCCACGGTCGCCCGGATTATTGAACGACTCCCTCATTGCTCTAGGAATTCTTTGTTTGCAAACAAGAAGACATACACAAATAGTTAGATCAACACAGTGAATCATGTGAAACAACATGGAAAGAAAAAAGAACGAAGCACTTGGGCAACCAATGCTTACCAAGAAGGTGGAGATGTCGGTTTTTGTAAGGACTTTGGTATATGCAGTGCGAACTGCAACCCAGTCTGTTGCCAGTGCAACTGCTGGTTCTGTTGCCGCTGCATGGGCCGGAGCAGATGCAAGTGCAACTTCAAGTGTTGGTGCAGGTGCCGGAGCCATTGCTGGTGGCCGTGCCTGTGCGACTGGTAGTGTTGTTGCTGCTGCCGGAGATGGTGCTCCTTGTGGAGCTGATGCCGGTGTCGGAGCAGGTGCCCGTGTCGGTGCCCGATCCTTCGGTAGATCAGCCTGATCCGCTGACGCGGTCGGTGCCCAATCCTCTGGTGGATCAGACTGAGCTGCTGCCGCTGTCAGTGCTAGAGCCAGTGCCGTCTGAGAAGGTGCTGGTGCTCGATCCGATGCTGAAGGTGGCACCGATGTGCGAGATAGCAACGATCGTCTCTGGTCTGCTATGATTTCATACTTCAGCTTTCTAACTTCACTAGGCTCCGTGACCTTGATCCAGTCTTTTTCTTCACTTATTTTAAATGCCAGAAGGACTAATTATGGTGTGTTTGTTAAACCAAACTGCAGTTCATCATAGGGCTTCAGATTATACTCAGACAACAGACTGATCCAATTGTGTCCAGTAATATAAGTGATGGACAGTGCCTTCATTACTGACACGACATAAGAAGTGAAACCTGCAAAAATAACCATCATAGAGCAAACCAAACGGTTTATTCTGTAACGAATGTGACATGGCAAAACCTGCATCGTCAAATTGCAGCAAAAGTAAGAAAACATGACAGTAAATCAATAAGATTTACTTGATGTGACACAAGTGAATCCTTACCAGGAAATCACTATGTTCAAGTTCTAAACAGAAGGTTGATCGTCCAATTACGGGTGGCATGCAGGGCCCCCACTTACTCCCACAAGCAGGACAGTCCAAAGGTCGTGACAAATCGTATGGACCGAACATCCATGGGACTGGAAATCCTGGTGGGTGCGATAAACCCTGCAATGCATATAGATATTGGAGTGTAACCATAATTGATAAACCGTCCTCACAAAAAAGATGATCTGGATACTTCAAAATATATAGACTGAATTGAGTGGACAGACATTAACATAGACTGTTCTCAGGACTCACCACACAACAAAAGCGGCAGTACTAAACAATATAGGGTTCACACACACAAATCAAGTACTGAACAATAGTACTTACTACAGACAAGCAAAGTTGCACTAATTAAACTCTGCAGACTATTTCTTGCCACCGACCTACAGGTTGTACCCCACATAACTGACTAGGCCATGGACTTCGTGAGAGATGTCTAGCGGCACCATCGCCAGCTCGTCAACCTTGGAGAACCTAACAGAGTGGTCTTTCCACTCATAGACATGACGATGAAGACAGTCCGCATCAGATTTGTCGGGAAGCTTTACAAGAACCACACCCTTCGTAATCGAAGGCACAGCTAGGAAATTGTTGTGGTGAAGTACACCCTCGAGAACACGCCTGACAACAATGCTACAGGAAAACACTAGTTCACGACACGTGGCGACAAGGACACAACAGCTGGATAGTTTAGTAGTAGAACTCATCCTCAGGTCTTCCAGTTCACGCGGCATGACTTTGAGAACTTCATCTCCACCGTGGACCTGGTTCTAATTCAAATAGAAACCAAATATTTTATTACTACCTCCGTTCAGAAATATAAGATGATTTTTGATATTTTACTCCATATAAGACTACATATATGCACAGAAATGAGTGAACAAAGACACTAGAACTTGTCTTCAAAGGCATGAGAGCAGAGGGATTACTTGCAATATCCATAACACAAGTTACTGAGGCTAATATACTCTCTTCAAAGGCATGAGAGCTAAAATCTTGCATTTCCTACAGCTAGCATTGATGTTCATAAAGTAGCTGAAAGTAATCTATACGAAATCAGTGTTATGTGCAATAATCATATGTATGTCAACCTCTCGCATGTTTTGGTCAAAAGAGCAATTTAGAACCGTCATTTGGCACACAAAAATCACATGCAAGATCACCCAGAAAGTTGTACTACTAGTACTAGTACTGCGTGTTAGATGAAAAAACACGATCAAGATCGCCAAAAAGATCGTCAAGAAGAGATATTATCTGGACTTGCTTAATGAGGGATCCTGGAGAGGGGGGCTTGGACAGGGCGATGGCCTTGAGCTTGTCTGCTGTAGTCTCAGCGGGGTGCTTGCGCTTCTTCGTACCCTGAGCCTCGACAGTTTTGGCCAGAGCCATAGACATCACTTCGGCCGGTGCTCCAGGTTCCATCAAGAAACTGTCAAATAGAAATAAAAGAAAAGAAACCATAATCACAAACCCAAAAGAAGAACAGAGAGGGAGTTATAGGATCAGTCTCGGGGTTGCAAGACCGGGCCTTGGCCGGAATCAACACCATTGATGCGCTCACCTTTCCTTCTTTGGGAGAGAAGAACAATGGCAGAAGCGCGTCGGGGTTTTCTTGAAGAAATGAGGAACAAGATGAGGGAGAAGTGAGTTGGGGTTTTCTTCAAGAGAGGAAGCTGAGGGAGAAGAGTGAAATGATGGTTGCTTCGTCCGTCCAACTTACTGCTGGAAAGATGGGGGTTTTGTGATTTGACGGCTCATTGGGCATTACTGCGGCGCTTCGACCGGGGTAGTCTACCGTGCAGTTGTGCACTCTAGTACGGAGTAATTTAGTGCATGGTAAGTGGACCCCGATGCTGGTTATCCCACACGTCGGCGAAAATAAGTAGCAAGGTTCCCGACGACCGTCGAGGAGGATCCGCACGGTAGAGCGTGTCCACTTTTTCTGAAGAAAAAAATGATTACAGCAAGCATTTCCACTCTTACGACGGAGGAGTGCGAAACACGGCAGCCACTTGAACTTACACAGTACTCCTACTACTAGGCATGTGCAGTGGTTCATACGTCAGTACTACATAATCTTGTTGCTAGTGTAGTAAGATATGACAATAACAAATGATGTTGTGCGCATGTCAACTATATGAACAGTAATGTAACATACCCCTTTTTTTACTGTCCGGTCGACAATGAACGGTGAGATCAATGTTAACAGAACTAGGTCTACAGCGCACGGAGAGTACGGTGCTACAGTACTCCACGGAACATGAACCATATGAAGCACGAATCAGTGTTAGGCAGGGTGTATGAAGGGTGCATGGGATGGGAGCAAAAGTTCCCTTCTCGACCCACTTTTGGGTGTTTGGCAGAGTGCATGAAGGGTGCATGAGTCCACACTAGTAGGTTAACACAAATACACTAGGAGCATGCATGAAGAGGGGTGCTAAGATGAGCATGCACGAAGAGGGAACAACTATATTGAGATGAGAATGCAACCAAAAACACCCACACGCTTTGTGCTACAGTGACTGGTCTGCACCGTCTGAGTTTGATCCAATGGTCATGTTGCGCCGAGACATGGACATGCCCATGCAGAGGACGCCTAAACACCACTAAAGTCCCTCTGCTTCTCGAGGTGCATGACGTTGGTGATGCAGGGTGCCTCCGCCCGCAGAGCCCGCTCCCGGTCGACGGGAGCCAGCTCGTCAAAGACGATGTCCAATGGCACGAATGGATTCCGATGACGAAGCCCTGAGAGAATTTGCGCGGCAACGGCGATGGCAGCCTGCAACCCCTCCTTGTCCAGCTCGCCCCCACCATCGCGCGGAGACGGCTCAGCTCCTCGGAGATATAGGTGAAGAAGGAGACCAGGTCAGGAAGCCGCAGCTCATTGAAGTTGACGGGGTGGTCGAACGGGTTTAGCATGACGGCCGGCATGGTCGCGCTGGCACGATGGTAGGCATCGCGCAGCTGCAACACGTGTGTGGCAACATGGTCCACCAAGTGGTTGAGGCGATCCTAGACCTCGTCGCGATCGGCCCGCTCGTGCTCCAGCCGGCTCGCCTGAACGCCTATCGTATCTCCCGCTTTTTGCGGCAACGCCGCCGACGCCTCGAGCATCTTTGTGGTGGACGTCTGCCGCTTTTGAAGCTCCGTGAACTCCTGCACATAAAGGAGGAACATGGCACTCCTCTCCTCCTTGAGCTCACGGAGCTCCACGTCCTTGGCCCTGAGCTCCGCATCCTTGGCCTGGAGCTCCTGTGTCAGGCGCCTCATCTCAGACTCCGTGATCTGGTGCGCCGCCATGGAACCAGGTAGAAGCAATGGGGTGAGGAAGCAAAGGGGGCGAAACGGCTGAAAGGCAATGCAATCTACGGGAAGGCAGAGGGAGCCAGCCGAGGAGTGGGGTGAGTCTTTTGGTTTTCACCATGGGAAAACACCAGTCGACGACTTTTCACATCAGGGAGCAGTGGGTTTTACAGGCGGAGTCATCATGACTAATTGCTGCCGCGCCTGCTCCTGTCAATCAAAAAAATAAAAATCCTGCTGCGCCTGCCGCACCCAAAGACCAGAGCAAGGCTGCGGTGGATATTTAAATTTACCTGCCGGCAAGGAGAGAAAAAAAGGGTGAAAAAACAAATGTGGCGGCGGCCTAGCTAATCGGTCGCACTAGCCCAACTAGCTAGCCAGCGTGCTTCACTGATGTACTCGGCGGGAAAGGTGGGCTTTTGTGATTTGATGACTCATTTACTTGCTTCGGCGCTACGATCGAGGAGGACTCGGAAAACGCGCGGTAGGGCGTCCCACGTCTCGGCAAGGAAGAAAATATGCGTGCACCACCCGGGAGGACCCAGAAACCGCGCGGCAGGGTGTGCCACGTCTCAGCACGAAGGATAATGTGCGTGTAAAAATATACTGTATCAGACATACTACCTATGGTTCGACCTCAGGACCCAGCCAGTCGGTCGAAAACACCCCACTAGCCACACAGCTTCATCATGCTAACGTGGCACGGATGATAGGTGTGGTTAGCTCCGTCTCGACCAGCCACAACGTCTCTTGTTCTAGGCGATTCTTCTATTTTCCAAGCATTTTTTTAGTTACTAGCAATGTGCCCGTGCGTTGCAATGGATCCAAAGTAGAATAGTACTTGTTCACAAACTTGAAAGAAAACACTCTTGTTTTGATATACATATATACCACTAAAAATATATTACTTTTCACTCAAAATATATTTCTCAGGCTGTTTTGATGAGGTGAGGGAGGGATGTGGTTGCTTATAAGATAATAACGGGTTTTCTGCAAATTGGAGCAGAGAAGTGGGCTATTGTTGCGAAAATGCCACAACTTACCTCATAGTCGTTAGATGCAGATCTAATGGTCAGAAATGACGGATGCCACACACACCATCATCACCAACTGAGTCTTTTATAGGAGTAGAGATAATAACACCACGGCAAGCTCGCGCCGCTCTTTGTGTGTGCCCGTGTGTCTAAAGGTTAGACGATGGAGAGGAGAGAGAGATCGCAGACATGGGACCCACCAGTAAGTAAGTCAACGGTCATGCACGTGTTGATGAGCCACTCCCTCTACTCTACTCAACGTAATACTGTATAAAATCAAGTTATGCAACAAAGCCAACAACCGTTGCTGTTTTAGGCTATCGACTTACGCTTTGTAGTCCAGGTTGCCAGTTCGAATCTCATATTTCAGATTTGTTAGTTTTAGGTCCAAATTTGATCAATGACAAGTGGGACCCTGATACGTCTCTAACATATCTATAATTTATGAAGTATTCATGCCATGTTTACAACAATTTTATATGATTTTGGTATGATTTGATTAGAACTAACCCGGACTGACGTTGTTTTCAGTAGAACTACCACGATGTCGTTTTTTGTACAGAAATAAAATTTCTCGGAATGGGCTGAAAATTTACGGTGATTTTTTATGGACCAAAAGAGACCCCCAAAGCACAAGAGCTAGACCAGAAGCTTCGTGAGGAAGCCACAAGCCAGGGGTTGCGTCCACCCCCCCAGGGCGTGCCCCCACGGCTTGTCGCTGCCTCGTGGACCCCATTGACGTGAGACCGACGCCAAAAATTCCTATAAATACCAAAATCCCCGAAAAGAAACTAGATCGAAAGTTCCGCCGCCGCAAGCCTCTGTAGCCACGAAAAACCAATCGGGACCCTGTTCCGGCACCCTGCCGGAAGGGGGAATCATCACCGGTGGCCATCTTCATCATCCCGGTGGTCTCCATGTCGAGGAGGGAGTAGTTCACCCTCGGGGCTGAGGGTATGTACCAGTAGCTATGTGTTTGATCTCTCGCTCTCGTGTTCTTGATTTGGCACGATCTTGATGTATCGCGAGCTTTGTTATTATAGTTGGATCATATGATGTTTCTCCCCCTCTACCTTCTTGTGATGAATTGAGTTTTGCTCTTTGAGGTTCCGTTATGTTGGATTGAGTATTGGATTTGAGAACACTTGATGTATGTCTTGCGATGGGATATCTGTGGTGACAATGGGGCGTTCTATTGATTCACTTGATGTATGTTTTGGCACTCAACTCGCGGATTCCCGAGGTGACATTGGGGTAATCTATGCATAGGGGTTGATGCACGTTTTCGTCCTACGTTCTCCGATAGAAACTTTGGAGTGATTCTTTGTTGCATGTTGAGGGATTGTTATATGATCCAATTATGTTATCATTGTTGAGAGAATTTGCACTAGTGAAAGTATGAACCCTAGGCCTTGTTTCCAAGCATTGCAATACCGTTTTTGCTCACTTTTACTACTAGTTACCTTGCTGTTTTTATATTTTCAGATTACAAAAAACCTATATCTACTATTCATATTACACTTGTATCACCATCTCCTCGCCGAACTAGTGCACCTATACAATTTACCATTGTATTGGGTGTGTTGGGGACACAAGAGACTCTTTGTTATTTGGTTGCAGGGTTGTTTGAGAGAGACCATCTTCATCCTACGCCTCCCACGGATTGATAAACCTTACGTCATCCACTTGAGGGAAATTTGCTACTGTCCTACAAAACTCTGCGCTTGGAGGCCCAACATGAGTCTACAAGAAGAAGGTTGTGTAGTAGACATCAGACCCCTGTGTGTTGTTCCGATATTTCAGTGTAGGATGGTTTTTTTGCACAAACACTTTGCGCGGTTAGACAAGTAACGGCACCAGTTACATGTATTTTGCAAGTTTAGGAACAAAAATGACAGCGGCATAGAATATCACATCCACCCCGCAGATTAGATGCTACGGTGATACGAGTTTTTACGTCGTTGGATCTGAGATCCAATGGCTTGGGAGTAGTCTTTGTAATTATGCGCAATTTCCAAACTCTCCAAAGTTTTTTTGCAAATAAAACATTCAGGCCTCATGTGAGCCGCTGCATCTTGGATCCAACGGCTCCCAGTAGCTCATATTAGGTGCTCCCAGTAGCTTAATTAGCCGCTACGGTGATACGAGCATCTAGGTCGTATGATCTATGATCAGATGCCACATGCGTAGTACTTGTACTTTCTGCGCAATTCCCAAACTCTTTGAGGCTTATATTGCAAAAACATTCAAACCTCCTACTGTGAGCCGTTAGATCTCCCGGGAACTCGTATCCCCATAGAATCTACGGTGCGGGAGCACCTCATATTCTCCCATGCGAGAAAACATCAGGTGCTCTCGCAACTTAGATGCTACGGTGATACGAGCTTCGAGGTTGTTCGATGTGAGATCCAATGGCATCTAAGCAGTCTTTGTGCTTGTAAGCAGTGGCCGAACTCTTTGGGGGCTTTTCTGCAAAAAAACATTCGAACCACCAAGGAGTTGTGGTATCACAGATCCAATGGCTCCGAAGAGCTTGTATCACCAAAGCATCTAAGGTGTGATAGCACATGATATTCTTACATACAGGAGAATATGAGGTCCTCCTTCATCTTAGATGCTACGATGATACGAGCTCCGCGGTTGTTGGATATGGGATCCAAGGGCATCTGAGTAGTTTTTTGTACAAATTGTGTGCAATTCTCAAACTCATTAAGGTTTCCTATAAAAATATTAAGATATCCTGTGAGCTGCTATATCTCAGATCTACAAGCTCCAAGGAACTCGTATCAGCATATAGCATCTAAGGTATGGGGGCACCTGATATTCTCCCGGGGAGGGGGGGTGCACAACCAATCGGTGTTTGGGAGGGTGGAGATAAATATAATGTTCAAAAAATATAATCTAAACAATCCTAAACAGAGCTTCACAATTTTATCTAAGGTCGAGGGGTAACCCCCGACAATCTACATAGCTCCGCCTATGCAAGAGGTGTAGTGCGAGCGTCTATGTGTGAGAGAGACGACGCGAAAAAGCTAGTCAATCGAGTCATTTATAGAGGGAGAGATCGAGGGAGTGTGGCCTAGCGTACACTCGAATGTTAAAGACGATACACCGAGATATTGTGCAGCGAAGCTGTGGTGAGGGCTGGAGGGAGATAGTTACCGAGAGAGTGGCCTAGATAGACTTTGTGTGTGCGTGCACGGTGAAGGTGTTTTACAAAGGCAACACATGTGTCTTGAGAAAGAGAGAGAGAGGGAGCATTTGTCATGGAGGGCACGACGAGGTTGTGTGTGAGAAATACATTTGTTGAGAGTGTGAGGGCGGGAATGACATAAATGGAGATCGAAACGTGAAGAGCAATAATGAGCGCGCGTGTGTCGGATACCAATAGCTCTAATAAAAAAGAAATGAACATCAATCGATACATGAAGTAGACTTAATATTCATGTTTCAGTTTCCTGTTCATTTTAAATATTGAATTGAGGACCATGCATGGCTTACATTTTACTCCATTCGTTCCTAAATATTAGTCTTTTTAGAGATTTCAAATGGACTGCCACATACGGACGTATATAGACATATTTTAGAGTGTAGATTCACTCATTTTTCTCTGTATGTAGTCACTTGTTGAAATCTCTAAAAGACAAGTATTTAGGAACAGAGGGAGTATTTTTGAATTCGTGTCATACATGCATGGTTTGGAAAAATAGATGCACTATACTTACTGGATTGTTGTTGTATTCGTGTGTGTGTGTGGTCATTTGCTTGATACATACAAAGTTTTCTCACCACCATACCATTCGTCTTTTAAAATTGAATTTGCAATGAAAAACTTACTGGGGATACCATGAAATGTGAAATCCACGTTGAGATCACTATATCACAAACTCACTCTAATTCAAGAACTCGTCATAAATCAATTACCATGCCTTTTGGAATGACCAGTAATTTGCAAGGAAAATATGGGCATTGTAATACATATAGATTCATTCGGCAATTTAAAAGATTCCTTTCATATTCTCGAATGGTAGCACCCAACGGCGTATCAGCCAGACCCGGGCTTGTGTTGATCCTAAAAAAAACGGGGCTCGTGTCCTTCTGGTGGCGTGCGTGGTACGCACATTAGCCAACCCCAACCACTCGAGCCTCCGCATTTCAAGTCAAAATATCTGGCAGCCAGAATTCCAGCCCTAGGAAATTCCCCTCATGTCCCCGGTCCATGATGACTACCGATGAACAATGGAGGGATGCTTTAGTAACTAGACAACGTTACCTACCGTGCCGAGCATGGTTCAATTCCCTCGGTCGCCGCTACCCAAGGTCACCCGTCAACTGCATTGCCTAGTACTAATAGGGGTACTACACCAGGATGAGCACATAATTGAGCCCCGTTGTTCATGCCTAGTACTTGAGTTAATATATCAGGCAATGCACTGGTACGGATGGATTATCCTTTTACTCTGCATATATAACTTGTCTGAAGTCTAACTAAGCAAAATGTTTGACCAAATTCTTTCTTAAGAAATATTAACATCTACAACAGTAAAGATGTATCGCTTGAAAATTTATTGCATGATGCAGGTTATGATATTGTTTCGAATCCTGGAATTTAAATTTCAGAAAATCCAAAAGTGACCTGAAATTCATGAAACTGAGCATGGTCTCGTGATATGGCACAAATATGTTGTCGTAATTTTTTTGTTCAATTTGAGACAAGCTGCTTATGAAAAGTTGCACAAATGAAGAGCCAAGGTATTTTGGAACAAAGACCTGTCACGTTAACGCAAACGCTTTCACTATTCAAACCGTGGGCATTTACGTGCTGCCACGAGTCCCGCTTCTCATCAGCAGGTGTCGTCCGAGCAAGCGTGTGAGTTGACGGGAGGCGTGCAAGCAGATCGCTGCGCCGGCTGACCGGGAGGCGTGCGAGCAGCCGCTGCGCAGGCTCACCGGGAGGCGAGCCCTTTGACCAGGCACGGCTGCCACCTTCGTCCCAACTGCCCCCACTTTTAATGGCGCCGGCACCGCATTTTAAAATCACCCCCGCACTATCGCTACAATCTTCTCTCTTCCTCTCCTATTCTCCTGTCGTCTACCTCCAACCAGCCTGACCTAACCGTACGCCATGCCGCATCACGATGGTCTGCCCTTAGTCTTCCAGTTTCCTGAGGAAGACACCCAGCCGGAGTCTCAAGAACATAAGGCGCTTTGGGACGAGCTTGAACTGGCCTTGTGGGAAGACGTCGCGCCTGTCCCCGCTCCCGTTCCGGCTCCCTTCACCCCGACTGCGCCAGCGCCCATCCCCATGGCATTGATGGGCTGCGAGCCGCACATTGTCGCCGAGCTTGATGCCACGGGGTTCCATGATGTCCTCGCCGACTTTCATGCGCCTGTGCACCTACCAGCGCATGTGCCTGCGCGTGCACTGACGCGCGCGCCCGTGTCGGTGCCCGTGCACCTGCCAGCGCAAGCACCTGCGCGTGCACTGATGCGCGCGCCCGTGCCGGTGCCCGTGCACATGAATGTCTCTGCCGCGCCATTGCCAGTGCCTGTCCCCACACGGGTGCCAGTGGCCCCCTCAACGGCATGGATCGCCGCCGTCGACCGCTTCCTTGCACCAATGCCAGTCGCCTCCTCCCGCCAGTTGGCTCGCTCCTGGAGACCGAAGTCCAGAACATTCTAGCCTTCCTTGAAGCTAGGGCCAACGTCCAGGAGTACGCCAACAACGGCGCAAGACGTCGCCGTCGCCGTCGGTCAGTGGCCCGACGGCACACAGAGCACGGCAGAGGAGCCGCTTCCCTCCGCAAGATGCCCCCGCCGCCGCCGCGTAATCTAAATTTGCCATGAAAAACATTCAGATTGCCATGCTTAAAATCCGAACGTTTGGGATTTATCATTTCCATTTATTTTAGTTTGATCGTCGTATGAATGTAAAGTCGGAGTCAGACTGAATGAAATCTATGGTTTGATCGATTGAATGTTCTGCTAGAGCCGTATCAAATTAAATATAAAACGTCATCAAGACACATGTATTCCTTCTCATCGCAAACATTTCATATTAAATACCACGTCAATTCCAAATATTTTTTTAGGGAAGTCAATTCCAAATACTTGTAGGGCGTGACCAGTCCCCTTGTTCGAGCACTAGGCGATACATCTATTTATCCACGCATTTAATTATGACGGAGTAGTAGATAAATAGTACTACAACTAGCCTAACTTGTCCGTCACGGTCACTTTTGTTCCTAAACTTGTTACATGTATAATACTACTAGTACATGAAACTGGTGCCGTAACTTGTGAACGCGTCCAGATATGGTCAACGGCAACATCGCCTGCGCATTCTTCGTGTTTGCCCGTGCGTCTAAACGTAGAAGGGGAGGAGAGAGGGAGAGAGAGAGCACACATGGAACCCACCAGTAAGTGAAGGCAAATAGTACGTGCTAACGAGCCGGTCCCACTAATGTACTAAAATTAATATTAAAACATGGTATCCATTAAATAGGTTGTGGTAATATAAAAACATTATATCAACAAAGGGGGGGGGGTACAACAAACGTTGCTACTATGTTGCCTATTGACGTGCGGCTTGAAGGCCCTGGTCACATGTTCGATCCTCGTCCTTTTTCATTTTTAATTTATATATGGGTCCAAATTTGTTCCATGATAGGTGGGCCCCTCGGTGTGTAGTTTGTAGCACTTTAATTTGTGGGTCAAAATTTGTTCCATTACAGGTGGACTATCGGTGTGTAGTTTGTAGCTTATTTCTAATAATTAAAGAGAACAACTTAGTTTTTTGCAAAAATACCATGGTGCGACGTGGAAGGTGAGAAAGGACGTGCGAGAGAGCGGTGACCAAGCCAGAGGGAAATCAATTGGGGGAGGTGCGGGGGTTGCAACGGTGTTTGGAGTAGTTGTGGGCCGAATGCTATGAAAATATAATCTAAACCCACCGGAATAAATGCCTTCACAAATTAATCCAAGGTTGGAGTCCCCCTTGCAATGTAAATAGCTCCGGCTCTGCGAGGGATGGAGAGGTAGCTTCAATGTGTGGAAGATACGGCGTGAGAAAGCGAGGTCAATCGAGACACGGATAGATAGAGAGACAAAGTGAGTGTGGTCCGGCATTCGTTGAAAAGATATATATGCTCTGGAGAGATATTGTCCGATTGAGCTTTTGGGAAGGGTGAGGGCTGTAAGATAGAGCTTGAGAGATGATCCAGTCATAGACATGTAGATATATTTTGTGCGTGGGAGGAAGCAACGTCAATCGATACATAGATAAAGGGAGAGAGATTGAGCGAGTGTGGGTCGTCATGCGATCGAAAGAGTGAGATGGCTTGGAGAGAGTGACCTAGATAGATAATGTGCGTGAGAGAGTATACAATATGAATATGTCGAATTGGGCTCAAACATGGAGATATATCATTTGTGTCTGAGAAAGAGCGAGGTCAATTGAGACATACATACATACATACATATATATATATATATATATATATATAGAGAGAGAGAGAGAGAGAGAGAGAGAGATTGAGCGAGCGTGGCCCGCCATGAGGTCGAAAGAGTGGGGGCGGCTTGGATGGACTGACCTAGATAGACAATCTGCGTGAGAGAGTATAGGGTGTGTCGATCAAGGCCCGAACAGGGAGATATATCATTTGTGTGTGAGAGAAAGCGAGGTTAATCGAGACTTAGATAAAGAGAGCGAGATTGAGCGAGTGTGGGCCGCCGTGCGGAAGAAAGAGTGAGATAGTCTCGAGAGAGTGACCTAGATAGACAATGTGCGTGCGTGCGCACGAGAGGGGGGACTAGATTGGCAATGCATGTATCTAGCGAGAGAGGGTGGGAGGGAGAGAGAGAGAGAGCTCGGCATGAAGTGCAATGGCGGGTGTGTGAGAGAGATACATTTGGTAATAGAGTGGAAAAAGGGGGTTATGTAGTTGAGAGAGTTACAGATCGAAACATGGAGAGAAAGAATGAGCGTGTGTCAAAAACCGATAGCTTTCTAAGGTGGTTAGGAGAGGAAGATTGATCGATACAGGAAGTATGTAGCGTGTGTGCCGGGGGGGGCTAAAAACAACATTTGAATGTAGATAGTACGAGACTTAATATCGACGTTTCAATTTAGTGTACATTGTAAGATTTGAATTGAGGACCATGCATATGGCTTCCGTAATTATTTCGAATTCGTGCCATACTAGGTTTGGAAAAGTTGACATTGACTCGATTGTTGTGCTATTTTGTAGGTCATATGTTTGAATCCATCCAAAGTTTTCTCACTACCATGGTGTTCATCTTATACATATGAATTTGTATTAAAAAAGTAACGTGGATACCGTGAAATGCGAAATCCACGTTAGAATTGGAGATCGCTATGTGACACACACTCTAATTCAAATAACTCCTCATTAATTAATTTATAGTATCTCGTTTCGAATGACTAATTATTTGCAAGGAAAACGCGGGCATGGTAATACATATAGATTCGTTTGCAAATGAAAGGAGATTCGTTTGCATTCTCAAATGTAGGCGCACCAGGCAAACCAGGGTCGTGTCGTGGTGGTCGCATGTGTCGTACGGACGCTAGCAGCCAGCCACCCACCCTCTCCCTCCCCCCAAAAAAGAACGACGACAAAAAAAGTTCGCGCTTCCATGTTTCGGATTGAAATATCTAGCGGCCCCAATTCCAGCCCTGCAAAATCTCCCTTCTCCACCGTCCCCTTCCGCGCCCAGAGCGCTCAAATCCATAATTCGCCGCCAACCCAAGCAAAGTTCGAATCGCCCCTCGTCTCGTCTCTTTCCCCACCTCTGTGCCGCACGACGCAGACGACGGTCGCGCTTCACCACCGCACCAGAGCTACCTCATCTACGCCCTCGTCCACCGCACCGGGTGGTCACCGACAACGTCGGCCGCCGCAACCGACGTGCCTCATAGACACTGACTTCCACCGCATCAGGTGCACTTCACCAACGCTGTCTCCCACCTCACCGGGGCTACTTCACCGAGCACATCATCGCACCTCCACCCCCCGAGGCCGTTGGGGCTTCACCAACGGTCTCGTCCACCGCATCGTAGCGCTTCGCTGCCGCTCAAGATCTGCATCCGTGCGCGGCCAGCCAACGCCATCGCATCACCCTCAACGGCTCTGAAGTGACCCACACTCTAGCTAGGCGAGCATGCCCAAATGCTGGCCCGACCAAGGTATCCACATATCACTCCCTTGTGCACTGTTCTGACGATGTTTGGATATCCTTTTACTGCTCTCTTAGCTTACACGCCTATGCAACTCTGACTTTAACTCTTATTTCTTCTAGAGATATCATCTGAAACAAGCAAAACCATTTTTTAGCGAAGCATGACGGCGCTACGGGATCTGATACACATCCTGCACACCGGTATAACCTTGTAGTTACCTGTCCTCAGGTACAACAGCAAGATCGATTCCTCTTATTTGATCAACCATTCGTCGTGTCAAAAATGCAGAGGGGGATGCAAGGAGCACAAGGCCTGCACATCCAAACAAGTTGTAACATGGACTTGTACATGGAACATCCCAAGCGCAAGTAGAGCTGCAGTGAGCCTGTACAACGAGCTAGCGTAAGTCCCTGCATTTCATTTAATTCGTACTGGCATGCGTGTATGATTTGTGTGCAGTGGCGGATCCACGAATTCAAGTTACCAGGGGCGAAAATTTAACTTAAAAAATACGAAGGCACTTGCACTCCAGAAATCAACATAACTTGAGAAATGTGAAGCCACATGCACTTTGAAAACCAGCTAATGATCCAAAGTAGTTCCAGATTATAAAACACTAAATGATGTAAGCACCAAAAAACACAAAATGCAACATGGTGTACAAGGACTACTAACATGGACTGTACCTGCTTGAATTATTCGTTCTCTGGCTGAAAATATCGAAGTGTAATTGCACCTATAACCAGTGCGCAAACTACATATCAATATATCTATCCTGCACAAATATGCCAATAGTTTCAAACAACAGATTAGAAAAGTATTTATGCTACGTTGTCATGATACGGGGACTTTCTGGTAGATGGCCTCGATGTTTCCTCAAGCCATGAAAATGTACTATAATTTGCTTGTCATCAATTCCTGCAAATCTCTCTCTCTCTCTCAACATAGCAGATCATCATTAGAGACTAAATCCTTCAATGGGAACTTGAAAAATGCTTGCATTAGATCCCCCATTAGACACTATATGTTCATCACCAGGAGCATGTAAAATGTTTGCATCAAATCCTTCATTAGCAGTCTGTTCATTAGACACTGCAGGCTCAAGAACAACATGAGCTTGTATGTTTGCACCGGAAACTTGATTAGACACATCAGGTTCAGTCGGTTCAATATTGATAGGGGGAGTTATAAAATAAGCAGAAATTGGTTTCATTTTCTTATAGATTCTCTACATACAAGCAGTTTTACAACACCGTCAGGTTTAACTATTGGCCAGAAATTGAACAGATGAATTGGATATAATCAGGGATGTGATGTACCTGCTCGTTGCGCATGCTGCTCTTGCAAGCTGCGACTGTCCGTTTGCACAAGCTCGATGCCATGCCCATGCTGCCGTCACTGCCTCCCACGTAGGCTACTCCCAGGGTTGGATCTTCATCTTCTTGTTCTTCCATTCGCTTGAAGCCCGGTGACCGGCATCCAACGAGGGCGCGAGGAAGTGTTGTGTCGGTCTGTCCAGCGGCGGCTAGGTTAGGAGCGAACCAGACTGGAGGCTGGAGCGAACGAATTGGGATTTTTCCTGCTGTCGATCGATATGGGAGGCGCTCGTTTGGGCCGTGAGCCTACTATAGGGCCTGCTTTGCACTTACATTATTGGCCCATCCAAAGTGAAATGTTTTTCTTCATTTTTTACATTGCCTGCTCGTGCGCTAGGACGAACAAAACTAGCCTGGGCCAACCTGGACGACTCAAACTAGGTGCACACTTTCCAGCCACCCGAGGCGGCCGCCCATACCAGCCCCTACGGTGGCGTTGCCCCTTTTTGCGTGTATGATTGGGGTAGTGAAAAATATTCCAGTGGCACTTTTGATTTACCCACAGAATGGTTGAATTGCTTGTTTCTATGAACTGAGTTCGCCAATAATGTAAAGGATGCGAGTCTTTTCATCCTAATGTAGATTGCTTAGATCTCGATATGCCAAATGTAATTGCATGAAATATACAGTAAAATCCAGTGTGATGTGTGTTGCTACAACTAGTCTGACAACCCGTCCTCATATAATATATCAAGGACGCACCATCTTATCAGATTAATAATTCGACTTACCAATGCAGTGTGGGAAGAAAGAAGTATTGGGACTGCGTATCCAAGCAATTGATGCCATGGACTCCTTCGTAGAACCTTGTAAACGAAAAAGAAGTTGCAGTGTGCCTGTACAAAGAGCTAGCGTAAGTTCAGTTACCTCCTTCTCGGAATTTTAGTTAGCCACTTATTGCAAAATTGTTCAATTATGTTGCTTGGCTTAATTTAGTTTGCTACTGATTACATAATGCCATAGCCTGTTAATTCTATTATAGACTGCGCCTATCTATGTGTTTGATACTTACTGTTAAGAATTACCTGTTTGCCTGAACTTAAATAGCTACTTAAGCACGTAGATAGCTGGTCATATGTACTTCTAGGGTGCAGCAAAATTCATGTGTATTTTACGTTCTGATACCCTGCTTGTTTAAATGGTTTGCTGTTATCACTTGTAGCACTAGTATTGTTTGCATATTCATAGATAGACAACTGTCAGGTTTGTATGAGGGACACCTTCTTTTTAACTTATATATATATATATATATATATATGTGTGTGTGTGTGTGTCGGAATCATTCTGCTTACATCAAAGAAATTTACAGATGTTTGTGTTGCGGGTAAACGGTACCAACTTGTTACATTAATACGTTGCCAAGAACTTGTTAGTTTTACTAGTTCATGTGTAATTCAATACGTTGCCAAAACTAGTTAGTTTTACTAGTTTGATGTTAGTTTCTTATGGCTCTTGCATCACTTTATTTATGATTGCTAACATTCAAGTTTGCAGGATCCAACTGAAACTCCGTTGGAACAACAGGTATGCTTTCAGAAACTTCCTTGTTTACTTGGTTTGCTGCTATAACTTGTTGCTGTAATCATCTTACCAACTTCAAGTTTTCAGGATGCAATTGGAAGTCCAATTGCACAGCAGGTACATTTTCAAAAATATATTTGTGTAACAGGTTTTTTGTTGTAACTTGTTGCTCTAATCAAGTTACTGACTACTCAACTTTTTAGGATCCAAGAGAAACTCCAATGCCACGACAGGTTCCTTTTGCAAAACTTGTTTGTTTATCTGCTTTGCTGCTGCAACCGGTTGCTCTAATCACGTTACTGGCTACTCAACTTTTCAGGATCCAAGAGAAACTCCAATGCCACAATAGGTACCTTTTGCAAAACTTGTTTGTTTAACTGCTTTGCTGCTGCAACCGGTTACAATGATGTTAGTAACTACTTTTCAGCATCCAATCGAAACTCTTTAATTCCTTGTTTGTTTAACTGGTTTGCTGTTCTAACTCCCAGTTGAGATGTTTTGCTAACTTCAACTTTTTGGAATCCAATCGGAACTTTAGAGGCAAAACAGGTTAGCCCAAGATCAAAGAGCGAGGTCCCCATGGACGTTGTATCATCCCACAGCAGTGGCACCGGCCCAATCGTGCATCATGAATTGCCAACTGCTGATTCTCTAGAGGCTAAACTATTGGTAGAAAGAGATTCTGCTTCTGCACTTAGAGATGAAGTTGACTTGTTGAGGAAGCAAACAACACAATCACAAGCAGTACTCAAGACAACCATTAAATATTTGGTGTATTTCAAAACGAAGCAAGCTGAGACTGACCGCATTGTTAAGGTCCTGAAGGAAAAAAGGAAATTAAATTCCCACTTGGTAAATCATAGGTGAAATGTTTTTTCCATCATTGAATAACATTTGTGTTGTTTGTTCATGTAATCGATCAAACCATTTGTTTTAGAGATCATGTAATAATTGTTTTTTGTTTTTTGGTTTGTATTTTTTTTAGCACGAGTCTGTATTAATTGATAAGAGTCTGAGACATTTCATTTTGATTGCGGTGCCAGACCTACAAATATTCCAATTGGGCTGAATATGCATTCAGCAATAATAGTAGTATAGATGGTCCTTAAGTGGCACGCATCTGAAAGGGCCAAGATGCCGTACTAGCTTCGCTAAAAAAATGATGCTCTTCTAGCAAAAAAAGTACAGCGGCCTGGCTTATCTATGTTAGTTGATATTATTGATCCATATACTCTATAAGTGTTTATATGTTTGTTTGTTTTGTACATTATTGGTTGATTGACTCGGTATTTTGAATCCTGAGACATCGCTTGTGTACATATCTAAATGGGAGTACACATTATGCTGCGTGTGACACTTGAGTTGGACATAAAGTGATTTCAAACATTCGAATTCACCTTAAACTGGATTCTAGCTTCTGATTTCGAGTATCGGTGTTTGTAAATCATATTCATATATGACAGTGGAATACATCTTTGTTGTGCTTTTGAAGATATATAAAAACACATAGAAAGATTTATAAAGATTCGTATAAGAATACAAAATGGATTCGAATTTAGTTGCCAGGGTAAACGTGGATGCTTATTGTCCCAAAATTTGAAAGAAGCGGCAAAATATCCACTCCCATGTCGGCTGCCCGAAGCCAGTGTTTGCGAGATGGAAATTATTGTCTACCCCTTACACGGACAATCCATCGGCCCGATTTCCACTGCTCTCAATAGGGGTAGGTTAGTAACTTCAATTAGACATGACACGACCGCCTCTGAGCCCATTCAGACATGGTGGGCGCCAAACGTGGGCGGCAAAACACATTTGATTCAAGCTCGTCCGAAAGACCTCTGTCTCTCCCTCCATTTCCCCATTCATACACGGTGGGCGGCAAAACAAACTCGAGTCGGCCGAAATTGATGTAGGCAAAATATTTTCAATAGGGGCAGGTTTGTAACTTCACTCAGATGTGACACAACCGCCCTACCTGTCAGCCCCGTTCATACATCGTGGGCGCCAACCGTGGGCACCAAAACACCCTCTCATCGCCCGAAATCGCTCTGGGCAAATATTGGGGAGATGCGAGATTACTGTCCTATCCCCAACCGATGAGACGTCCAAATTTTAAACGGGGGCTAAGTTCATAACTTTCCCATATTTCAGACAGGCGCGTCCCAAAAACATGGTTCCCCGTACCTCTCCCTCCATTTTCCCATTCATACACCGTCCACGCTAGAACACCATCCCCACACCAGCCTCCTCCGTCCACCACCCCATCCATCGCCGCTATCCTCCACCCCATCCATCGCCGCCGTCCTCCACCATGCCGGAGCGCCTACCAAGACCGCGCCGTCCACTGCTAGAGATGGACATTTCTCATCCACGACGACGGACCAGGAGCCTTGCATCGCGTCCTCTCGCTTCATCGGCGCTGTCGTCCTCCTTGCCGGGGCTGCTCCCATGACCTTCTCGTCCACCGCAACAGGACTTATCCCTCGATGCACCCGTCTACCATTGTAGATCTGCTTCAATGCCACTGACAGCCATCGCACCCCCGATGCCTACACGGCACCGCAAGAGAGGTGGTACTACTTCATATCTGCTCAACTTTTTGATCTCAACCAAAAAATAGATCGTAACTTGGTTACTGTACTTTCTTTTCAGCTCTTAGAATTTAGTTCTTAATTCGAAGCAAATAATGGTTGCTAAATAGCATTTCTGCGGTTTGCAGCTTCAAATCTGCCGTGGCACAGTCATAATAGGGGTTAATTGATCATGCTTAGGGTTTCCCCTCTTTTATGATCACTATACGATCAGCATACGTGCTTCGTGTCATAATAGCACTACTCCACCCATCAAATTAAACAAGCTTAGTTGTTCAAATATGAATCTGATATTATTAAAACAGAGTCGTTTAATTGGTCAGCTAAAGGTTCCTAATTTAGCTTCGAAAATGCATGTACGCCGCTTGGGTGTGGATCTACAGGGTGCCCACGATGGGTCGCGGCCCACCCTGGGATTTTGGGTCGACCGAGGCCCCGATTCCCCTCTGTTCTGCTGCGCTTCCGATCTCTACTCGCCCTCAGCCGCCTGCCTCGCCGGCGACTTGCCGTCCCCGGACGGCATGACTCTAGGAGGAGATGCTAGACTAACATGAGGTCAGGAGCCGCTCGCCCAACAGCGTCACCGCTGCCCAGGCGCACCGTCGTGCCTACCTTTCCAGTCTGTTCAGGGCTCAGGTGTGCAACAGCCACTAAGCCAACCTGATTTATCCTGAGATACGTCCTTAACACTCAGCAGCCACTCCTCATCACCCATTTTCTAATTGATTCGTTACTCATTAGGCAGGACTGTCATTAGGGTTTGTTGTGTACTGAGTGCTACCGACACTTAATGGTTCGGATGTATTTCAGTAATCTTTAGTACTTGTAAAGTTCACAGGGTTTCAAAATTCCAGCCCTAGGAATAGACACTAGTCATTTTGGATTGTTGGTCATAGTGACATTGACCCAGATTACTACTGCAGGCCAGGTTTGTTGACAATTTTACTTGTCTTTCTTACTCATTCGATATGGTATCCAATTATTCACGTTGATTAGTTGCAAACAATAAGTGCTAGATGAACTTCTTGATTCAGATTTTGGACGATCTCTTACTGCAGTTACAATTCTGCATACTTGTCCTAGTAAGCTCACAAGTAATGATTGATTCACTACCTCTATGCTTGCCTTGTCATATTTGTTGTTAATATTCTTTTAGGGTGGACCACCCTGTTTCAAAATACTGGAACCGCATACATGAGTGAATAGTATTTATCTGTGTGATCTCTTCCATCATGTATGGGCAACGAACACTGCATTGTATAGAAAGAAAGTGTCATATCCACCTTTTACATAGACTACGATCTTTTACATGGAATACAATCTGCCTACTTGCTTTGTGTCGCACTACCAACACTCCACCCTTGAAGCTAAACATTATGCCACTCATAATTCCTTAGTTTATTTGTTCAAATATGAATTTGATATGATTCTAATGTTCCTACTTCAGTTTTGAAATGTGTGTCTGCCTGTTATAGAGACATAAGAGGTTTGTATTTCTGTGTGTGGTCTAGTCAGCACGGTTGAGGGGGTGAACTTTGCATATGCGGGGGTTTATAGGGAGACACTGTTCGAGTTGAATCCGCAATGCATTCCATAGATAATCTGACTACTTTTTATGTTTTCAAGAATCTCAGATACTGAACAGCATCATAATGATTATGAGCTTGCGCGCATGAAAACAATAAAGCAGAACAATGCCATGGCTGTCAAACTTGGCATTAAGGGACTGAAATCAAGTCTGGATGCAATGCAATGCAAACACTCTCCACCTACAGATTCATGCTCAGAATATGATCCTAACAGTGATTCTGAGCTAGAGGGAGACCTAAGTCAATGTAGCTCCCTAGTGGAGGAGTCAAAGGCAGATGCCCTATCTTATTCACCCATCAAGGTGCATGCTCTAACTTTCCAAGGTTATATTGGTCGCACATATCTTGCAACTGATGCTTTGCATTGCTTCTACTTTGTTGCACTGCCATTAGCTTAGTTTACACATCGTGTATGTGAATACACCCTGCCTATCCATTTTCAGTAAATATTCCATCTGTCATCATACCATATTTATCCATTCAAATGATGTACTTGTGTATCAGATGTTCAAAAGGAAGAGGGCGATTGCTGATCGCGGAGGAGCACGAACAAAGTATTTGGAAAAGGTAGTGACACCTGATAAATCAAATAGCCCATTAGTGTAATTGCAATATCACCAGACCCAGAAAACACGGCCACAACTCTAGCAGACTCTAGCCCTACTACACTGGCCATCTCTAATGCCCCAACTCAGCAGACCCCAACTGCCGCAAATAGTATGATGATGCCAGTTGACATAGCACCAGCTCTACGACGCAAAACCCCCATTCCAGCAAAGAGTACACCAAATCCAGTTGCCAAATCCCTTTTCGAACGAGAGAGAGCCCCAATTGCAGCAAATAGGACTCATGTTCCACTTCTTCCCAGTTTAGAAGACGAAGCTTATATTGTTGTCAGGAACTTTGTGCGCATCTTTCCTTCATGGAAAGATTATACCACAGACAAAGAACAATTTCCAATCTTCCTCCGCAACTTACGCGTAAGTAATGTACTAATGTTATTCATGGTAATTACTGCATATGTTTCTGCTGACAGAAGACACAAGATTTTATTCTTTTAAATAGGCGAGGACCAAACTAGATAGTCAAGACAAGCAAGGGTTGGTTGCGCTTTTCAAGGACTCGTTGATGAAGTATCGTTCCTACCTGAGGCAAGCGCACTTCGATGGCAAGCCTCTAAACAAAATTTCTGTAAAGTCTCCGATGCTACATTTATCAGACAGTGACTGGAATAATCTTGTTACACATTGGTCTCGTCTACAGTGTAAGGTACTATCTATGATATCACATCACAATTTGAACTACATTTCTGCATGTGCCTTAACATCTCACTTGTACGAAAACTGTTTGCAGAAGAACATTCATTCTTAAGGGACCACAGAATCTCGCAACTATACTACACACTGCATTGCTCCTGTGAGTACCTCTTGCCCTGTATGACCATACTTACTTTCATAGCTGGTTGATTATGTAGCATCACTGCACATGTTAGCCTCGTTATCCTCCATTTGGTGGACATTATAAGATCCGTATTGACTCTTACATAAATTTAGAATCAATCCAATGCTTTTGAAGAGGTTTAGCTCTGTAGTCCTCTTGTAAGGACTGAACGTCGTCTATCACTGTACTTACATTAACAGCTACTCCCTCTGTCCCATAATATAAGAGCGTTTTGCACAGTACACGAGTGTTCAAAACACTCTTATATTATGGGAAGAGGGATTGGTTCATTGTGTAGCGTTCTACATCTTATCTCCCTCGCCCACCATTTACTAAAAAATATCAGATCTATATTTAATCTTACCAAAAAGTTGAATACATAGACAATGCCAGTGCAGAAGTGTAGCCCATTGCTCTTGTCAGTACATTTTGTCCAGTAACGCTTGTACTTCCAAGGATTGGTAGTTGATTATGTAGCATCAATCTGCATCTTATCTTCATTATCCTCTATCCCTTCCAATATTATCATATCTATAATTACTCTCTACAAAATATAGAGTACAGGAAATGCTTATGAAGAAGATTATGTGCTGAAATTTTTGAGTTATCCTTCCCTTGACATGGAGAAGGGCATTATAAAGCCGGTGTTAACTGTTAATGTAAGTTAGTCCTTCTAAAGCCTTTATCCTCAACTGCTATTTAATTTGCTCATACTCCCTATCATCAACTGCTGTTTAGTTTGCTGTTTCTATCAAAATGCATGTTCGCAACAACTGTAAGTTCCAAGTTTTACTTGTAAAATCAAATTCCTTATTCATACCAAGCACATTACTCAATACTCCCTATATTTATGCTTATTTTTGTGGATCTATAATCCAGTGTGTGGTGAAGCAGCCCACGTTTGCACCTTGTCATCTCCTGTTTTATCTTACTGATGTGGCTGTTGATATGAACAACATGCCATGCACATTAACCAAAATAGAAACAATGATTGTCATTTCCCTTCATCTATGCTTGTTTTGTTGACATGGTAATCCAGTAGTGTGGTGAAGCTCCCCGCATTATGAACAATGCCAAATTATGCTATTGATATTTTGAACTTACTCTTTATTTTCTAATTTGAAATTGGATGGAATTGATAGCACAGTTACCATCTTTGTTTACACACGTGCAAAACCTGTCATCTCTCTGCTTGTTTCAGGGTGATATGCCTGATGGCATGCACAAGTCTGCCAAAGGTTGTGAGACAAACCCAACATATATTGCCGCAAAGAAGGCAAAACATATTGAAGATAGCGAGACAACCCCAAAGTCTTGTCTTGATGCAGTATTCAAGTTACTTGAGACTAGTAGTCAGACAAGCTCACAGAATTCGCTCTCTGAATCAGTTCGACTTCTTCAGTCCCAAGTTCTAGCAGAAAGGCATTCCGCAACTCAACTTCGACTTGAAGTCCTATCTCTAAGAAAGATTGCGGAGAACACCAATGAGAACCTCATTGCTAAACAGCCACACCTGGAAGCTATGACCGACATGCTAGGCCAGTCTCACAGCCTTGCTCAGCAGCTTGCGCAGCAGTTCCCGCACAAGGCTAACCTTTCTTGAACAGTCTTGGAAGTGGTATTGGTTCAGTATTATTTTGTTACGCTGCAATGGCGCCCAATTTTTGTAATCTGCTTCTTCGTTGCGCTTTATGATCACTGGTGGCGAACTTCGATGCCCAGTGGATGTAATATACCATAAATCCTTTATTGTATAGTGTAGGTTTATTCTAAGTTACTATGTCGTAATTTCTTTATTGTATAGAGTAGGTTTGTTCTTAATTCCTACTAGTTACCGTATATGCCATCATTCGCTATCTGGAAAAAAAGGGCGAAAATCTGATGTAGTCGACCGGGCTGAAACATTCGCCTCTAACGGGCCTGCATTTTAGTGGGCCACAATTGGGCCGGCCTGCAACTTTCTTGGGCCTGAAAGGCCATTGGGGCCTTCACACTTTGCATCAGGCCCACAACTTACACGGGCCTTTATTCGGCCCAAAGTTTAGTTGGGCCTTTAGTGGACCCAGCGCTTAGTTGGGCCCATGTAGCTTTGGGCCATTAATAGGCTGAATATTCTGCTGGCCTGTTACGGCCCAGAAGAAACCATGGGCCTTTAGCAGGTCGAAATGCATGTTGGGCCTCAATTTTCACTAGTCGTCGACGGGCCTTCAGCAGGCTGAAATGTAGACCGGGCCATTATTGGCCCAGTTATATGACGGGCCATTACTAGGCCGAAACATATCTCGGGCCTTAGTTGGCCCACTGATATCATGGGCCTTTAAGAGGCCGAAAGCTTAGTAGAGGAATCAACGGGCCGAATTATACGACAGGCCTTTAACAGGCCCAAAGTCACGTTGGGCTGAACTGTTGCCACCTTGATCACGGGCCGTTAGAGGGCCGGATGTCGTGTCGGACCATATATGGCCCATGGGCAGCATGGGCCATTCCCAGGCCGAAAGACACACCGGGCTGAAATGGGCCCATGTCTACATCGGGCCTCTAATAGGCCGAAATGTCACTGGGCCGTAATTGGGCCCAAATATTCGGTGAACAATTAACAAGCCAGATCTGGCTTCGGGCCGTAAATGGGCCATGTTTAAACAGGCCGTTAGTGGGCTGGCCCACTAGTACCTGAGTAAATACTACGGGCCTTTGACTGGGCCGGCCTTTTTAACCTATATGGGCCTCTATTGGGCCCTGCCATGTGTCAACGTATCATAGGCACGTCTCCTCCATTGGACGGACGACATCTGGCCCACCGAGGAGCCGACACGTGTTTCCTCCAGCCAATGATGGTTTTACGCGTGGAAAATCCCCATTGGTCCGGGCTGTTAACGGGTTATCGGATCCAAACCGGAACCCGATAGCTTAACGGCGACCCGTTATGGTGGATGCCACGTGTCGGTCACCCTTGACGAAAGCACTTCCATGACACGCCATTTATCATCATGGAAGTGGACACGTCCGTGATGATAATTTTGGTATTGTCATGGAACACTTCTACGACAGCACATGTATGACTATCTTGATTCTGTCATAAAATCGTCATGGATGTACATGCATGACAAAAAATGCGACCTACTGTGACAAACACGTATCATCACGGAAGTGGTTTTTTTGTAGTGTTTGACTCTTGCATAAAAAGTAAATACATAAAAGTAAAAGATAGCCCCTTCGCAGAGAGAAGCAAAGGTTGTCATGCGCATTTTGGTTTGTATGCACAATCTCTTAATGCAAAAGAACGTCACGCTATATTGCCCCTTATGACAGCAACCTTTATTATGTAGTCTGTCGCTTTTATTACTTTGCCATCACAAGTTCGTACAATGCTTATTTTCCCTTACACTAAAAGATCAAACATATTTGGAAGCAATTTTTATTGCCTTATGCACCGATGACAACTTACTTGAGGGATCTTACTCAATCCATAGGTAGGTATGGTGGACTCTTGGGTTTACAGTTTTTGGATGCACAAGTAGTATCTCTACGTAGTGCGAATTTTTGGCTAGCAAAGATATTAGGCGAGCACCACATGTTGGAGGATCTATGAAAATAGAACTTCTATATGAATATGAACAAACATAAATCATTACGTTGTCTTCCTTGTCCAACGTCAACAATTTGGCATAAAATATTTAAAGGGGGCTCACAATCATAAAAGATGTCCAAGATGGTATATTTGCATGTGAATCTTCTCTTTCCTTATTAATTCTTTCATGAATTGCATCATTGACCAATGGTATATTTGTTACTTTCAATAAATTTTACCACTTATACTTTTCCTTATGTGATGTCATTACTTACCATAAGATTAGCATATGATCTTTTTCATTATTTCCTTTATTTTGATTGAAACAAGAAAGTAAAGAAGCAAAAACCCAAACTAATCTTTATTATATAACTCTCAACTCAATTGCATAGATGGATAGATCATGAAACTAGCACTCAAAAATAGATCATACTAAACTTTTATTCAACTAAATCATGAAATAACTAAGGATCAAACTAAAAACTGGTGAAAGTAATAATAGTGATGGTGATACAATACCGAGGCATCTCCCCCAAGCTTGGTGAAAGCCAAGGGGAGTGCCCATACTCGTGTATTTAAATCTCCTTCTTTGGTGATGGTGGTGGTGGTGATGAAGTGGTGAGCTTGTCCCTCCCTCAAACTTTCGATTCCCCAGAGTGCTCGACGAATCAACTCAGTGTTCTTCTCCACCTCAGCCATAATATGTTTATTCTCCAGTCCCCAAGATTTTGTTCCTGCATCATTTTCTCTAGGACGAGATATGTCCCAATTGGATGGTATGTGCACACGAGGAGTATTTTCAACCCCATAGTTGTGAATCAAATTATGAAAATTGTTTCGATATAACCTGTGTAAAGGCCTCCTTGGAGGGAGTCCTTCATGCACTTCATGACTCCCCCTCTCGGAGGCCGGAGGGTGGACTCCAAGCGAGTTCCCTTCATCTTCTTCCATGGCAGCCTCCTCAATTCCCTCTCCCCTTAATTCCACCTATAGCAACCAAGCATCGCCTTCTACATTGTTGGAGGAGGGAGAAGACATGATGCGTGGCTTGACAGATCTGATAGAAAACAACATGAAACAAGAACAGAGGATATTTCCATGATATGGTGGTCAAATCGTCCGGGGGTATATATAAAGAATTTTTATCTTGGGAAACAAGTATACGGAAGAAAAACGGAGTTGGGAAGGTGCCCGAGGGGCCCATTACCCACCAGGGCACGCCAGGTGGGGCAGGCGCACCCTGGTGCCTAGTGGGCACTTGGGTTGCCTTCCCGATTGTTTCTTATTTTTTTATTTTTTTCTAATATTCCAAATCTGGCAGAAAATATTTTTGCCGAATTTTTGGAGTTCGTTTATTTACCATATCACGTACCTCTTCCTTTTCAGGGTTCTGGAGTGTTTTGGAAGGTTTTTTTATGTGTTCCTCCGGTGTCATGGTTTGAAAAATATTAGTTTCAACATTAGTAGGTGTACCTGAAATATAGTGCTTAATTCTTTGTCCACTGACCACCTTCGGATTGGTGCCTTCGGCATTATTGATATTAATAGCTCCGGAGTGGTAAACTTCTTCGATGATATATGGTCCTTCCCATTTGGAAAAAAGTTTTCCTCCAAAAAATATAAAACAAGAATTGTACAATAGAACATATTCACCAACCTTGAATTCTCGCTTTTGGATTCTTTTGTCATGCCATCTTTAGACTTTTTCTTTGAATAATTTGGCATTTTCATAGGCTTGGGTTTTCCATTCATCTAAGGAGCTAATATCAAACAACCTCTTTTCACCGGCAAGTTTGAAATCATAATTGATTTCTTTAATTGCCCAATATGCTTTATGTTCTAACTCAAGAGGCAAATGACAAGCTTTTCCATAAACATTTTGTATGGAGACATACCCATAGGATTCTTATAAGTTGTTCTATAGGCCCAAAGTGCATCATCAAGTTTCTTCGACCAATTCTTTCAGGACCTATTGATAGTTTTTTGTAATATCAACTTTATTTCTCTATTGCGAAGTTCAACTGGACCCCTAGATTGAGCATGATAAGGAGATGGAATTCTATGGTTGACATCATATTTAGCAAGTAATTTACAGAAAGCACCATGAATAAAATGTGAACCACCATTAGTCATTAAATACCTAGGGACTCCAAACCCCGGGAAGATAATTTATTTAAGCATTTTAATGGAGGTGTTATGATCAGCACTACTAGTTGGAATAGCTTCTACCCACTTAGTGACAAAATCAACAGCAACCAAAATATGTGTATACCCAGTAGAGGAAGGAAAAGGCCCCATAAAGTCAAAGCCCCAAACATCAAATGGTTCAATAACAAGTGAATAATTCATAGGCATTTACTGACGTTTACCAATATTACCAATTCTTTGACATTCATCACAAGAAAGGACAAACTTACGAGCATCTTTGAAAAGAGTAGGCCAATAAATACCAGATTGTAATACCTTGTGCGCAGTTCTATCTCCCGCATGATGTCCTCCGTAGGCTTCAGAGTGACATTTCCGTAGGATTTGTTCCTGTTCATGCTCAGGTACACAACGTCTAATAATACCATCTACTCCTTCTTTATAAAGATGTGGGTCATCCCAAAAGTAATGTCTTAAATCATAGAAGAATTTTTTCTTTTGTTAGTATGTGAAACTAGGTGGTATAAATTTAGCAACAATATAGTTAGCATAGTCTGCATACCAAGGAGTATTATGAGAAGCATTTATGATAACTAGTTGTTCATCTGGAAAGCTATCATCAATGGGCAATGGGTCATCAGGAATATTTTCTAACCTAGACAAGTTATCAGCTACGGGGTTCTCAGCTCCCTTCCTATTAGTAATATGAAAGTCAAATTCTTGTAGCAAGAGAACCCACCTAATAAGTCTCGGTTTAGCATCTTTATTTTCCATAAGGTATTTAATAACAGCATGATCGGTATGAACAATTACTTTATAATCAACAACGTAAGATCTGAATTTATCACAAGCAAACACAACTGCTAAAATTCTTTTTCAGTAGTAGCATAATTTCTTTGGGCATTGTCTAGAGTTTTACTAGCATAATGAATAACATTTAGTTTCTTATCAACTCTTTGTCCTAGAACAACACCAACAGCATAATCACTAGCATCACACATAATTTCAAAAGGTAAGTTCCAATCAGGTGGTTGAACAATAGGTGCAAAAGTTAAGGCTTTCTTAAGTGTTTCGAAGGCTTCTACACAATCATCATCATAAACAAATGGAACATCCTTTTGCAAGAGATTAGTAAGAGGCCTAGAAATTTTGGAGAAGTCTTTAATAAACCTCCTATAGAAACTAGCATGGCAAAGGAAACTACAAATACCTTTAATTTCTTTAGGACATGGCATTTTCTCAATTGCATCAACTTTAGCTTTATCCACCTCAATACCTCGCTCAGAATTTTTTTGCCCCAAGACAATGCCTTCGTTCACGATAAAGTGGCACTTCTCCCAATTCAAGACAAGATTAGTCTGTTCATATCTCTGCAAAACTAGATCAAGATTAGTCTGTTTGCATCTCTGCAAAACTCGATCAAGATTAGTCGACGTTCGCATAACACCACTAAGGGAATCACAACATACATATCATGAAAATATCGAACGAAAATCAAATTTACATGATTACTTATGACGAGACTTCTCCCATGTCCTCAAGAACAAAAGTAACTACTCACAAAACATATTCATGCTCAAGATCAGAGGGGTATTAAATATCATGATAGATCTGAACATATAATCTTCCACCATATAACCGGCTAGCATCAACTACAAGATGTAATCAACACTCCTAGTCACCCATAGGAACCAATCCGAGGTTTTGATACAAAGATTGAACACAAGGGATGAACTAGGGTTTTGAGAGGAGATGGTGTTGATGAAGATGTTGATGGAGATTAGCCCTCCCACGGTGAGGGAGGGGTTTGTTGGTGATGACGATAGCTTCGATTTCCCCCTCCCGGAGGGAAGTATCCCCGGCGGAATAGCTCCGCCGGAGAGCAAAAGTGCTCCTGCCCAAGTTCCGCCTCGAGATGGGGACACTCCGTCCCGAAAGTCCTCTCTTTATATTTTTTCTAGGTCAAAAGACCTTATGTACGAGAAGATGGGCACCGGAGGTGGGCCAGGGAGCCCACTACCCACCAGGGCGCGCCTGGAGGGGGTGGTGCGCCCTGGTGCCTAGTGCGCACCTGGGTGGCCCCCTCTGGTATTTATTTTCTCCAATATTTTTTCTATATTCCAAAATAATTCTCCGTGAAATTTCAGCTCATTTGGAGATGTGCAGAATAGGTATCTCTAACATAGCTTTTTCAGGTCCAGAATTCTAGCTACCGGTATTCTCCCTCTTTGTGTAAACCTTGCATATTATGAGAGAAAAGGCATTAGAATTACTCCACAAAGTGTTATAATGGATAATAACACTATAAATAAGAGTAGGAAAACATGATGCAAAATGAATGTATCATACATGCAAACCCCCTGCATAAGAATAAATAAATGAATTACTACATGCAAACCGGATTATATTCATAGAAACCGGAGCATGTTCGTTACCTTTTGGACATAATCCATTGGGAAAAAAATGACCGGACATAAACCAGTCTAAGGGCCTCTTTGATTCCCAGGATACTGAAAACACGGGAATGGGGAAAGTATGGGACTGGAGTGCTAAATCCAATAGGATTAGCAAAGAGTGTTCAACGGCACGTGAAAAACAAAGGAATTGTAAAAATAGGTTGAAGAAAAATTCCTATGGAATCCAATCCTATGTACTAGTGTAAAAAACGCTCTTGTACTTATGGGACGGAGGGAGTACTAGCTAAGCTGCGACGACGCTCTTGCTCCGCTGATGGCGATAAACCGAGTGGAGGACGAAGTGATGGCGTGTTTTCAATGGCCATATCACCACATTGCTTTCTATGGCCATATCGCCTGCTGGTTCACTGGGCTGCCATATTTCACACTCCTCTAACGTACTAGTACTAGTATTTATATACCGCATGATTCTTTCCTCCTTCTTTCCTTGCCGACATGGGAGAAAGCCAACATCTGGGTCGACGTGTCATGCACCAGATTAGAGTGGGGAACGGAAGGAGAGCCTCACCCCGGTCGTAGCACCGCAGTAATAATGACTATAATGAGCAGTCAAATCACAAGACCCCACCTTTCCAGTAGTAATGAGCCATCAAATCACACAACCCTATCTTTCCAGCACTAAGTTGAATCCGCTACTCCCTCATCTTCTCGCCTCTCTGTCGAACCGACTAGGCGGAACTGCCCCGCCTACCGCGCGAGAAAAGCCCCGCCCTCAACTTTTAAATACTCCTATAATTTTGTATGGAAAAGTCTAAATAAAAATTTAGAGGTGGAGCTCAGCATGCACTATGACGAGAGCGTGATCACCACATTCTAGAAGAACGCACGGGGCTGCGGATGCTCCGGGCCAGTGCCCGAGTGCCCTTCCACCATGTTCCATGCGCAGAGGTGCTCACCAACAATAGTACAAGAGTGTCAAGCACCGACAAGAAAAGGTTGTTGTCCGCCATGACCTTCTACACGCAGGTATGCAACACCGAGCTCAGCTTGTTGCCAGAGTTCATCATTGACAAGGCAATGACGAGTATAGCCAGCACACTGGATTTCCTTTTGCCACGTAAGCAATCCCAGAAAACCAAATGAACTTTCAGCTAAAAATGGTCGGGATCAACCAGGATATATAAGGATGGCATGCCAATTTTGAGGATTTGAAGGTTAGGGTTCAATTCAGACCCGGAGTACAAGTTTACGGTTTATTTTATACTTTTCTCATTTTGTATCGATGAATTGTGCCATGGAGCAAAAAAATAAAAGAAAAAGGTGGTACATGTAAACAAATACAGTTCAATCTCTAGCTAGAGATTAGGAATGTAAACCGAGCATGTGTTTATACGTATAGGTTAGTTATATCAAACCTATAAAGTGCGGTACAAAGTGCGGCGTGCAGTTAGTCACATTAAATAGAGAGTTTCTTTTCTTTAATGTCACGTACAAAAATTAATACAATTCTTGTAGAGAGAAAAAGAAAAATCACTCCACTATATATATAGGCAGGAGCCTGAGCGCTTGCTTTACCAGGGTTGCTCTCTTCACTCTCTTACCCTCTCCAGATCTAAACAAGGCAGCGGTGCCCACATCCTCTCTGTGCTCACCACTGGTCACAGATCCGGCCGGACCCCCTCGGCCATGGTGTAGGGGAGTAGGTGCATCCTTCACGCGGTCATCGGCAGCGAGGAAGGAAACCCACAGCTGCCAGCGTGTCCCGATCGGATGCCTGTGCTGTTCACTCCGACACAGCGCCGACTCGGGAGGTCCTCCAGCCCCATCTTCCTCCATGCCATATTGTGGCCAGATCCGCCCTCCAGCTGCCCTCCTAGCCACATCCCGACGACCCTCAGGTATAACTTCCTCGGAAAATGGCCTTGCTCTACTGCCCCAGCTCCCCACGTGGATGCATGTGGGTCTTTTTCTACTTCCATTAGTTCTTCCAAAGCCGCCTAATCTTTTAGTATTATTAGTGGTAAAGATACTTCATGCAATCGAATCTAGGACTTGGTTCAAACAGAGAAGAAAGGGTGGAAAGTCGTAGCATGAATCTAGGACTTGCTTAAAAGAGGAAATAACAGGGGGGGATTAGTAGAGACTGGATACCCAACCGGTCTCTTGGTTGAAGAGGTAAATAAAGGGAAAATGCTGTACAAACAGGATAAGGAACAGATCTATTATTGGTTAAAAAAGGGAAAGAAAGTGGCGGCTGGGGGACAAGTCAACAGAGTATGCCTAGGATTAGATTTACTGCCCTCACATAGTAAAAGGTGGGTAAAGAGAACAAAATTTGGGACCAGCCCAGATCTTGATTGGATGTTGGCATCACCACTTTACGCCTCCCTGTAGGTACATGGCGCTGATGCGTCCACTGTCGCATGCCCTTATACCACTTTTTACTATTGTTAATGTAAGGGCGCTTGTAGAATGAAGCAATCCCACTATTACAGTAAGGACATGTCTAACCAATGTTATTGTTAATCTAATGCCTCTAGTAATATGATGCAATTAAACTGTTTTACAAATGGTACTCTCCTGCTATATTTCCCATTATGATAAGTAAGTTGCTTCTTGATATGTCTCTGTCGTATCTATAAATTTTTATTGTTTCATGCCAATATTATACAACTTTCACATACTTTTGGCAACAATTTGTATGATTTATTGGACTAACATATTGATCCAGTGCCCAGTGTCAGTTCCTATTTGTTGCATGTTTTTTGTTTCGCGGAGTATCCATATCAAACGAAGTCCAAACGCGATAAAAATTTATGGAGAATTATTTTGGAATATATGTGATTTTTGGGAGGTGGAATCAACGCAAACGGAGGCCCACGACCTCCACAAGATACCAGGGCGTGGCCCAGCCCTTAGGCGCGTGGTGGCCACCTCGTAAGGCGGTTGCTGCTCTACTTCGGGCGCAAGGAAGCTTATATTCGGAAAAAATCATGTTAAAATATCAGCGCAATCGGAGTTACGGATCTTCGGGAATATAAGAAACGGTTTTCGGTCAGAAAACAGGACCGTGAAACAGAAGAGAACAAAGAGACAGATCCAATCTCAGAGGGGCTCTCGGCCCTCCGCCTCCATGGAAGCCATGGTCCAGAGGGGGAACTCTCCTCCCATCTAGGGGGAGGCCAAGGAAGAAGACGAAGAAGGGGGGCTCTCTCCCCCTCTCTCACGGTGGCACCAGAACACCGTCGGGGCAATCATCGTGTGACGGCGATCTACCCCAACAACTCCGTCATCTTCACCAACATATTCATCACCTTCCCCCATCTATCTATAGTGGTCCACTCTCCCGCAACCTGATGTACCCTCTACTTGAACATGGTGCTTTATGCTGCATATTACCATCCAATGATATGTTGCCATCCTATGATGCTTGAGTAAATTTTTGTTGTCATATCGGTAATTGGTGAATTGCTATGATTGGTTTAATTTGCTTGTGGTTATGTTGCTGTCCTTTGGTGCCTATCATATGAGCGCGCGTGTGGATCACACCATAGGGTTAGTTGTATGTTGATGGGACTATGCATTGGAGGGCAAGAGTGACGGAAACTTCTTCCTAAAATAGAAATTGATGCATACGGGATTGAAGGGGGACCAATTTATATGTTAATGCTATGGTTGGGTTTTACCTTAACGAACGTTAGTAGTTGCAGATGCTTGCTAATAGTTCCAATCATAAGTGCATAGAATTCCAAGTAAGGGATGACATGCTAGCAGTGGCCACTCCCACATAAAAACTTGTTATTGGTCTAGTACCGTAGTCAATTGCTTAGGGACAATTCCGCAAATCCTACCACTACTAATCCACACTCGCTATACTTTAATTGTACTTTAATTAGGACAACACCTACTTTTTATTTTTACGTTCTTTAGTATCTTGCAAACTTATCCCTTCATACCTACAAAGCACTTCTAGTTTTATTCTTGTTCTAGGTAATGCAAACGTTAAGTGTGCATAGAGTTGTATCGGTGGTCGATAGAACTTGAGGGAATATTTGTTCTACCTTTAGCTCCTCATTGGGTTCCACACTCCTATTTATCGAAAAAGGCTACAAACGATCCCCTATACTTGTGGGTTATCACTTCTTTACGATGGTGCATGTCCTGGTGTCCCCACCGTCCCATGCCATTGTACCAAATCTTTAGCTGCTGTTAATCTAATGTATCTGGTAAAACAAGCAATGCCACCATTAAAGTAATGCCATATTTGACTAATGTCATTGTTGATTGTAATGCTTCTGGTAATATGAAGCAATGCTGCCATTCTAAAACTTCTACTGTCCTTGCGTGATTGCCATGAAGATAATGAAGTTGCTTCTTTTCATTTCGTGTATGTTTCATATCTGGTTATTGACCAGTAACAGTTTTCTTTCTATCTTTTTTGTGCAGATAGGGATATCCATTTCACCTTGTTGCTATTGTGACCTTTTGGTGAACTACACAAAACACGTTTTTTTAAAAGAGTGTCTTGTGCAGTTCTACTAAAATGTCACATGGGCAATGTCTCTCAATTTTAGTGGAACTACACAATGGGTGATTGGAGTTCCTAACCTCTTCGGCTAATTCTGCGGGTAATCTCGTGCAACAGTTTATTTGCCTTTGCAAGATTACACTACAAAAAAAGACACATCCGTGACATTTTGGCCTGAACGAAAACTTTTTCTGTCATGCTTATGACACTTCTATGACGATAATTGTGACAAAAGCACGTATCATCATAGATGTGGTGGGCTCCTACTTCTATGACAAAAAATCATGACAGAAAATGGGCTTTTCGTCCTGGGCGGGCCGGGGACGCACCTGCATGACATTCTTTGGGCCGTCCATGACGGAAAAAATCGTGGTAGAAGCGAGGGCGAGGAAAATTTCGGGGAGTTCCCGATTACAGTGGGTGGTCGGGGCCGAGCGATGCATGGAGGGATTGCGCATTTCTCTCGTACATGTACGCGCTTGTGTGCGAGGCGTTGGGCTCTAGCTGAACCCGAGCGAGGCATTCGCTTACTGAACCCGAGCGATTGCACTAGCTACGTTACTGAACCCGAGCGATCGATCCTTGGCTGTTAACTGAACCGGAGCGATTCCTTCGCTACTACTGCTAACTGAAGCTGATCGAACCTGTTGCTGCTGCCTCTTGTTGAACAGTGACCGTTGTTGGGGGTTGGATGAACAGTTCTCGATGGGGGTTGGATGAACAGGACCCCGTGGTAGTAGAGGCCGTTGTCGCTGGATGAACAGGACCCCGATCGAGAGGAGGCCTCCACACACCATCCGATTGAGCCGGTTGGGGTGGATGAAGAGGACCCCGTGGAGGGCTGGTTAAACAGTAGCCGGTGGAGGGTGGATGAACTGGACCCCATGGAGGGCTGGTTGAACAGTAGCCGGAGGAGGCTGGATGAACAGGACCCCGTGGATGAACAATAGCTGGTGGAGGCAGGAGGAAGTCTATGTTGGATGAACAGTAACCCGTGGAGGCTGGAGGAAGTCGACAGTGGATGAACAGTAGCCGTGGAGGCTGGAGCGAGGCAGTAGACGGTGGATGAATAGTAGCCCATGGAGTCCCGTTTTGTGGTACGCCACACCCCTCCCGATGAACAGGACCCCATTTCGACCGTAGGCGCTCCAACACAAGTCGGTTTCCTCCGTTTTGCGGTATGCCACACCCCTCCTGATCAACAGCACCCCGTTTCGACCGCAGTCACTCAAACAGAAGGCCGTTTGCTCCATTCTGCGGTACGCCAGACCCCGTTTCGGCTATTCCGTCCAAGCCAGTTGGCTCCCGATGAACACGACGCATTTCGTTTCCTCCCGATGAACACGACGCAGTTTCTCCATTCCGACCCAGCCGGTTGGCTTCCGATGAACAGGATGCTATTGCTGCCATCCGTTGCCTCTCCATGTACACGAGCCCTGGCCGTACATATGCGCGAGTACGCGTTCGAGACCCCGCTCGTATGTACATACGTGGCCGTATTTTTTAGCATCTGGTTGTACGTACGTGTACACGGTTTTTACTGGACTACCTGAACTACTACGTCGAGGGCTCTACTACTACATGTGTCGTTGCTTTCTCGGCCACGGTTCATCGTTGCAGAGAGACCGATCGACTAGTATGTACGTACATGTTCGCGACCAGACAGACAACCCTATGTATGGTTTGACCGGGTGGGTCCCAGCTGTCAGGGAGGATAAGGAGGCACTTCCTTGCGTGCAAAGATATAACTGGTGGGTCCCAGCTGTTAGGGGGGAAATGTTTTTTTCGCAAAATACAGAGACCCTTCTGGTAGGTCCCCGCTGTCAGGTGGAGGAATCATTATTTTGCGCGTAATAAGGAGGCACTTCCTTGCTACGGTCGTGGACCCAGCTGTCAGCCTCTCCATGTATAGTCCTCTTCCGATGTAAGTCATTCCTTAACCATGTTGACCACGCCACGGTGAGAGCACCAAGGCGGTGGACGACAGCGAGGCCTAGGAAGGGAATGACCCAGGGCTGGGGAAGACTCGGCAGTTGTTTCCCACATGGAGGGGAGTACGAGGGTTTACTGGTTCGGCTGCAGTGTTAGGCTGCCATCGCCGGAGAATAATAGGAGGTCTGGGTGAGTACAGGGATGGCCAGGCCAGCAATGGGAGTAGGGTGGGCCGGTGAGGACTGCGCGGCAGCACAGCCGGCCACGTGAGGCAGGAGCAGGCGGCACGGCCGGCGCTGGTTTGGGCGGCTAGAGCAAGAAGACCAGAGGTTGAAGAAGCACGACGGCCATTGGATGGACATCGTACGGTCACTATATCTAGAATCATTTATATTGACTAAGTTGACAAAGCCCTCCGTCTGCGTCAACTTAGTAGGCCCACAAGTCAGCCTCCAAATATGGTGGGTCCCAGCGAGCAGGGGGAGTATTCATTTTTTTGTGCGTAATAAGGAGGCACTTCCTTGCGTGCGTAGATATAGCTGGTGGGTCCGAGCTGTCAGCGGGAGGAACATTTTTTTTTGCGAAATACAGAGGCCCTTCCGGTGGATCCCCGCTGTTAGGTGGAGGAATCATTATTTTGCGCGTAATAAGGAGGCACTTCCTTGCGTGCGGCCGTGGACCTAGCTGTCAGCCTCTCCACATACAGTCCTCTTCCCAAGGATGTCGTTCGTTGACCATGTTGACCACGTCGTGCCGAGAGCACCAGGGCGGTGGACGACAGCGAGGCCTAGTAAGGGAGTGATACGGAGCCAGGGAAGACTCAGCAATTTTTCCCACGCGGAGGGGAGTAGGAGGGTTTACTGGTTCGGCTGCCGTTGCCGGAGAATAACAACAGGTGTGGGTGGGTAGAGGGATGGCCAGGCCAGCGATGGGAGTAGGGTGGGGCGATGAGGCCTGCGCGGCAGCGCAACCGGCCACGGGAGGAGGGAGCAGGCAGTCCCGCCGGTGCTGGTTTGAGCGGCTAGAGCAGGAAGAGCAGAGATTGAAGAAGCATGACAGCCGTTGGATGGACATCCAACAGTCACTGCTCTCGTGTGTTGACTAAGTTGACAAGGCCTTGCGTGCGCGTCAACCTTTTTTTTAGGAAAGCCTACGTGTCAACCCAGTAGGCCCACAAGTCAACCTCAAATATGTGAAAAACAGCATAATAAATGTACAACCCATTGGCTAATTCTTAAGGATTTTTTTAAGCCCATATTCTTTTTGTTACCATTACAGCCCATATTCTGGCCACGGTTAAAAATTCAACCAAATTTTCATATTTCGGTGCGGTCCGAACTGTTTTTAATCCCGAAATTTCGTATCACGTTCAAACTAATTTAAAAATAATAAATTTATATCAATTTAAAATCCAACCTAATTTTTCCTGTGAAAAAAATTAAATTTGAAATCTCGAAATCTTAAAAAAAGATATTTGAAACTAATTGTCGGTTATCTGTGTTTTTAAAATTTACATCCCATTTCTTACTACTTCATTTTCTGGGCAAGCGAATACATCACTCTCGTCTTGAAAGATTTGCAGCCCGGCAAGGCTAAGAAAGCAAGTAGGCCTTTGTTGGGTATTTCTTTAAAAAAAAGTAGAACTGGGCTAGCCATTTTCAGAAAGAAAAAAACACAACTGGGCTCATTATGTGGTAAACATAAAATAAAACCCTGGCTAGACGGGCCACAGCCCCCGCACAGCCCCGTTGTTACCCTAATCTGTCTCTAAAACTAGTAGTACTAAATAACAACTGCTTGTTCCTAAAAAAAGTAAATAACAACTGCGCGACCTGCTGGATCCCTGGTGTCAGCCGCTTGTTGTGTAATTCTCTCATTTATTGACTACGTTGACAATATTGTGGGACCCAGATGTCCAACCATTAGAAGGAACCATTTTTTGGGCTTGTAATAATGAGGCACTTGCTTGCGTACAGCCATGATCCTGGTAGGTCCCTACTGTCATCCTCTCCACATACAGTCATCTCCTTATTCCTCTCGGTTGCTGAGCACGTTGACAACGCCACACGGCGGTGCACCACACATGGCGAGTGAACCAAGGTGGAGGACAACGGTGAGGCAGCGGACGGGAATGAACAGGACCCGTGGAAGATGCGGCAGTCTAGTCGCAGGTGGAGGGGAGTATGAGGGTTGACTGGTTGGGGTGCAGGTGCGTGTTGGGGCAGACGTCGCCGGAGAATAACAGGACGTGTGGGGGAATAGAAGGATGGACTGGCCAACGTTTGAGGGTATGGTAGGGTGGCGGAGGCGCAGCCAGCCGTGGGAGGCGGGAGCAGGCGGGACCGACGGGGTGGTTTGGTTTGGGCGGCTGGAGGAAGAAGCAAGAGATAGAAGATACACGACAGATGTCGGATGTCAATCCAACGGCTGGTATGCAGAATCATTTGTTGACTAGTAGGTCGACACCACCTTAGATAGGCTTTTTCCTCGTGGGTCCCAAATATCAGAATCCAAATCTGCCACGGCCATGCAGCCTTTCTTATGAAAATTTAAAGTCCATTTGGTGTGCTAGTTCAAAATAAGTTTGCATGGGTGCTGGTGGGGGCTAATCACTTGGGTTCTGTAATGAATAGTGAGCTCAAGCAGCCGGCGAGAGTGATGTTATTTCCCTTAGTTGGGATTTGTTACAATATTTCTCTCTTAATTAAACAAATGGCAAGCCATTTGCCTTGTTGATACGTCTCCAACGTATCTATAATTTATGAAGTAATCATGTTGTTATATTATCATTCTTAGATGTTTTACAATCATTTTATAGCAACTTTATATCATTTTTTGGGACTAACCTATTGACATAGTGCCCAGTGCCAGTTGCTATTTTTTGCTTGTTTTTTACATCACAGAAAATCAATACCAAACAGAGTCCAAACGCAACGAAACTTTTTGGAGATTTTTTCTGGACCAGAAGACACCCGGTGCGCCAAAGAAGTATCAGAGGGGAGCTCCGAGGAGAGCACAACCCACCAGGGCGCGCCTGGGGGCCTAGGCGCGCCCAGGTGGGTTGTGCCCACCTCGGTGGCCTCTCGCACCGCCTCTTCGCCCTATAAATTCCCAAATATTCCAAAAACCCTCGGGGTAACCCTAGATCAGAAGTTCCACCGCCGCAAGCCTCTGTAGCCATGAAAAACCAATCTAGACCTCGTCCCGGCACCCTGCCGGAGGGGGAAATCATCACCGGTGGCCATCTTCATCATCCCGGCGGCCACCATGATGAGGAGGGAGTAGTCCACCCTCGGGGCTGAGGGTTTGTACTAGTAGCTATGTGTTTAATCTCTCTTTCTCGTGTTCTTGAGATGTCACGATCTTGATGTATCGTGGGCTTTGTTAATATAGTTGGATCATATGGTGTTTCTCCCTCTCTATCTTGTTGTGATGAATTGAGTTTTCCCTTTGATATTTCGTTTTATCGGATTGAATAATTTTATGGATTTGAGAACACTTGATATATGTATTGCATATGAATACCCGTGGTGACAATAGGGTATTATATTGATTCACTTGAGATATGTTTTGGCACTCAACTCGCGGATTCCAGAGGTGACATTGGGGTAATCTATGCATAGGGGTTGATGCACGTTCTCGTCTTTTCTTTCTTCGGTAGAAATCTTGGGGCACTCTTTGAGGTTCTTTGTGTTGGATTGAGTATTATGAATCTGAATTTGCTTTGGTGTTATTTTAGTACGAACTCTTGATAGATCGATCGGAAAGAATAACTTGGTGTTATTTTAGTACAAACTCATGATAGATCGATCGGAAAGAATAACTTGGTGTTATTTTAGTATGAACTCTTGGATAGATCGATCGGAAAGAATAGCTACAAACAATTTATTCTTATGTTCTCCGCTAGATAGGAACTTTGGAGTGATTCTTCATCGCACTTTGAGGGATGGTTATATGATCCAATTAGATTAGCATTGTTGAGAGATTGCACTAGCGAAAGTACGGACCCTAGGCCTCATTTTCAAGCATTAAAATACCGTTTGTGCATCGTTTTATCAATTGCTACCTTGCTGTTTTTTATTGTTCTTATTACAAAAACCAATATCTACTATCCATATTACACTTGTATCACCATCTCTTCACCGAACTAGTGCACCTATACAAATTACCATTTGTATTTGGTGTGTTGGGGACACAAGAGACTCTTTGTTATTTGGTTGCAGGGTTGTTTGAGAGAGACCATCTTCATCCTACACCTTCCGCGGATTAATAAACCTTAGGTCAACCACTTGAGGGAAAATTGCTACTGTCCTACAAAACTCTGCGCTTGGAGGCCCAACACGAGTCTACAAGAATAAAGTTGCGTAGTAGACATCAAGCTCTTTTCTGGCGCCGTTGCCGGGGAGGTGAGTGCTTGAAGGTATATCTTTAGATCTTGCAATTGAATCTTTTAGTTTCTTGTTTATCACTAGTTTGGTTTATAAAAGAAAACTACAAAAAAATGGATTTGCGGTGGTCTCATGTTGTTCATCTTTATAATGTCTTTCTTGAAAATGATATAAAGGAAAATTGTGCTCAATTGCTAGAAGAAGAATTCAATAAAATGACTGGCATGAATGATGAGCATGATTGCAATGTTGTTAGTTTGAATTCTTTGAATATCCAAAATGCTAATGATGATTGCACAAGTCATGACAAAAATGTTTCTTATAAGCATGTCAATTTTTGTGGAGTGGAAAGACTTTGTGAAGACGTGCCTTATAGGGAAGATAGATTTTGTAAGAAGCATAAGCACGATAGGACCAATTTTTTGCTCAAAGTGATAGATGAATTTGCTGCAAAATTATGTTCTCTTTGTCCTATTACTTGTGAACTTTGCAATAAGGATGGTCATCTTAATTTCCAATGCAAACTTTTTCATGATCGAATCATGGCCAAATATTGTAATGACTTGATCACCCTTGAACTTTATAATGAGCTTTGTCTATTTTTGGGGAGTGAATAATTGACACATAAAAATAGTTGGTTTGAAGTATTCATTCTCACAGACGACATTGAAACTATTCTAAACAATATCTATATGTTTTGCATGGTAAATTGCAATGAGAATGCTTATATTGCCAACTATAGAAAGATGGGAAAACCAATAGAATATAAAAGGAATACTAATGAAAGGGTAAAGATTTCCACTTTCTCTCCTATTGTCTCTCATGATGAAATAGGTGACGAGGAGGAACTCCCGATTCAACCAATCTCATCAATAAGAAGCTTGAAAACATTAATTAAACCCACAAATGATGTGGTGAAGAAGAAGAAAAGAAGAAAGAATAGAGGTAAAAAGGTATCTCTCCCAAATAATGTTGCTCCTATTATTGTTGTGCCTCATGAAAATGAATCAAAAATAATTGTGGAAGATGATGCACTTGATGATGATTTTGCTTCTATGTCTTATGGCACAATGTCCGAGAGCACTATTGATGATCATTTTGTTATGCCTATTGCTTGTTGTGATGATTATGATTGGGAAGATAATGATACTTCTTATAATCTTGGAAATCTTTTTGGCACCAACTTTGGAAATTATGATGATAGCAATTGTTATACCGTTGGTGCTATTCATACTATTAATGATGAGAATAATTATGCTTATGATATGCCAAGCCACAAGCTTGGGGATGCTATGTTTGATGAGAATGACATGTTTGAGAATTTATTTGCTGCAATTAATGTTTATCCCAAGCTTGGGGGTGATATGATTAATGAAGATGATCTTTTTAGTCCCCCTACTTTGAATGATCAAATTTGCTATGATGATTGCATGCCTCCTATCTATGATGAGAACAAAGTTGCTACTTATGATGATTATTGTGATGATACTTATGTTATAAAAAGTGGTAATGATTATATTTATAAAACTTGTCATAGTTATGATTACCCTTTTTCTGAACATTACTCTTTTAATGTGGAAACAATTTATAGTATTCGAGTTTCATATGATACTCGCACCATTGTGAATGAGAAGAAATTTTCTTATGTGGGGAGTAATAAAATTTCTATGCTTGTGGATCATGAAAAGAATGCTTTATGTGATGGTTATATTGATGAATCTATTCATGATGCTACTGAAAATTATTATGAGAGAGGAACTTATGATTCATGATGCTCTCTTTATGTTTCAATCCTTATCTTTTATGCGAGCATCATTGAACTAATCATGCCTAGCTAAAAGGCATTAAAGAAAAGCGCTTGTTGGGAGACAACCCAACACTTTTACCTATTTTTTGTGTGTGTTCACATGGTTATGCTAATGTAGTAATCATGTTCTATTGCTTTTATTTCAATAAAGTACCAAGTAAAGCCTTTGGGATAGTGTGGATAATAGTAGACTTGATTCTGTGAAAAAACAGAAACTTTTGCGCCCAGTAACAGAATTGTTTAAATTCACTGCAGCATCTAAAAACTCGGAATGTTTTACAGTTGTTGGGTATACAAATTTTCTACGTTGTCCTAATTTTTCAGAAATTTTGGAGTTACAGAAGTATGACCTTACTTCAGATCTGTACGTATTCTTCTGTTTTTGACAGATTCTGTTTGCAATGCATAGTTTGCTTGTTTTATGGTTTCTATGGCTTATATTGCTTAATATAAATTGTGGAAATTGTAGAGTACAGTAGGCATTGTGTGATAACAATTATGAATCTCATCTTGACAGTACCAAAGTGAATGATTTGTCTTTATCATACTAACCCATCTCACGAAGTTCCATTAAGTTTTGTGTGATTGAAGTTTTCAAGTTTTGGGTGAGATATCGATATGAGTAGAATAAGGAGTGACAAGACCCTAAGCTTGGGGATGCCCAAGGAACCCCCAAGGTAATATTCAAGGAATATCCAAGCAACTAAGCTTGGGGATGCCCCGGAAGGCATCCCCTCTTTCGTCTCGGACATTATCGGTAACCTCACTTGGAGCTATAATTTTATTCATCACATGATATGTGTTTTGCTTGGAGCATCATTTTATTCTATTTTTATTTGCTTGCTGATATTTATAATAATGTCTTGCATCTATCATTTCAATAAAAATGTCAAGGATAGCCTTTACCATGCTTATTTTGCAAGTCTATTTGTTGCTGTTTCAAAACAGAAAGTTTATCTCTGTTGAAAAAATTCCTGAGAAAAGTAAGAATGTGATAAAATGTTGAAATTTTTTGCACAATAAGCTATGATAAATTTTCTACATGGTGATAAATTTTCATAATTTTTTGATTTAGGGAAGTGTGAAGAATATTGCACTCTTTACATACTGTACTGCTTAGACAGATTGCTGTTATGTTTGCATTGTGCGCATTTGTTTGCTTGTTTAATGATTCTATTTGAGGATATGAGTATTAAATATGCAGAGGAATTTAGTATGCAATGTTGAATAATAATTTTAGTGATTTGCTACAGTAGAGAATGATAAGGTTTTTGCATTGATTTGTACTAACTTATCTCACGAGTTCTTGTTGAGTTTTGTGTGGATGAAGTTTTTTAGATTTAGGAAACCGTGATATAAAAGGAATTAAGGAGACACAAAAGCTCAATCTTGGGGATGCCCAAGGCATCCCAAGTTAATAATCCAAGAAGTCTCAAGCATCTAAGCTTGGGGATGCCCCGCTAGGCATCCCACCTTTCTTCATGAACAACTATCGGTTAGTATCGGTTGAGCCTAAGTTTTTGCTTCTTCACATGAGTTGTGCTATTCTTGGAATGTCATTTTATTTTGATTTGCTTGCTGTTTTAATAAAATACTTAGATTTGAAAAAAATTAATAAGAGAGAGTCCTCAATTAGCTACCCCTTTACTCAACTACTCGCTTGATCTTCACTTATATCTTTTTGGAGTAGCTTGTCATTTACTCTTGTGCTTCACTTATATCCTATGAGTAAAATGTTGAATGAATTGAATATCATGAAGTTGAAATTATATCATGCCTAGTGGTAGCTTCACATTGGGTTTAGAAAGTGAAATCTTTTGAAGCTTGACAATCACAATATTGGTCATAAAAGCAATTCATGAATGATTACTATAAGGAAGAGAACTTTCACATGCAAATATATTATCTTGGAAATCTTCTATGACTGTGAATACCCATTAATTATTTTCAAACTTGATCAAATTAGTTGAAGTTGGACAAGGAAGACAACGTAATGAGTTATGGTTATGTATATTTGCATAGAAGTTATATTGTCATGGATCCTCCAACATGTGGTGTTTACCTAGGATCTTTTGCTAGCCAAAAATTTGTACTAAGTAGAGATACTACTTGTGCATCCAAAAACACATAAACCCAGTTTCTTGCCATGAGTGTCCACCATACCTACCTATGGATTGAATAAGATCCTTCAAGTAAGTTGTCATCGGTGCATAAAGCAATAAAAATTGCTCCTAAATATGTTTGATCTTTTATTGTAAGGGAAAATTGAGCGTTGAACGAACTTGTGATGGCAAAGTAATAAAAGTGACGGACTGCATAATAAAGGTTGCTATCATAAGGGGCAATATAACGTGACGTTCCTTTGCATTAAGAGCTTGGGCATCCAAATAAAAAGCGCATGACAACCTCTGCTTCCCTCTGCGAAGGGCCTATCTTTTACTTTTCAGTTTTTACTTTTATGCAAGAGTCAATAGAATGCATTCTCATTTCAACCTCAATTATTCTCTAGTTGGCAAGTATCATGTGGTGGGGAAAGATCTAGGCACATATGACCAGTCAAATATATTTGATCATGATTTATTATTGTTGACAATTATCTCTATGATAAATGAGTTAGGAGGTGAAATATTAAGCCCCTATCTTTCTCTGTGTTCGATGGATGCCATTTGTTCTAAGAATATGCTTTGAGTACTAGCAATCATAGAAGACTATATGATGATTGAGTATGTGGAGCTCTTACTTAGAGTCTGTTGAATAAGTTGAATTGCAATTGTTTGGTGACTAAGAATATAGGTTGTTGAGTTTCAAGAGGATTCATTGTTGGAACCTTAACATGTGAATTGGTTGCTATGTTAACATGAGAAGTTTTATGAGAAAGAATTGTTGTTATGATGCTAGGAAAAGTGATTGAAATTATCATTGATCAAACTTATGCACTTTGTTAGCATTCACACTTCATAAATTATTTCTTTTATCATTTACCTACTCAAGGACGAGTAGGAATTAAGCTTGGGGATGCTGATACGTCTCCAATGTATCTATAATTTATTAAGTATTCATGCTGTTAAATTATCATTCTTAGATGTTTTACAATCATTTTATAGCAACTTTATATCATTTTTTGGGACTAACCTATTGACATAGTGCCTAGTGCCAGTTGCTGTTTTTTGCTTGTTTTTTACATCGCAGAAAATCAATACCAAACAGAGTCCAAACGCAACGAAACTTTTTGGAGATTTTTTCTGGACCAGAAGACACCCGGTGGGCCAAAGAAGTATCAGAGGGGAGCTCTGAGGAGAGCACAACCCACCAGGGCGCGCCTGGGGGCCCAGGCGCGCCCAGGTGGGTTGTGCCCACCTCAGTGGCCTCCCGCACTGCCTCTTCGCCCTATAAATTCCCAAATATTCCAAAAACCCTCGGGGTAACCCTAGATCAGAAGTTCCGTCGCCGCAAGCCTCTGTAGCCATGAAAAACCAATCTAGACCCCGTCCCGGCACCCAGCCGGAAGGGGAAATCATCACCGGTGGCCATCTTCATCATCCCAGCGGCCACCATGATGAGGAGGGAGTAGTCCACCCTCGGGGCTGAGGGTTTGTACCAGTAGCTATGTGTTTAATCTCTCTCTCTCTCTCTCGTGTTCTTGAGATGTCACGATCTTGATGAATCGCGGGCTTTGTTAATATAGTTGGATCATATGGTGTTTCTCCCTCTCTATCTTGTTGTGATGAATTGAGTTTTCCCTTTGAGATTTCGTTTTATCGGATTGAATAGTTTTATGGATTTGAGAGCACTTAATATATGTATTGCATATGAATACCCGTGGTGAAAATAGAGTATTATATTGATTCACTTGAGATATGTTTTGGCACTCAACTCGCGGATTCCCGAGGTGACATTGGGGTAATCTATGCATAGGGGTTGATGCACGTTCTCGTCTTTTCTTTCTCCGGTAGAAATCTTGGGGCACTCTTTGAGGTTCTTTGTGCTGGATTGAGTATTATGAATCTGAATTTGCTTTGGTGTTATTTTAGTACGAACTCTTGATAGATCGATCGGAAAGAATAACTTGGTGTTATTTTAGTACGAACTCTTGATAGATCGATCGGAAAGAATAACTTGGTGTTATTTTAGTACGAACTCTTGGATAGATCGATCGGAAAGAATAGCTACAAACAATTTCTTCTTATGTTCTCCGCTAGATAGGAACTTTGGAGTGATTCTTCATCGCACTTTGAAGGATGGTTATATGATCCAATTAGATTAGCATTGTTGAGAGATTGCACTAGCAAAAGTACGGACCCTAGGCCTCATTTTCAAGCATTAAAATACCGTTTGTGCTCCGTTTTATCAATTGCTACCTTGCTGTTTTTTATTGTTCTTATTACAAAAACCAATATCTACTATCCATATTACACTTGTATCACCATCTCTTCGTCGAACTAGTGCACCTATACAAATTACCATTTGTATTTGGTGTGTTGGGGACACAAGAGACTCTTTGTTATTTGGTTGCAGGGTTGTTTGAGAGAGACCATCTTCATCCTACACCTCCCACGGATTGATAAACCTTAGGTCATCCACTTGAGGGAAAATAGCTATTGTCCTACAAAACTCTGCGCTTGGAGGCCCAACACGAGTCTACAAGAATAAAGTTGCGTAGTAGACATCACTTGTTTCAAAGAAAATATGACAGCCACAGCCGAGTTGAAAAGGGCAACAACATCTAAATCCAGCTTACAAACTGTACAAAAGCACGAGGGCTAATTGTTCATCAAGTTTAGACAAAACACAGATTGAAAAGGGCAACAACATCTAACTCCAGCACTATTTTCGGCAGTCAAAATCAAATGGATCGGTCAGGTCCATAGAATGAACATCCTGGGTTGTAAAATTTACTGGATTATGACCACAAGATGTTGTAAATAGAAGCCCGGCACGTTCAGAAGCCCTTTTGTCCACCTGAAACTCCTTTTTTTGCTCTTCGACATACCCATCCGTCAAAACCATGCTACTGATAAACTTAAGCCTGATGGACAATAGTAACCTCGCATTCAGCAGGAAGAATGTGACAAATCTAGTGTTTGCTTGGTTGGTTACATATCGTCCCAGCGTTATTGTCTTAAATCGAATGTCATGAGAACTGAGAAAATCCCGGTGCTTATGAATCCACCGAGTGGTTATAAATTTCTTACCCCGTCCTGTTGCCTAAATAGACATGAAGATTGAAAACAGTTAAGGTCTAAAAAAAGAGTGTCAAAAGAGCAACAATTGAATGGTTAATTCTAGTACACTATATGCGGGCTTCCAATGTGCGTGAAATTATCACCTTTATATACAACTTCTCCAGACATGGAAAGCATTGTAGCAAGCTAATAATCTTGTTTGGATCAAAACTATTCATATGGATATATAAGATCTTGACAGAATCCAGCACCATTGATAGGCTATCCATGGACAAACTCTTCATTGAGCATAGAACATAATATTAGTACAAAAAGTGTACTCCAAGATGATATAGAACTTACGCGCAGAAATTTAAAATGCAGCTTATGATTACAAGTGTAGATGATAATATACAGTACCTGAAGAACTGTGGAGCCAAACACCATCTTGAAATGAGCACAGAGATCATGTATTACACCCAAGGTCTCTAGTTTAGGCGCAGAGACGACAGTTATTTCCGACGGTGAATAACGAGAATCAAGGATCAACCTTTGAAGTGAAGGGGCATCTTCAATGATGAGTTGCCTTCCATCAAAAGAAATTCCAATTCTTACAAGGTTAGGCGACTTTATTTGGAGACAACCGATTCTAACTGTGAAAACAAGCACCAAAGCACTCCAGGGGAGGGCAACTGGAGTGGATGATGCTGTGCAATGAGGCCTCCGACATACGAACCCGCACAAGTGAAAGTTTTTTGAGAAATGGGAGTCGAAGGTTTAGTACCAGATTGTCTGGTAGGTTGCACAGCGCAAAGGTGGCGGTGTGGAGAGAGGAGGAAAACCGCGAGATGGACATTGATGCGGCTTGAACTACGTTGGTATTTCCCCAAAGAGGAAGAGATGATGCAGCACAGCTACGGTAGGTATTTCCCTCAGTGATGAGACCAAGGTTATCGAACCAGTAGGAGAACCACGCAACACTATGTAAACGGTACCTGCACACAAAGAAGAAATACTTGCAACCCGACGTATAAGAGGGGTTGTCAATCCCTCCCGGGTAAAAAGATAGATAAAATTGTAGTAGATTGGATAAATAGATCTCGCGGAAACGCGAAATAAAATACATAACAAAAAAGTAAAGCAAGGTATTTTTGGGTTTTTGGATTAATAGATCTGAAGATAAAAGTGAATAAAAATATATCTCAAAGGCAAATATGATAAAGAATAGACCCGGGGGCTGTAGATTTCACTAGTGGCTTCTCTCGAGAAAAATAGCATACGATGGGTAAACAAATTACTGTTGGGCAATTGATAGAACTTCAAATAATTATGACGATATCCAAGCAATGATCATTATATAGGCATCACGTCCAAGATTAGTAGACCGACTCCTGTCTGCATCTACTACTATTACTCCACACATCGACCGCTATCCAGCATGCATCTAGTGTATTAAGTTCATGGAGAAACGGAGTAATGCAATAAGAATGATGACATGATGTAGACAAGATCTATTCATGTAGGAATTGACCCCATCTTGTTATCCTTAATAGCAATGATACATACGTGTCATTTCCCCTTCTGTCACTAGGATTGAGCACCGTAAGATCGAACCCATCACAAAGCACCTCTTCCCATGGCAAGAAAAATCGATCTAGTCGACCTAACTAAACCAAAGATTCGAAGAAGAAATACGAGGCTATAAGTAATCATGCATATAAGAGATCAAAGAAACTCAAATAACTTTCATGGATAAAAATATAGATCTGATCATAAACTCAAAGTTCATCGGATCCCAACAAACACACCGCAAAAAGAGTTACATCAAATAGATCTCCAAGAGACCATTGTATTGAGAATCAAAAGAGAGAGAGGAAGCCATCTAGCTACTAACAACGGACCCGAAGGTCTACAATGAACTACTCACGCATCATCGGAGAGGCACCAATGAGGATGATGAACCCCTCCGTGATGGTGTCTAGATTGGATCTGTGGTTTTTGGAACTTGCGGCGGCTGGAATTGTGTTTCGTCGACTCCCCTAGGGTCTTTGGATTTTCGGGGTATTTATAGAGCAAAGAGGCGGTGTGGGAGGCGGCCGAGTTGGGCACAACCCACCAGGGCGCGCACGGGGCCCCCAGGCGTGCCCAGGTGGGTTGTGCTCCCCTCGGAGCCCCCCTCTGGTACTTCCTTGGCCCAACTTGTGTCTTCTGGTCCAGAAAAAATCACCAAAAAGTTTCGCTGTGTTTGGACTCCGTTTGGTATTGATTTTCTGTGAAGTAAAAAACAGCAATTGGCGCTGGGCACTATGTCAATAGGTTAGTCCCAAAAAATGATATAAAGTTGCTATAAAATGATTGTAAAACATCCAAGAATGATAATATAACAGCATGGAACAATAAAAAATTATAGATACGTTGGAGACGTATCAGCATCCCCAAGCTTAATTCCTGCTCGTCCTCGAGTAGGTAAATGATAAAAATAGAATTTTTGATGTGGAATGCTGCCTAACATGTTCATCACATATTCTTTTCTTTTGTAGCATGGACATTTGGACTTTTATATGATTCAAGGCAATAGTCTAGTTTTGACATGAAGATTTCAATACTCAAGCATATCAACAAGCAACCATGTCTTTCAAAATATCAACACTAAAGCAAGTTATCCCTAGCCCATTATGCTCAATCATTGATCCATTCATGAAACACACTCGCATATTAGCTACACCCAATGCTCAAGTACGATCATAGTGCCCCTTAGTTGGTGCTTTATAAGTGAAGATGGAGACTCAAATAAAAATTGCATAAAGTAAAAAAGAAAGGCCCTTCGCAGAGGGAAGTAGGGATTTGTAGAGGTGCCAGAGCTCAAAGCGAAAAACTAAGAGATAAAACATTTTGGGTGGCATGCCTTTCCTGTCAACGAAAACGATCGAGTAGTTCCCAATACTTTCCATGCTAGATATATCATCGGCGGTTCCCAAACAAAAAATAAAGTTTATTCCTTTTTCCACCATACTTTCACATTCCACGGCTAGCCGTATCCACGGGTGCTGTCCATACCAACACTTTCCAAGGAATTTATTATTTGACAACATAAAGTAAATTCATTTTTCATTTCGGGACTGGGCATCTCTAATACCTTTGTCGTACTCTCGTGCAATGACAAGTGAATAAACACTTATCTTGAGAATAACACATCTAGCATGAAAAAATATCAGCCACCCCCTACCGTTTCATGAGCGGTACGAGCACACAAAAAGGAAAATTATTTTGAAAATTAGAGATGGCACATACAAATTTGCTTAGAACGGCACGGAAATACCGCATATAGGTAGGTATAGTGGACTCATAAGGCAAAACTGGGTTTAAGGATTTTGGATGCACAAACTTAGTGCAAGGGAAGGTTAGCAAAAAGATTGAGAAGCATCCAACCAAGAAACAAAAAATCACATAAGCGAGCATTAAGCATAACTAACACCGAATAATGCACCACAAGTAGGATGTAATTTCATTGCATAAGTTTTAATTTTTGTGCTTGCATAGGGAATCACAAACCTTAACACCAATATTCTTACTAAAGCATAATTACTCATCAACATGACTCACATATTATATCATCATATCGCAAAACTATTACAAAGAATCAAGTTTATTTTGTCCAATGATCTTCATGAAAGTTTTTATTATATCCCTCTTGAATATATGTCACTTTGGGACTACTTTGATATGTTGCTTTTGATAGCTCAAACAAATCTAAGTGAAGAACATGAGCATAAAATTTTTCATGATGGATAGCAGTCGATGTGTGGAGTAATAGTAGTAGATGCAGGCAGGAGTCGGTCTACTAATCTTGGACGTGATGCCTATATAATGATCATTGCCTGGATATCGCCATAATTATTTGAAGTTCTATCAATTGCCCAACAGTAATTTGTTTACCCGCCGTATGCTATTTTTCTCGAGAGAAGCCACTAGTGAAATATACGGCCCCCGAGTCTATTCTTTATCATATTTGCTTTCCGGACTATTATTTGCCACTTTTATTTTCAGGTCTATTATTCCAAAAACCCAAAAATACCTTCCTGGAATTTTTTGTTATTTATTTTATTTCGCATTTCCGCTAGATCTATTTATCCAATCTACTACAAATTTATCTATCTTTTACCCGGGAGGGATTGACAACCCCTCCTACGCGTCGGGTTGCAAGTATTTGTTCTTTGTGTGCAGGTACCGTTTACATAGTGTTACCTGGTTCTCCTACTGGTTCGATAACCTTGGTCTCATCACTGATGGAAATACCTACCGTAGCTGTGCTGCATCATCCCTTCCTCTTCGGGGAAAATACTAACACGGACTTGAGCCATCAAGAAAGGATTTCTAGCGCCGTTGCCGGGGAGACATCATCAACATCTATCTGGTTCCTAATCACAAATCTCATCTCCTTGCAATTTACATTATTTGCCAATTGCCTCTCATTTTCATCTCCCCCACTTCACAAAAATTTGCCGTTTTATTCGCCCTCTTTTCGTTCGCCGTTTTTCTCGTCAGATTTGTTTTTGCGTACAATTTTGTTCGTCACCTTTTGTCATTATCGATAGTTCTTCCTCTATTGCGTGCACCCCCGAGAACGAGGTTCTTAATTTCAAACAAAGGGGAGGGGAGAATTTAAAAGATGATTGGTATAGGATTTGCAATGCTCATAATAGATCTATTCGTAAACAATCCACCATTGTTCTTCTTTGCTGTTTTTATGTGGGCATCACTACTTGGTATAGATTCGTCCTTGATACGATTACCGGTGGGAATTTCTTGATGTGTCCTTCTCCTGATGCTTTTAATGCTATGGGAAATCTAGTGGGTTCACCACCTCTTATGATTAATGAAACAACTTTCACTCTCGAGCATGTTATGGAAAGGCTTGATGCTATTGAAAAGAAAATCCTTACCAAATAACACATTGAAAACTTGGATAAAAAGATGCATAATCTTGCTACTAAAATTGGGTCAAAAGCAGGAGAAGTTTTTAAGTTGCTAAAAGAAAGAGGAACCGTAATTCACGAAAGAATTGAAGAGAGCCCTTCTCGAATTGAGAAGTTGGAAGAAATTTTTAGGAATTTAAGCTCGGCTTTTGCTTCTGCTAAAACTATTGAAAAAACTCCCATTAAAATTAGCAAGATTTCTCAAATCACTAAGAACAAGGGTGCAACCTCTAATAATAACAAAGAAGATCTTAAGATGATTAGTATTCACCCCGACTTTGTTGAAGTCGTGAGAAACCCTTTTTGCAAGAATGAATTTTTCAATCTCATTCCTAGGAGTATTGTTATTGAAAATCTATATGCTAAATCTCTAAAGAACATTGGTTGTGTGATTGAGGAATTGGGAACTAAAGAGGACAATACTTAGATCTATGCTTCATGCCTAGCTAGGGGCGTAAAACGATAGCACTTGTTGGGAGGCAACCTAATGAATAAAACTTATTTTTGCCTTTTTATTTCAGTTCTTCAGTGTTTGCACAATTATGCCTATGTTATGATTGTGTTTTTTATGTTTTAATTAGTGTTTGTGCCAAGTAAAGCCTTTGGGATAGCTTTGGTGATAGTTGATTTGATCCTGTTGAAAAACAGAAACTTTTCCGTCCAGTAAAATAATTGTTTAGATTTAAAGAAGCGACAAAAAATCCTGAATTTTTGACAAAAGAATGATATAAAAATTGCCTCTGTTGTCCTAATGTTTCAGAATTTTTGGAGTTACATAAGTATGAGAAAAATTCGCATCTATACAGACTATTCTGTTTTTGACAGATTCTATTTTCTTTGCATTGTGTGCTTATTTTCTTGAATCTATGGTTTGTATCAGCGGGTATAAGCCATGGTAAAGTTAGAATATAGTAGATATAATGCAATAAAAAAATTGAATGGGTTTTCTACAGTATTTAAAGTAAAGATTGGTTTTCTTATACTAACGGATCTCACGAAGGTTTTGTTAAGTTTTGTGTGATTGAAGTTTTCAAGTTTTGGGTGAGATCACAATGGATGAAGGAATAAGGAGTAAGAAGAGCCTAAGCTTGGGGATGCCCCATGGCACCCCAAGCCATTATCCAAAGAGAAACAAGCAACTAATCTTGGGGATGCCCCCGAGTGGCATCCCCTCTTTCTTCTAACGACCATCGGTATTTTACTTGGAGCTATATTTTTATTCGTCACATATCATGAGTTTTGCTTGGAGCGTCTTGTGTTATATGAGTCTTTGCTTGTTTTGCTTTTTAGTTTGTGTCATCTATCCTTGCTGGACACACCATTTGAGAAAGCCAAAATTATACTATGATTTGTTAGAATTGCTCTTTATGCTTCACTTAAAAAAAATTGAGCTATGGAATTGCTCTAGTGCTTCACTTATATCTTTTTGAGCACGGTGTGCTTTAATATTTTTGAAGAAATGCTCTCATGCTTCACTTAGATTTACTTGAGAGTTAGTAAATTTTTGTTGAAGAAATTCTCTCATGCTTCACTTATATTATTTTGAGAGAAGAAAAATTTTATGCTCATGTTCTTCACTTAGATTTGTTTGAGCTATCAAAAGCAACATATCAAAGTAGTCCCAAAGTGACATATATTCAAGAGGGATATAATAAAAACTTTCATGAAGATCATTGGACAAAATAAACTTGATTCTTTGTAATAGTTTTGCGATATGATGATATAATATGTGAGTCATGTTGATGAGTAATTATGCTTTAGTAAGAATATTGGTGTTAAGGTTTGTGATTCCCTATGCAAGCACAAAAATTAAAACTTATGCAATGAAATTACATCCTACTTGTGGTGCATTATTCGGTGTTAGTTATGCTTAATGCTCGCTTATGTGATTTTTTGTTTCTTGGTTGGATGCTTCTCAATCTTTTTGCTAACCTTCCCTTGCACTAAGTTTGTGCATCCAAAATCCTTAAACCCAGTTTTGCCTTATGAGTCCACTATACCTACCTATATGCGGTATTTCCGTGCCGTTCTAAGCAAATTTGTATGTGCCATCTCTAATTTTCAAAATAATTTTCCTTTTTGTGTGCTCGTACCGCTCATGAAACGGTAGGGGGTGGCTGATATTTTTTCATGCTAGATGTGTTATTCTCAAGATAAGTGTTTATTCACTTGTCATTGCACGAGAGTACGATAAAGGTATTAGAGATGCCCAGTCCCGAAATGAAAAATGAATTTACTTTATGTTGTCAAATAATAAATTCCTTGGAAAGTGTTGGTATGGACAGCACCCGTGGATACGGCTAGCCGTGGAATGTGAAAGTATGGTGGAAAAAGGAATAAACTTTATTTTTTGTTTGGGAACCGCCGATGATATATCTAGCATGGAAAGTATTGGGAACTACTCGATCGTTTTCGTTGACAGGAAAAGCATGCCACCTAAAATGTTTGCTTTGAGCTCTGGCACCTCTACAAATCCCTACTTCCCTCTACGAAGGGCCTTTCTTTTTACTTTATGCAATTTTTATTTTTATTTGAGTCTCCATCTTCTCTCATAAAGCACCAACTAAGGGGCACTATGATCGTACTTGAGCATTCGGTATAGCTAATATGCGAGTGTGTTTCATGAATGGATCAATGACTGAGCATAATGGGCTAGGGATAACTTGCTTTAGTGTTGATATTTTCAAAGACATGGTTGCTTGTTGATATGCTTGAGTATTGAAATCTCCATGTCAAAACCAGACTATTGCTTTGAATCATATAAAAGTCCAAATGTCCATGCTACAAAAGAAAAGAATATGTGATGAACATGTTAGGCAGCATTCCACATCAAAAAAATTGTTTTTATCATTTACCTACTCGAGGACGAGTAGGAATTAAGCTTGGGGATGCTGATACGTCTCCAACGTATCTATAATTTTTGCTTGTTCCATGCTGTTATATTATCATTCTTAGATGTTTTACAATCATTTTATAGCAACTTTATATCATATTTTGGGACTAACTTATTGACATAGTGCCCAGTGCCAGTTGCTGTTTTTTCCTTTTTTTTACTTCGCAGAAAATCAATACCAAACGGAGTCCAAACGCAGCGAAACTTTTTGGAGATTTTTTATGGACGAGAAGGAACAACTTGGGCCGAAGAAGTACCAGAGGGGTGCCCCGAGGGGGGCACAACCCACCTGGGCGCATCCTGGTGGGTTGTGCCCACCTCGGTGGCCTCCCACACCACCTCTTTGCTCTATAAATACCCCAAAAATCCAAAAACCCTAGGGAAGTCGACGAAACGCAATTCCAGCCGCCGCAAGTTCCAGAACCACCAGATCTAATCTAGACACCATCACGAAGGGGTTCATCATCCTCATTGGTGCCTCTCCGATGATGCGTGAGTAGTTCATTGTAGACCTACGGGTCCGTAGTTAGTAGCTAGATGGCTTCCTCTCTCTCTTTTGATTCTCAATACAATGGTCTCTTAGAGATCTATTTGATGTAACTCTTTTTGCGGTGTGTTTTTTGGGATCCGATGAACTTTGAGTTTATGATCAGATCTATTTTATCCATGAAAGTTATTTAAGTTTTGATCTCTTATATGCATGATTGCTTATAGCCTCGTATTACTTCTTCGAATCTTTGGTTTAGTTAGGCCGACTAGATTGATTTTTCTTGCCATGGGAAGAGGTGCTTTGTGATGGGTTCGATCTTACGGTGCTCAATCCCAGTGACAGAAGGGGACATGACACGTCTGTATCGTTGCTTTTAAGGATAACAAGATGGGGTCTATTCTTACATGAATAGATCTTGTCTACATCAGGTCATCATTCTTATTGCATTACTATGTTTCTCCATGAACTTAATACACTAGATACATGCTGGATAGCGGTCGATGTGTGGAGTAATAGTAGTAGATATAGGCAGGAGTCGATCTACTAATCTTGGACATGATGCCTATATAATGATCATTGCCTGGATATCGTCATAATTATTTGAAGTTCTATCACTTGCCCAATAGTAATTTGTTTACCCGCCGTACGTTATTTTTCCCGAGAGAAGCCACTAGTGAAATCTACGGCCCCCGGGTCTATTCTTCATCATATTTGCTTTCCGATCAATTATTTGCCAGTTTTATTTTCAGATCTATTATTCCAAAAACCCAAAAAAAACCTTGCTGCAATTTTTTGTTATTTATTTTATTTCGCGTTTCCACGAGATCTATTTATCCAATCTACTACAAATTTATCTATCTTTTACCCAGGAGGGATTGACAACCCCTCTTACGCGTCAGGTTGCAAGTATTTGTTCTTTGTGTGTAGGTACCGTTTACATAGTGTTACGTGGTTCTCCTACTGGTTCGATAACCTTGGTCTCATCACTTAGGGAAATACCTACCGTAGCTGTGCTGCATCATCCCTTCCACTTCGGGGAAAATACTGACGCGTGAGCCTTCAGGGTTTTCTGTAGTAGTGAGGAAGAAGGGGAGTTGGGGTTTTCTGTAGGAGTGAGGTGAGGAATTTGGGGGTACGAGTGGAGCGAGCTGACGTGAGGTGGGTGGGAGTGAGGAGGAAGAAGAGCACCCAGGTTTTTTTGGGGGTGGTGTGCTGGGTAGCGCCTCTCATTAAGTAAATATATAGGCTTTTGAATTGTTTTTATTATTTACTAGGGTGGACGAGCTCTTTTATCTTGGGCCCAGAGAACCAATTACTACTACTAGGACAGTGGAGACACTCTACAACTACATAGAAAAACAATTACTACTAGTACAGTGGATACACTACCGCTTCTGGCTCCTCCGAGGTCATCGAAACGTCTCCCGCTACTGAATGCCATTTTACTTTGGTTCACTGACATGCGGGCCATGCAGCGTGCGGGCCCAAATGCCATCCAGCATTTTAGAATGTGGTATGTGATACGTCTCCAACGTATCTATAATTTATGAAGTATTCATGCCATGTTTACAACAATTCTATATGATTTTGGTATGATTTGATTAGAACTAACCCGGACTGACGCTGTTTTCAGCAGAACTACCATGGTGTCTTTTTTTGTGCAGAAATAAAAGTTCTCGGAATGGGCTAAAAATTTACGGAGAATATTTTTGGAAAATATAAAAAATACTATAACACAAAGATATCGGAGAGGAGTCCCGAAGCAACCATAAGGGTGGAGGGCGCCCCCCCTAGGGGGCGCCCCCCTGCCTTGTCGTCGCCTCGTGGGCCCCCTTGACTTGTCCCCGACGCCAACACCTCCTATAAATACCAAAACCTCCAGAAATAAACCTAGATCGGGAGTTCCGCCACCGCAAGCCTCTGTAGCCATGACAAACCAATCGGGAGCCCGTTTCGGCACCCTGCCGGAGGGGGAAACCATCACCGATGGCCATCTTTATCATCCCAGCGGTCTCCAAGACGAGGAGGGAGTAGTTCACCCTCGGGGCTGAGGGTATGTACCAGTAGCTATGTGTTTGATCTCTCTCTCTCTCTCTCGTGTTCTTTATTTGGCACGATCTTGATGTATCGCGAGCTTTGTTACTATAGTTGGATCAACTAGTGTTCTTCCCCCTCTACCTTCTTGTGATGAATTGAGTTTTACCTTTGAGGTTTCACTATTATCGGATTGAATACTATTATGGACTTGAGAACACTTGATGTATGTCTTGCGTGGGATACGTGTGGTGACAATGGGGTGTTCTATTGATTCACTTGATGTATGTTTTGGCACTCAACTCGCGGATTCCCGAGGTGACATTGGGGTAATCTATGCATAGGGGTTGATGCACGTTTTCGTCCTTGTTTCTCCGGTAGGAATCTTGGGCACTCTTTGAGGTTCTTTATGTTGGATTGAATATTATGAATCTGAAGTTGTTTGATGCATATCGTATAATTGACCCACGGATACTTGTGGTGACATTGGAGTATCTAGGTGACATTAGGGTTGATTGATGTGTGTCATATGGTGTTATTTTACTACAAACTCTAGGACTGTTTGTGACACTTATAGGAATAGCTCAATGGATTAATCGGAAAGAATAACTTTGAGGTGGTTTCGTACCCTACAAGCAATTTCATCTTATGTTCTCCGCGATAGGAACTTTGGAGTGACTCTTTGTTGGGATTGCCATATGATCAAATTATGTTATCATTGTTGAGAGAACTTGCACTAGTGAAAGTATGAACCCTAGGCCTTGTTTCCAAGCATTACAATACCGTTTTTGTTCACTTTTGTTACTTGCTACCTTGCTGTTTTTATATTTTCAGATTACGAAAACCTATATCTACCATCCATATTACACTTGTATCACCATCTCTTCGCCGAACTAGTGCACCTATACAATTTACCATTGTATTGGGTGTGTTGGGGACACAAGAGACTCTTTGTTATTTGGTTGTAGGGTTGTTTGAGAGAGACCATCTTCATCCTACGCCTCCCACGGATTGATAAACCTTAGGTCATCCACTTGAGGGAAATTTTCTACTGTCCTACAAAACTCTGCGCTTGGAGGCCTAACACGAGTCTACAAGAAGAAGGTTGCATAGTAGACATCATGGGTACAGGCGGCAGCAATTATACTACCCCTCCTCCCTAGGCCGCTAGGTACTAATGATCCCACTATTTTGGAGGGTGTTGAATCTTATTACAATATTGATGAAAGTGGATTTGGAGAGGTCATGACTTTATTTGATGATGAATCCACTATTTCGGAAGAGGTTCCAATTGATAATGACTACAAAGTTGCTATCTATGATGATTATTGTGATGACATGTATGCTATAAAAAAATATGATAACCATGAAACTCGTCATCATGATTTTTATTTTCAATTGGATTATGCCTCACATGATAGTTATTTTGTTAAGTTTGCTCCCATTACTATTCATGAGAAGAAAATTGCTTATGTGGAGAGTAGTAAAAATTATATGCTAGTGGATCGTGAAAAGAATGCTTTATGTGATGGTTATATTGTTGAATTCATTCATGATGCCACTGAAAATTATTATGATGAAGAAATATATGCTTGTAAGTATTGCAATAATATCAAGTTTACTCTCTATGTGTTGAAAATCTTAAAGTTTTGCTTGTTTTGCTTTCCTATGCTAGTTGATTCTTGTTCCCATAAGTTGTTTGTTCACAAAATCCCTATGCATAGGAAGTGGGTTAGGCTTAAATGTGCTAGTCATATTCTTCGTGATGCTCCCATTATGTTTCAATCCTTATCTTTTATGTGAGCATCATTGAAATCATCATGCCTAGCTAAAAAGGCATTAAAGAAAAGCGCTTGTTGGGAGACAACCCAATATTTACCCCTACTGTTTTTGTGTGTTCACATGATTAGGCTACTGTATTAATCATGTTTTATAGCTTTTGTTTCAATAAGGTGCCAAGTAAAGCCTTTGGGATAGTGTGGTTGATAGTTGACTTAATTCTGTGCAAAAACAGAAACTTTTGCGTCCAGTACAGAAATTCCTATCTTTTAATGGAACGTGTAAAAATTCTGCAATTTTTACAGTTAATTTATATACAAATTTTCTACATTGTCCTAATTTTACAGAATATTTTGAGTTACAGAAGTATGACCTTAATTCAGACCTTTACATACTATTCTGTTTTTGACAGATTCTGTTTTTGATGCATAGTTTGCTTGTTTTCTAGTTTCTATGGCTTATATTGCTCAATATAAATTGTATAAATGATAGGGTACAGTAGGAATCATGTGAGAAATTTTTTGAATCTTTTCTTGACAGTACCAAAGTGAATGATTTGTTTTACCATACTAACCCATCTCACGAAGTTCCGTTAAGTTTTGTGTGATTGAAGTTTTCAAGTTTTGGGTGAGATATCGATATTAGGAGAATAAGAAGTGGCAAGACCCTAAGCTTAGGGATGCCCAACGCACCCCAAGGTAATATTCAGGGAAGATCCAAGAAACTAAGCTTGGGGACGCCCCGGAAGGCATCCCCTCTTTCGTCTTCAACATTATCGCTAACCTTACTTGGAGCTATATTTTTATTCGTCACATGATATGAGTTTTGCTTGGAGCATCATTTTATTTTATTAGGATTTTCTTGCTGTTATTTAGATTAATGTTTTGCATCTTTTATTTCAATAAAAGTGTCAAGTATAGTCTTTACCATGCTTATTTTGCAAGTCTATATGTTGCTGTTTTGAAAACAGAAAGTTTTCTATTGTTATCTGAATTCCTATGGAAAGTCAGAACATGATAAAATCTTGAAATTTTCCACAATGAGTAACAAATTTTTTTATACAGTGTGGTAATTGTTTAGAAATTTTGGAGTTAGGGAAGTATGAGGATAATTGCACTCTTTATAGACTGTCCTGTTTAGACAGATTGCTGTTATGTTTGCATTGTTTGCATATGTTTGCTTGTTTAATGATTCTATTTCAGGATAGGAGTATTAAATATGCAGAGGCATTTAGTATGCAATGTTAAATAATAATTTTAGTGATTTGCTACAGTAGAGAATGATGAGGTTTTGCAGTTGATTTATACTAAGTTTTCTCACGAGTTCTTGTTGAGTTTTGTGTGGATGAAGTTTATAAGATTTAGGGAAACCGTGATATAAAAGGAATTAAGGAGACACAAAAGCTCAAGCTTGGGGATGCCCAAGGCATCCCCAATTAATATTTCAAGAAGTCTCAAGCATCTAAGCTTGGGGATGCCCCGGTTGGCATCCCACCTTTCTTCTTCAACAATGATCGGTCAGTTTTGGTTGAACCTAAGTTTTTGCGTCTTCACATGATGTGTGCTATTTTTAGAATGTCATTTTATTTTATTTTGCTTGCTGTTTGAATAAAATATTTAAGATCTAAATTATTATTTATGAGAGAGAGTCTTCACATAGCTACTTCATTATTTGACTACTCACTGATCTTCACTTATATCTTTTTGGAGTAGTTTGTCATTTACTCGTGTGCTTCACTTATATCCTATGAGTAAATGGTTGAATGAATTGAATATCATAAATCTGAAATTATATATGTTACATAGGCTTATCCAATGGGGAGTAATGACTTCACATATAAGAAGTGGAGGTGGTAAATTTATTGAAAGTTAGCAAACATAGTATTGGTCACTTGAACAATTCATGAAAGAATATTGAAGGAAGAGAGATTTCATATAAATATACTATCTTGGACATCTTCTATGATTTTGAGCCCCATTAATTATTTTCAAACTTGAGCAAATTAGTTGAAGTTGGACAAGGAAGACAACGTAATGAGTTATGCTTGGGTATATTTGTATAGAAGTTATATTGTTATGGATCCTCCAACATGTGGTGCTTGCTATTTAGAATCTTTTGCTAGCCAAAATTTCTGTACTAAGCGGGAATACTGCTTGTGCATCCAAAATCCTTGAACCAAGTTTCTTCCCTGAGTGTCCACCATATCTACCTATATGCGGTATTTACCTGCCGTTCCAAGTAAATTTGCATGTGCCAAACTCTAAACCTTCAAATAATAATCTGTTTTGTATGCCCGAATCGTTCATGTAGCGACTAGGGGCTGTCAGTATGTTCCATGCTAGGTGGGTTATTCTAACGATGAGTGTTGATTCACTTGTCATTCACGAGAAAGTGGCTGGTAATCGGGATGCCCAGTCCCGTGATCAAAAGATCAAAAAAACAAAATTTCAAATAATTAAACAAAACTCCCCCAGGACTGTTGTTGGTATGGACGGTACCCGTTGTTTCGGATCAGCCGTGGAGTGTGATTGTTGGTGGAGGGGGAGTAAAAACTTTACAATTCTGTTTGGGAACCGCCTATAATGTATCTAGCATGGAAGATAGTGAGAACTCTTTGTTGTTATGTTGACAATGAAAGCATACCTCTCAAAATTATGTTCATCTCTATTTTAAAAGCTTCGAGCTCTGGCACCTCTACAAATCCCGGCTTCCCTCTGCGAAGGGCCTATATTTTACTTTTATTTTTATTGAGTGAATTTCTTATTCCAACCTATTCTTTAGTTGGCAAGCATCATGTGGTGGGGAAAGATCTAAGCATATATGGCCATTCAAATATATTTGATCATGAATTATTATTGTTGACAATTATCTATATGATAAATAAGTTGGGAGGCGAAACACTAAGCCCCTATCTTTCTCTGTGTTCGATGGATGCTATTTGTTCTAAAAATATGCTTTGAGTGGTAGCAATCATGGAAGACTATATGATAGTTGAGTATGTGGGATTTTCTAAATCAAAGCTCTTACATAGACCCTTCCTGGAAATAAGATGAATTGTAATTGTTTGATGACCGAGAACGTAGTTTGTTAGTTTTCAAGAAAGTTTATTATCTATGCTTTAACATGTGAATAGCTTGCTACTGGATCATGAGAAGTTTTATGAGATGAGCTACTGTTTATGATATATAATGATGCTAGAAAAAGTGATTGAAATTACCATTGATCAAACTTGTGCACTTGCTAGCATTCACGCTTCATAAATTATTTCTTTTATCATTTACCTACTCGAGGACGAGCAGGAATTAAGCTTGGGGATGCTGATACGTCTCCAACGTATCTATAATTTATGAAGTATTGATGCCATGTTTACAACAATTCTATATGATTTTGGTATGATTTGATTAGAACTAACTCGGACTCACGCTATTTTCAGCAGAACTACCGTGGTGTCGTTTTTTTGTGCAGAAATAAAAGTTCTCGGAATGGGCTAAAAATTTACGGAGAATATTTTTGGAAAATATAAAAAATACTGGAATGAAAAGATATCGGAGAGGAGTCCCGAAGCAACCACAAGGGTAGTGGGCGCCCCCCCCCCTAGGGCGCGCCCCCTGCCTTGTTGTCGCCTCGTGGGCCCCCTTGTCCCCGACGCCAACACCTCCTATAAATACCAAAACCTCCAGAAAAAAATCTAGATCGGGAGTTCCGCCACCACAAGCCTCTGTAGCCATGAAAAATCAATCGGGAGCCCGTTCCGGCACCCTGCCGGAGGGGGAAACCATCACCGGTGGCCATCTTCATCATCCTGGCGGTCTCCATGATGAGGAGGGAGTAGTTCACCCTCGGGGCTGAGGGTATGTACCAGTAGCTATGTGTTTGATCTCTCTCTCTCTCGTGTTCTTGATTTGGCACGATCTTGATGTATCGCGAGCTTTGTTACTATAGTTGGATCATATGGTGTTCTTCCCCCTCAACCTTCTTGTGAAGAATTGAGTTTTACCTTTGAGGTTTCACTATTATCAGTTTGAATACTATTATGGATTTGAGAACACTTGATGTATGTCTTGCGTGGGATACCCGTGGTGACAATGAGGTGTTCTATTGATTCACTTGATGTATGTTTTGGCACTCAACTCGCGGATTCCCGAGGTGACATTGGGGTAATCTATGCATAGGGGTTGATGCACGTTTTCGTCCTTGTTTCTCCGATAGGAATCTTGGGCAATCTTTGAGGTTCTTTATGTTGGATTGAATATTATGAATCTGAAGTTGTTTGATGCATATCGTATAATTGACCCACGGATACTTGTGGTGACATTGGAGTATCTAGGTGACATTAGGGTTGATTGATCTGTGTCATATGGTGTTATTTTACTATGAACTCTAGGGCTGTTTGTGACACTTATAGGAATAGCTCAATGGATTGATCGGAAAGAATAACTTTGAGGTGGTTTCGTACCCTACAAGCAATTTCATCTTATGTTCTCCGCGATAGGAACTTTGGAGTGACTCTTTGTTGGGATTGCCATATGATCTAATTATGTTATCATTGTTGAGAGAACTTGCACTAGTGAAAGTATGAACCCTAGGCCTTGTTTCCAAGCATTGCAATACCGTTTTTGCTCACTTTTGCTACTTGCTACCTTGCTGTTTTTATATTTTCAGATTACAAAAACCTATATCTACCATCCATATTACACTTGTATCACCATCTCTTCGTCGAACTAGTGCACCTATACAATTTACCATTGTATTGGGTGTGTTGGGGACACAAGAGACTCTTTGTTATTTGGTTGCAGGGTTGTTTGAGAGAGACCATCTTCATCCTATGCCTCCCACAGATTGATAAACCTTAGGTCATCCACTTGAGGGAAATTTGCTACTGTCCTACAAAACTCTGCACTTGGAGGCCCAACACGAGTCTACAAGAAGAAGGTTGCGTAGTAGACATCAGTATGCAGGCGGAGAGTCACCCCGGTCGTAGCATGGCAATAACGAGCCGTCATATCACAAAACCCCACCTCCCCGCAATCTAAGTTTGGCGGACGAAGCAACCATCATTTCACTCTTCGCTGAGTCCCCTTCTCCCTCACCGTCTTCAAGAAAGCCAACACTCACATCTGCCATTGTTCTTCTCTCCCAACGAAGGGAAGGTAAGCGGATCCGTGATGTTGGTATATTTTCTTTCAGAAAAAAAAGAACTTTTGCAAAGCAGTAACCGATCCTCACTCTCTTTTTTGTTTCATTGTCATTGCGATTGTGTTTTCCTTTCAGTTGTCTCCTAGTATTCGTCAGTTTCATGATGGACCAAGGAGAACCAGGCAAAGATCTCCCGATGTTGGAGTAGACGCGGGAGGCTAATCTCCACGAGACAGAGAGCTCCAAGAAGATGGAGGCCGCCCCCGAGCCGACCCCATATATGCTCACGACCACTACTGAGATGGTCAACACACCGTTTGAGGTTACAGCTCCCGTGGCCCTGCAGGAGCAGTTTTCCCCCTTCGAGGATGTGTCCCCCCCCCCCCCCCCCCGCTGAGCTGTCCAAGGTGATTTTCTTCTTTGCCGATCTCGATTGTGGTTTTTCATCGAAGTATGTGGTGATAAATAATGCAAAATTTTATTAGCTTCGATGCCATGCTACCTTCCCTGTCATGCATACTTTTGACTCTACATAGTGGTTTAAATAACTTGTGTTTTTTATATTGGAAAGTAATTCAGAATTCGTTTCTGTTTCAATTAGAGCCCTGATGCAGACAAGGATTATGTGGTTGTACATGTCACTCGCTATGAGGCGGATGACCTGAATATACGCACTGGGAAAACAAAGTTCTTAGGCTGTTGGATCCTGGAAGCCATTTGTACTTATACCAAAGTCGAGATGTATTCCAGCCACACTATTGTCAGGCATGTTTTCCAGGGTGTACTGAAGCACAAAAAGTTCAAAGCTACTCCTTCGTTTGTGAGGCATACTGTTCTTGTCAAGCTTACGCAGGAAGATGACGTGGCATGCCTCCACAAACAAGTTTATGAGTGGCATGGCCACAAGGTTATCTTCAAGAAGGTTCATAGGATTGAGCTGCTGCCAGACGTCCTCGATGATGTTCATGGCAAGGTCCGTCTTGTGTCCATCCCAAATTAGATCGAGGCATGAAATAGTTGGCCCACCTAGTGTTTAAAAGTAGTTTGGATTGTGTCTAATTATCCGAACCTTGCCTATTATTGAGCCCTCTGGGGCTAGTATTGTACTCTGTTTGAATCCATCTATGGGAACTACTGCTACTTTTGTGTGCCCGTGAATCATGTGAGAACCATCCTAATTGTTGCCGAAACAGATGCGTCCTCACTAGTTTTTTCATGTAATATGGCATGGTAAGACATAAGTTGTCACGGTTTATCGTACGAGCAGTGTGTGTTTGATGAAATAGAGTACTTGTTCGAGAACTGTGCACCAACGTATACATAGGGTACGTAAGGCTGGTTAAGTACTTGTAAACACTGTTGGTGCTACCCCACTTGTAAGCAGTTGTGCAAAACATGGCACATTGGCTCAGATCTCTTCAACACTAGAAAAGTCGGCAATCGACCAGCTAACAATCAATAATCTGTTGTCTGACATATAAGCAACTACGTATCTTGTTACAGTGGTCCATGCAGTTAACTGAGGCCACAATGTAAATTCCAAACGTTCACACGCTAGTCCAGCGTTCATGTGGAACATTCACATTAAACTCGGCTTCATAAAATACTTGAAAATCATAAGTTAAGCAATTTTATACATCTCAATGATTCATAGAACATAACAAACATTTACTAGTTCACAACAAAAGACAAAGTTGTCAGAAGGTTTACAAATCAGGAAAAATCAAGCAAGGCTTCTCTGAGCAAAGGGCCTCCCTAGGCAGGATTTAATTTCCTGGAGTTCACTCTGGTTTTTCTTGTTGCCACCATCCAGGGTTAGGTTCTCTTATTCCAGAATAACCAATTATAATTGTGTTCTCTTGTTCGTGCAGAAATAAGCAGACCACAATGCCTCTTGTTCGTGCACCTATCCCAAAATCCTCCGCGCAGCCGTGCCAGCTAGTCCTCTATCCATCCATGAATTGGGAGAAAGTGCATTCCCGACTAGGATGCAGTTGTTTTCGCTCGTCCCTGCACTGCAATCAAGAAGTAAAACATACGAATCAGCTTCTTTTAGATTGCGTTGGTCATTCTACCTAGTTACTACCAATGTAGGAATACCTGGAAGACGGGAGGTTAGACGATGGCAGCTAGGAATAGCCATCTCATTTTGTGCAGTTCTACTAAAACTGAGGTGTGTACTTTGATTGCACAAATAGAAACGATATGGAGACAGACATCCCTGTTTGCGCAAATATGAAATACAGTTATTTAAGCAATGGCATATGATTAACAACAGCATCTATTGTGTTATAATTGGTAATACATTGATAGTATGAAAGTGTCATTAAGTAAGAAGTAGCATCACATCACATCAACACTGCCACTAGATTAACATGCAGAACAATAGCATTAGTATTGCTGTCATGAGAGTAGCACATGGTCAGTAAATGTGTAATCAAATTTGTGCAGTTCCACTGTGATGAAGCAATGTTAGCGGTGTGAGATTTAAGTGTAACTGCAAAAACACAATTCATGGGAAATAAAGCAAGACGGAAGCACTTCATAAAATGGTGGTGTCATTGCTTTAATTTGTCGACGGCACTAGACCGACAACAGCATTACTTAATAGTGACATTAGGTGACATTGCTTCAATTTATCGACGGCACTAGACCATTACTTAATAGTGACATTAGGTGGCATTGCTTCATGCTTAATGTGATTTTACATTAACAGTAGCGATATGGGTGTAGGGACAGCAGGGGCATAAAGTGGTGAGGTAGATGTGGTTGCCGAGAGCAGCAAACATTCAGGCAGCATGTCTGCATTTGTCCCATTTTTTATCTCCTCGGCGACATTTTCCTATGTGAGCACAGGAAATCTAGACCTGCTCGTTCTCATTTGCGTTGTGCCCCCAACACCCCTCACTTTCTTTCCTTTTTCGACCAAGAGACCGGTCCACTTCCCCCCCCCCCCCACCCTTTGCCATCCACCCCACTTTCTTCGCCTTTTCAACCAAGAGACCGGTTGGGTAGCCAGTATCTACTACTTTCCCCCGTTTCCTCTTAGAACCAAGTCCTAAATTCATGCTACAGCTTTCCCACTTTTTTCCCTGTTTAAACCAACTCTTAGATCCGACTGTGTGAACTAGCTTTACCTCTAATAATAGTAAAAGTCTAGGTGGCTTTGGAACAGCCGACGGAAGTAGAAAAAGATCCACACGCAGCCACGTGGGGAGCTGGGGTAGTAGAGCAAGGCAGGTTTCGAAGGAATATATACCTGAGGGTCGTCGGGATGTGGCAAAGACGGCGTCGGGCGGCCGCATCTTGGCCACAATACCGCAGGGAGGAAGAAGGGGTTGGAGGCCCTCTCGAGCCGGCGCTATCTTGGAGAGAACAGCATGGCCGCCAATCGGGACGCGCGGGCAGATGTTGGTCTCCTCCCTCGCCGCCGACGACCGCGTGAACGATGCACCTACACCCCTGCCCCGACCGAGGTGGTCCGATCGGATTTGTGACCAGCGGTGAGCAGAGAGAGAGTGTGGCCACCTATGTCTTGCTAGAACTGAAGAGCATGAGAGAGTGAAAGAGAGGAACCCTAGTAAAGCAAGCGCCGAGGCTCCTGCTTATATATATAGTGGAGTGATTTTGTTGTAGCAACCGTTATTAAATTGAATACGCACAAACCACTATTTTCATTTAAAGTTCAAGTAAAAAATAAAACTTGATCAATAACGTGCCACCGCTTCCAGGTCGCACTATCAAATCACCGCGTCCAGGATGCACTATGTACTGTATCATTCACGTGCGGTCCCCGACCCTCCATCAAGTTGAAAACTAGACTAGTCAAAATGTCAATTGGGATGCCTCTTTGTAAACAAATGCGCTTCTAGCTTCAAAAAAAATGCGCTCCTACGTGTACCCGCGAGTGGGTGTGAGAGAACTAGTGCGTGCGTGCACCGCTTCTCTTCGTGAGAGTACAATATACTACGCCCAAAGAACGTTTGCCACAAGAGTAACAGTATAAGTGTGTGACGTGTGACTTAAAATAAAATGTGTGCGACGTCTTTTATTTTTTAGAAGTTCTGAGGGTAGGGTGTGAAGAGCACATATGTGTGTGACGTCTACCTACAGATAGACAGTGGGTGCGAGAGGACTCGGGAGAGTCGTGACTCATGAGGGTGTGTGTGTGCGTGAGAGAGAGGGGGCACGTATCAATGCAATGCATGTGTCCGTAAATCATATCTGACAAACGTTTGCCACAAGCCGTTTCCTGACGAACGCCGTAAGAACCGTTAGATCGGCATCCAACAGTGTCAGTTTTGCTATGGCATTTAATAGAACAGCCACTCCTCCGACACACAAATCTTCCACGTGAGTGTTAGCAACTGATGTATGCTCCTCCCTCCATTCCAAAATGTAGTGCATATAGCTTTATTGAAAATTCGAACCTCGTGAACTTTTACCGACTTTTCGTATACCAAAATGCACATATAGAATACCCAGTATATATCATTTCATTCATCTTCGAGAGGTAACTATAAAGATGGGGGAGGAGTGTACAAAGAAAGACCGTCGTATCACCTGCAGCAATTTCAACCATCCTTTGGTGTGGAGGAATATCATAGGAACTCTATATGATATGATTTTTATAGGAATTTTTCCTTTAGAGCCAATTGGTTCATAGGAATAGATTCATATACTCCACATTTCAAAGGAAAATAAACATGATACCATTTTTATAGCTTTAGAGCCACTTGGTTCATACGAATGGATTCCTATACTCCCACAATTTCAAAGGAAAATAAACATTAGCCTAGATTCAATAGAAAAGTTCCTATGATGTGAACCAAATGACATCTCTTTTCCAATCGTTCCTCATAGGAATTGAGATACATGTCATCTCTAGATTCAATAGAAAAGTTCCTATGATGTGAACCAAATGACATCTCTTTTCCAATCCCTACTCATAGCAATTGAGATACATGTCATCTCTTTCCCTACAACTTCCATATATACATCTTCTATTCCTAAATAGCTAGTACAACCCACTAGCTTTTTTCCTGGACATGCAACTATGGCACATGAACACGTCATGCATGCAAGTCATAAATCACATTGTTTTTGTACTCTATGCATGCAAGCACCACATCATCAATTCGTGCATGTTACTCATAAGTTATTTCTTGCATTAGATTTTGTATTGACAATATATGTGTTGGTCACGTGCACACATATGTAGTTCACATTCACATTTTTGTTAGAAATGTCATTCTTTTAACCGTAATTCATTTTTTCTCGTTGTATTACATTTTCATTTTAAGCATACATTCACTTCCCATTAGTTATAGATGTTTTTGGAGGAACTTTTATGCATTATTTTGAATAGCAAATTTCACGCGGCCGCGGGTATATCAAAATGCGGGGCCCATGCGTCATTGCCTTTCGGTCGAACCTACGTCCACAATTTTTTGTACATATATCTCCACTGCTCCCCGAACCCAAAATTCTGCCTCGTTCTGGTAAAATCGAGCGGCCCACCCGTATTAAGGTGTCGACTCGAACTCAATCCCTCTCCCATTTACTATGGCGTGGCCCCTCAATCCTACTCCTACAAACCCTACCTGCCGCACACATCATCGGTTTTCTTCAAGAGGACGAGGGAGAAGCGGATCTGTAGCGGAGGCTCCTACCCTACGACGCCCTAGGTAGCTGCCGCACGCATCATTGGTTTTCTTTTTTCTTTATGTTCTTGCGCCCTAGAGTGAAATGATGGTTGCTTCGTCCGTCCAGCTTAATGCGGGAAAGGCGGGGCTTTGTGATTTGACCCCTCATCGCTCATTTACTACTTCTGTGGTGCTACAACCGAGGTGGCTCCAAGTCCAATCGCTGCTCCAAACTGGACGGTGGAACAAGACGGTGGATGAGCCACACGTCGGCCAAAGGGGTCCTATAAGTATGTCACCATTTCGTGTGCGGACTGACCCTGCTGAGTTGCTACACCAACGCGACCGGAGCAGCCTACCACTTGGTTTTGCTCCTTGGTAAATCCCGACTATCCCTACTCTTATGAAAAACAGAGTTGGTGATGATTGCCTGCCATCCTGCAATATAGGCCGTCCAATTTATATCTGATGGATAGGAAGGAAACTATGGCAATTTTGCAAAAAGATACCCACACCCCTATCCACATTTGCAAATAAGGCCTTCCCTCATTCATCATTTTCTCCCACAAGATAAACTACTCATACAAATGCATCTTGATGTTCCGTGCAACGCACGGGCATCTTGCTAGTATTGATCTAAAAAGATAGTATCCAGATTAGTAAAAATGAGGTGATTTTACCGAGCGGTGGGCGGGGGAGCATGGCCTATCATGCGGTCCCACGTGTCATGATGTACCAAGGCAATGCGCGTCCCTCTTGAGGCAGAACAATGGCAGAAGCAATACGTGGTTTTCTTGAAGGAGATGATGGAGAAGCGGATTCAGCGAAGTGTGAAATAATGGTTGCTTCGTCCGTCTAGGGGAAAGGTGCGGGTTTGTGATTTGACGTCTCATTGCTCATTACTACTACTGGGGCGCTACGACTGGGGTGCATCCCCCCTGCTGTTCTGCACTGTTATTTGGTGCATGACACATCCACCCGGTTGTTATATGTCCCACATGTCAGCGAGAGGAAGTACAACATTCATGAAAGCGAGCGTCTCTACTCTTTTAGTACGACGAAGGAGTACAAGACACGGCTTGGTTTTTGCTGCTTCGCGCGATCCATCGATACAAACTCGGACTAAAAAAGGCGAGGGCGGATCTTTTCCAGCGTGGCAGGCAGGGGAGTCTGGCATATAGTCTATTCGAGGCAATGAGGCAGGAAGGGAAACAAGCAAATAAAGGTTGAGCGACTTAGTTTTGAGAAAATCTAATTTTACGGAGTACGTACCCACTATGGAGGTAGTACTACTTACGACTCACCAATGCATGTATAAGTTCATGGAAATTTAGTGGTCATGCATGCATTCGTTGTAATTAATACATCGGTAAACATAACTTTTTGAGAAAAACGAGCATACTAATTAAGTACTTGTGCAAACTACGAAATTAATTCCACCACTCACTGTCTACCTTGGTTGGAGAGATTTTGAAATTGAGCCTTAGACTAGCCACAGTGGAGAGTAACATACACTAGTAACATACACATATCCCTAGACTATGTTACTACCTTCATAGTGGGCAGTAACATAAGTGTGGTAACATGCAAAGCTTCATTTATTAGGTTATAGACTCATATTGCATTGGGACATGTGATGTTACAGTAACTAGCTAAGTTACTCAAACTACCTCTCTCCTCATTAACTCATTGCCACATAAGCAAATTTGCAGAGTTGGACTCGATGTTACTGCTGAAGTTACTCCCACTGTGGCTAGTCTTATAAACCGGAAAGGAGGGAGTAGTAACATAGCCTAGGGTAGCTTGCTATAGCACGGACTCCAAGGAAATTGTTGTTGTACTACTCCTACCACTGTAGTACTCCTACTACCAAAAGACATATATTTCAAACAATATGATAATCTCTCTAACCAAGGTAGGGACGAGGAGTATATGTCTAACGGAGGGAGTACTAAAAATTTCTCCTCGTCATGCGAGCCACCGCGCGTGTGGGCGAGGGAGCGGGCGTAGGCGTAGTAAGCAAGCTTCTTCAAGTCCTGCGACTCTGCGAGCCACCGCACCCGTGGGCGGGGGAGAGGGGGCGTACTAAGCAAGCTTCTCCTCGTTCTGTGAGCTGACGGAACACATCAAAAGTAGTACTACAAATCATCTCCAGTGTATAGAGCCTTGCCTCTAAGGTAGGCTCCACATGGTTTGCCTCTTATCAAATGAAAAAACCACAATGTATAGAGACTCTAACCAGCCTCTAAGGTGGGCCCTAGCAGAAATTTAAAAAGTATTGATTAGCACCACATTTGTTCAATCAGTAATATTTCTCTTGTACTTTCTTATGCTTCCTAAGGCTGACAAGTGGGACCAGATGGATTGTTACATTGTTAGAGGCAGCCTCTTAAGGTTAGACATGGTGCTAGCCAATTTTTTGTTAGAGGCAGTTCATGCAATGTATAGAGGCCTACCTCTAAGAGGAGAGAGAGGGCTTAGAGGCAACAAAAAGCATACATTGTGGATGCCCTAAGTGCCTACTTTCCGGTATATATGACTCAATTTGAAATCTCCCTAACCATAATAGATGCTGAGTGGTGGAATAAATTTGTTACTTCCATAGTTTGCAAAAGTATTGAGCATGTGAGATGGTGAACGGAGGGAGTACGATACCATTAGTACTACAGTTCTTTTGCAAGGGTTGTAGTAGTCCCTCCCATTCACATGTTCACATTTCAAGCTTCAATAAAAACGTTGCATGCAAGGATTAAGAGAAACCTCAGCAATGCATGTACTCCCTCAATCCATATAGGGTCTAAAATGCATTTTGGAGGCTAACTTTGACCACATGTTAGAGCAATAATATGACATCCAACTTACACAAATCTAACCATCAAATTGGTACGTGGTCATTGTACTGCTAACACATGCACGCATTGCAATTAGTACGTACATGATACAGTAGTAAACACTCACTATCTAGTAGTACTAGTACTCTACACTACTACTACTATGAGGCCATCCAACTGTGTCCTAGCAGAAGACCGCGGGCACCGATTATTCGTTCATATTTAAATTTGTTTTCACACAGCAAAATATCCATAAAAACAACACATGGCAAAATTTCACGGCGAACGAGGGATTTGAATGTGCTGGGAGGGGTGGGGCTGGAAGGGGCTGTTTGGGTCTTGCTCGGGGTAGCCAAAATATTGGCGACCCTTTTGTCCACCCGTGCCTTTGCCACCGATGAACGAGGTACAGCTCGGGTGCTCATGCATCCTCCAGCGCGCGCGTTGGAGACAAGCTCGCACGAGCTGTGCTTTTTTTGTCCCACCTCACCGCCCGAGCCGGCCGCAGACCGACCGGCGACCCGCAAATTACGCCATCCAACTGTAGCCGCACACATTCTGACAGAAACTCAACAAACCGGACAAAATTCATGCAAAGACGGTGATATTTTATATAAACAATGATGGAATTCATATAAAATACCGGATTTTCATATAAACATGACGGATTTCATTACATTTAAATCAACTAAGCGATGCTACTCCTGAACGGCACAGGTATAATAATACCTAGCCTAAATGGTCGCCCGCGGATCCATTTGTCAGCAACAGAAGGATCTGGCAAGACACCTGCTGTGTACGCAAGCGTCGCCTCGGCGGTGGCCTTCATGGGACCCAAGTGGCGGCGGCCTCCCGTGTTCTACTTCTCCTCGATGAAGGCGGCAGACGCGGAGGCGCTGGCCACCGACTCGTCGCTCTCCGCACACCCGGCTTCTGTCTCTGCTTGCATCGCGCGGCCGCAGGCATGGGAGTCTCGGCCACAGACACGGGAGACGCGGTCGCAGACACGGGAGGCGCGGTATGAGGCAGCGACGATGCCCGTGCTCCCCGCAGTACCGGCGTGGAGCAGCTCACCGCTCCTCATTGAGCTGGCCTGGAGCGGCGGGTTGCCGAACCACACGCCGGCTTGGGCGGCAACTGGCTCCGTCGGGTGAGGGGAGGGAGGTGGATCAGCGAGCTGCATAGCTCGTATCCGGCAGGCTCGGCGGGCCACCCAGCCAGCTTGGATGCCGGATAACTACTCTTCGTAAGCCATTGTAAGAGTGGAGAAAATGGTGAAGGAGGAGATAGGGGAGCAGCGGAGGTGTGCGATTCTTGGCCGGCGTCTGGCCTCGTTTAAATAGGAGATTAAATAGACGGCGGACGGGAGGAGCTCGCCGGTGTTGCGTTTAATGCTGGCCCGGTCATGAACGGACGTGTGGCCGGAGTGGGTTTCCCGGCTTCCACACGGGTTTCATGGAGGCGTTTGAATGTGGCAAGGAGGCGTGTTCAGCCGGGCGTGCAGCGAGCGGCGCCCTCGACTCTGACATAAGACACCGCGCCGTTCTTCCACTGACGTGTGGGCTCGTTGGGTACCTGGCCTGCATGTCAGTGAACCAACGCTGGCAGCACACGACAGAGGAGCTTTTGGCGGGCCAGCGTGGTGAGAAGCGAGCATTTCATAAACCGATGATTGTTCATTGAGTGTGACGTCATCTAATTCATGTAGGTTGATAAGCCTACTATATAATGTAAGAGAATTTAAATTTTTTCATATATATGTTGATAGCCCGTTCGATACGTTGTGATTTATAAAGACTGCTGCAAACATCAATGTTCTGTTTATCATCGGTAAGATTGATTAATACTCGTAACAATCCATGTCCTTAACAAAGGGTGCATGCACGTATAGGTTGAGCGTGTGTCTTGCGTCGTGTGCTGTGTGCATGCAGGCATGCGAGTGTTGCATGCGTGCATGTGTACGTTTCAGTGTTGCATGCATGCGTGTGTTCATGTGTGCATGTGTACGTGTCAGTGTTGCACGCCTGCATGCGTGCGTGCGTTCGTGCGAGTGTTGCGTGCGTGCATGTGTACGTGTGAGTATTGCATGCATGCATGCGGGCGTGTTTGTGCGTATGTGTGATGTGTTTGTATTCACCACAGTGGCTCGTGCGTGCGTGCAATTAAAATGGCCGGCTCAGCATATTGTCACAAGGCGACCTTGTTCGCTGTGGTTAGGGTGCGCGGGCTGCCAACCAGAGGTCTCACAACTTCGAATCCCCACCGACCACTAATTTATTACCATTTCTGTCTTTCATATACGCACTGGCAGGTGGGTCCTATGGTAATGTGCGCTGATGAACGTGGACCGTTTGACTGGTCAATTGATCGTGTCATCAACAAATTGCGGAGCTGTATGGTGAGCCAGTGACCGTATGATCTCCACAAAATGTATTTTATTAACATAGTACACACGCAAGATACCTGTAACACCCTGGTTTTCGCTCCCTGTTTTTTTCCTTTTACGGGATTTGACTCCCATCTTTTTTCTCGATATTGTCGGATTTTCTCTCGCTCTTGGGTATATGAAGATGGTCATTTAACCTTGCCTCCCCTATCCAACCAGAGATTCCCTCCAGTCCAACCTTGCCACCTAAGATTTATTCTCAGGGTTTTACCGTCGAGACCCTACCTTCCGAGTTGCCGGAAGGGAAACCCTGATTTCTTCCGTTACAAAGGAACCCCAATTTACTTTGATCTGTTGTCTCCCAAACTTTTCCCAGTGATCATCCTATCGTTGTAAACCCTGGATATGCAAAACTATTGCCAAGTCATTTGCAATATTTTTCGTTTATAACTAATTACTTTTTCTGCCAGTTAAAGGAATTAAATCCAGGAAAATATCTATCCATCTCCAAAGTTCATGAAAACTTGTGGAGATATTCTTTGCGATCATATTGAGCTCCCATAAAAATATTGGCCATAATTAAGTAAGGGAAATTGCATTTTCCTATTTAATGCCAATATTGCATTTTGGGCGGTTTCTAAAGGAACTACCATTTTGGTAGCCAGGAAAAATCCCAAATAAATTGTGGAGCTTCTCTTATCCATATCTTTACCATTTCCATCAGAATCCAAGTTCCATAGTTCATAGTTTGAGCACAACATCCATTTGCAAATTCTGTTCAGATTTTCAGTTTGCAAAGGAAATGCTTGAACCCTTGATCTATTTGAGCTGAAATTTTTCATGGTTGTTAACATTGATAAATCACTCATGGAAACCGAAAATCAGCTCAATTTATCCATCCATTCATCCACAGCAATTTTCTCAAGTTTCTGTCTATTTGAAAGCTCTGTGAAGGAAGTACCACTTTGGCATTTCCAAATGAGCTGAAATTTTACCAGTATGTCCATATGTCCAAATCATCACTCTCCACCAAAAATCAGCTCATTTAATCAAACCATTTGAGCACAGCTCCAACTTTCTCATTTCTGTCCAGTAGGGCACTTGGTGAAGGAAGTGTGTGCAAATCTTGTCCAAATGCATTCAAAATTTACCAGAATCCAGTCCTGCTTACCACATTTCAGTGTGACAAGGATTTGGCTCCCCACTCTCATTAAATTCTCCACAACTTCCTGCCCAAGTTTCTGTCCAGAAACTGTTCTGGATCCCCTCGACTAACCCAGACCCTTCCTAGCTTCTCCAATGACTAATCTTGTCCATTTGAGCAGTGATGCACCTGTTGGACAAGGCTAGACGGGCAGGCGTAGGCCAGAGCACGCAAGACGCGTGGTGACCACGCAGGAAGCGTGCCAGAACCACGTTCTGCGCATCCATCGCGTCGGACAGACCAGCCCAAGCTGCCATGGCGTGTCCTTTGGTGTCGACCTGACTCCCCGTCGTCCACGCACCCCTCACCGGTCACTCCCCCTCCGTCCTCTTCCTTGCCACGCCGCGACAAGCACTCTGCTCCGCCACTGTGCCCGCACATGCGCCGCCGTATACAGCCGAGCCCGAGCTCTCCCGAAGACTCCATGAGCTCCTCCACTCTCCCAGAGGCCTTGTCGACATCGCCCCCTCCCGCCGCGTGTCTTGAAGCTCCAGTAAGGGGCTAAGGATGCCACGGCGGCCGTCCTCATCCGCATGCCACGGCCGGCTATAAATAGCCACGGTCGTGCCCTCCTCGAGCACCACCAGCACCCGCGGCCTCCTCCTCTCCCTCATACCACCCTCCCCCATCCCTACCTGTAGTACCTGAGCCCCGCAGTTCGCCATTGCCGCCGTTGCCGCCGCCTCGGCCTCGCTTAAATTGGAGCAAGGCAGCGCCTCCCCCTCGCTCTCTTCACCTCCACCAGCCTCCTCATGCTCCGGCGAACCTACCCCGCCCCTCTCCTCGTCACTAGCGTAGCCGTGGCCACGTGCCCAAGCTTGGCCGCTGTCCGCTTCCAGGGCCACCGCATCGAGCCACCCCTCCATTCCTTCCTGGCACGACTGCTCTACCCAGACGGACGCGGCGCGGCACCAGGAGCTCGCCGGTAGCCTCGCCCTGGCCGGAAACGGCCTGAGCGCCCGCGCCCCTCGCCGGCACCCGCCTCTGTCCACTGCTGCGGCTTGCCCCATGGCTGTTCCCCGCCGTTTTTTTACTCTTTCCCGACGCGGCACTCTCCGGCGATCCCTCTGGTGGCCTCCATTCGGTTGGGGGGTGGCCGGAGCCGTCCTGGCGAACACCGGCGTCGGCACCCTTTCTTTGCCTCGCAGGTGCGAGCGGGGGGGAAGAAGGCAGGGGGCGAGAGAAAGAGAAGACCCGACAGGTGGGGTTCGGGCCCACCTGTTGGCGACTGGAGGCCGGCCAGCTGGATAAGTGGACGCGCAAAGCCAGGAATGCACTTTCCTTTCTGGAAAGCGTATTTCCAGAGAAGGCGCCACCAGTTTTCCACCCAGGGACCCAGAAGTAAATACTTTATTTACAGAAAGGTCCCTCCCACTTCAAATAACCACAACTTTTCGCTCGTGACTCCGATTCAGCCCTCCGAGGGAGAATCCTTTCCGGCGAATTTTTTCGCGGACTCTTCCCGGAGTATTCTTCGACCCCAAGCAAGCCGACCATCTGATATATGCCCTAAAGCATTGCTCTGTGATATTTCTTGCATGTTTAAATCAATATGCTTATGCTTGCTTGTGTAGTGGTGAGCTGTATGTGACTCTGACGAACCCTTGCTTGCACTTTCTTCGATGACGGCACCACGCCTGAGTCTGAGCTGTTTTCGGCCGTCCGGGGTGGATGCCAACTTTTATTTCTCTTATCGGCAACTGTCCGTGTTCTGAGCTGCTTTTCGGCCGTCTCGGGCAGCTGTTGAATTTCTTTCCATAGCGGTGACCCTATGCTCTGAGCTGTTTTTCGGCCGTCTTAGGGAACTGCTACATTCTTCTTATCAACACCGTCTCATGCTCTAAGCTGCTTTCCAGCCGTTTTGAGCCGGGGTTGAGTTATTCCGGTAATGTCCCAGATCTGAGTTGTAAAGACCGTTCTGGTGGCTACTGGTTTCTTTGCCGGTTTTATGCAAGGGTTCCGATGGTCGTAACTTACAGCTCGAACTTGTAAAGTGATAACTTGCGATTTAAATCTTGTTTCACTAAGGACCTGTCATGATATCATACGGAGATAGTGGTGGTGTTTATGCAACTATTACCTCATACATAATTACCATCAGGTTAAGTTATTGTGATGAATCACTAAGCTTGCTAAATGAACTTAGTCGGTTGATCTAGAGTCACCTGTCCAGGCTTATTCGTGCAACCACATTTGCCGGTATGGGACAGCCTTGACTTGGTCTGATCGCGTGCTCTTTTATCGGTACCACCAACTAGGGAAGGTTATGCGTGCGCGCTGCCCTGGCCTGGTAGGCGACGATAACCTTGTGAGCCCAGTTGGGTTACTTGCCGGCGTCCCCGTTTGGGACAGTTTAGTTTGGCCACGACAGTGGTAGGCGTCACGAGGTGACACAGGGGCCACCCAGGACATGACCCTGGGAGGGTATGATTGTCGGTGGTACGGTAGAGGAGTCACGGGTCAGGCAGGTTTCGTTGGAGCAACACTGGTCCACCCGAATGGGATCACGAGGTCAGTGCTCCATAGTGTGGGCAAAGTGCGCAACCTCTGCATAGTGTAAAATCTATTCGAATAGCCGCGTCCACGGTATTGGACAACCCATCCAGACCTTGCTAGGTGGTCAACTGTAATGATGACAATAATGGTAGAAGAACCTGTCCTACATAGACATCAGATATTGTCAGAGATATGGTATGTTAGCCATGGGATGGCTATGGAAGAGATGGTCAGATGACCGAAAGACTTGGATTGGAATTTGGATCGGATTCAGATTGGATCATGAGATTATTCGGAGTATGGATTATTTACTTGATATGCTTTACTTTGCTGCATTTTGCCTTAGTAGTTATCTTGCTGGATAAACCTGTTATGACTGATAGTTAATCTTGCTAGATAGGTATACTATGCCATGTCATGATAATTAATGTTACTCTAATAACTAATACATGCTTGAATGCCATGGATTGCATTGCTTGATGTATATGTTAGTTTGGTTTGCTTGCGAGTACATTCAAAAGTACTCAGCGGCCTTCAATGTGGCCAGGTTCACATAAGGATCCGTCGTCCGTCGATGAGGAGCCGGAGCGTTCACGAGCTAGGAGCGTAACCTTGTCAGATCCCTGTGGATTGGAGCCGCACCAAGACCATGCTGCCTTAGATAGAGCTTTCCGCTGCCATCACCCTTGTAATATATCATGTAAGACTTATATATCCATTAATAGAAATGCCGGTGTTCATGATACTTGTTGTAAACATGCATGCCAGAGTGATTTCCTGGGCTGGTATGCGTGGCGACCGTCTGGCTACAGTGGTATTCAGGCGGGGCGCCACAATACCATTTCTTTTTTTCATATATGCGCTGACAGGAGGGCCCCACGGTTACGTGCGTTGACGGTGCAACACTAGTTGCGCCACGTGGAACGTTTGACTGGTCAATTGATCGTGTCATCAACAAATTACAGAGTTGTACGGTGAGCCAGTGACCGTATAATCACGACATATATTTTTTTAACACAGTACAGACGTAAGCGCTCATATATACATGCAAACACTCACCGCTATAAGCACACACACGCACACCCTACCCCTATGAGCACCTTCGAGAGAGTGAGCCAGCATATCATCTTGACATTTTACGAAGTAACCATAGGCGCCTCGTAGTCGAGGGGAACGTCTCCTCCCACTGAATGCACATCGGCAGAAATACTGAAATTAATACAGGATAAATGCGAGCACCAGGACTTTAACCCTGGTGGGCTGGGGAAACCACTGTCCTCCTAACCATCCAACCACAGGTTGGTTAGCACCACAAAATGTATTTGGTGACCGTAATGAGCTTATTCTGATGTCCAGTGACCATATCGTGCTTTCGCTTCAAATACAATGACCGTAAGTGTCATCAACGAAATACGGAGCACGCATCAAATATAATGACCGTCAGTGTCATCAACAAAATACAGAGACGTATGGTGAGCTACATACCGTATGATGTCCACAAGAATGTATACGGTGACCGTAATGAGCATATTCTGAAGTCCAGTGATCGTATAGTGCTTTCGCTTGAAATATAGTGACCGTCACGTGTGAATGTGTCAGGGGCATACTTTTAGAGGGCCGAGAGATAGTTTGTGTGCGTACGTGAAAGTGGTGTAGAGAGAGGGGGTGTGCGGTGGAGACAAAGATAGATATGCCCTTCGTTTCTCTTTCCCGTGACTATTTTTTTAGGAGAAGATATAAACATCCACAATGCGGAACAAATATTATTGGATGCACCATGCAATTAACTTTCATGTACTCTGTATAACTTTGTAATATTGTATATGCTTATTTGCTTAGTGGTCGATTGTGTGTGGGGTGTGGTGGGCACATCATTTCTAGTTGTGGTGGGTCGACGTGAGGACTCATGGGTCGGTTCCATCCTGCGCTACATAGGTTGGACCGAGACGCGTTATACGAAGCCCATGGAGGACTCGGCGTACAAGATGAAGCTACCAGAGTCGTGCAGGACTCTATCCCCACTGATGATAAGCCGACTATATACGATTTGTAACCATAGGCCCCGAGTATGTTATATAAGCCCGGGGGCTAGTTCGTCAATAGTATACACACGCACACAATGCCTGGTATTCACGTGTACTTTGTACACACCCCTATCACAAATATACAATACCAGGAGTAGGCTTTTTCCTCAACTGCAAGGGCCCAGACTTGGGTAAAACTTTGCCTCGTATTACCATCCAGCCTAACAGTCAGGGATATCTTACCGAATGATCTGATGGAATCATATCCGCCAACAAGAGAGATGTATGTGGGGGGGATGTGTGCGAGAGAGGCCTAAAGATAATGTGCGTGCGAAAGACACTTAGGCACATGTATGTGCATATAGAGGGCCAACAGAGACCGTGCGTGTGTGTATATAGGCATGTGAGAGAAATAGTGTTTTCCAACTGAGATTAGTGAAAAGAGTGGTACGTAGTAGTAAGAGAGAGAGGGGGAGATATATAGAGAGAGTGTGTGTGAGAGACACCCTGCGAGAGAGTGTGAGCATGTGTGAGAGAGAAATGCCGATGTATATAAAGTGTGTGCACTTATGCGTCAGATAGAGAGATATATAGCGCGTGTGTGAGGACGGGCCGAGGCATAGTGCATCTATGCGTAAAAGGCGGTTCTACACATTAAATTAAAATATAAATTGCATTAATTTTTTTGGATGAGATCACGAATTTTACAATTTGTGTATGAATGAACATTGGTCTATCCGACACCCATACTCTATTGAATTCGAGCATGTGTATGGGTTTATTTCATATTATCGATCCATAGAGTGAGAGTGGTTTGAAATACAGACAATGCATGGCTTTTGCAATTCATATATAAACATTAATTAGTGCACTCCGTGTTGTTAGTGTCAGGCACTTTATACATTTGTCACATACATGGATACATTCCAAATTGCTAGCTACAAAATAGAATACATGTTCAATTCAACATAAAGATGGTTTTGAAGATCCCCGCAAAAAAAGATGGTTTTGACGATTCGAATTCATAGGAAGTGCATTCATCTATTTGAATTCAAGATAATGGCATTTGTAAATCAGATCTAAAAGGGGGCATCAATCTTTGTTGTGCGTTTGAACATGCTATATATTCATACGCATGTCTAACTATTTTTTTGCAACCAAGGAGATTATATCTGGAACCATGCATGAATTGAGCTAAGCAACATATTTTTTAATATATACTCGTGTACAATGTATATTCAAATGTACCCCCTCCATTCCAAAATAATCGTAGTTTTAGGATTTTCAAGAGTCAAGATTTTTGAAGTTTGACAAATCCTGAAAGTTCAATTCAAGAGAACTGTAAACGTTAATGCTTCTGCTCCCAAATATTGAACGAAGCGCCAAATAAGCCTCTAGTCGCCCGAAACCGCACGAGACTAATGTTTGGTGGTAGGGAATTACTGTTCTGACTCTGACCCCTGTAGCCTATCGGCCGATGTCCAAAGGTCTAAACCGGGGTAGGTTTGTAACTTCACCAAGACGCCAGTCAACCGCTTCCGAGAAGCATTCATACACCATGGGCGCCTAAACACTCATGCGCTCGGCCGAAAATCTATCCCACCCACTATTTGGGACACCTGAGATTACTGTCCTACCCCTGACCCACAATATGTCTGAAATTTTAGATGGGGGCAAAGTTTGTAACTTTCCCCAAATTTCAAACAAGCGCGTCCCAAACCGAAACATTGTTCCCCCTTAGTTCCCCCTCCCTCCGTTTCCCCATTCATACTCCGTGGGCGCCAAAACGCCTCTCCACCAGCCGCGAAACTCCAGCCTCCTCTGTCCTCCACCCCATCGCTCCCAATCCACCGCCGGCCTCCTCCATCACGCCGGAGCCGGTACCCCGACGTCGTCGTCCAACGCAACCGCAACCGCAACACCCCCAAGGACTTAGCAGCTGAAGCCGAGGCAGAGCTGCCTCCACGACGCCGACGCCAACGTGTGCCATACCAGAACCACTTCGACCACGCCGTCCTGCGCCTCACCGCTGCCGCTCCACTGTCACAACCGTCCACCGCACCGGAGCTGTTCCCGCTACGCCGTCGTTCGCCGCCTCGAATCTGGTTCCCCGCCGCCGACAGACGGCCACCGCACCACACTCAACAACTCGGCCATGGGTTCGTCCAAGGCTCCACCGTCCTCCAAAACTTCTTGTTTCCAGCGAACCACAAGAAGATCGTTGGAAAAACAGAAGGAGGACACAGCACTGCCAGCAGAAAGAGGTACAACTCTTCCCTTATTCGTGCAAATCTTACGTCTCTGCTCACACCGTATTCATCCCATGAAAGAAACTAGTTGAGCTCTTCTTACTGCACCTTCTTCATGATACTAAATGCACAAGGTTTCCTCCCATTTACTATTTCACCTTAGCTAGAGGTCAGTCGCACTGCCTGGATTTCAATTTAAGGTCAGTTGATTCGCAATTAAAAGAAGCAGCACCCGCTTAGGCGCGCGGATCACCTAGTCCGCATGTTCGCCGGGGAAGCGGCGCATCAGTGTCTATCATAGGGGTGTGGGGCGCAGGTGCTGCTTGCGCCCGATCTGGAGGTCGGCGGGGCTTGAAGAGATGGCCGGGGAGCGGTGCCAAGCACAGCGGTGCGGTGAGGTCGAGGGGAGGGTGGAGGCAGGGGACTGGGCCGGTGGTCGCTGGCGTTTCAAGGAAGATCGTCAACACTGACTGGCTGGAGGTAGATGAAGGTGATCTGCCCGTTCTTTGTACATCGGACGGTGCAGAAAAAATGGACTGACCTATTTGTTTTCAGTCGACTGTTATTTTCATAGGACCACACCTTATGGTGTGCTGGAGGAGTATCTGCATTTCCCAGCCATCCCAGTGCTCATATTTCAAAATCCTAGAATCTAATTTCGTGTGCCATGCATGTTGTAGAGCTACCATATGTCTCACGTCATTTATTTCTCACCCACCTGCTATCTGCTACTTTTACACTGTACTACTTGTGCACGCACTTCACCCATACTCACACTATTGTTTTTTTATGCATGGGTATTTCAGACTCTAGCGCACTATTGATGAATACACAAAAGAAAAGACAGAAGTCGCTCCTATGTAATTCGATGATAAGCACTAAGCGTTTCAGCGCTCTAAAGGGTGTAGTGTCAGCAGATGGAGACAGTAAACGTAGCTCTGCAGTTGATGGTCTCAATTGCCACACACAACCATCCCAGGTGCTTGCTTTAATTTCGCGCTGTCAAATGTGGTTGCATGTTGCATATGGTGTCTAGCTTGTATTGCTTCAGATTTGGTTAAATTGCATCTGCTTACTTTACACATTATACCTTTGATAATGACATGCCTTCCTGTTTTTGAAACATACTACATCTGTCTATTAACCATGTTCTTACATCAAACTAATGCTCTTGTGTATCCCTCATCAATCACTTATCATGAGACAGTCACCCCAGTGGGTTACTGTGAGACGCGCTACTCATTTAAAGAGTGCAGTGTCATCCTCTCCACATGATTCTCAAGAAACAGCAAGGCTAAATGAAGATAGTCAACGTAGCTCTGTAGTTGATGACCGCAATTCCCCTACACCACCATCGCAGGTGCTTGCTCTTACTTGGCTATGTGATATGTGGTTGCATGTTGCATATGGTGTCTACCTTGTAATGCTTCTAATTAGGGTAAATTGTATCTGCTTAGTTAACACATTATACCTGTGAATATGACATGCCTTCCTGTTTTTGGTACATAGTACGTCTTTCTATTAACCATATTCTTACATCAAACTACTTTTCTTGTGTATCCCTCATCAATCACTTCTGACGAGACACCTTCAAATTGACAGTGTAATATTGGTTGCATCTTGCATATCATTTCAAGCATGTACTGCCTCTAATTTGTTGAAATGCCACTTATAATAAGACACTTCTAACTTGGTAGAGTGATTTTGGTTGGATCTTTCATATGGTGTCTAGCTTGCATTGCTTCCAATTTGTTGAAATGCCTTCTGCTTACCGTTTTTCGTACATATTCCATCCTCCTACAATGTGGTTGCCTTACATAAAAGTTGTGTTCGTCATTATCATGCATCAACGAATTTGGAAGAGCGAATTTCATTCCTTTTTCTTGTGTGTTTGACTTGACAAGGCAAAAATCTAAAAGGCTGAACACACGGGATGATGGTGGTCCTCTGGAGCAACCGAAACAGATGATCTCTACAAATTCTCCTGCTACTCCTACTACAGTGCAAGTTCCAAATCTCATCTCCCCTACTCCACAACCCCAGGTGCTTGCTCTAACATGGTAGTGTGATATCTAGTTGCATGTTGCATATGGTGCCTAGCTTGTATTGCTCCTAATTTGTTAAATTGCATCTCCTTAGCTTACACATTATACATGCGAATATGACACGCCTTCCTGTTTTTGGTACATACTACATCTGCCTATCACACCATGTTCTCACATCAAACTACTGTTCTTGTGTATCCTGCATCTATCACTTATGATGAGACAGTCACGCCCGTGGGTTAGTATGAGACGCGCTACTCTTATAAAGAGTGCAGTTTCATCCTCCCCACATGATTCTCAAGAAACAACAAGTCTAAATGAAGATATTGAACGTAGCTCTGTACTTGAAGACCGCATTTCCCCTACACCACCATCGCAGGTGCTTGCTCTAACTTCACAGTGTGATATGTGGTTGCATGTTGCATACGGTGTCTAGCTTGTAATGCTTCTAATTAGGGTAAATTGCATCTGCTTAGTTTACACATTATACCTATGAATATGACATGCCTTCCTATTTTTGGTACATACTACATCTATCTGTTAATCATGTTCTTACATGAAACTACCGCTCTTCTGTATCCTGCATCAATCACTTACGATGAGACACCTTTATTCGTTGCATATTGCATATTATTTCTAGCCTTTTGCCATGTATTGCTTCTAATTTGGTTAAATACATTTATGAGGCCACCCTTTTAATTTGGCAGAGTGATATTGGTTTCATCTTTCATGGTGTCTAGCTTGCATTGCTTCTAATTAGTTCAAACACCTTGTGCTTAGTTTACACTTTACACATCATACATGTCAATATGTCATGCCGTCCTGTTTTTCATACATATTCCATCCTCCTATCATGCGGTTGCCTTACATCAAATTAGTGTTCGTCAGTATCATGCATAAATGAGTTCTGAAGAGCGAATTTTATTCCTTTTTCTTGTCGGTTTGACTTGACAAGGCAAAATCAAAAAAGAGGAAGGAAAAGAGTAAGGAAGGCGATGATGGTGGTCCTCTGCAGCAACGTAAATGGAGCATCTGTACGGATTCTCCTCGTACAGCTACTGCATTACAAGTTCCAAGTCTCCGCTCCCCTACTCCACCATCCCAGGTGCTTGCTCTAACTTGGCAGTGTGATATCTGGTTGCATGTTGCATATGGTGTCTAGCTTGTATTGCTTCTAATTAGTGTAAACTGCATCTGCTTAGCTTACACATTATACGTGTGAATATGACACGCCTTCCTGTTTTTGGTACATACTATATCTGTCTATCACACCATGTTCTGACATGAAACTACTCTTCTTGTGTATCCTGCATCAGTCACTTATGATGAGACACCTTTAAGTTGGCACTGTGATATTGGTTTGCGTCTTGAATATGATTTCTAGCATTTAGTGCTTCTAATTTGATTAACCCCACCTATGACGAGACAGTTTTAACTTTGCAGAGTGATATTGGTTGCACCTTCCATATGGTGTCTAACTTGCAGTGCTTCTAATTTGTTGAAGTGCCTTCTGCTTAGTTACCACATCATAGGTGTGAATATGTCATGCCGTCCAGTTTTTCGTACATATTCCATCCTCGTATCATGACTTTGCCTTTCATCAGAGTAGTGTTCGTCAGTATCATGCATGAATGAGTTCTGAAGAGCGAATTTTATTCCTTTTTCTTGTCGGTTTGACCTCACAATGCAAAATCAATAAAGTGGAAGGAAATTGGTAAGGCATTGGATGATGGTGGTTCTTCCGAGCAACTGAAACGGAGGGTCTCTACAGATTCTACTCCACCATCCTCCCAACAAGATTCGCAAGACAACACAAGGATAGATAGTCAACGTAGCTGTGTAGATGATGAGCACATCTCCCCTACTCCACCATCACAGGTGTTTGCTCTAACTTGGCACTATTATATGTGGTTGCATGTTGCGTATGATGTCTAGCTTGTGTTGCTTCTAACTTTGTTGTATTGCATCTGCTTACTTCACACATCATACCTGTGAATATGACATGTGTTCCTGTTTCTAGAACATACTATATCTGATCACACCATGTTCTTACATCAGACTATTGTTCTTGCTTATCCCGCATCAGTCACTTATGATAAGGCACCTTTAAGTCGCCACTGTGATATCAGTTGCGTCTTGCATATGATTTCTAGCATGTACTGCTTCTAATTTGTTGAAACGCCAGACAGTTTGAACTTGGCAGAGTGATATTGGTTGCATCTTTCATATGGTGTCTAGCTTGCAGTGCTTCTAATTTGTTCAAATGCCTTCTGCTTAGTTACCACATCATAGGTCTTAATATGTCATGTCGTCCTGATTTTCATACATATTCCATCCTCGTATCATGTGTTTGCCTTTCATCCGAGTAGTGTTTGTTAGTATCATGCATGAATGAGTTCTGAAGAGCGAATTTTATTCCTTTTTCTTATTGGTTTGACTTCACAATGCAAAATCAATACAACTGAAGGAAATTAGTAAGGCAGTGGATGGTGGTGGTCCTTCGGAGCAACTCAAACAGAGGGTCTCTACAGATTCTACTCCGCCATCCTCCCAACAAGATTCGCAAGACAACACAAGGCTAGACAGTCAACGTAGTTGTGTAGATGATGAGCACATCTCCCGTACTCCACCATCACAGGTGCTTGCTCTAACTTGGCGCTGTTATTTGTGGTTGTGTGTTCCGTATGATGTCTAGTTTGTATTGCTTCTAATTTTGTTGAATTGCATCTGCGTAGCTTACAACTTATACCTGCAACAATCACTTACCCATAAGACACATTTAACTTGGGAGTGTGATATAGGTTGCATCTTGCATTGTCTTCTAGCTTGTACTACTTCTAATTTATTGAAATGGCACTTATGACGAGACACTTTTTACCTGGTAGTGATATTGGTTGCATGTTCATATGGTGCGTAGCTTTCATTTCTTCTAATTTTGTTGAAATTCCTTCTGCTTACTGTTTTTCATACATATTCCATCCTCCTATCGTACGTATGAATATGCAATGCTGTCGTTTTTTGTATATATTCCATCTATCATGCGATTGCCTTACATCAAAGTAGTGTTCGTCTGTATCATGCATCAACCAGTTATTCAGAGCTAATTTTATTCATCATCTTGTGGTTTTGACTTCAGAAGGCAATATCAAAAAAGAGGAAGGAAAAGTGTAAGTTAGGGGATGTTGGTGGTCCTCCGGACCGACACAAACGGAGACTCTCTAGATTTGCCACTGCTACTGCTAATGCAGTTGAAGTCCCAAGTCTACATGATGAGTTCATCTCCCCTACTCCACCATCGCAGGTGCTTGCTCTAAGTTGATAGTGTGATAATTGGTTTCATGTTGCATATGTTGTCTAGCTTGTATTTCTTCTATTTTGATTAAATTGCACCTACTGGCTTTATACATTATACGTGTGCATATGACATGCCTTTCTGTGTCTAGAATACACTGCATCTATCTATCATATCATGTTCTTACATCAAAGTACTGCTGTTGTGTATCCCGCATCAATCACTCATGATTGGACGCTTTTAACTTGGCAGTGTGATAGTGGTTGCATCTTACATTGATTTCTAGGTTGTACTGCTTCTAATTTTTCGAAATGCCACTTATGACACGACACTTTTTACTTGGCAGAGTGATATTGATTGCATCTTTCATATGGTGTCTAGCTTGCATTACTTCTATTTTCTTGAAAATCCTTCTGCTTAGTTTACACATGGTAGCTCTGAATATGTCACACCATCCTGTTTTCCTTACATATTCTATCCTCCTCATACGGTTGTCTTACATCAAAGTATTGCTTGTCTGTATCATGCGTCAATGAGTTCTGAAGAGCGGTTTTATTCTTTTGTGTTGTGGGTACGGCTTGACATGGCAAAGTCAAAAAAGAGCAAGGAAAATAATATAGTAGGGAATGGTGTTACTCGTCGGGTGCAACGGAAAAGGATCTTCCCTCGAGATTCTGCTTGTACTTATAGTGCAGTAGAAGGTCCAAGTCCACCGGCTAAATCTACAAACACAGTATCACCTGCTCCACCAGCTGCAGCATCCCCTTCAACTGTACCGGCATCTCAACGAGTTACTCGTTCGTTTGCTCCGCAACTGGCCTGTTCCCAAGCTGCCTTCACACCTAACACTACTTCTGAAGCACTACTGACACAACATAACTTGGCAATATTAGATGAGCATCAACACCAAGACGGTATCTGACCGAGTCAAGTTGCAGTTGCATGCTCCTTTATATGTACTCTCACAATTTGATGTGCACTAACACTTTCCATATTCGTTGTTGAACTAGCACCACGGCGCAAGCGGAAACCGACATCAGGGATAATGCTTGACAGATTAACAAAATCTAAAGGAGGAAGAATGGAGATCCATTTTGAGGCAGGTTTAAAAAGGCCGCGTGATGCTACAGAGTCAGCTAAGTTAGTATCAGAGGCAGCCGTTGCCATTAGGTGTCATGCACGTATCCTCCTAACGTGGATCCAGTACAGGAATGAGAAAGACGATACCCAGTTTAACACCTTCCTTGACCATTTATCCATAAGTAATGTTATTCATCGCAATTTGTAATATTGTCTTGCTTTGTCCCATACTTTCTAGCTTCCTCCTAATAAGACTCACATTCTTTTTTCAACAGATGAGGTTCAAGTTGGATCCGAAAGATGATGCAACTAAACAAGCATGCACTCATGTTTTTCAGTCTGCTTTGCGACAGTATCGGTATCACCTTAGAAAAACTCACTTTGAAGGCAAGGCTAACAATGAAATCGCCCAAACATCTCCAGTGGAATATATTACAGATGAAGACTAGACAGCCCTTGTTAAACACTGGTCTGATCCAAAGTATCAGGTAGGGTATATGTATTTGATCAGATCACATATTGAACTCGTATTTACATATGTGCCTTGCAAGTGTATCTTCTTCTAGGCTAACTGTTTGAAGAACAAGACCAACCGTTCTAAAGTGAAATTTCAACAGACAACAGGATCTTGTAGATATATTGCACACTGCGAGGCTCTTGTAAATAGCTGCTACTTCCTTCTTTTTTCTGTGCCATATTATCGTATCTATATTGACTTGTTCCAAATACAGAGGAAAGCCCGTGCGGACCAAAAAGAACCTGAACCGAATGCAATGAAAATCTTCAAGGATTGCCACACCAGCAAGATAAAGGGCATGAGCACACCAGTTCAAGCCGCTGTTGTAAGTCCTTACTCCTCCTGCCTTTGAACTGCTTGTTACTATGACGTGTTCATTTAACTGCTTGGTTTGTAGCCAATATCGGTTACTCTGTTCACTTTTATACACATTTGTCTTAACGTATCATTTCACCTTACACGGTTTAAAAGAGAGAAAGGATATTCTTTTGGTCTTGATCTGTAATCTAGTTGTGATGTTCATGTGCCCACACAATGATACAATAGCCTATTTGTTTGATATCTGTTTGCCCATGATATGAATGATGTCATACTATGTTCATCCTACTTTAAACCATGTCTCTTTATCCTTAGATGTCAACGAATGTGAGGAAATAGACAATACTGTAGGCATGCTACATGGACATATGTTCCGAAAGTGATTTTATTATGTAGTTAGCACTACAATACATGCTAATGTATTACAGTAATTCACCAAAATAAGTTATGTATAAACGTGAAACCTACTTTGTTTGTTTCTGTCTCATTAGTAACTTATCTGGTACACTAATCTACAAGTTCTAACTTCCAGGAAACTATGGAACAAATGATTGAACAGCCACAACCACCTGAAGGTGACGAGGCTACCACAGGCACAATGTCACCTCTTGCTGCAGTGCATCAGTATCTCTCCACTAACAGTACAAAAAGCACCTTCCTACGTAATTATGGGTTGGTTGTCAAGGTAACCTTGTCCAAATCGCCTACTGAACAAAATCTTCCAGCTAGACAGAGTGATATATCTGTGCTCCAGACACAAGTCCAATCCCTAATGGAGGTCATTTTGGAAACAAGAATAGTGGTTGACAAATGTCGTCAAGATATGAATGGTTTTCAAACCAGACTATCAGACATTTGCTTCGTTGTTCAAGAGCAATGGCGAAAAAAGGGGAAGATCATGCTGCTCCATCAGATTCTACAGCCTGAAACATTAGCACTCAGGTCAAATGATATGTGCTTCTATACATCTGATGGTGCTTTTATCTGCAAGGACTGTAAACTTTATGTCAACAGGCCTTTTGTTGTATGGCTGGATTTTTATTTTGTTGTGATACATCATTTATCGTGCTGCCAAAGGCTGTAGAAATTACGACGCTATTTTTGTATAGTGTAGGTTTATGTTAGTAATGTATTCGGCCGAAAGCTTCGTAGGAGCCCAACGTGCCAACATTCGTCGGGCCCACAATTCCAATTGGGCTAAAAATGATTATGGGCCATAATTTGCATGTAGCCCACTAAAAATATTTGGGCCTAAATCAGCATAAGCTTTCTTATTTTTGGTAGGCCTGTGCCCACAGTGGGCCTTTAACAGGCCTAAACATGGGCCTTTAATGGGCCAAAAGTGAGATTGGGCCCTGATTGTGCCAAATAACCCACTCGTCATTAGCAGGCCGAAATGTATCTCAGCACGTGGTGGCCCATTTACAATGCGGATCGTTCACAGGCCGAAATTCAGACGGGCCGAAAATGCGCTGACCTACTACACGGGCCTTTACCAGGCCGGAAGTGTGGTCGGGCTTGATTAGTATTAGTTTTATATGGGCCGTTAATAGGCTCGATGTGACGTTGGGCCACATATGGCCCATGGATTTCGTTCGACGTTAACAGGCGAAAAAACACAATAGGCTGGAAGTGGCCCAAATCTACAGTGGGCCTCTAACAGGCCGAATGTCAGACATGGCCAAATATGACCCAATTCCTTCACGGTAGTTTATGGGCCGAAAGTTTCAATGGTCAATAAATGTGCCCAAATGAAGCAGGACCTTTAACTGGCCAGAAACACACTGAGCCGTAATTCGGCCCAAATACTTAGCGGACTGTTAACGAGCCAGAAGTGACCATGGGCCGCAATGATGACAAGTCTAGAACGGGCCATTGATGGGCCGATTTGACACTAGTCGTACGGACCTTAACTGCGAATGGGCCGTCTACAAGCAGGTCGTTAATGGGCCAGCCTGATATTTTCGACTGGGCCAACCTTTTTAACCTAAATGGGCCGCTGTTGGGCCTTGCCACATGTCGACGTATCATAGGCGCCTCCTGTCCATTGGGCGGTTGACACCTGTCCTTCCGCGGTGCTGACACGTGGTTGATATAGCCAATGGGAATTTTACACGTGGAAAATCCTCATTGGTCCCAGCTGTTAACGGGTTATCGGATCCAAACCGGAACCCTATAGCTTAACGGCGACCCATTATGGTGGATGCCACGTGTTGGTTACCCTTGACGAAAGCACTTCCATGACGCCCCATTTATTGTCATGGAAGTGGACACTTCCGTGATGATAATTTTGGTATTGTCATGGAACACATCTACGAAAGCACAGGTATGACTATCTTGATTTTGTCATAAAATTGTCATGGATGTACATGCATGACAGAAAACGTGACCTACTGTGACAAACACGTATAATCACGGAAGTATATTTTTTTTGTACTGTTAGCCGCCACCGTCACCCCAATGGCACTTAATTTTAGTGGAACTGCACAAAAGGATATGCAAATTATAGTTGCACATTGCATGAGCATGACAGCCAATCGTAATGTTGCTCAATTTTAGTGCAACTAATAAAGAAGAAGCTGCCAGCTCATGAGACCAAGTACTTCTTGCTAGCTGCATGATGCAAACATTGCTTCATTTTAGGTGAACTGCACAAAAAGGTGGCATGAATTGAATCATCCGAGTGGAGCTGCAGGTTCACCACTTGCATAAGGCATATCCGGGAGAATCGAGTCCTGAACTAGATGAGTCCATCAGGCCTACCATTGTGGCAGCGTAGGGCCCCTCTCAGTTATGGTCCCATGACCGGGTATGTTCCTTTTTTGTTGTTTTTTACTCTGCATCCAGCTAGTGATCTTGTGCTACTATTTTGGCACTGCCATGAGAAAGCAAGAATGATAGTGTTTTTGCATCTTCATTTAATGCCACTAATAATTTGAGGTAATATTTTGGCACCGCTACTGCCACTGATAAAATGAAGTAATAATACATTGAAAATAGAGCTACTGTCTTAGCTACCATTTCATTTGTTGTGTAGATAACTTGTAGAAGGTGTATCTGGCAGAATCAAGTCCATGCGCACTGCATCAATCACATAGCATGTGCACTGAACTAGTTGAGTCCATCAGGCCTACCGTCGAGGATGCGCGGGCCCCCTCTCTCCCTCAAGGCATGGCGGGCGCCATAATTTTGTTGAATTGCACCAAAAAAAGATTGGAATGAGTCGACGCTCCTCCTTCTACTGCCACACTGAGGTTGTTAATATATGTTAATGAATCGCTTCCATGGCAAGATACGGGGACGTGAAGAATAACTTGATCTCCCAAAGTCATCTCACACAAGTCAGTACTGTCCTTTATCCACCGGATCGTGCTTTGTCATACTGTGCTAATGTTGTGTTTTTTTAATAAAGCTTTTCTATCACAATCTTTTCTCATTTTAAAAATAAAGTTGCTTCAACTAGTGCCACTATTATAGTAATCATGCTCTTTCTTTATCTGTGCTAATAGGAATACTCAATTACAGATGTTGGGATGGTCTTGGGTTGTATGACATGGCTAGCCAAGATGGATTTGAACCTGAGTTTCACTTTAGCCAAAGGCTCTAAGTGCCATGTGTATGTGCAAGCTAAGCAACCTCGTTAGCCTCCCAAGCCGTCGAAGGAGAGACACCTGGCACCACTAGAGCTTATACGTTCAGATCTGTGCGAGATGAATGGTGCCTTGACTAAAGGTGGAAAGAAATATTTCCTGACGTTGATTGATGATTCCAATAGATTGTGCTATGTGCATTTGTTAAATAGTACTAAGGATGAGGCTCCACACTACTTCAAAATCTACAACACAGAAGTTCGAAGTGGTAGTGCCACCAGTGATGCAAAACATTTATCTGCCAATGTTTGAACCGCATGGCCGTAAATAGGACTGGTTTCAATGTTTCAGCAATTTTTTTAATCAAATTGCTTACATGAAGAATCGATCGATTTTTATTTATTTGTTCACATTCTCGCAATGTTTTAGTTGTACAGTACCTATTGGCTCTGATCTGTGAATCATTCAGATGTGTAGGCACCTTTGTTGTACTTATTATTTGAATCTTATGGGTTGGTTGTGAATCTCACAAGCTCGGAAACACGACATGATGATGCAGAGGACAGCAACCGTAATTGTTTTGCATTTATCCTGTTGCAATGATAGAATGAGCCAATGCTTTGCTTGTTTTAAGAATAAAATTTAAGTAAAGCGAATAAAATTTAAGTAAAGTTACCCACTCATGAACGGACGTGTTGATGGGATAGGTTTCTCGGCTTCCAGGCCGGTTTAATGGAGGCGTTTGAATGCGTCGAGGAGGCGTATTCTTCCGGGCATATAGCGGGCGAGGGAGGAGGGGTAGTATAATTGCTACCGCCTGTACCCATGATGTCTACTACGCAACCTTCTTGTAGACGTTGTTGAGCCTCCAAGTGCAGAGTTTTGTAGGACAGTAGCAAATTTCCCTCAAGTGGATGACCTAAGGTTTATCAATCCGTGGGAAGCATAGGATGAAGATGGTCTCTCTCAAACAACCCTGCAACCAAATAACAAAGAGTCTCTTGTGTCCCCAACACACCCAATACAATGGTAAATTGTATAGGTGCACTAGTTCGGCGAAGAGATTGTGATACAAGTGTAATATGGATGGTAGATATAGGTTTTTGTAATCTGAAATATAAAAACAGCAAGGTAACTAGTAACAAAAGTGAGCAAAAACGGTATTGCAATGCTTGGAAACAAGGCCTAGGGTTCATACTTTCATTAGTGCAAGTTCTCTCAACAATGATAACATAATTGGATCATATAACAATCCATCAACGTGCAACAAAGAATCACTCCAAAGTTTCTATCGGAGAACGTAGGACGAAAATGTGCATCAATCCGTATGCATAGATTACCCCAATGTCACCTCGGGAATCCGCGAGTTGAGTGCCAAAACATACATCAAGTGAATCAATAGAACATCCCATTGTCACCACAGATATCCCATCGCAAGACATACATCAAGTGTTCTCAAATCCAATACTCAATCCAACATAACGAAACCTCAAAGAGCAAGACTCAATTCATCACAAGAAGGTAGAGGGGGAGAAACACCATATGATCCGACTATAATAACAAAGCTCGTGATACATCAAGATCGTGCCAAATCAAGAACACGAGAGAGAGATCAAACACATAGCTACTGATACATACCCTCAGCCCCAAGGGTGAACTACTCCCTCCTCATCATGGAGACCGCCGGGATGATGAAGATGGCCACCGGTGATGGTTTCCCCCTCCGGCAGGGTGCCGGAACAGGGTCCCGATTGGTTTTTCGTGGCTACAGAGGCTTGCGGCGGCAGAACTTCCGATCTAGGTTTATTTCTGGAGGTTTTGGGTATTTATAGGAGGTGTTGGCGTTGGGGACAAGTCAAGGGGGCCCACGAGGCGACGACAAGGCAGGGGGCGCGCCCTCCACCCTTGTGGTTGCCTCGGGACTCTTCTCCGATATCTTTTCCTTCTAGTATTTTTTATATTTTCCAAAAATATTCTCCGTAAATTTTCAGCCCATTCCGAGAACTTTTATTTCTGCACAAAAAACGACACCATGGTAGTTCTGTTGAAAACAGCGTCAGTCCGGGTTAGTTCTAATCAAATCATACCAAAATCATATAGAATTGTTGTAAACATGGCATGAATACTTCATAAATTATAGATACGTTGGAGACGTATCAGCATCCCCAAGCTTAATTCCTGCTCGTCCTCGAGTAGGTAAATGATAAAAGAAATAATTTATGAAGTGTGAATGCTAGCAAGTGCACAAGTTTGATCAATGATAATTTCAATCACTTTTTCTAGCATCATTATATATCATAAACAGTAGCTCATCTCATAAAACTTCTCATGATCAAGTTGCAAGCTATTCACATGTTAAATCATAGATAATAAACTTTCTTGAAAACTAACAAACTAGGCTCTCAGTCATCAAACAATTGCAATTCATCTTATTTTCAGGAAGGGTCTATGTAAGAGCTTTGATTTAGCAAATCCCACATACTCAACTATCATCTAGTCTTCCATGATTGCTACCACTCAAAGCATATTTTTAGAACAAATAGCATCCATTGAACACAGAGAAAGATAGGGGCTTAGTGTTTCGCCTCCCAACTTATTTATCATATAGATAATTGTCAACAATAATAATTCATGATCAAGTATATTTGAATGGCCATATATGCTTGGATCTTTCCCCACCACATGGTGCTTGCCAACTAAATAATAGGTTGGAATAAGAAATTGACTCAACAAAAATAAAAGTAAAAGATAGGCCCTTCGCAGAGGGAAGCAGGGATTTGCAGAGGTGCCAGAGCTCGAAGCTTTTAAACAGAGATGAACATAATTTTGAGAGGTATGCTTTCATTGTCAACATAACAACCAAGAGTTCTCACTATCTTCCATGCTAGATACATTATAGGCGGTTCCCAAACAGAATGGTAAAGTTTTTACTCCCACTCCACCAACAATCACACTCCACGGCTGATCCGAACCAACGGGTACCGTCCATACCAACAACAGTCCTGGGGGAGTTTTTTTTTTAATTATTTGAAATTTTGTTTTTGATCTTTTGATCACGGGACTGGGCATCCCGATTACCAGCCACTTTCTCGTGAATGACAAGTGAATCAACACTCATTGTGAGAATAACCCACCTAGCATGGAAGATACTGACAGCCCCTAGTCGCTACACGAGCGATTCGGGCATACAAAACAGATTATTATTTAAAGGTTTAGAGTTTGGCACATGCAAATTTACTTGGAACGGCAGGTAAATACCGCATATAGGTAGATATGGTGGACACTCATGGAAGAAACTTGGTTCAAGGATTTTGGAAGCACAAGCAGTATTCCCGCTTAGTATAGAAATTTTGGCTAGCAAAAGATTCTAAAAAGCAAGCACCACATGTTGGAGGATCCATAACAATATAACTTCTATACAAATATACCCAAGCATAACTCATTATGTTGTCTTCCTTGTCCAACTTCAACTAATTTGCTCAAGTTTGAAAAAAAAAATTAATGGGGCTCACAATCATAGAAGATGTCCAAGATAGTATATTTATATGTGAAATCTCTCTTCCTTCAATATTCTTTCATGAATTGTTCAAGTGACCAATACTATGTTTGTTAACTTCCAATAAATTTACCACCTATACTTCTTATATGTGAAGTCATTACTCCCCATGGGATAAGCATATGAAACATGCATAATTTCAGATTTATGATATTCAATTCATTCAACCATTTACTCATAGGATATAAGTGAAGCACATGAGTAAATGACAAACTACTCCAATAAGATATAAGTGAAGATCAATGAGTAGTCAAATAATTAAGTCGCTATGTGAAGACTCTCTCTCTCAACAAGAAAATTTTGATCTTAAGTATTTTATTCAAACAGCAAGCAAAACAAAATAAAATGACATTCAAAGGATAGCACATAGCATGTGAAGAAGCAAAAACTTAGGCTCAACCAAAACTGACCGATCATTGTTGAAGAAGAAAGGTGGGATGCCAACCGGGGCATCCCCAAGCTTAGATGCTTGAGACTTCTTGAAATATTAACAAGGGATGCCTTGGGCATCCCCAAGCTTGAGCTCTTGTGTCTCCTTAATTCCTCTCATATCGCGGTTTCCATAATTCTTAAAACTTCATCCACACAAAACTCAACAAGAACTCGTGAGATAAGTTAGTATGAATCAATGCAACACCTTATCATTCTCTATTGTAGCAAATCAATAAAATTACTATTTAACATTATATACTAAATGCCTATGCATATTTAATACTCCTATTCTCAAATATAGTCATTAAACAAGCAAACATATGCAAACAATGCAAACAATGCAAACATAACAGCAATCTGTCAAAACAGGACAGTCTGTAAAGAGTGCAATTGTACTCATAGTTCCCTAACTCCAAAAATTCTCAAAACTTACTCATCGTATAAAATTTGTTTTAGATTATTGTGAAAAAATTTCAAGATTTTATCATTTTCTGACTTTCCATAAGAATCCATACAATGATAGAAATCTTTCTGTTTTCAAACAGCAACACATAGACTTGCAAAATAAGCATGGTAAAGGCTATACTTGACATTTTTATTGAAATAAAAGATGAAAAACATTACTATAAATAACATCAAGAAAATACTAATAAAATTAAATGACGCTCCAAGCAAAACTCATATCATGTGACGAATAAAAATATAGCTCCAAGTAAGGTTACCGATAATGTTGAAGACGAAAGAGGGGATGCCTTCAGGGGCATCCCCAAGCTTAGTTGCTTGGATCTTACTTGAATATTACCTTGGGGTGCCTTTGGCATCCCCAAGATTAGGCTCTTGCCACTCCTTATTCTCCTCACATCGATGTCTCACCCAAAACTTGAAAACTTCAATCACACAAAACTTAACCGAACTTCGTGAGATCCGTTAGTATAATAAAACAAATCATTCACTTGGGTACTGTCAAGACAAAATTCATAATTTTCTCACATCATGCCTACTGTACCCTATCATTTCTACAATTTATATTGAGCAATATAAGCCATAGAAACTAGAAAACAAGCAAACTATGCATTGAAAACAGAATCTGTCAAAAACAGAACAGTCTGTAAAGATATGAATTAATATCATACTTCTATTACTCCAAAACGTCTGAAAAATAAGTAAAACGAATATAATTCGTATAGCAATCCTCTGTAAAAAATTCAGAGTTTTTCCACAGTCCAGTGAATTTTAACAATTCTGTTACTGGACGCAAAAGTTTCTGTTTTTGCACAGAATCAAGTCAACTATCATCCACACTATCCCAAAGGCTTTACTTGGCACTTTATTCAAACAAAAGCTATAAAACATGATTAATACAGTAGCTTAATCATGTGAACACACAAAAAAACAGTAGGGGTAAATATTGGGTTGTCTCCTAATAAGCGCTTTTCTTTAATGCCCTTTTTAGCTAGGCATGATGATTTCAATGATGCTCACATAAAAGATAAGAATTGAAACATAAAGGGAGCATCATGAAGAATATGACTAGCACATTTAAGCCTAACCCACTTCCTATGCATAGGGATTTTATGAACAAACAAATTATGGGAACAAGAATCAACTAGCATAGGAAGGTAAAACAAGCAAAACTTCAAGATTTTCACCACATTGAGAGGAAACTTAATGTCATTGCAATATGTAACAGCATATGATCCTCTCTCATAATAATTTTCAGTAGCATCATGAATGAGTTCAACAATATAACCATCACATAAAGTATTTCTTTTCATGATCTACAAGCATAGAAATTTTATTACTCTCCTCATAAGCAAATTTATTCTCATGAATAGTAGTGGGAGCAAATTCAACAAAATAACTATCATGTGAGGCATAATCCAATTGAAAATTAAAATCATGATGACAAGTTTCATGGTTATAATTATTCTTTATAGCATACATGTCATCATAATAATCATCATAGATAGTAACTTTGTTCTCATAATCAATTGGAACCTCTTCCAAAATAGTGGATTCATCACTAAATAAAGTCATGACCTCTCCAAATCCACTTTTATCAATATTGTGAAAAGATTCAACACCCTCCAAAATAGTGGGATCATTATTTCCTAGAGTTGACACTCTTCCAAACCCACTTTCATCAATATAATCATCATAAATAGGAGGCATCCTATCATCATAATAAATATTCTCATAAAAACTTGGGGGACTAAAAATATCATCTTCATCAAACATAGCATCCCCAAGCTTATGGCTTTGCATATCATTAGCATCATGGATATTCAGAGAATTCATACTAACATCATTGCAATAATGCTCATCATTCAAAGATTTTATGACAAACATTTTATTGCATTCTTCTTCTAACACGTGAGCACAATTTTCCTTTCCATCATTTTCACGAAAGACATTAAAAAGATGAAGCATATGAGGCAATCTCAATTCCATTTTTTTGTAGTTTTCTTTTATAGACTAAACTAGTGATAAAACAAGAAACTAAAAGATTTGATTGCAAAATCTAAAGATATACCTTCAAGCACTCACCTCCCCGGCAACGGCGCCAGAAAAGAGCTTCGTTGACAGGATGTGAGTGCTGCTTACCTAGCCTCCCCGACAACGGCGCCAGAAAAGAGCTTGATGTCTACTACGCAACCTTCTTCTTGTAGACGTTGTTGGGCCTCCAAGTGCAGAGTTTTGTAGGACAGTAGCAAATTTCCCTCAAGTGGATGACCTAAGGTTTATCAATCCGTGGGAGGTGTAGGATGAAGATGGTCTCTCTCAAACAACCCTGCAACCAAATAACAAAGAGTCTCTTCTGTCCCCAACACACCCAATACAATGGTAAATTGTATAGGTGCACTAGTTCGGCGAAGAGATGGTGATACAAGTGTAATATGGATGGTAGATATAGGTTTTTGTAATCTGAAAATATAAAAACAGCAAGGTAACTAGTAACAAAAGTGAGCAAAAACGGTATTGCAATGCTTGGAAACAAGGCCTAGGGTTCATACTTTCACTAGTGCAAATTCTCTCAACAATGATAACATAATTGGATCATATAACAATCCCTCAACGTGCAACAAAGAATCACTCTAAAGTTTCTATCGGAGAACGTAGGACGAAAACGTGCATCAATCCCTATGCATAGATTACCCCAATGTCACCTCGGGAATCCGTGAGTTGAGTGCCAAAACATACATCAAGTGAATCAATAGAACATCCCATTGTCACCACAGATATCCCATCGCAAGACATACATCAAGTGTTCTCAAATCCAATACTCAATCCAACATAACGAAACCTCAAAGAGCAAGACTCAATTCATCACAAGAAGGTAGAGGGGGAGAAACACCATATGATCTGACTATAATAACAAAGCTCGCAATACATCAAGATCGTGCCAAATCAAGAACACGAGAGAGAGATCAAACACATAGCTACTGGTACATACCCTCAGCCCCAAGGGTGAACTACTCCCTCCTCGTCATGGAGACTGCCGGGATGATGAAGATGGCCACCGGTGATGGTTTGCCCCTCTGGCAGGGTGCCGGAACAGGGTCCCGATTGGTTTTTCGTGGCTACAGAGGCTTGCGGCGGCGGAACTTCCGATCTAGGTTTATTTCTGGAGGTTTTGGTATTTATAGGAGGTGTTGGCGTCGGGGACAAGTCAAGAGGGCCCACGAGGCGACGACAAGGCAGGGGGGCGTGGCCTCCACCCTTGTGGTTGCCTCAGGACTCTTCTCCGATATCTTTTCATTCCAGTATTTTTTATATTTTCCAAAAATATTCTCCATAAATTTTCAGCCCATTCCGAGAACTTTTATTTCTACACAAAAAACGACACCACGGTAGTTCTGCTGAAAACAGCGTCAGTCCGGGTTAGTTCTAATCAAATCATACCAAAATCATATAGAATTGTTGTAAACATGGCATGAATACTTCATAAATTATAGATACGTTGGAGACGTATCAACCCACTTCGTTTATTTGCGATTGTAGTTCCCAAGAGTTGAAAAACTAAGTGTTGCCGCCGCATACCCACTACGTTCACTGGCGATTGCAGTTCCCAAGATTGAAAAAATGAACTGCTGCTGCCGCCCCCAGTACCCCACTACACACTGATCCCCAGCGTAAATAAGGAGCCATCCGCTCTCCATGTATACCCATCGTCTTCATCTTCGCCCTGCCCCCAATCCCCACAAAACGAGAACCGCCACATCAACTCTACATGAGAAGAGACTCCAATGGCGATCCGAGGGGTGAGCCTGCTGGATATGGACTTCAGCAAGGAGTTCACCTTTGAGTTCGCCGTTCAGACCCATGGCAGCACCAAGTTGGATGTGATGTACACCAACGATCCGGACTCGGTGAAGCTCTGCCTTGCCAAGTTCAAGTAGTACCTACAGGAGGAGAAGCACAAGGTCGCAGGACTAGACCTTGTGCCCATCCATCCGTCTCCTGGCAGGGACCAGCGGATCGCCATCGCCCAGGTATGCGTGCGGGACAAGGTTCTCATCTACCATTACTGTAGGGCCATCAGAGGGTCTGGAGCATTCGCACATTTCATCGGCACCGCGACTGCACCTTCGCTATGGTGGAGAGCAGGAAGAACGCCACTATGCTTTACGATTCGGCCATCTGGTGCAAAAAGCTCGTTGGCATCCAGAAGCAATACAAGATCATCAGCAATGGGCAGGAGAAGGACTCTGTGGTTGACCTCGCCGCGGCCATCATCGACCCCTGCTATGCCAACATGAAAGAAGACGTCGATACGAAGGACCTGAGCACCTGGGAGGTACCTATGAATCTAGCCTACATCACCTACGCGGCCAAGGACGCATACACATGCTACGACATGTATAGGCAGATCTTGGACATGAGGGTGTGTCTGCTTCCCGTAACCGAGGAGTACACGGACAGCCACAGCGTCATGATCAAGCGTGCCAGGAAGGTCTAGATGCTGTACTTTATCTGTTTAAGCACCTTTATCACTAGCCTATGTGTCATAATTATCTGTTTTATCTGAAATATTTCGTCGAAGAACCCATTAACATGTTTGCTTTTTTTTTTAGTGGCTATTTGCTTATGTCTGTAACTAGTTCACTGGGCTACCATGCTTTGAATCTACTTCCTCCCAACATATTCCCCTTCTCAGGTGGATCCATACAGAGACTTCTGGGACCAACCACCTATCCATTTGTATTTCTATATTTTGTTCAATCTTTCGTCCTCTTCCTACAACTGCTGGTTGCGCTGCCGTGCACGCCTCGGTGACCCATCCTAGCCTATGGCACTGGCTCGGCCATCCCTCTACTCCCACACATTCTCCGGAGGTGGCAGCTCCACCGGCCCACCCAGCACCCGAACAAGTCAACCCTCGTACTCACCTCAGCCTGCGTCTTCCCTGGCTTTGGTTCGTTCTGGTCCGAGGTCTCGACGTCGTCCTTCGCCTTGGTGCTCTCGCTGTGGCGCTGCCATTTGTCGTTCCCAACATGGTCAACAAACGACAGGAATCGGGAGATGAATGTTCGTCGAGAGGCAAACAGTCCGGGCCCACTAGATCCATGTCCTAGGTTTTGTTGTTTAACATGAGCAACCCACGACATGCAGACACAGTTGATCCTGCAGGTTTCAACTTTTTTTGGGGGGTCCAGCAGGTATCGAGCGGCCTCTGGGCCTCCCAGCCTAGCTTGTCTATAACATCAGCAGCCCAAGTTACGTTTGTTTTTTCAATACAACGCACAACTCAGTTCTATTTTTCTATAAGAATGCCAAACTGAACCTATGTTTTCCCTTCTATAATAGTATATATATTTATATTTATATTTTATTTTATTACATATATATAATAGAAACAACATAATGTTCCGTTTGACCTGTCCTTCGTCCAACCTATGTATAGACCTTCCCACTTCCTTTATTTTTCTTTTATATTAATCCTATATTTGAATTTTCTCCCACTTTTTCGATGTAATCTGATTTTTCTCCTAGTACTTTCCCCTAGAACCAACTCAACTGTCCCACGTCTAGCCTAAAAACTAATAATACCTCACGTCCTATTAACTCATCAAATTAACATAATATTTTATTTGGTAATCGAAATTTCTTACAAAATAATAATAATAATTTTTTAACAATAGGTTGGGAAGCTAATTCCTGGTGATTCCGTACATAAGGTTGCAAAGATTTTACTGACCAATGCAGTAATAGAAGTGCAATCACGTGTTTATATTTTTATAACATTTCTTCGTCCAGCCCAACATGATATTTTCACCCAGCCCAGCAAGTCAGTAGATTTCGAAAAAAATGCAAATGGGCTTTAAATTCTAACATACTATATAAATGGGCTGCATAGACGCTACATCATAGTTTCACCCAGCCCACCAAATGGACTGAAAAAACCAAATGGACTGGCTGACATGCGGGCTAATAGGTCGAAGCCTAAGCACTTTCCCAAAAAAACAAAGGTCGAAGCCTAAGAAAGGCGTTGGATTTACATCCAACGACCGACATTCTTCTTTAATCTCTCGTCTTCTTCCTCCAACGCTGCCGGGACCGCCTGCTCCAACCTCCGGCATCCAGCAGCGCTGCTTCGCGCACCTCACAGTGAAACACTGCCCCACCGACGGCCATACCATCCCTTCGCACCTCCTGTTATTCTCCGCCGAGTGTAGGCCCACCCCGCACCCGAACCAGTCAAGTTTCGCACTCCTCTCAGTCTGCGACTCCACTGCCGCATCTTCCCCATCTCCGGGTCGTTCCCGTCTGGGGCCTCATCATCGTCCACCGGCCTTGGTGCGCTCGGCACGGCGTGGTCAACATGGTCAACAAACGAGAGTCATCGAAAGATGACTGTACGTGGAGAGGCTGACAGTGGGGACGCACCACGCCCATGGACGCATGCATGCAACTGCATCCTTTTTACGCGGAAAAATAATGTTTTGTCCCCCTGACAGCTGGGACCCACCAGCTGATGGAAATATGCCCTAGAGGCAATAATAAAATGGTTATTATTATATTTCCTTAATCATGATAAAGGTTTATTATTCATGCTAGAATTGTATTGACCTGAAACTTAAATACATGTGTGGATACATAAACAAATACCATGTCCCTAGTGAGCCTCTACTAGACTAGCTCATTGATCAAAGATGGTTAGGGTTTCCTAACCATAGACATGAGTTGTCATTTGATAACGGGATCACATCACTAGGAGAATGATGTCACGGACAAGACCCATCCGTTAGCTTAGCATATGATCATTCAGTTTATTGCTATCGCTTTCTTCATGTCAAATACATATTCCTTCGACTATGAGATTATGCAACTCCCGAATACCGGAGGAATACCTTGTGTGCTATCAAACATCACAACGTAACTGGGTGATCATAAATATGCTCTACAGGTATCTCCGAAGGTGTTTGTTGAGTTAGCATAGATCGAGATTAGGATTTGTCACTCCGAGTATCGAAGAGGTATCTCTGGGCCTTCTCGGTAATACACATCATAAGCTTGCAAGCAAATGACTAAGGAGTTAGTCACGAGGTGATGTATTATGGAACGAGTAAAGAAACTTGCCGGTAACGAGATTGAACTAGGTATGAAGATACCGAACATCGAATCTCGGGCAAGTAACATGCCGATAGACAAAGGGAATTACGTATGTTGTCATAACGGTTCGACCGATACAGATCTTTGTAGAATATGTAGGAGCCAATATGGGCATCTAGGTTCCGCTATTGGTTATTGACCGGAGAGATGTCTCGGTCATGTCTACATAGTTCTCGAACCCGTAGGGTCCGCACGCTTAACGTTCGATGACGATATAGTATTATATGAGTTATGTGATTTTGTGACCGAATGTTGTTTGGACTCCCGGATGAGATCACAAACATGATGAGGAGTCTCGAAATGGTTGAGAGATAAAAATTCATATATAGGACGATAGTATTCGGACACCGGAAGTGTTTCGGGGGGTACCGGGTACTTATCGGGTCACCGGAAGGGGTTCCGGGCACCCCCGACAAACGTTATGGGCCTTCTGGGCCAAGAGAGGAAACGCACCAGCCACAAGGGGCTGGTGCGCCCCCCATAGCAGGCCAGCCTAAGGAGGAGAAGGAAAGGGGAAGGGAAAGGAAAGTGTGGATTAGGATTCCCAATTCCTTCCCTCTCCCCCCTCTTTCCTTCCCCCTTGAGAATACATGGCAGAGGGGCGCGGCCAGGGCAGGAGCCCTAGGGCCGGCCGGCCACCTATGTGGTGCGCCAGGCTGCCTACCCTCCCTCTCCCACCTATATATATGTGGGAGGGGGGCGCCTAGCACACACCAGATCAATTGTTAGCCGTGTGCGGCGCCCCCTTCCACCGTTTACACCCCCGGTCATATTTTCGTAGTGCTTAGGTGAAGCCCTGCGGAGATCACTTCACCATCACTGTCACCATGCCGTCGTGCTGACGGAACTCATCTACTACCTCGCCATCTTGCTGGATCAGGAAGGCGGAGGACGTCACCGAGCTGAACGTGTGCTGAACACAGAGGTGTCGTACGTTCGGTACTAGATCGGCTGGATCGCGAAGAAAGTTTGACTACATCAACCGCGTTGTGAAACGCTTCCGCTTACGGTCTACGAGGGTACGTAGACACACTCTCCCCTCTCGTTGCTATGCATCTCCTTGATTGATCTTGCGTGTGCGTAGAATTATTTTTGTTTTCCATGCAACGTTTCCCAACAGTGGCATCCGAGCTAGGTCTATGCGTAGATGATATGCACAAGTAGAACACAAAGAGTTGTGGGCAGTGATAGTCATACTGCTTACCACCAACGTCATATTTTGATTTGGCGGTATTGTGGGATTAAGCAGCCCGGACCAACCTTACATGTCCACGCACATGAGACCGGTTCCACCGACAGACATGCAACTAGTTTTACATAAAGGTGGCTGGTGGGTGTCTGTTTCTCCTACTTTAGTTGAATCGAATTTGACTACGGCCGTTCCTTGAAGAAGGTTAAAACAACAAACTTGACAAAACACCGTTGTGGTTTTTGCGTAGGTAAGAACGGTTCTTGCTAGAAGCCCATAGCAGCCATGTAAAACTTGCAACAAAAAAGTAGAGGACGTCTAACTTGTTTTTGCAGGGCATGTTGTGATGTGATATGGTCAAGACATGATGTGATATACGTTATTGTATGAGATGATCATGTTTTGTAAATTATCGGCAACTGGCAGGAGCCTTATGGTTGTCTCTTTATTGTATGAAATGCAAACGCCATGTAATTGCTTTACTTTATCGCTATGCGTTAGCAATATTTGTAGAAGCAATAGTTGGCGAGACGACCACGATGCAACGATGGAGATCAAGGTGTCGAGCCGGTGACGATGGAGATCATGACGATGCTTTGGAGATGGAGATCAAAAGCACAAGATGATGATGGCCATATCATGTCACATATTTTGATTGCATGTGATGTTTATCCTTTATGCATCTTATTTTGCTTAGAACGGCGGTAGCATTATAAGATGATCCCTTCACTAAATTTCAAGATAAATGTGTTCTCCCTGAGTATGCACCATTGCTAAAGTTCGTCGTTTCGAAGCACCTCATGATGATCGGGTGTGATAGACTCTACGTTCACATACAATGGGTGTAAGACAGTTTTGCACATGCAGAATACTTGGGTTAAACTTGATGAGCCTAGCATGTACAGACATGGTCTCGGAACACTGGAGACCGAAAGGTCGAACGTGAGTCATATAGTAGATATGATCAACATAGAGATGTTCACCATTGATGACTACCCCATCTCACGTGATGATCGGATTTGGGTTAGTTGATTTGGATCACGTATCACTTAGATAACTTGAGGTATGTTTATTTAAGTGGGAGTTCTTTAGTAATTTGATTAATTGAACTTAATTTATCATGAACTTAGTCTTATAGTTTTGCTTATCTATGTTGTAGATCAATGGCCCGAGCTACCGTTCCCCTGAATTTTAATGCGTTCCTAGAGAAAGCTAAGTTGAAAGATGATGGTAGCAACTACACGGACTGGGTCCGTAACTTGAGGATTATCCTCATTGCTGCATAGAAGAATTATGTCCTTGATGCACCGCTAGGTGAAAGGCCTGCTACAGGAGCTGAAGCTGATGTTATGAATGTCTGGCAAGCTTGATCTGATGACTACTCAATAGTTCAGTGTGCCATGCTTTACGGCTTAGAACCGGGACTTCAAAGACGTTTTGAACGTCATGGAGCATATGAGATGTTCCAGGAGTTGAAGTTAATATTTCAAGCAAATGCTTGGGTTGAGTGATATGAAGTCTCCAACAAGTTCTATAGCTACAAGATGGAGGAGAACAGTTCTGTCAGTGAACACATACTCAGAATGTCTGGGTATTATAATCACTTGACTCAGCTGGGAGTTGATCTTCCAGTTGACTGTATTATTGACAGAGTTCTTCAATCACTGCCACCAAGCTACAAAGGCTTCGTGATGAACTATAATATGCAAGGGATGAACAAAACAATTCCCGAGCTCTTCGTAATGCTTAAGGCCGCGGAGGTAGAAATCAAGAAGGAGCATCAAGTGTTGATGGTTAACAAGACCACTAGTTTCAAGAAAAAGGGCAAAGGAAAGAAAGGGAACTTCAAGAAGAATGGCAAGCAAGTTGCCACTCCCGGGAAGAAACCCAAAGCTGGACCCAAGCCTAAAACTGAGTGCTTCTACTGCAAAGGGAGTGGTCACTGGAAGCGGAACTGCCCCAAGTATTTGGCGGATAAGAAGGATGGCAAAGTGAACAAAGGTATATTTGATATACATGTAATTAATGTGTTCCTTACTAATACTCGTAGTAGCACCTGGGTATTTGATACTGGTTAGGTTGCTCATATTTGTAACTCGAAATAGGGGCTGCGGAATAAACGAAGATTGGCTAAGGACGAGGTGACGATGCGCGTTGGAAATGCTTCCAAGGTCGATATGATCGCCGTCGGCACGCTACCTCTACATCTACCTTCGGGATTAGTTTTAAACCTCAATAATTGTTATTTGGTGCCCGCGTTGAGCATGAACATTATATCTGGATCTTGTTTATTGCGAGACGGTTATTCATTTAAGTCAGAGAATAATGGTTGTTCTATTTATATGAATAATATCTTTTATGGTCTCGATTGTAGTACACATATTCATAATATTGATGCCAAAAGATGCAAAGTTGATAATGATAGTGCAACATATTTGTGGCACTACCGTTTAGGTCATATTGGTGTAAAGCGCATGAAGAATTTCCATGCAGATGGGCTTTTGGAATCACTTGATTATGAATCATTTGATACTTGCGAACCATGCCTCATGGGCAAGATGACTAAAACTCCGTTCTCCGGAACAATGGAGCGAGCTAACGACTTATTGGAAATAATACATACCGATGTATGCGGTCCAATGAGTGTTGAAGCACGCGGCGGGTATCGTTATTTTCTGACCTTCACAGATGATTTGAGTAGATATGGGTATATCTACTTAATGAAACACAAGTCTAAAACATTTGAAAAGTTCAAAGAATTTTAGAGTGAAGTGGAGAATCATCGTAACAAGAAAATAAAGTTTCTACGATCTAATCGCGGAGGCGAATATTTGAGTTACGAGTTTGGCCTTCATTTAAAACAATGTGGAATTGTTTCACAACTCACGCCACCTGGAACACCATAGCGTAATGGTGTGTCCGAACGTTGTAACCATACTTTATTAGATATGGTGCGATCTATGATGTCTCTTACCGATTTACCACTATCATTTTGGGGTTATGCATTAGAGACAGCCGCATTCACGTTAAATAGGGCATGTCTAAATCCGTTGAGACGACACCGTATGAAATGTGGTTTGGTAAGAAACCTAAGCTGTCGTTTCTTAAAGTTTGGGTTGCGACACTTATGTTAAAAGGCTTCAGCCTGATAAGCTCGAACCCAAATCAGAGAAGTGCGTCTTCATAGGATACCCTAAGGAAACAATTGGGTACACCTTCTACCACAGATCCGAAGGCAAAATCTTTGTTGCTAAGAATGGATCCTTTCTAGAGAAGGAGTTTCTCTCGAAAGAAGTGAGTGGGAGGAAAGTAGAACTTGATGAGGTAATTGTACCTTCTCTCGAATTGGAGAGTAGCACATCACAAAAAACTGTTCCAGTGATGCCTACACCAACTAGAGAGGAAGCAAATGATGTTGATCATGAAACTTCAGATCAAGTTGCTACTGAACCTCGTAGGTCAACCAGAGCATGATCCGCACCAGAGTGGTACGGTAATCCTATTCTGGAAGTCATGTTACTAGACCAAGGTGAACCTACGAACTATGAAGAAGCTATGATGAGCCCAGATTCCGATAAATGGCTTGAGGCCATGAAATCTGAGATAGGATCCATGTATGAGAACAAAGTGTGGACTTTGGTGGACTTGCCCAATGATCGGCAAGCCATTGAGAATAAATGGATCTTCAAGAAGAAGACTGACACTGATGGTAATGTTACTGTCTACACAGCTCAACTTGTCGCAAAAGGTTTTCAACAAGTTCAAGGAGTTGACTACGATGAGACTTTCTCACCAGTAGCGATGCTTAAGTCTGTCCGAATCATGTTAGCAATTGCCGCATTTTATAATTATGAAATCTAGCAAATGGACGTCAAAACTGCATTCCTTAATGGATTTCTTAAAGAAGAGTTGTATATGATGCAACCAGAAGGTTTTGTCAATCCTAAAGGTGCTAACATAGTGTGCAAGCTCCAGCGATCCATCTATGGACTGGTGCAAGCATCTCGGATTTGGAATATACGCTTTGATGAGGTGATCAAAGCATATGGTTTTATACAGACTTACGGTGAAGCCTGTATTTACAAGAAAGTGAGTGGGAGCTCTGTAGCATTTCTGATATTATATGTGGATGACATATTGTTGATTGGAAATGATATAGAATTTCTGGATAGCTTAAAAGGATACTTGAATAATAATTTTTCAATGAAAGACCTCGGTGAAGCTACTTACATATTGGGCATCAAAATCTATAGAGATAGATCAAGATGCTTAATAGGATTTTCACAAAGCACATACCTTGACAAAGTTTTGAAGGAGTTAAAAATGGATCAGTCAAAGAAAGGGTTGTTGCTTGTATTCAAGGTGTGAAGTTGATTAAGACTCAAAGCCCGACCAGGGCAGAAGATAGAGAGAGAATGAAAGTCATTCCCTATGCCTCAGCCATAGGTTCTAGAAAGTATGCCATGCTGTGTACCAGACCTATTGTGTGCCTTGCCATGAGTCTGGCAAGGGGGTAAAATAGTGATCCAGGAGTGGATCATTGGACAGCGGTCAAAATTATCCTTAGGTACCTAAAGAGGACTAAGGAAATATTTCTCGGTTATGGAGGTAATAAAGAGTTCGTCGTAAAGGGTTACGTCGATGCAAGCTTTGACACTGATCCAGATGACTCTGAGTCTCAATCTGGATACATATTGAACATGGGAACAGTTAGCTAGAATAGCTCTATGCAAAGCATTGTAGACATAGACATTTGCAAAGTACACACGGATCTGAATGTTGCAGACCCGTTAACTAAAACCACTCTCACACGCAAAACATGATCACACTCTAGTAAAATCTTTGGGTGTTAATCACATGGCGATGTGAACTAGATTATTGACTCTATTAAACTCTTTGGGTGTTAGTCACATGGCGATGTGAACTATGGGTGTTAATCACATGATGATGTGAACTAGATTATTGACTCTAGTGCAAGTGGGAGACTGATGGAAATATGCCCTAGAGGCAATAATAAAATGGTTATTATTATATTTCCTTAATCATGATAAAGGTTTATTATTCATGCTAGAATTGTATTGACCGGAAACTTAAATACATGTGTGGATACATAAACAAATACCGTGTCCCTAGTGAGCCTCTACTAGACTAGCTCGTTGATCAAAGATGGTTAAGGTTTCCTAACCATAGACATGAGTTGTCATTTGATAACGGGATCACATCACTAGGAGAATGATGTGATGGACAAGACCCATCCGTTAGCTTAGCATATGATCGTTCAGTTTATTGCTATCGCTTTCTTCATGTCAAATACATATTCCTTCGACTATGAGATTATGCAACTTCCGAATACCAGAGGAATACCTTGTGTGCTATCAAACATCACAACGTAACTGGGTGATCATAAAGATGCTCTACAGGTATCTTCGAAGGTGTTTGTTGAGTTGGCATAGATCGAGATTAGGATTTGTCACTCCGAGTATCAGAGAGGTATCTCTGGGCCCTCTCGGTAATACACATCATAAGCTTGCAAGCAAACGACTAAGGAGTTAGTCATGAGGTGATGTATTACGGAATGAGTAAAGAGACTTGCCGGTAACGAGATTGAACTAGGTATGAAGATACCGACGATCAAATCTCGGGCAAATAACATACCGATAGACAAATGGACTTACGTATGTTGTCATAACGGTTCAACCGATAAAGATCTTCATAGAATATGTAGGAGCCAATATGGGCATCCAGGTTTTGCTATTGGTTATTGATCGGAGAGATCTCTCGGTCATGTCTACATAATTCTCGAACCCGTAGGGTCCGCACGCTTAATGTTCGATGACGATATAGTATTATATGAGTTATGTCATTTGGTGACCGAATGTTGTTCGGAGTCCCGGATGAGATCACGGACATGACGAGGAGTATTGAAATGGTCAAGAGGTAAAAATTCATATATAGGACGATAGTATTCGGACGCCGGAAGTGTTTCGGGGGGTACCGGGTACTTATCGGGTCACCGGAAGGGGTTCCGGGCACCCCCGGCAAAAGTTATGGGCCCTATGGACCAAGAGAGGAAACGCACCGGCCACAAGGGGCTGGTGCACCCCCCATAGCAGGCCGGCCTAAGGAGTAGAAGGAAAGAGGAAAGGGAAAGGAAAGTGTGGATTAGGATTCCCACTTCTTCCCTCTCCCCCCCCCCCCCCCCCCCCCCTCTTTCCTTCCCCCTTGAGAATACATGGCAGGGGACGCGGCCTAGGCAGGAGCCCTTGGGCCGGTCGGCTACCTATGTGGTGCGCCAGGCTGCCTCCCCTCCCCCTCCCACCTATATATATGTGGGAGGGGGGGCGCCTAGCACACACCAGATCAATTGTTAGCCGTGTGCGGCGCCCCCCTCCACCGTTTACACCCCCGAACATATTTTCGTAGTGCTTAGGCGAAGCCCTACGAAGATCACTTCACCATCACCGTCACCACGCTGTCGTGCTGACGGAACTCATCTACTACCTCGCTGTCTTGCTGGATCAAGAAGGCGGAGGACGTCACCAAGCTGAACATGTGTTGAACGCAGAGGTGCTGTACGTTCGGTACTAGATCTGTTGGATCACGAAGAAAGTTCGACTACATCAACCGTGTTGTGAAACGCTTCCGCTTACGGTCTACGAGGGTACGTAGACACACTCTCCCCTCTCGTTGCTATGCATCTCCTTGATAGATTTTGCGTGTGCGTAGAATTTTTTTGTTTTCCATGCAACGTTTCCCAACACCAGCTACATCTTCGCACGCAAGGAAGTGCGTCCTTATTACGGGAAAAAATGATTCCTCCCCTGATAGCTGGGACCCACCAGTTATATCTTCGCACGCAAGGAAGTGCCTCCTTATCCTCCCTGACAGCTGGGACCCACCAGGTTGAAGCATACGTAGGGTTGTCTGTCTGGTCGCGAACGTGTATGTACATACTGGTCGATTGGTCTCTCTCCAAGAATGAACCATGGACGAGCAAGGAGCGGCATGTGTGACGTAGCAGTTCAGTCAGTCCTGTCTAAATCGCGTACATGTACATACAGCCACGCTGCAAGAAAGTAAATACAGCTACGTACGTACACACAGGCGGGGTCTCGAACGCGTACAGCGACAGCTTCCTGTTCATCCGCAGCCAACCGGCTGGGTCGGAACGGAGGAAACCGCGTCGTGTTCATCGGAAGCCAAACGACTGGGTCGGAACACGTCCTGTTCATCGGGAGCCAGCCCGGCTTGGACGGAACAGCCGAAACGGGGTCCTGTTCATCGACTCGGGGTCTCGCGTCCCGCAAAACGGAGGAAACAGAGTTCTCTTCGACCGCCTACAGTCGAAATTGGGTCCTATTCATCAGGAGGGGTCTGGCGTACCGCAAAATGGAGAAAACACACTTTTGTTCGACCGCCTACGGTCGAAACGGGGTCCTGTTCATCGAGAGGGGTATGACGTACCGCAAAACGGAGGAAACGGACTTCTCTTACGGCACCTACGGTCGAAACGCGGTCCTGTTCATCCGGAGGGGTGTGGCGCACCGCAAAACGGGACTCCACGGGATACTGTTCCTCCACCGTCAACTTCCTCCAGCCTCCACCTACTACTGTTCATCCACCGCGACTTCCTCCAGCCTCCACCAGCCATTGTTCATCCACGACTACTGTTCATCCAGCCTCCACGGGGTCCTGTTCATCCACCCCCAACTGGCTGGGTGTGGCGTACCGCGACACGGCCTTCTCAGGGTCCTGTTCATCCAGGGGCAACCGCCTACTACCATGGGGTCCTGTTCATCGAGCGACAACCACCTACACACGGTCGGGGTCCTGTTCATCAAACCCCCACAGGGAACTGTTCATCCACAGCCAACCAACTGGCTAGGTCGACTCACCACGTCTCAACTCGTCCTAATGTATCGCGCGCGCGGCAGCAACGGGCACTGTCCATCGAGAGGCAAACCCAACACACCGGATGTCTACATCTCATACGGGGGCTCGATCGGCTTCAGTATAAGCAGTAGCAGCGATCGATCGCTCGGGTTCAGTTAGCAGCACCAGAGAAGGAACCGCTCGGGTTCAGTTGGTAGCGAAGGGATCGATCGGCTTCAATATGTAGTGGGATCGATCGATCACTCGGGTTCAGTAAGCAAACGCCTCTCGCTCGGGTTCAGTTATAGAGAACACGACCTGTACCACGTGCGCATACGAGAGAGAGAAACGCGCAAACCACACCGCATCGCTCGGCCCGACCACCCACCATAACCGGGAACTCCGCGAAAATTTCCTCGCCCTAACTTCTACCATGATTTTTTATGTCATGGACGGCCCAAAAATGTCATGCAGGTGCGTCCCCGACCCACCAGGATGAAAGGCCCATTTTCTGTCATGATTTTTAGTCATAGAAGTAGGATCCCACCACATCTATGATGATACGTGTTTTTGTCACAATTATCGTCATAGAAGTGTCATAACCATGACAAAAAAAAAATCATTCGGGCCGAAATGTCACGGATGTGTCTTTTTTTTGTAGTGATAGTTTCAAGTGTTGTCATCTTTGGATTCCATCATCCCCTTATAAATAATATTATCATAAGCACTTCTCAATAATTCTATTTTTTCAGTAATAGACTTCCTATTAGGGGAACTTAGATAATGGAATGGACTATCTTTGGTAACCTCTATATCATTAGGATCAAACTCTTGAGGGATATGATCATCAAGGGACCTTTCATACGTAACTGTGAATTCATCTTCCATGAGGATACTAACATTTTCAAAACAATCCTCATCAAACCCTTGTTGATTTCCTTTAACAATCCAAGCATATTGATGATTGGTGCTATTAAATAAGTGTTGGATTAAGGATAGGTTTGGAACTTTCTTTTTAGCATTTGCTTCGAAGGCATGGAAATCCTGTGACATATATCTTCGCATAAAGTCTTGATCATAGAGAATTTCGTCTATCAAAGGGAACTCATAATTCATGTCAAAGTAATCAAAGATTTCTCTAGCTTCATGAACTATGTAATCAAATTCATTCACGAGGACGATTGTGCCGATCTTTTTAGCTCTAGGATCATTTATGGTAGGTACCTCAAAAAACAATCTTTGTAAAGTGGGATGGGTACACATGAATCTTCTTTCAAGCTTAATAATAAGTGCAGAAATGCATGGACATAACTATTTGTTCTTTTAAAAATAGGTATGTCATTAGATACCAAATCCCCCGTGCATGTAAAACATTCTTGAATAACACTCTTTCCGATAATATTCCCACTCCAAGTAAGAAAAGTTTTAGTGTCCAAAGTTATGGGAGGATCTTTTTTATACGTTCATTAGTAGGATCAGGCAATTTAGATTCCTCCTCATAAAATTTGCTAGCATTTTTAGCAATAACAAACTCAGACATGATAGCAACTTCAAGCAAAAGAGCAAACAATTCTTTTTTTGTATTTTTGATTTTTTAACGAGACTAATAAAAGCAAATAAAGGCAAATAAAAAGTAGAACAAGTAAATGATAATGTGTGTGAAGGGACCTTGCTTTGTTTGATGAAATCTCCCAGGCAACGGCGCCAGAATTTCTTTTTGCTACTTGTGAAATGCGTTGGGTTTTTCCTCGAAGAGGAAGGAAGGAGCAATATAGTAGTGGATAGTATTTCCCTCAGTAGAGAACCAAGGTATATCGAACCAATAGGAGATTCACACAGACAAAGGTCGATAGTAGCTACACACACAAACAAAATACTTGCACCCAACATGGGCAAGATGGTTGTCAATCCCCTTGTACTCGTTAATTGCAAGGATTAATTCTGATGGTGATAGATATATAAATTGCAAAAGAAAATAAAAGAAAGTAAATTACAGCGGGCTTTTTGGGGTTTTACTAAATATGGTGAATAGATCCGGGGGCATATTTTTCACTAGAGGCATCTCTCTCAAGAACATAGCATACGGTGGGTAGACAAATTAATGTTGGGCAATTGATAGAAAAGCGCATAGTTATGACATTATTCATGGCATGATCAATACACAGGCATTACGTTCGTGACAAGTAATCTGTTAAACTTACTAACGCCTACTACTATTACTCCACTTCGAGAGCGCTTCTATGCTTGCCTCTCTAGGTATTAAGTTCATAACAAATAGAGTAATGCATGAAGCAGTATGATGACATAATGTAGACAGAATAAAACCAAGCAATATGATTGAACCCCATCATTTTCCCCTTAGTAGCAACAATACAAGTACGCATCTCGCTAGTCGCTGCCCCTTCTGTCACTAGGTGAGGACACCGTAAAATTGAACCTACTACTATGCACCACTTCCACTGAAGATCTAATCATCAACTTGGCCAAAGAAAACTCATAGATCGGAGAACATTACATAGCTATAACAATCACATATAATAAAGTTCATAAAAGACTCAATTAGTTTCAATGAATAATCTGATCATAAACCACAATTCATCGGATCCCAACAAACACACCGCAAAAGAAGATTACATCGAATAGAACTCCGAGGAGAACATTGTATTAAAGATCAAAGAGAGAGAGAGAAAGCCATCTAGCTAATCACAATGGATCCGTAGGTCTGTGGGGAACTACTCACACATCATCGAAGGTGCGGCAAGGTTGATGTAGAAGCCCACTGTGATCGATTCCCCCTCCGACAGAGTACCGGCGAAGACCTCCAAATGGGATCGCGGAAGAACAGAAACTTGCGGCGGCAGAATAATTGTTTCCAGTCTCGCTCTGGTGGTTTTGGGATTTTAGGGAATTTATGAAAGTGGAGTTAGGTCAAACGGAGCTACGAAGGGTCCACAAGCTCAGGTGGCACCCCCCGGGAGGGTGCCGTATGAGCTTGTGGCCCACTCGTATGTCTCCTAGCCTCCTCCCGAAGCTTCCAGGGTCTCTTCTGGTCCAAAAAAAATTACCGTAAAGTTGTATCCCGTTTGGACTTCGTTTGGTACTTTTTTCTGCGAAACAATAAAATAGGCAAAAACAGGAATTGGCACTGGGCACTAGGTTAATAGGTTAGTTCCCAAAAATGATATAAAATTGCTTATAAAGCATACAAGTTTGATAATAAGGTTACATGAAACAATCAAAAATTGTAGATATGTTGGAGACGTATCACCTCCCCATTGGAGAAACGACTCTTTCACGGGGCTACAGAGGTTGCCGTTCATTGCCGCAGTCACGAACGGGGCCGATGGAGGCCGTGGTGGTGGCGTTGGTGGCACTAGAGCTTGGCAGCAGTGACCCGGAGATGGTGATGGCGGAAGAACAGGGGGATAACATGACTAGAAATGACGGGAAGAAAGGGGCTCTACTACCAAAAAATTATTTACATGTCAACATTGACTACCCTGGCCAAACATTAGGAATGTGTCACTCTCGAGCGTTGCAGGTAGACCCACAAATGGTTGAATACTCGCATCAAAGTGGCAAAATGGAAATTATTGGCTCAAGGGTGGGCCCCGCATTAGACATCGGTCAAAGAGTCTCCTCATCAGTATTGGTGGGCCCAAATCAGAGTGGCAAAATGGAAATTATGGCCTCCTCAACATTACGGTTAACATGACGAAATAGTGGTCCCATATGGAAGGAAATAGAGCAAAGTAAATGGCAACCAGGAAAGCAATTGGCGAAGACGACGCGTAAGGACATACACATAATTTCTTCGCAGATGCTAGTGGCGCAAACTAAAACAGGAAAGTTTGAGGGGGGAGGGTGATCCGAATATCAAGTTCGGTAATGGCACGGACCAAAAAAATCCCCTTAGTTTAGCCTTGCCACGTAATTTAGAGCTGGTAATTGATACGTCCATTTTGCATCATATTTTCCTACTGTTGTTTATAATGTTTTTATGCATAATAATGCTTTATGGAGTAATTCTAATGCCTTTTCCCTCATAATATGCAAGGTTTACACAAAGAGGGAGAATGCCGGCAGCTGGAATTCGGGGCCTGAAAAAGCTACATCAGAGTTACCTATTCTGCACATCTCCAAATGAGCTGAAAATTTACGGAGAATTATTTTGGAATATATAAAAAATACTGGAACAAATAACTACCGGAGGGGGGCCACCTGGTGAGCACAAGACACCAGGGTGCGCCAGGCCCCCCAGGCGTGCCCTGGTGGGTTGTGCTCAGCCCGGCCCACCTCCGGTGCCCATCTTCTGGTATATAGGTGAAGGGAAACGTAGCATGCAATTTCAAAAAAATTCCTACGCTCACGCAAGATCTATCTAGGAGATGCATAGCAACAAGAGGGGGAGAGTGTGTCCACGTACCCTCGTAGACCAAAAGCGGAAGCATTAGGTTAACGCGGTTGATGTAGTCGAACGTCTTCACGATCCAACCGATCAAGTACCGAACGTACGGCACCTCCGAGTTTAGTGACGAGGACATGTATTGGGGGTAGGGTAACAGGCCTGACCTAAAGACCCTACCCACGGACACTGTACACTTTGTACTGGGCCCCTGGGCCAGATTGCCGTCTAGATGTACCGCAACTTGAAAGTCACTCGGACAGCAACAACCACTCGGAGCACGGCACTCCACTCGACGAACTCATTCCACTCGGAGTACCTGATTCCACTCGGACATATCATCGTACCGTCCACTCGAAATACAGTCGACCACTCGGCCGTATGACTCACTCGGATATGCGAAGACCAGCAGGCAGCGAGGCAGTCAAAGCATCATTCTCATAGTGGAGGCTTCATAGTGGGCTGGCATTATGGCATTAATGCCTCAAATTGTAACATAGGAGGTGAGGGAGTGGCGCACTCTATATAAGCCACCCCCACCACTAGACTAGGGGGCCGAGGCTTCTCCTCGGGTTCTTTCTTCTACCTCTCTCCCACTCTCTAGTCTCCGGACTTAGCTCAGGCATGGGGATCCGTTCTTCTCTCTCTCATATACATTGTAATCTCTGGATACATATTCAGATAAAACAAAGCCTCTCCGGAGCACGAGACGTAGGGTCGTTATCTCCACCGTGAGAGGCCCGAACTCGTTAAAATCGCTGTGTCACCCATATGCATCTCGATAGATCATGCTCCTTTATCCTACCCCTCTCTTACTGTCAGAATCGTTCCCACGACAGTTGGCACCCACCTTGGGGCCTGGCGTCTATCGAGCCATGATGCAGATGGCTATTTCTTCAACCACCGGCAGCAGATCGATTGCCGCTAATTTGCTAGCCTCCCGTCCGCGTGAACTAACCACCTGAATCGGCGTGAGAGCAGGAAGCCGGCTGCACCTCTGCATACGGTCACCGGCGTACGGCCGTGTGCGCGTGCGGTCGTCGTCTCCAAGCCTCGGTACAGCCGAGTGCGCGCGCGGCCACCGGTGCTGTCCGCGTCATCGTCGTCTCCGACCTCGGCCGACTGCGCCTCGTCTGCGATCTCGTCGTTGAGCCCACGCGCGTGGCCACCGGCGCCGTCCGCCTCGTCGTCGTCACGCACGGCTGCTGGCGTCGTCCGCTTCATCATCGTCTCCAACCTTGTCATTGAGCCCCCATGCACGGCCGTCGACGCCGTTCACCTCGTCGTCGACTCCACCTCGTGTTCTCGGCCTCCGCGGTGAAGGCACATGCCTGACATGGTGCAGGCGTGCAGCGCTCCGTCCTCCGGCGCCGGTCGCCAGTGACGGTCTCGGTGGCGGAGGCGCGCTGCGGCGGCAACCTACAAAACAGTCTCGGCCCACAACCCGCAACCGATGCCTGTTCGGGATCGAAGGAGTCAATGCCTCGTAAATTCCCTGGTAAGTGCATGCATCACATAGCCACTTCCATGATCAATTAACTGCATGCAGGAAAGAAGAAACGGAAGGACGAATCCCACCAATAGGCAACCCCGCTGGTTCCGCTTCGTCAAGGTATAATCGCCTCATTAAGCGGCCAATTGGTGAGGATTTACAACGTCAGTTACCTAATTATTGCAGCCATAAATGCGTTGCTTCAGCACTGGTTAATTAGTGCATGCATGCATGCCGTTAACTTGGTGATTGTGCTGGCTATACTTGCTAACTTGCAGGGAACTGCTGGTACAACAAAAAATATTCGTACGGGTACTTGCTAACTTGCAGGCACTGAGACGAACAACGTCGCCCGACTGACTCACCATTTATTCCACTCGGCTGATGGCGTGGCGACCGGATTGCAGCCCAGCTGTGGTTCACTCGGCCAGCCAGCCCGGAGATGATTTCTGCACTCTGGACAATTAACATGTAGGTCACTCTGGCTTCGTCTGCGAGGCCGTCGTCGAATCTCCACGCACGGCCACCGGCGCCATCCGGCTTGTCGTAGTCTCCGGCCTCATCTGCAACGTCATCGACAAACCCCCACATACAGCTCCTCCCGACGCGGTGTCCGCACGCGCCGGCTCACAGGCCCGGCCAGGCTGCTGCTGCCGCAACACTCGGTCGTGGGCTGGCAGACCGCTCGGCCGTGGCTTGGACGACGCGGTGTCCCTCAAACTAGCCTACGTCCCGGCTCCCCCGAGCAATGAAGTGTAGTAGCCGACAGTGCTGCTCCGTCCACCGGGGTCGACTGCAAGGCGTGATCCGCGTCAGCAAGACCCAACTCCCTCCGGCATCAACTACTCGGCGGCTAATACCTCCAGCATCAACTACTCGGCAGCAACGTCCACCGAGACGGCCTCGGTCTTCCCTGTCACTTGGAATGGCGGTCCGGCTCCCCGACGTGGCGCGGCCGCCAGAGGCCGGCCATGGCCCCGCGCACAGCGGCTCCTTCATCCGGTCGGCCTCTCGACAATGACCTCTGCTATGAAGGCGCAGCGCAGGCACCGGGGTAGACCACACCCTCGCGCACGGCCGCTCCTCCCTCCTGTGTCTGCCGCCCTGCGGCAGCCTCCGCGGTGGAGGCACTCGGCGATGCACCACGGGTACCGAGTGACTCCTGGCCATAGCGCCGAGTAGCTCCGCTCTCCCTCCTCGGCACTCGACAGAGATGAAACCAAAGGAAACGTCATCCACAACCACTCGGAAGAAAAGATCAAGGACATTCGGCTACCCATCACCCGGACGCCCTGTGCGTCGTCACTCCATGGGACGCGTCTACTTCATCCGGACACCCCGCGCGTCGCCACTCTGCATGACGCGTCTACTTCACTCAGCTGCCCCGCGCGTCGCCGCTCAGTTGGGCACGTCTTCATCAACTTGCCCACTCAGCTGCCCCGCGCGTCGCCGCTCAGTTGGGCACGTCTTCATCAACTTGCCTGCTCGGCCGCAATGCGCGTCGCCGCTCAGTTGGGCACATCTTCATCAACTTGCCAGACTCGGACGCCCCGCGCATCGTCGCTCCGCTGAACGCGTCTGCATCACTCAGATGCCCCGCGCGTCGCCACGCCGCGGGAGGTGTCTACTTCACTCGGACGCCCCGCGCATCGTCATTCCGCGGGACAGTCTACTTCACTCGGCCGCCCTGCGCGTCGCCATCGGTTGGTCACCTCATAACCACTCGGCCGCCCCGCGCGTCGCCATCGGTTGGTCACCTCATAACCACTCGGCCGCCCCGCGCGTCGCCATCGGTTGGTCACCTCATAACCACTCGCCGCCCCGCGCGTCGCCACTCGGTTTGTCACCTCATCACCACTCGGCCGCTCCGCGCGTCGCCACTCGGTTGGTCGCCTCATCACCACTCGGCCGCTCCGCGCGTCGCCACTCGGTTGGTCGCCTCATCACCACTCGGCCGCTCCGCGCGTCGCCACTCGATTGGTCGCCTCATCACCACTCGGCCACTCGCGCGCCTTCAGACAGCTAAGTCATTTTACATTCTGTTATTTCCGTCTTCCCGGGTATCCCATAATTCACACATCACGTTCACTCGGAGGCCACACCACCGAGTGTACCTCTACGCTCGGCTGCTTATTTTCACATACTTGCTTAGTACTGGTTATGTGACTCCCGAGTCCAACTTCCATTTTTTCGCATACATCATTCACGAACACCATGTGTCGTTCTTCATTTCGAGTTTTGCATTGGTCCTCCGGGGCTGCAACTCAGTTGAAACACTACACTTCCGTTTTATTTGAGCCAGTATTCCAATGAGTTCAGTCGGACCCGTCGCTTCGACAAGTTCGAACGGTTCCTTCGCTCTTTCAGACTCTTGCTGGTTAACCAGCAAGCCCCTTGCACTCCCAGCGGGTGTCTATGGGTGTTATTCACACAAATCATTTCAGCACACATCAAATTTCCTCGAGAAATTATTTCGTTGGCTTGTGCCATTTTTTACACAAGTTACGCGATCACTCGACGGCCCTATGCGCCAACTTCATCGCTGCTCGGACTCGGTCACCGTACCGGTCCTAGCGCACCACAACACCGACCTTGTCGCTCTGTTGACTTCAAACACATCCAACCTCTCTGTGGAATCCTCTTCATCGTATCAATGATATAGACCTCGTCAGGCATGAGAAAGATAAGTCCCTTTTATAATTAAACTTCACACTTCACTCTTTTGCGAGTTTGCCTCTTTCGAGCATCACTCGGAAGCTTCTCCTCATCTTTACCCGAGTCCGACTCGATGAATTGCAAATCATCCATTCAAAACTATATTTCTCGTATTCCGACATGTCCGTTGTCGAAGCCTGTAATACGCTCGGGGGCTACACCGCACTCGGGGGCTGCATCTCATTTGGAATGACACTCTCCTGAGTAGTCGAGTACTTCATCACCAGTCAGATCCTTCACTTCAACAAATGCATTCGATCTGTCACTTTGACAAGTTTTATAATCACCCAGACGCTCTGCACGCCATCTTCATTCCTACTCAGACTCAGTTGTCACGCCGGTCTTGTTGTGTCGCAACCACACTACACCGACCTCGTCGCTACATTAGCTTCGAAAGCATCTGGCTAACTCCTTCGAAGACCATTTCAGCCACTTGACTGGACACGCAATCTGTCACTCGACCACCCCGCGCATCACCACTTGGCTGGACACGTAGGCCTTCACTCGGCCACCTCGCGCATCCCCACTCGGCCGCCCCGCGCATTGCCACTCAGTTGTGCACGCCTTCATCATTCGGCCACCTCACACATCATGACTCGGTCGCCCCGCGCGTCGCCAATCGGTTGGGCACGTCTTCACCACTCGGCCGCTCCGCGCGTCGCTACTCGGTTGTGCACGTCTTCACCACTCGGCCGCCCCGCACGTCGTCACTCGGTTGTACACATCCTCGCCCCTCGGTCGCCCCGCGCGTCACCATTGGTTGGACATGTCTTCACCACTACACCCCCAGCACGGGAACGACTAAGTTACTTATATGAACAAACCTCGTACCGCACTCTGTAGCGAGCTTACCTCTTTCGAGCATCACTCGGGGGCTGTGCACAACCGTGGGCCATGCCGCCTTCAGGGGTTACGCCCATTTGATCAACCTGTGGATCACATCGGGAATATTTTTCTGACCATACATGCTCGGTCCGCCGAAGATCTATAAGGGTAGCACCGTCCACTCGGACGATCGCCCGAATCATTACCTGGAGTCATCTTCAGGACTGCAAAAGGGTGAAAACGACGCTCCTCTACGGATACACTTGGCCCTTATTCTAGGCTCCAAGGCGTCAGTTTCACAAACTTGGACTCAGAGATGGCATGTGTTAGTGTTCCCCTGGGATAATGAGTGGCCTCTCTCCGGAGAGACAGCCCACACACTAGCATTGTCACTCGGGTTTCATGGCACGTCCATGTCAGACCACTAGTCTACCTCCTCCGGGAGACATACGAGTGCCACCAAGTTTTTCCTTGCAGTCAATATACCCCGATCAGTCGGGAAGCACGTCCACTCGGACAAATACCCCTTTCATGCGAAAGGGTGAAAATGAAGCTCCTCTATGGATACGATGTACTCTTACAAATACCCCTTTCATGCAAAGGCTAACGGTCAATGCAAGAAGTACTACTGGAACGATTACTCCCTGGAGTGTCCAGCCTTTTTCTGCAGTCAGCAGTTTCAGGGCCGAATTCATTCAGTCGGGCCGAGTGCACGAAGATTCGCTTGATTGGTCCAGTTCCAGGTTGAATTTATTTACCGTGCCAAGCGCACGAAGATCAACCCGACTGACTCAGCTCCAGGCTGAGCTTATTTACCATGCCAAGCGCAGGAAGATCCATCAGATTGACTAGCTCCAGATTGCGGTTATTTACCGTGTCCATGAAGACCCATTCCGAATGCATGAAGACCCGCCACAGTTCTAGGCTGAAGTCATTTACCATGCCGAGCGCCCGAGGGTTCACCTGTTTAATTCAGTTTCAGATCAGAAGACAGGCTCTAAGACCCCCGCCGACTGCCCGCAGTCGACGTAGGTCTCGGGGACTACACCCAGTGGGTGCACTCAGCGTGCCCCCACTGGAATGGTATCCACTCGGAACGGTCCGCCCGGTCCGAGTGACGGCCAAACAACAAAAAAAGACAGGCTCTAAGACCCCCGTCGACCGCCCGCAGTCAACGCAGGTCTCGGGGACTACACCTAGTGGGTGCACTCAGCGTGCCCCCACTGGAATGGTTTCCATTCGGAACGGTCCGCCCGGCCAAACAACAAACAAAGACACGTTCCAGGCGTGAAGAAATTCGGAGTAATCAGTTACTCGATGCAGGACCAGGTCCAAATCACTCAAAAAATTGCTATAAGGTGAGATTAACGCTCCTCCGCGGACCCGTTTGAGCTCATTTCACTCGGAGACCATGTAGTCCAGAATCCGTCAAGGCAACACACGGAGATAAGACCGCCGGGTGACCAGAGGGAGTTCGTGAGTGCCTCCGTAGCACTCGACTCATCTGGGAATTCACCTCGACTCGACCCGCTCAACCTCGACCGATTCGGGGGCTAATGACGAGGACATGTATTGGGGGTAGGGTAACAGGCCTGACCTAAAGACCCTACCCATGGACACTGTACACTTTGTACTGGGCCCCTGGGCCAGATTGCCGTCCAGATGTACCGCAACTTGAAAGTCACTCGGACAGCAACAACCACTCGGAGCACGGCACTCCACTCGACGAACTCATTCCACTCGGAGTAGCTGATTCCACTCGGACATATCATCGTACCGTCCACTCGGAATACAGTCGACCACTCGGCCGTATGACTCACTCGGATATGCGAAGACCAGCAGGCAACGAGGCAGTCAAAGCATCATTCTCATAGTGGAGGCTTCATAGTGGGCTGGCATTATGGCATTAATGCCTCAAATTGTAACATAGGAGGTGAGGGGGTGGCGCACTCTATATAAGCCACCCCCCACCACTAGACTAGGGGGCCGAGGCTTCTCCTCGGGTTCTTTCTTCTACCTCTCTCCCACTCTCTAGTCTCCGGACTTAGCTCAGGCATGGGGATCCGTTCTTCTCTCTCTCATATACATTGTAATCTCCGGATACATATTCAGATAAAACAAAGCCTCTCCGGAGCACGAGACGTAGGGTCGTTATCTCCACCGTGAGAGGCCCGAACTCGTTAAAATCGCTGTGTCACCCATATGCATCTCGATAGATCATGCTCCTTTATCCTACCCCTCTCTTACTGTCAGAATCGTTCCCACGACATTCAGCACACGTTCAGCTCGATGACGTCCCTCAAACTCTTGATCCAGTAGAGGGTCGAGGGAGAGTTTCATCAGCACGACGGCATGGTGATGGTGATGGTGAAGTGATCCGCGCAGGGCTTCGCCTAAGCACTACGACGCTATGACCGGAGGAGTAAACTGTGGAGGGGGGCACCGCACACGGCTAAGAGAACAATTGATGTGCTTTGGGGTGCCCCCCTGCCCCCGTATATAAAGGAGGAGAGGGAGGAGGCTGGCCAAGGAGGGGCGTGCCATGGGGGGGAGTCCTACTAGGACTCCAAACCTAGTAGGATTCGCCCCCCCCCCCCTTTTTTCCTTCTCATGGAGGTGGAAAGAGGGAAGGAGAGGGAGAGGGAGAGGGAAAGGGGGCCGCGCCCCCTCCCCTAGTCCAATTCGGACTGCCCTTGGGGGGACGCGTGCCACCCCTTGTGGGCTGCCCTCTCTCTCCCCGATGGCCCATGTTGGCCCATTACTTTCCCCGGGGGGGTCCGGTAACCTCCCGGTACTCCGAAAAATACCCGAAACGATCCGGAACCATTCCGGTGTCCGAATACTATCATCCAATATATCAATCTTTACCTCTCGACCATTTCAAGACTCCTCGTCATGTCCGTGATCTCATCCGGGACTCCGAACAATCTTCGGTCACCAAAACACATAACTCATAATACAAATCGTCATCGAACGTTAAGCGTGCGGACCCTACGGGTTCGAGAACTATGTAGACATGACCGAGACACATCTCCGGTCAATAACCAATAGCGGAACCTGGATGCTCATATTGGTTCCTACATATTCTACGAAGATCTTTATCGGTCAAACCGCAATGACAACATACGTCATTCCCTTTGTCATCGGTATGTTACTTGCCCGAGATTCGATCGTCGGTATCTTCATACCTAGTTCAATCTCGTTACCGGCAAGTCTCTTTACTTGTTCCGTAATACATCATCCCGTAACTAACTCATTAGTCACATTGCTTGCAAGGCTTGTCACGATGTGCATTACCGAGAGGGCCCAGAGATACCTCTCCGATACTCGGAGTGACAAATCCTAATCTCGATCTATGCCAACCCAACAAACACCTTCGGAGACACCTGTAGAGCATCTTTATAATCATCCAGTTACGTTGTGACGTTTGATAGCACACAAGGTGTTCCTCCGGTATTCGGGAGTTGCATAATCTCATAGTCAAAGGAATATGTATAAGTCATGAAGAAAGCAATAGCAATAAAACTTAACGATCATAATGCTAAGCTAACGGATGGGTCTTGTCCATCACATCATTCTCCTAATGATGTGATCCCATTCATCAAATGACAACTCATGTCTATGGTTAGGAAACTTAACCATCTTTGATTAACGAGCTAGTCTAGTAGAGGCTTACTAGGGACACTGTGTTTTGTCTATGTATCCACACATGTATCAAGTTTCCGGTTAATACAATTCTAGCATGAATAATAAACATTTATCATGATATAAGGAAATATAAATAACAACTTTATTATTGACTCTAGGGCATATTTCCTTCAATAGGTCATTTTGACCTAAAAAAAATCAGGAGGGGACTTTCGGGACGGAGCGCCACCGTCTCGAGGTGGAACTTGGGCAGGAGCACTTTTGCCCTCCGACGGAGTGATTCCACCGAGGGAACTTCACTCCCGGAGGGGGAAATCGAAGCCATCATCATCACCAACAACCCTCTCATCTTTGGGAGGGCAATCTCCATCAACATCTTCAACCGCACCATCCTCTCAAACCCTAGTTCATCTCTTGTGTTCAATCTTTGTACCGGAATCTCAGATTGGTACCTGTGGGTGACTAGTAGTGTTGATTACATCTTGTAATTGATTACTATATGGTTTATTTGATGGAAGATTATATGTTCAGATCCATTATGTTATTTAATACCCCTCTGACCTTGAGCATGATTATCATTTGTGAGTAGTTACTTTTGTTCTTGAGGTCACGGGAGAAGTCATGTTTCAAGTAATCATGTGAACTTGATATGTGTTCGATATTTTGATTATATGTATGTTGTGATTCCCTTAGTTGTGTCATGTGAACGTCGACTACATGGCACTTCATCATATTTGGACCTAAGGGAATGCATTTTGGAGTAGTTATTAGATGATGGGTTGCTAGAGTGACAGAAGTTTAAACCCTAGTTTATGCGCTACTTCGTAAGGGACCGATTTGGATCCAAAAGTTTAATGCTATGGTTAGATTTTATCTTAATACTTTTCTCGTAGTTGTGGATGCTTGCGAGGGGGTTAATCATAAGTAGGAGGTTTGTTCACGTAAGAATAACACCTAAGCACCGGTCCGCCCACATATCAAATTATCAAAGTAGCGAACATGAATCAAACCAACATGATGAAAGTGACATGGTGAAATTCCCGTGTACCCTCAAGAACGCTTTGCTTATCGTAAGAGACCGTTTTGGCATGTCCTTTGTCACAAAAGGATTGGGCTACCTTGCTGCACTTTATTTACCGTTACCGTTACTTGTCCCTTATAAATTATCTTGATATCAAATTATCTGTTACCGATTACCGACTATTTCAGTGTTTGCAGAAAATACCTTGCTGAAAACCACTTGTCATTTCCTTCTGCTCCTCGTTGAGTTCAACACTCTAACTTATCGAAAGAACTACGATTGATCCCCTATACTTGTGGGTCATCAGTAATAAACAAATGTACCATGATTTATGTCTTAGCCTTATCTGTATTAACAAGATATATTCCCTTAAAAAAAGTAACAAGATATATATCTAAATATATGGTGAAAGATAGTATAAAAAATCATCTCTTAATTAAAAAGACAGTAATGCTATTTCATTGACATTCCCCGAGAAGGGGATGGCAAAGGAACGCATTTTGCCGCCCATTTTAGTTGCAATGCGATATCAAACGGTGACATTTTCTGCTCGTTTTTGCCTCAAAATTTCCATCTTCTCAGAACCTGCCATGCTTCTCTAAAGAAAATGCAACGCGTCTGTGAAGAAACTACAAGCAAAAATGTTGCCAACTATTGGGTCCTTAAAAAAAGACATTTTTTTTAGGTTTTCTGAGTATGTCACATTTAGTAGCTGACACCATTATACACGTCCTTGCCTTCTCAAGATCCATTTTGCACGTTGAGCCGATTCAGTACTCCGACATTGGCGGGAATCCGCATCCCAAACTACTTTTATCCGATATAACAACCCTATCCGGTTTGTTTGACTCATCATCCGCAATTACCGACGAAGTTCCCGAAAATAACACCAGAACACCCATTTTATCCACTTCCACTCTATCCATTTCCTAATTTCGGACGGATAAAAACTGCGTCGGCTACGCTGGACCGCAGGAGCCGAGCCGATCGCGCAAGACGGAGCCCGGAAACAGAAAGATGGGCGATCCCACAGTTGCGTATGCCCCCCAAATATCTCGCCTACGTCCCCTCCCCACCCCTCGGCCTCATCTATAAAACTCCACCCGCTCCCTCTCTCCAACAAAGGAAGGAACGAAGGAGGATCCACTGCGCCTGCGCCACACACACCCGTCGACACCAAAGGTAATAATCAGTTCCATCCCCTCCCTCTCCCTCCCTCTCGGCCAAGAACACGCGAGGCAAGAACAGATTAACCGGAGGAGGAAGAGGAGATGATGATGATTGTATGAACGCGGCTCCTGATCTACCACGTACGTGCAACGCGCAGGTTTGATTGGATCGTCGTGCTCCATGGGGCTTCTTGACCAGCTGTGGGACGACACGGTGGCCGGGCCGCGGCCGGACCACGGCCTCGGCAGGCTCCGCAAGTACGCCTCCTTCTCCCCGTCCTCCGCGGCGGCCGGCACGACCGCCGTGCCGGCGGCCGACGTGGCGGCGCCGGCGGTGACGCGGAGCATCACCATCCTCCGCCCGCCGGCCCTGTCCGTGACGTCGCCGCGCAGCGAGTCCGGCTCCGGCTCCGCGCCCTCGTCCCCGGCCAGCGTCCCCGACTCCCCCTTCGGCACAGGTACCTTGACTCCTATTTTCTTCTTCTTAACTCTACATTCGAGGCCGGCGTGATGTGATGTGGCTGACATGCTTGCTTGTGACTGCAGCAACGACACCCAGGGGAGAGGGTTGGAGCAAGTTCCGCCGCAAAGGAAGGATGGCCGCCGACGGGGCGGACGCCAGCCCCGGCACCCCCAGGAGCCCCACCGTCTACGACTGGTGCGTTGGCCTCTAACCGAATATCCCCTCTTGTTTTTGAGTGCGTCACATGATGAAACTGGTAGATCCATCACCATGGATATGATTCTTGTTCATTCTTGTTCTTGAGTGCATCACATGATGAAACCAACACGACTCTGGTAGCCTTAAATCTGATTCTTCTGAACCGTGTGTCTGGCAGGGTGGTGATCAGTTCGCTCGACCGCTAACCGTGAAAAAAAGAAGCAGATCCACCAAGACGGAGAAGTGCACGAGCACAAGGAGAGTAGCTGCAAACTATGACCGGAAGATCATGGAACCCTGCCGCAGTATATGTTATCAGTTATATGTACTACAGTACTACTTCCGTCGTAAACATCCACTCTACTTTGTGAGATGGTGCTAGTTTTCGTAGCAAAGGATGTGCCACCGTGTAGATGGATCGGATCCGAGTGGTAGCTCGAGGAGAACTTCGTAGTAAGCAACCGGCGACGTGCAACGACCTGAGGTGAATGAGACCGATGTGAAGTGTGTGTGTGTGTGTGTGTGTAAATCCTACCAGTAGATGTAGATGAGAGGGGATCCCCTGCTGCTTGCTTTGTGCAAGGCCCGCGGGCAGCATGTGCTAATGCATGCAGTGTAAAATATGTCTGCAATAATGCATGGCTAAGTGAGCCTCCACTCCTTTGATTACTGTCAGGCATCCTCCCTGGTTGGTTGGGCTAGTTGAAGAAATGGCACCAATAATTTGCTCGATTTGATTCGAGTTCGAGGGTGGCGTCAGATCGATGTGAAGGTTATCTGGTTCACTGTGCTCAGTCTTCTCTGTACGGTTAGGGTCAAAAGGATGGACCTCTTGACGTTTGACAGATCGGAGGGCGTACTTGCTCGTGATACTGACGGCACGGCACCTCATATGCCGACGAGAGATAGGATATTTATATGGATCGTTGAGCGCTTTGGTGAAGATTTTCAAGGAAGGTCATGACGGAGCTTGACGAGTTTGATGCTTGGCTACGAGCAACTCCAACCCGCCGATCGCCCAACACGCACAACCCGTCGATCGCCCAACACGCACGACCCATTTCATGTCCGCGCATAAATTTAAAAAAGTCTGTGGCCATAGATCATGTCAGTGGCCATGCCGTCGCACAAAGTTCATGTCAGCACCATGTCAGCGGCCGACATATAATGCCAGCCTTCAAAAAACCCACCACACAGTTCATGTTGACGCAGTTGTCAGCGGCGGGCACACATGCCAGCACACAAAAGGAGCGGCAATTCGACCACATCATGTCGGTCGTGGTCATGCCAGCACACTTGTCGTCGAACTTGAACTTGAGCATGTCGGCCTGTATCTTCTCGAATCATGGCATGTTCCTCGGTGACACGGTGTTCAGGCCCACCTTCATGATCTCCATCCCCGTCATCATGCTAGCGAGCGCCACTTCTTTCGCCTTGGTCTTGGCATTGGCGGCCTCGATCTCGAGCATCTTGGCTTGCTTCTCCGCCTTCATCATTGGCATTCTGACTTGCTTCTCTGACTCCATCTCAAGCCTCCTCCTTTGGATCTCCATGAAGGCGTTCATTTGCTCTTCCTTGTCTTGCAGAGGCTTCTCCTCCCTTGAGTCCTTTTTGCTCATCATGCCCTCCACGGTTGCAAGCAAGGCGATCGACGTCGTATCCCGCTTGTCCTCCTTCTTGGAGTTGGTCTTCTCCCGCGGCCGTGGCTTTTCGCCCTCCTCAACCTCCTCCACGGCTGCCTTCCCCTCACGTGCCATGAGGGTGGCATATTGCGCCTTGAACTTCTCCTCCCCCTTGATGACCATCCAACAATGGGAGAGATTGAAGGACTTGCCGTCATGTTGGACCTTGAATGCCTCCAAAGATTGAAATGCCTACAAATAAATAGCATGCAAGCATATGTGCAAATGGACATGCAAGCATAACGGGAATGGAAACGAAGAGGGGTGCATGTATACCATATCTTGCATGCTGATACCGCTCACGGGGCATGTCTTGATGCTCTCAAGGGTGGCACAAAACTTGTTGCACTCTTGTTGTATCACCCTCCATCGCTTCAAAATGGACACCCACCCACGCTTGCTATGCATTTGGTACGTCGGAAACTTTTTGCGTTCATGGAACTCACGTTGGACACGAATCCAAAAGGTTGATGCCTTTTGTTCGGCGCCGACCTTGGAGTCTTGCCCAATGTCCCTCCAACACTCACAAAGGAGTTTGCCCTCGGACGGCGTGTATGCCTTCATCTGCTTGCTCTTGCGCTTCGACTTCGCCCCGGCGGCTTGGTTGGCGAGTTCGTCCTCGAACAAAGGCTCCCCGTCGATGTCCATTTCATCCTCTTCCTCGAGGTCGTAGTCCTTCGGGAACTCGCGGTCGAGCGGGAAGCCGTCCAGGCCGACCTGATCTTCCATAAAGATGTCGTGCATGCCAGCTTGATCATAGGTCGCCGACATGAATGGCGCTCGGTCGTCTTGGCTTTGGGTCTCATCGGGATCATAGGCAGCCGCGGCGGCACCGCCAGCGGAGCCAGTGGTCGCCGCACCACCTTCGAAGATGATGTTCTCAATGATGAAACGGTTGGCCGTTTCATTATCACCGGCCGCCGGCATTCTGTCGAACAGGTTGCGGGCGCCGGGGAGCACGTCGGCTGGCATCTCCCACGGGCGTTTCCTCGCCCCTCCGGAGGATGATGCACCAGCCGCCGACGTGGCGTTGAGGTCGATGGACACGGGCGCGGGCATGGACGGCGCCACCACGCTCACCTCCGAGGAGCATTCCCCGGAGAAGCGGGAGGCTTGAGGATAGACGTGGAAGCCGGGAATCGGGTGCGTGGCAGACACGCACGGTGACTCTGGCAGTACCATCCGAGGAAATGCGAACGAGCCCGTGCTGGCCGCGGCCATGACAGCGCTGACAAACCCGTGCTGGCCAGGGTTTAACCCTAGGTAGATCAGGGCCTCCCTCATTGCCGTGGCGACTTGGGTGTTTGTTTCCTCCTGTCGTGTGGCGGCGGTGAGGGCGGTGACGGCCGCTGCTTCGTCCCTTGCATCCGTCGCGTGCTTCCGGTCCTTCCTCTTGGCCGACTGCACGACCTGCTCCTCGGGCATTAGCTGCTTCTTCTTCTTGGGCGGCGCGGCGGTCTTGCGGGGGGCGTGGGGCTTGCCTTTGCCGGAGGGAACAGAGGTGAGGCCGGACGAGGCGAGGAAGGCGAGGCCGGCGGCGGCATCGAAGGCGTCGTCCATGGTGAGCGGTCGGGAGCGCGAGCGGACGGGTTTTTTTTGGGAAAGTGGAGGGAAATGGTGGTCGTTGTGCCACTGACTGGCGGGCCAGGGGGAGGAGTAGGCGCGCGTCGTGTGCATCCATTTCGTGTCCACGCGATGCAAATCAGAATCAAAATTGGGTCGGGAATGGGTCGGCAGGCGGACGAAAAGCGGACGCGCGTCTGTTTGGGTCAGCGCGTTGGGCCGATTTTTCTGTCCGCGGCGACCTAAACAAACACACGCGGACAAAATGGGTCATCGCATTGGAGTTGCTCTAAGGCCTAGTTTAGCAGCATGGTCTTTCCAAAACCAAACTGAATCTCTAGTTTTTATTTTTTGAGAGAGAAAAAGGTGAATCTCCAGTGAGACACTCCTCTGATAGCTTAGTGTCAAGCACCCATCCTCTTCTTGCTTAGAGCAACTCCAACCGGCCGACCCAAACGGACGCACGCTTTGTCCGCCTTTTATCCGTTTGGCTCGGCTCGTCCACCCCCTTTTGCAAATGGGTCGGCCGTACGTTTAACGGGGCGACCCATTTTACGTATGCACATAATAGTTTTTTTTTCATAAAAAAGACCCGCGGCCATAGATCATGCCAGCGGCCATGCCATCGCCAAGAATTCACGCCGGTGATATGCCAGCCTCCAAAAAAAGTACGCAATTCATGCTGGGCGCACTTGCTAGCGGCTGACAGACATGCCAGCACACAAAAAAATAGCACTCTAGTTCTACCACGCCATCTCGGCAGTGGTCATGCCGGCACACTTGCAGGCATACAGAAAAATTATGGTGCTCTCGGCCATAGATCACTCGTCATCGAGGTTGAGCATGTCGGCCTGCATCTTCTCGAACCAAGACCTCTTCCTCGGGGAGACTGTGCTCAAGTCCACCTTCATGATCTCGACCCCCTTCGTCATGCAAGCGAGCCGGACTTCTCTTGCTTTAGTGGCCTCGATCTCGAACATCTTCGTTTGCTTCTCTGCCTCCAACGCGAGCTTCTTCTTTTGTATCTCCATGAAGGCCCTAATTTGCTCGTTCTTGTCTTGCCGACGCTTCTTGTATCTTGAATCCTTCTTGGTGATCATGCCTTGCAAAGTAGCATGCAAAGCAAGGGACGCCGCATCGCGCTTGTCCTCTTTCTTGGAGTTGGTCTTCCCCGCGACTTCTCCCCCTCACCATGCTCTTCAACGGCTACCTTCCCTCCACGCGCCGTGATGGCGGCATATTGCGCCTTGAACTTCTCGTCCCCGTTGATGACCATCCAACAATGAGTGAGGTTGAAGGACTTGCCCTCATGTTGGGCCTTGAATGCTTCCAAAGCTTGGAAGGCTTACAAATGGATAAGCAACCACATGGACAAGCAAGCATATGAGCAAGCTTGTCGGCAAGCATACGAGCAAGCGTGTTAGCTATTGGTCAATCAAATGAGCAAGCTAAATGAGCAAGCATATGAGGCAACACATGTCGGCAAGCTAAATGAGCAAGCATGTCGGCATACCATGTCTTTGATGCCGAGGCCACTCACGGGACGGGTCTCGATGCTCTCAAGGGTGTGTCACAAAAACTTGTTGCACTCTTGTTGTATCACCCCCAATGCTTGCCGAGCGAAACCCACCCACGCTTGCTCTCAAATTGGTACGGCTTAAACTTCTTGCGTTCGTGGAACTCGCGATGCACTCTTTGCCAAAATGCCGAAGCCTTTTGCTCGGCGCCTATCTTGGGGTCTTGTCCAACGTCTCTCCAACATTCACAAAGGAGCTTGTCCTCATCCTTTGTGTATGCTTTGCTCCGCTTGCTCTTCCGCTTCTTGTTTGCATTGGCTTGGGTGGCGAGCTCTTCCTCGAAAAACAATGGCTCCCCATCGAAGTCCACTTCATCATCCTCTTCGTCTAAGCCATAGTCTTCCGGGAACTCGTGCTCTAGCGGGAAAGAGCTGCCTATGCCGACTTGGTCCTCCATTAAGGGGTCGGCCGTGGCTCCATTGTCTTCACCAAACGTGTTGCCCATGCCCTCGTGGCCGGCCCTGAAGGGGGCTCGGCCATCTTGGCTTTGCGTCTCATCGGGATCGAAGGGAATGTCACCACCACCACCGTCGAAGACGATGCTCTCCATGAACAAGCAGTTGGCCTCGTCGTCCACAGCCGGCATTGTGTCGAATAGGTTGCGGGCGTTCTCCATGGCGTCGGCTGGGAGCTCGCGCTGGTGTTTTCGCTTCCCCCCGGAGGACGATCCACCGCCCACAGGTGTCGCATTGAGATCGATGGCCATGGGCCCTGGCGTGGCAAGCGCGACCACGCTCACCTCCGGCGAACCGGAGCCCGTAGAGTTGGACAAACATGAGGCTTGCGGGTGGTGGGGGTGGAAGCCGTGCGCTTGCGGCGTGGTCGACATGCGCGGCGAGTCCGAAAGTAGGGGACGAAGGGGCAACGAGCCGGTGCTGGTCGCGGCCACTGCGGCAGCGATGAGCCCGTGCTGGCCTAGGTTTAACCCTAGCATTAGCAGGGCCTGCCTCGTGGCCTCGCGGACGAGGTGGTTGGTCTTCGCGGCATCGTCCTCTTGCTCTGCGGCGGCGGTGAGGGTGGACGCGGCCGCGACGTCGTTCCTGGCTTCCATCGTGTGCCGGCGGTGCTTCCTCTTGGCCGACTGGATCGCCGTTAGCTCCTTCTTCTTGGCCGGTGCTGGCGCTTTGCGGGCGCCGCGGGCCTTGCCTCCTTTGCCAGAGACGGGGCCGGCGGAGGCGGCGTCGAGGGTCGGCGCGTCGTCGTCCATGGCGCGCGCGCGAGTGGGCGGGAGGTTTTTAGGAAAGTAGGGGAAAATAGTGGCACTGTGCCACTGACTGGCGGGCCAGGGGGAGGAAAGGGGCGGACGTCGCATGCGTCCGTCCCGTGTGCCTGCCTGCGCAAATGTGACCCAAATCTGGGCCTGTAACGGGTCGTGGGCAGTCAAAAAACGGACGCGTGTCCGGTTGAATCGTCGCGTTAGGCCGAGTTTTGTGTCCGCGCCGATCCAATCGGCCACGTGCGGATGAAATGGATCGGCGGTTGGGAGTTGCTCTAGTGCTGGTTCAGAGAAACGGCACCAATAATTTGCTTCGACGGATTCCTGGTGTCAGATCGACGGGAGACTTGTCTGAATTTCCCAATTGTCACCGTCCTCCATTTGTAGGGTCAAACTGATGAGGCTATTGATGCTTGACAGATTGGGATATTTATCTTTCGTTGCATACGTCATACGTGGTGGGTGAAAATTTTGAAGGAAGGCGACGGTGGAGTGGCGCGCGGTGCACCATGGATCTGCCGCGCCCTCTCGTGGCAACGGTGCGTTAGGCCTACTCCAACGCACCACCCCAAGCTAACGTTCGGTTCGTCAGCTTTTTGTCCGTTTAAAATAGAAAAACAAACACGAACCATCCGCTTGCGGCCGTGCGGCCATCGGTATGTTCAACGGGTCGGCCGCATCTCAAACGGTCCGTTTTTTGGACGCGAAAATAAACACCAAAACCCGATTAAACATTAAAAACAACTCGAAAATATTAACACTGACATTAGAACGTCCACATTATCCAAGTTCGCACATTAATGTAAACAAGAAAATTTAAAACATAATAAAAAGACAGATAAAAGGGCCGTGGCCGCCGCCGTGGCTGCCGTTGCCTTCCGTGGCCGCCGCCTACTCCTCGTCGTCGTCCTCGTCGCCGGTGAGGTCGACGTATGGAGGTGGATGCATGAGGTGGGCTGGCGGCCCCTGCCAGGCCGGAGCCACCTGTTTGTGCCGGCTGTGGTGGCGCCTGCACGACCTCTTCGCGCGGCGGGGATGGTGACCACCGGCCGGCGTCCACCTCGGGCGTGCACGGCACGGTTTTCGTCCACGTCCAGGACTGCCAACCAATGCCGGGTTCCATCCCGTCGGCTCCTCCGTCGCCACCTCTGGCCACGCCTCCTCCATGGCCTCCTCCTTGACGACGGCGTCGAGCTCCGGAAGGGCGACGTCGTCGGCCGCTGACAGGGTCATCATCTCCAGGAGGCCCTGCCATTGGCGCTCGTCGTGGGTGCGGAGGGAGTCCTCCATCACCTGCCTCATGAGGTCCTCCTCGTCGGCCGCCGTCATTGGCTTGGGTGGTGGTGGGGACGGCGACGACGTAGGGGTGAGGCCGCGAACCAGCCTGCGCCCGCGCGACTGGGGCGCGCGGCGGCGGCCAGCGCGCGGCCGCCGCGGGCTCAGTGGACGGCCTGCAAAGTAGGACTGCCGCCGGATGTCGTGCTCGTTGCGGATCCACGTATCCCACAACAGCGAGTCGACGATGTACCTCCAGTCGTCGATGAGGTCCGGAGGCAGGCGAGCGCGGTGACGATGGATCTCCTTCCGGCGGGCGCGGCCGCTCACCGGGACCGGCGGGATAGGCACGCGATCCGCGGAGAGGTGCCAGTTGTTGGGGAGGTGCACGTCGCTCCACGGCAACGGCGTGCGCGTCTCCCAGTAGCGCTGGCACACCTTCACCTTGACGCACGACTTCTGGCGAGGTGGGCGCCGCCCGGCGCGATATGAATGCGGACGGTGGAGGTGGAGGTGGAGGCGGGGTGGGGAGCGGCGACGGCGACCGGACGACGGCCCGGCCTCGTGGTCGTGCCTTGTCTTGCGGCCGGGAAACCAGCGCCCCACCATTGTCGCCGGCGGAGAGGTGGATGAGGGCTAGGGTTTGCTCGTGTCGGGGCTCGAGGAGGCAGGATGGCCAGAAAGTGGAAATTGTGGACTGGCCGGTCCACGGCTTCCAATTTAAGAAGGACGACGATCCTCTGTTGTGCGACTGACAACCGGGGCCCGCCGTGGGTGCGCATTGAATTTGGGCGATGGAGGTAGATGGACGGCCGCCACGCGTCCCCAAGACGGGCGCCAAGCAAGCGCATGCTTGTCTGTTCGACGTTCGTGTGGACGCAAATCGAACACATGTTTGTATTGGAAATGAGACGGACCGGACGCCAAACGAACAAAATTTGAGGATGCGATCGTGCGTTGTGCTGTGTTATCTGCCCGTTTTGACCTAAACGGACGAGGACGAACAGGATGAGGTCGCGCGTTAGAGTTGCCTTACTATTTCCGTGCACAACACATGTTGGTGCGCCGGGGGTTGGTTGGTTCATCTGCTGTCCCCTGGAGGCCTGGACCAGCGCACGGCTGTTTTGTGCTGCGCGGATGGCTCAACCGTCCGCCACGGCCACGCCTCCTATCGACGTTTCTCGAACCCCGTCATCTGCCTGGCACAGAGGGTCACGTCGTGTCCGCCTCCGGAGCCCGGCAGCCTCGCCTCCCCTGCTGCCCTACATGTGAGGGAATCGGGCGATTTAATTAGTCAGAAACGGAAATGGATCGGTGCTGCTCTGCTGCTGATGCTGACGCTGACGCTGATGCTGATGGAGTGATGGTGCTTTGCTTCTTCAGGACCAAAGCTCGATCTAACCGTAGCAATTGATCACGCGATGCTGGCCCTACACGGCGCTCGTAGAGCTGTCTAGAAGGTCGAGGAACTGACCAGGAACTGCTTGGACATTTCTCCCATCCGCCTCAGTGTGGGGGAAAGAAACAACTAGTACTCTGCGAACTAGAGATGTCTTTGGTCGAAGGAAACTACTGTGCGAACGATCATCCTTCCTCGCCCGATACGTGCACAATGCCAAGTCGAATGCCCCGCTGCACTTTCATCCCATGCATCAACGGCTGGATTTGGCATGTCGGGCAAAAATCAGCCGGAAAGTGTCGTTTGTATCGTGGAACTGTTGGTCGAATCGACGCGAGGATGCACGGTCGGTCATTCATATTCGAGTGACGGCTAGTAATTTTATCTGCCTCCTTGCCTGCATTTTTGTTTTACCACACGCTCTTTTTCTGCACAAGTTATCAGGTGTTGCTCCTTTGAAGATGGCTATTGCCTACTGCAGTAGTCAAAATGGACGTAACCTTTCAGTTCTTACTGAAATGAATATTAAGCTTTAGATCTCACACTCGTCAACTTGGGGACGTAGCTCATATGGTAGAGCGCTCGCTTAGCATGCGAGAGGCACGGGGTTCGATTCCCCGCGTCTCGAATTTCGTTTTTCTTCCTTAAATCAGATTGCCGAAATTTTGAGGATCAGTTTTTTTTTTGAGACATTTGAGGATCAGTTTCTTTATCGACAGGCACGGGGTTCGATTCCCCGCGTCTCCATTTTCGTTTTTCTTCCTTAAATCAGATTGCCGAAATTTTGAGGATCAGTTTTTTTTTTGAGACATTTGAGGATCAGTTTCTTTATCGAGAGTTTGGGTCAATAAGCTGGAGAAATGGCCCAACTACAAGATTCGCATAAAACTGTTCAGTTGGGCTACCCTCCCGGCCCAGCTGGTCGGCCCTCGCTCTCTACTTCCTTGTCAAGCGAAGCCGAACTCCTCTTCCTCCTCCGCTGATCCTCCCAAACCCGCGCCGCGAATCTGCTGCCGCCGCTGCGTCCGTCTCGGTTTTACCCCGCCGGTGAAGATGCTGTCGAGGATCTCCCGCCTTGGCGCCCACGCCCTTAGCCGGGCGAGGCTAGGTAAGGTCTCCTCCCTCTCCACCGTCGCCCCTCGAATTCGCGATTTCATTTACCTCTGCTGCGTTGCTGTTTTATTTGGATGTATCGGTTAGGATTAGAGGTCTTCGAGTGCGTGATTCTGATTCCTGAGTTTGGAAGTACTCCGTTGGTTTTCCTGGTGGTCACCTGGGGTGCCCCTGTCAAATTTGTGCTCACCCCAGCGTGCTACGGCCCCGGGTCTTAAGTCCAGGCCATTCGGATGCAATAACGTGTCTAGTTTCGAGTTTGTATATGCGGGGATAGGCTGATGATTAGTTGATCGACATCTGGGAGCAAATGTGAGTTGCTTTGATGAAGTAGCAGCAGCGTCGAGGGGATATACCTGTTGGTTGTGGTCACGCTGATTTCCTGCTATTTGGTCACGCACAGCTAATCCTACATCTGGTAGTTGGCAAGGATGCACCAGTTATGCTCAGTTTTCCATAGCTTAAACGTTACAATAACATGTAATGTGTGTTTATGTGCTTTTTTAAGGTGATCCATACTATTCATTATTCAAGCTGTTCCCCTTTTATGTTTAGATCCACATTTTGGAAGATATGTATGTTTAGTTATTCTTGGTATGTGGCCTAATGTCTGATAACTCCAGTGCACTGTACCATAGTAAGGTTGTGGTTGTTTGAACTAAACACTCTGGTACCTAAGTTCATTAGGATTTTTTTTCCGGAAGTTCTTCTGGCCAGGTCATCCCTTGATGAGTTAAATGCCCTTCACCCCTCTGATATTTTTTACTAGTGCTTTAAGTAAATTTTAAGAGAGTACATTCTTTAGACTGGCATGCTTGTCGGTTTGTTGTGATCATCTTCCATTTCTCTATGTCCACTGAATTATTCTGACATTTATCAGGTCAAAAGTCAGTAACTTCAAGGAATCAGGAAGAACCCATTAGAGCTTGTATGAACCATGTGGTCAGCTCTCTCTCTCTCTCTCTCTCAAATGTTGCATTGTTAACTTGTCTACATTTACTGCCAACTTATACAAAAGAGTTTCCCTGGTTGCTGGAGTTGTCGATTTGCTAGGCCTCCAAGCATTTTTTTTACGGGGAATTTCTTCGAGCAATCCTAACTGTACCGTTAACCTGCAGAACTTGTTAATCTTTGCTTCGGTACGCACCCCTTAAAAGTTTGCACAAATCTTAAAGTTACTTAAAAAGGCTATCATCATATTAGTTTCATAGTTTGCAGATCAAACGTATTGAATAGATTGATTTGGATACAAAAGACTTTATTATCCTTTTTCATATAAAGGGTACCTTCTAATCTCCACCTTTAATCTGCATCGAAATCCATAAACTTTTCTAGGGGGGTGTACCGAAGCAAAGTTGACTCTATAGTTTTCATACTTATCAGATATCGATGTTTGATAAGATGTGCAGATATACAGATCTCGTGTCTCTGCTTAACTTTTTTTTTAATTTATTTAAAATGAAAAAAATATAATGTAGAGAAACTGGAATAACTTAGTTCAAAGATGGAAATAACAAATGGAACTCTTTTCAGGGTAATCGTTCTCTATGTTCCGCCACGGAAGCTAAAGTCAATGACAGGAGCGAGCAGCCGAAAGCTAAGTAAGTCTTTTTACTGTTGATGCCTAGCCAGTCAGCTTTTACTTACTTACTGTTGGGCGTAGCATAAATACTAAAATGTTTTCATGTATGCTCAATATTTTCAAATCAGCAGTACAGACTATTGTGTCACACTAATATTAATATTTACTGATCTATCTCTGCGTCAGTAAGGATTCAGAATAATAACCAAAGCTCATGGAAGCAACCCTATGGTCCTTGGATGAATTTCTTAGCTGTTTATAAAAGCTTCTAATGGCTCATTGGCTCTGTGAGACGAACACAATAAGCCTTACTTACCAATTTTGACGACTAACTAAATACAGCCAGTTCAACAATGATACAGTTAGACTGTAACTGTTGGAGCACTAGGACGGACTAGGATTACATGAATATAAGTACGCCCACCAAAATAGATGGGCATAGGGAGTCTAATTAAAAAAGATTACCAATTTAAGCTATGCATGGAAAATTATTATTTTGTAAAGGATTAGAGAGAGCACATTAGGTTGGTGAATTAAGCCTTCATAGTGATGTTTGCCCTTGATGCTAAACCATTTGATGGATGAAACTATTGGCAAATAATTTGGCAACGGACTTCTGTCGTCATTTCACTTTGTGGCAGATTGATGTGGACTCATGCCTTTATCCCTTTGGAGGCATGACATTTTTATATTTTCTAAAATAGAACGTTCAGATGTTATAAAAATGTTTCTTCACTTGTGTTCCTTTTGCACTTGGGTAGTCATAGTCTCTGTGAGACAGGTGATTAGAGAATCAAATAAAACTAGTGAAATGCCCCCGTATCGTTAGGGAAGTAATAATAATAAAATAAATTGAATCATGTAAAACTAGCTAAATGCGCCGGTATTGCTACAGTAGTAGTGATAATCAAACATATCAAATCATATCATATGTGGCACATCAATCTCCATGGAGATACCCCACTTGTCTGGAGGGAAAGTGGTTTGACAGGCGGACCATCATCACCAACTCCAAAATGTGTAGGAGTAAGGTAAAGAGATATGGCAGGTCGTCCAAACTGCTCCATTTCAGGTAAAACATACAACAGAATATAGGGAGGAAAGCACGATGTACATGATCCAACAGCCAACAACACAGGCTGACTACAAGATGGAGCAAAAAAAGGAATTGGTAGATCCATTCATTGAATTATTATGAATAGTAAAGAGGCCTTTAAGTTCAATTCCTGTTCCAAAAATGATTTTGGAATTTCCTGAAAGTACTTAAATGGCGTAACATTTGTCCACCTAGAAGCCATCCACCTGACTTAACATGGTTTTTGGGTCCCTCTCTGGCTGTTGTCGTTGTCTTCCACTATTCTTAAAAGCAGCATTCCTACAAGCTGCAGTGTGTCCATTCCTGTATTCCATAGCTTGTACTATGTGGGTGTAACTGATCCTCGCTAAAGAACACAAGCTGCTCTACGTGCCACATGGGGGGGGGGGGGTTGGAGGATGTGGCCCTGCATTTTGTGGCATAAGACCACTTGTGAAGGAACTGTCAGATTGGTAAGAAAAGTTCCAGATGTTATGTAGCCTGCTTACAACACCACCCTTGAAGGGACTAGTATGCTACATAGGCACTGCTTACAATTGTGGGAGAGGTAATTGGGATAAGTTCTTGTTTGATTGCTACGAAATGGGCTAGGATTATATAGCCCGCTTACAAACCCAAGTATGGAAAGTAACAACGTTGGGAACCCTTAAGAGATTTGAATCCGAACTTAAAGATAGCTGGGAAATCCAAACTCAAAGATAACTGAGATCCTTATCCGTTAGTTAGGCAATCGTTACAGGTAATTGGAAGAATATCTTGCTTGGTTTGTAAGAATAGGGCTAGGCATTATAGAGCGGGCTTACGAACCTAAGGTTGGAAAGTGACAACCTTGGTACTCCTAAGAATTCAATATCCCAACTTACAGATATCTGGGACACTCATCCCTTAGTTAGGAATAGCTCCACCCGTAGGGCAAGTGCTCCTTCCTCCTGGGATGCCCTCCTGTTGTGGCCAACTGGCCATAGTTCTGGGCCAAGTATGCTTTGCGAGCAATATTTTGTCCTTTTGGAACCTATGCAGCATTTAGGGCATGAAATTAATTCAGCAATAAATGGCGATATCCAGACATGTGAGAACTTCTGTCAATTTTACCAGTTCTGCCTCTATTTTGATGCATAGAGTCTTTATGAGGTCTATCTGCTTTACTTTACAGCTTTTTTAAGTTTTTTATTTTCTCGAACACGCCTGGGAGTGTGTCCTTTCTCAATAGTTTTTGTATTTTAAAGCCTTTTCTTCTGTCATTTTCTGGTTTTGCGTGTAGAATATGTTACATGTTCCATTGATTTATTAGGAACTTAATCTTGAAGTTAGGATTCCATCCCCTTTCCTTTTAGCTGATTTGTTGCTTAATATCTGATGGGCCGCGCATGCTTTTGGTTCTTAAATTTTTACCATTTTGTCCTACCCTTGGCAATCAGTATCAATGATTGGAATTTACTTTGCAGGATATCTGTGACATTTGTTGATAAGGATGGTGATGAAACGGTTATCAATGTTCCTATTGGGATGTCAATGCTGGAAGCTGCTCATGAGAATGACATAGAACTTGAAGGTCCTCTGCAGTACTCCTTTTTACTAATTTTGGTTTGAATCTTGAACATCCTGCAGTAATACCACACCTGTACTTGACTTCATGTGCTTCTTTGGACTTAATATCACCTGTATTTTTATTAGCTAAAGGAGCTTACATTGATATGTAACTTCAAAATTAGGTATAGATATATCATGATGCCTTTCTGTCATTGTATGCCTCCTTTGATTCTGCATCTGTTAGAATTTTCGTTTAAATTCTGTTGCATGTTGACTTACAGTACTCCCTAACCATTTTTGCCATATATATCTGAATTGCTTGTTCTGCCATGATCACCAGGAGCATGTGAGGGCTCTCTTGCATGTTCTACCTGTCATGTGATTGTAACGGTACGAAGTTCTACATACATTCTTTCTAAGTTTTCAGTGTGTTGAGACAGTTCAAAGTGCAGTTTGATGAGAAAGTTCTATTCAGGACGTAGACTACTATAACAAATTGGAAGATCCTGAAGATGAGGAAAACGATATGCTGGACCTTGCTTTCGGGCTTACAGAAACGTATGCTTATTTTTATTTTTTTGTGAATTGTACAAAATGTATTACTCCAGTTAAACTAACCTGGTCCCATTGTTTTAGATCTCGCCTTGGTTGCCAAGTAATTGCAAGCCCTGAACTTGATGGCATAAGATTAGCACTGCCAGCAGCTACCAGAAATTTTGCTGTTGATGGGCATGTCCCGAAACCACACTGACTAAGCACTGGGTATGTTGCATACCTGCTCAGTTTTGCAGAATACGAGATATAGTTACTTTTATTTGTTGTATCTGTATCCTCAACATTTAAATTCTGTAGTCCTTGGCAAGATAGCGATTAATGTCAACTTGCTTCGTCAAATAACACTTGTAAAATTCATTGGAAAATGCATTGTCATTGCAATGCTAGCAAACTTGCACTTGCAAAATCTACCATCAGTTTGTCCATCACTCCATGTTTATTTTTCGCTATATATTATGTTATACTGTAGATCTTCCTTGTAAGCTAATGCTTGTGTGTATCAAAGTGGTATCAGCTGTTATATTTACCTAACGTTCTGGCCTTATTTTTGTCGCATTCTTTAATTTTCCTTTTGTTACCTTGTAGTTATGTTTGTATATCATAGGGCAGATATGCTGTAATACTGTAGTTATCAATCATAGTTATGCTACCGCATACTCTTAAGTAATATGAAGCCCGGAAAAACTGTAAATTTTGCCAGTCTACTTTCATACTCCATTTTTCTAACATTTAGAAAACATTGCACAAAAATAATGAAAATATCGCTTGCATATAACAGAGCCACACATAACTGAACTTTAAATCCAAGCAACTATAACAATAACGAGCTACCGTAGGCTCACTAAAGGCATCACAACAGAGTTTAATCTTGCTAGCGATTTATTAGTTAACTGATAAAATCCTTAATACTTAACTTCTATGACCGACCAATTTACTAATCACGGTAGGGTAGAGCTTCTAACTTATCGTCAATGGCAAAGTTCCAAGAAAACTGATGTGTGAGATATTGTATAAACATGAACTGTGAAGATGAGGGTGTTACTCCCTTTATCTTCAGCATGTTGTCCTTGGGAGTTACCTAAACACATCGAAATAACAAAAGGTGAGTACAAAAACTTAGCAAGTATGCATAAACCACAACACTGAATATTTATAAATAATATCTTATCACCAACACAAATAATGATGATCATATGTGTCCACATGCTCACTGCATCTCACTGCATTTCGTGTACCGGTATCGCTTGAGTAGACATCCATCGGCATCTACTTGTTGAGCATTGAAAGTTCAAGGTGCCGAGCAAAGTAGCTCTTGGTATCTTTGTCACTATGATGATGTGGAAAATATGAAATGTGAGTAGAGTGTTTGCAGTATACATACTTCTACATTGACATATAATTATGACCATGGCAAATATCATGAACATAAAGAACAAGTACTAAGAAATAAATTTTATGCAAAAATAGCCAGAAAAAGGTTATTATCCCATCATGGACTTGTCTTGACCCTTACGAGCAACTGAAGAAATATCCATTGCATTGGAACTCCTCAGACCTGTGGAGCAAACCTCACTTAAGAAACTATTTGAAGATCATCACACAAGCATATTCTACTATCTCCATACTCGACAACAACAACAAAGCCTTTAGTCCCAAACAAGTCGGGGTAGGCTAGAGCTGAAACCCATCAGATCTCGCAACCAACTCATGGTTCTGGCACATGGATAGCTAGCTTCCACGCACCCCTGTCCATGGCCAATTCTTTGGTGATATTCCAGTCCTTCAGATCTCTCTTTACGGACTTCTCCCATGTCAAGTTTGGTATACCCCGACCTCTCTTGGCATTATCAGCACACTTTAGCCATCTGCTATGCACTGGAGCTTCTGGAGGCCCGCGCTGAATATGCCCAAACCATCTCAGAAAATGTTGGACAAGCATATTCTACTATCTCCATACTCGATGCTCGACAAAATTTGTAAAACCCAACTTTGCTCCTTACATCAAAACGCGGTTTAATTCTCTATTTCCATGCTATTTTCTCCTTACTTATTAGTATTTCCAAACGGCGCAAAAGATACCAGCTTAGATATCTACAACTTTCATGTTACCTTAATGGTGATAACATCTGAAATAGAAAATTGTTTCAGTTAAAAACCGGCTCAGGAGCATGGTTTTTACTCAAGTTTTCAAACCTTTAGAAAGACAAGTACAAACTTCTCCTTTTCTGACTAACTTCATACTGTAAAGGATTTGATCTCGGTTTTCGAATTAGTATCCCAGATCAGCAATTCAACTATCAACATCTTGAGCCCCTTGTGAGAGGGTCGCTCCATGTCATTGTTTCTGACAGAAGTTTTCGGATTAAATCATCTCTTCCATGAGTGCGCTGTTTACTTTCCTGGTGCTGACATCTAAAGTTCTCACCTACCCTCTGTAGTCTCGTTCGTGATGCCAATTTGTTGTTGTCATGTTTTGCATCTCTAATGGCTGCTATGGGAGCCTCCTTTTGATCGTTCAGATACGTCACATGGTCAAAGTTTCAATTACTGGCATATGCAAGATCTCACCATTCTATGTGAATGTTGGTCATAGTGGTATGGCCACTACTACTGCAATCGTTGATGGAGATGCTTGCTTTTATTTGTGTGTACGAGTTAAGTTCAGTGATGCTTTGTTTTGTTACTTCAAGAGTTTTTTATTTCATTGTTGGCTTGACCAGCTTTATTCTCACAGTCCATGCCAATCTCATCTAGAAGATTCCTTTGTCTGGTCTTTGCCTGCATGTTGCAGAATTAGTTACAAATAAATAGGTCTGGCCCCTAGTAAGTTGCAAGGTTTTCATGAAAATTTGTCAGTGTTCCAGTGTGATGATTATTTCTTTTAAAACTGGAGATATTTTGAACTGTGTTAAACAATTTTGCTGCTGTTGCAGCTCAGGTGCTGGTGTTACAGTTCAGGTGTGCACAGTACCAACAGCTTGGTTTCTTGCTAGTTTTGTTCTTTCATTTCAAACAGCTAAAATTTTGGGGGTTTCTGGCGTTTCTTGTATTTGCATATGATCCATCTGCTTCTTCTCGTACTCTCCCCTGTAGTTGGTTTCATGACCCCTGTTTCGTCGAGTGTTAAAAGTTGGGTAGGGACAGGAGAACCACCGCTGCGTACTTCTTTGCGACCGTAATGTCAGCTCACCATAATGTAATTTGAGGAGGAATACCATCCGTGAGCGTTCTGTCATTACCAACTGGTGGAGAGTTACCATCAGTCTGGTTTGCCTATTTATGGTGGCTGCATGATATGCTAGCGCACCATCAGTGATGTGCCAAAAGGGTAAGACCAGAAAATTGGGTTTTCTTTTTTGTATATGAAAGAGTAGAGTATTCCCTTCCTTCCATGTTATAAGCGGCTCTTTGTATAAGATTTAAGACGCGGTTTTGAGTTTTCTTCACCTAGGTCTTATATACACTGAATCCCTCTGGTATTTAAACTCCGTAGTACTACATTTGGAATTTTTTGTTTCACTCGAATGAATTTGCTTGCAATTATTAATCTATACATGAAAGATCCATTTATTTGCGTCAACGTGATGACTGTTCGCGGTTTGGTCCCATTGCGTTGTGCACTCGCGTTCTCCCCTGGTTCCAGCCTCCAGAATTTGACGGTATCTTGTGTAAAATACTCGTGAATATGTTACTTCCTTAGTATTGCTGTAACGATTGTTTCTTCTATTAATTTGAGGTTGGTGGCAGTAGTACTGTTTTCTTCTCTCACAAGCAGTTGATTTTTCTCTCTTTGACATTTCCACTGTTAGAGATGCTGAAACGTTGTTTTTGCCCCCCACTGCTTCTGAAGGAACGAAAGTGATCGATGAATCTCACTGGTTAAAGGGCATCGGTTGAAGCTGCTAGATTAATTGCTACGTAATCGGCGGTTGGTAAACCTTCAATTCGTCGCGGCATAGTTTACATCGTTACGAGGACCGTTCGCTGCTGAGCAGATGAACCGATCAGCTCCGCCGCCCAAGTCGCATTCGGATTGTGATCGTACCACTTGTGAAGCTGATTAAGCGCCGACGCCACGTGACTACAGTAGGGCGTATGTATCAATGTATGTCGTGAATACGCCGTGCTCTCATGACCGTAACGTGTCTGCGTCCTGTGGCGCATGTCGGGATGGAAAGGCTCACTCAGGCGATGATGCCGCCGCACTGTATCGCGTACCGTCGAACCCCATGTGTCGCTGGCCTGTGGCTGCTGCCCTGATGCCATCACAGATTTCCGCTGTTGCTAGGCAGTGCTACGGAGTACCATCTTTTTGGCTGTGTGTGGCGCTCGTCTTGGTTCATCTGATCACGCTTTGCTCTCATCTTCTGCTGCCACTGTAGAGCAACCAATCGTAGCACACGGCCGGCGCACGCCCGACCAATATTGCTTTTAAAACATAATAACATTTACTTTAAAATGCGATCGGCAATGGTCATGGATCAACACATTGGAGAGTTTGCTTTAGGATGAGTTAAAACCGAGCATATTTTATCACCTCGGATGATTCAGCAACGAACTGCTTTGCAACCGCCCCGGTGCTCCGTCACCGGATGGCTTTGACCGGTGTTGCCCCCCAAGAAAAACATAGTGTGGATGGCGATCTTCAAAAGGAAAGACAAAAAGGAGAGAGTGACAGACCTCCTTCGTGGGGGGCAAAGGCAGGCTCATGATCGTCGCCCTACCAAGTCCCCTGGTGGTGTGGGAATCCCCAAAGCAGACACGCACTTAAATCTTTCTCTTGCTCAAAGAAAGGTGAACAAAGGGAGAGAGAAAAGCACCAGATTCTGCCACTCACACACCAACAATGTGCATATCACAGATTAAGCCAAAAGATGTTTGGCACTAATGGTGTGCTGAAAAAGAATAGTTTTTCAAAAAAGAGTTTGGTGTTAACTCACTCGCACCAAAGGCTGCAAACTAGATGTGCTTTTGATCGATATAGAGCGTGAGTTCTTTTGTACTTGGCTTATGTGTATATATATGAGGTGAATAAACTCATAGCTTGGCATATATACCCTATGAGGTGAATAAACTCCTAACATGCTTTAGTACTGAACATTCTTGTCAGAATTTTATGAAGTGCATATAAGTACTCAAACGCAGGATGGATGCCTATAAATCTGGCTGAATTCATGTCTACGAACTTATTTCTCTCTTATTCCCAAGGCATTGTTGCCATGATCATTTCTCTCTAGCTAGTATTCTTTCTGAACGGAACTAATCGTTTGTGCGACTTGTGCACCATCTTCTCCTATTCCTGCAAGTGGGAGGAGGTGCAGGTAGAAGATGCTGACCGTTAGTGCTAATTAACCAGGCTTGACAGCAACAAATCAAAGGCTAGCATCTCAAAATCATGGGGGCTGTCTAGGTCACAGGAGGTCATAACGAAAATCAAGCTGTTGGTCTTTCCCTGTCAACCCATTTTCCATCATAAGATTACACTGTCGAATTATCATAGACCCTGCCCTGTATTGACTGCAAATTTTGTGTACTTTCCGGTATTCAGTTCAAGCTTGAGCTAAATACCGGAGAGCAGACCAAAATTACTATCAATCCAAGCAGGGCCTAAGTATGTTGAAAACGAAATAAATCATGTGTGATGTATATATCACTCTTGGTTGTTACTTGCTAGTAGTACAATTTAGTTGGCCAGTAATAAGACAACAAAAGTACAAAACTCTAGCAAGGTGAACCTGTAATAGGGGTTCTTGCTTTCTAACTAGCCTGATAGATGACCTAGCTTGACATGACATGCAAGGATCAGCAGTAGCGATCTTTTCTGATGGAGCTTCAGATACCGGCCTTCAACTAGCGTGATGAAACACTGTCCTTTTTTTTGTCCTAATAAAACCACTAATGGTGATATGTTACGGGACAGTGATGGATTATCGCGGAGTATGCTTTGCTCCCGTGTGGTTGATGCGTATACTGTCCAACTACCCATTTGGCTTGTGTGTATATAAATCTAAGTGCTTCCTGCAAGAAGCAACATATGGTAATGACAGTTATGCAGTTTAATGTTTCTGGTACATAAGGGCATTCTAATAGTTTGTTTTCTCTAGAGACAATTTTGTAGTACCCTTTTTTTTGCGGGGGGTAGATTTTTGTACCTAGAGAGATATAGATGGATACAGATTAATCTAAGTAATGTCCATCATTTTGGTTTCGGATATCAGTATCTTGTTTTCTCCGGGGCATTTAGGACCACACCACTTCTCAATCCTTCTGAAGTTCTTACAAAAAAAAAAAAATGCAGAGCAAGGACAAATATGGACAATCCCTTTCGAGCTGGTGCTCAACCTAGATAGATACAGATCCTCTGACAAATGAAAATGTTAACCAAAGAATGGAAAGCGATCCAAGAGATCGGCGTTTATCTAAGGCCCTGTTTGTTTGGGCTTTTGCTTCTGCTTTTGCAGCTTTTTCACTTTGGCCAAAAAGCCATAAAAGCTCATAAATAGGTGTTTTGGGGGCTTTTAAGGCTTTTGATGAATCAATATAACAATATTTCGCTTCAAAAGTCATAAAAGCTCCAAAAACACCTATTTAGGAGCTTTTGTGGCTTTTTGGCCAAAGTGAAAAAGCTGCAAAAGCAGAAGAAAAAGCCCAAACAAACAGGGCCTAAGAGTCATACACGTATGAGTTCACCTACTGCCACTGGCTTGTATATGCATGTATGTGGCTTGGCTTCACCTACCTACCACCTCCGTACCGAACCGAAGACATTAGCCTAAGCATAAACTACGGGTCCGTCGGGTAATATATATACAAAAACCAAAAGGGGAAATTCATGGCCATGGATTGATGTGTATACACTGCATGCATAGTATATGGTGCTTCGGCTTTCTTCATACGCCATGCCATAGGCATTTCTTTCTGACCAAGGAAGAACCTCGTCTACTTCTCGCCCTCTGCGTCTGGTGCGTGCACACATGGATGATTTTGTTAGAAGCAAGTTGAACTGATGCAGATCGTCTTAATGGCAAGAGGGAAGCAAAACCGAGGAGAAACCGGTGACATCTCCCTATCTTGGATATCACGCTCCAATTCGATCTATCCCCAAGGGCATCTAGAGGACGCCTGTCGATTTGTCACTCTCAGTTTGCAGTTGATGTCGCGCATTATTTCTCTGTAGCTCACAGTCTTACCACGTTTATTAATTAGTAGTCGGCTCAGTCCGAGAGCGGCTAATCTGAGCCCAGGCTCGTCTACACCCGCATGTGAACAGAAAATATGTAAAACAATTCAAAAAATCCTTTTTTTGATTTTTTTTTTGGCAAGGTGCCTGTAAAATTTCGTGGTGTTAGGGTATCCAAGGAGGTCGTGGCCAAAAAAAAAAAAACTGGTTTTCAAAGAAACTTTGAAACACTACACTGTATAGGCATGCTTTATTTTTTGCATGAGCTCCTCAAATGTCAATTGAGTACAAATTTTGCATGTTTCTCGAAAACTGGAGCATCTTGGATGTCAATTTTTTTTTCAGAATTTCTAAAATTTGGTTGCTATTTTTTTTCTTCCAAATTTATTGTTCATTGAGAGCATATGAGCCTGGGCACCGTTGTGGATTACCGGTTCAGTGCTCACTTGTTTGTTTTGGGACCACGCCATCACCTGTAATAAGATTACTTTCTTCCTGATCTTTATCCCCGCCGATTTTGGCACAGTGCCACCTTGTTTACGTCTGGAAAATGGCAGATCACGCCCTGATTTTGTACAGCGATTTCCTCCGTCGCAGGTCATTGCACCATGACTACTCATGCACTCAACGAGCGAAAACGTAATTAAGAAGAACGAGCCTTTCCCCTCTAAAGCTTGCGCTGCATTTTAGGCTACGAGATGCGCGTGACTTTTATTTAAATCGGACCGCGCCTTTGGATAGTAATATAATCATGCCGTAGTAATGTAAAGGCGATGGGAGGAGGGCAACGGCAAATGCAGTTATACATCGTCGTCCATCGGTCATTCCATTTGCCCAATGAAAAGATACCATTTGGGCTTTGATGCTGTCCAAGCTTTTCGGCCGTCCTCCACCGGCCACCCAACACACGTGTGCCATGTACTCCCTCCGTTCTTAAATATAAGTTCTTTTTTAGACATTTCAAATAGACTACAATATACGGATGCATGTAGACATATCTTAAAGTGTAAATTCACTCATTTTGTTTCGTATGTAGCCACTTGTTAGAATATCTAAAAAGACTTATATTTGAGAACGTAGGGAGTAGTAGTGAGGTATAGCCATAGAGGGAACACTAGGAGTTGCAATCTGAGTTTTAGAGCAACTCCAACCGGTCGACCCAAACGGACGGCAATTTTATTCGCTTTTTGTTCATTTGGGTCGCCCAACGGATACCCATGTCTGCTTTCGCGTTTGGGTCGGCGCTTGCGTCCAACGCTGGCCCGACCCATTTTTTAGATGGCGCGAAAAAAATACCGCACATATTTTGAAAATAAAAAATGTTAATTAAACAATAATGCCGGCCACAAAGGCCGGCGAGAGTCCACTAGTCCACTTTACATTAAGTAAAAGCATTAAATAAAACTAAAATTTGGGAGGCGCGCTGCCCTAGGCGTTCTCGTCGTCGTCGTCGGGCCCGGTGAGGTCGATGAGCGCCGGCGCCGGGCCAGCTCAGGGGAACGCCGTTTCCCAGGCTGTGGCGACGTCCTCCGCCGCTGGCTGTACCGCCGTCGGCTGGGCTGCCCCATCCCGGGCATGGCACTCCTCCTCCTCCGCCTCGCGGCGCTCCTCCTTCGCCTCGCGCTCTAGCTGCTCAAGCCGCTCGCCCTCGCGGCGCTCCTTTGCCAGCCTGCGCCGCCGCCATTGCTCCAGGTACATCTGCTCCTGGGCCGGCGTAGCCCCAAACCAGACGGGTGGCGCGCTGACCCACTCGCGCACGTACCCGTCCCACGTGTAGTGCTCGGGCTTGAGGGGGGTTGGCACGGGCTCGGCCTTGGCGGGGGACGGCGACATCAACGGAGGCACGACGCAGTCGCCGGCAGCAGAGAGCGCCATGGCCTCCGACAGCCGCGCCTGGTACGCATCCTCCTCCTCCTCCTCGCTTTCATGGAGGACAACCGCCAGCGCCGCCTGGTAGGCGGCCTCCGCCTCCTAGTCCTCGTCGCGCACGACGAGGGGCGGTGGGGTGCCAGCCTCCACGCCCCGGACGCCGTGCCGACGCTGCTCCTCGTGCTCCAACGCGAACCAGACCTCCCAATCGGGAGAGTCTGATGCGCAGGCGGGGTTGAGGTGCTGCTCCAGCGTCAACTGCTGCCGCCGGCGCCGCACCTCCTCCGCGTGCACCCGCGCTGACCGCGGCACCGCCGGCACTGGGATCCTCTCCGGATCCAAGTGCCAGTGCCAGTCATGTGGCAACGTGACGTCGGGGTAGGGAAGGGGGACGCGGTGCTCCCAGTGCCACTTCGCCTGGTGCACTGGGACACTAATGCGCTACCGTGGCTGGCGGGAAGACGACGGCGGAGGCGGGGGGAGGGCGCGCGAAGGGCCGGCGGGGGCCTTGCCCTTGTTCTTGCCGGAGAAGAACCCCATGGTGGCTAGGGTTGTCGCCAACGGGGGAGCAAAGGGTGGCTAGATGGGGACGGGCGTCTGGAAGAGGATGAGGACGCCCCACCCCCACCCCAAATGCTCGGATTAAAAAGGACGCCCCGCCGTCGCTGACGCATGGGCCCGCGGTTGTCCCGCGTCATTAATAAAGACGCGGGAGGTAGTTGGCCGGCCGCCTGGTGGGGACACGACGGACATCGAGAGGGCGTGCGGCGCGTCCGCTTCGCGTCTGCGCCGACGCATTTCCGGCCCAGTTTGGGCTGGAAATGGTGGCGTCCGCGATTTAGGAATGAGTCGGCGCATTGGGCCGTCACTTTTTTCCTCGGCGACCCAAACGGACGGCGGCGGATGAAATGGGTCGCCGCGTTGGAGTTGCTCTTAGGCTATCTTTTTTTTCTTCTGGAATACGCACGAATGTGCGTATAATTCATTAATAGAGGAGAGGGAAAAGAATCCCAAGGTCCATAGAGTTACATAGCGGTGCATCCACATGTCGGATCAACTCCACGAGCACCTAAAACATATAGCGACTACTCCCGAACTACCATCCTCAACAAGCTCGCAAAGAATCCCTCGAGGTCTCCTTTGAGAAATCTGGAGTTTCTCTTAGGCTATCTTTTTTTTCTTCTAAAATACGCATGAATGTGCGTATAATTCATTAATAGGGGAGAGGGAAAAGAATCCCAAGGTCCACAGAGTTACATAGCGGTGCATCCACATGTCGGATCAACTGTCCACGAGCACCTAAAACATATAGCGACTACTCCCGAACTACCATCCTCAACAAGCTCGCAAAGAATCCCTCGAGGTCTCCTTTGAGAAATCCGACATCCCACTGATGTCGCTTGAAACTGCGTCGGTATTTCCCCAAAGAAGAAGGGATGATGCAGTACAGCTACGGTAGGTATTTCCCTCAGTTGAGAAACCAAGGTATCAATCCAGTAGGAGAACCAAGCAACACTATGTAAACGGAACCTGCACACAAAGAACAAATGTTTGCAACCCGACACTTAAGAGGGGTTGTCAATCCCTCCTAGGTAACGGTGCCAGAAATTGGCAAGTTGACGGGAGACTATCTTGTCTCGATCCTCCCCGGTAAAAAGATAGATAAATTTATGGTAGATTGGATAAATAGCTCTCGATAAAATGCGAAATAAAATAAGTAATAAAAAAGTGCAGCAAGGTATTTTTGGGTTTTTGAAATAATAGATCTGAAAATAAAAGCGAATAAAAATAGATCTCAAAGCAAATATGATAAAGGATAGACCCGGGGGCCGTAGATTTCACTAGTGGCTTCTCTCGAGAAATAGCACACGGTGGGTAAACAAATTACTGTTGGGCAATTGATAGAAGATCGAATAATTATGACGATATCCAAGGCAATGATCAATATATAGGCATCACGTCCAAAATTAGTAGACCGAAACGATTCTGTATCTACTACTATTACTCCACACATCGACCGCTATCCAGCATGCATCTAGTGTATTAAGTTCATGGAGAAACGGAGTAATGCAATAAGAACAATGACATGATGCAGACGAGATCTATTCATGTAGGAATAGCCCCCATCTTGTTATCCTTAATAGCAACGATACATGCGTGTCTTGCAGCCCCTTCTGTCACTGGGAAAGAACACCGCAAGATCGAACCCATCACAAAGCACCTCTTCCCATGGCAAGAAAAATCGATCTAGTTGGCCTAACTAAACCAAAGATTCGAAGAAGAAATACGAGGCTATAAATAATCATGCATATAAGAGATCAAAGAAGACTCAAATAATATTCATGGATATAAATCTGATCATAAACTCAAAGTTCATCGGATCCCAACAAACACACCGCAAAAAGAGTTACATCAAATAGATCTCCAAGAGACCATTGTATTGAGAATCAAAAGAGACAAACACACCGTAAAAAGAGTTACATCAAATAGATCTCCAAGAGACCATTGTATTGAGAATCAAAAGAGAGAGAGAGAGAGAGAGAGAGAGAGAGAGAGAGAGAGAGAGAGAGAAAGCCATCTAGCTACTGCCTACGGACCCGTAGGTCTATGGTGGACTACTCACGCATCATCGGAGAGGCACCAATGAGGATGATGAACCCCTCCGTGATGGTGTTAGATTGGATCTCGTGCTTCTGGAACTTGCGGTGGCTGGAATTGTGTTTCGTCGAATCCCCTAGGATTTCTAGAATATTTGGGAATTTATAGTGCGAAGAGGCGGTGTAGGAGGTCTCCGTGGGAGGCACAACCCCCGTGGGAGCGCCCTGGTGGGTTGTGCTCCCAACGGGCCTCCCCTCTGGTGCTTTCTTGGCCCACTGGGTGTCTTCTGGTCCAGAAAAAATCTCCAAAAAGCTTCGCTGCGTTTGGACTCCGTTTGGTACTGATATTCTGCGAAGTAAAATACAAGCAAAAAACAGCAACTGGCACTAGGCACTATGTCAATAGGTAAGTCCCAAAAAATGATATAAAGTTGCTATAAAATGAATATAAAACATCCAAGAATGATAATATAACAGCATGGAACAATAAAAAATTATAGATACGTTGGAGACGTATCAGCATCCCCAAGCTTAATTTCTACTCGTCCTCGAGTAGGTAAATGATAAAAATAGAATTTTTGATGTGGAATGCTGCCTAACATGTTCATCACATATTCTTTTCTTTTGTAGCATGGACATTTGGAATTTTATATGGTTCAAAGCAATAGTCTAGTTTTGACATGAAGATTTCAATACTCAAGCATATCAACAAGCAACCATGTCTTTCAAAATATCAACAGTAAAGAAAGTTATCCCTAGCTCATCATGCTCAATCATTGATCCATTCATGAAACACACTCGCATATTAGCTACATCCAATGCTCAAGTATGATCATAGTGCTCCCTAGCTGGTGCTTTATAAGAGAAGATGGAGACTCAGATAAAAAAATAAAAAATGCATAAAGTAAATAGATAGGCCCTTCGCAGAGGGAAGTAGGGATTTGTAGAGTTGCCAGAGCTCAAAGCTTAAATTGAGAGATAATTTTTTTGAGAGGCCTACTTTTCCTGTCAACGAAAATGGCCGAGTAATTCCCGACACTTTCCATGCTAGATATATCATAGGCGATTCCCAAACATAAAATAAACTTTATTTCTTTTTCCACCATTCTTTCACAATCCATGGCTAGCCGTATCCACGGGTGCCTTCCATACCAACACTTTCCAAGGAATTTATTATTTGGCAACATAAAGTAAATTTCTTCTTCATTTCGGGGCTGGGAATCCCTATTACCGCCGCACTCTCGTGCAATGACAAGTGAATAAACACTCATATTGAGAATAACACATCTAGCATGGAAAATATTGGCCATCCCCTGCCGCTTCATGAGTGGTACGAGCACACAAAAAGGAAATTCATTTTGAAAAATTAGAGATGGCACATACAAATTTACTTAGAACGGCACGAAAATACCGCATATAGGTAGGTATGGTGGACTCATATGGCAAAACTGGGTTTAAAGATTTTGGATGCACAAGTAATATTTCTACTTAGTACAAGTGGAGGCTAGCAAAAAGATTGAGAAGCAACCAACCAAGAAACAAAAATTCACATAAGCGAGCATTAAGCATAACTAACACCGAATAATGCACCATAAGTAGGATGTAATTTCATTGCATAACCATTAACTTTCGTGCTTGCATAGGGAATCACAAACCTTAACACCAATACTCTTACTAAGGCATAATTACTCACCAACATGACTCACATATCACTATCATCATATCTCAAAACTATTACAAAGAATCAAGTTTAGTTTGTCCAATGATCTTCATGAAAGTTTTTATTATATCCCTCTTGAATGTCTATCACTTTGCGACTAGTTTCATATATTGCAATTGCTTTTAAATAGCTCAAACAAATTTAAGTGAAGAACATGGGGATAAAAAATTTCGTCTCTCAAAATAATATAAGTGAAGCATGAGAGAATTTCTTAAAAAAAATTCTTCTCTCAAAATAATATAAGTGAAGCATGAGAGAATTTCTTCAAAAATACTAAATCACACCGTGCTAAAAAAGATATAAGTGAAGCACTAGAGCAATTCCATAGCTCAAAAAATTTAAGTGAAGCATAAAGAGCAATTCTAACAAATCATAGCATAATTTTGGCTCTCTCAAATAGGTGTGTCCAACAAGGATACTTGTGACAAACTAAAAAGCAAAACAAGCAAAGACTCATATAATACAAGACGCTCCAAGCAAAACTCATGATATGTGACGAATAAAAATATAGCTCCAAGTAAAATACCGATGGTCGTTAGAAGAAAGAGGGGATGCCTTCCGGGGCATCCCCAAGCTTAGTTGCTTGGTTCTCCTTGAATATTAACTTGGGGTGACATGGGGCATCCCCAAGCTTAGGCTCTTTTCATTCCTTATTCCTTCATCCATCGCGATCTCACCCAAAACTTGAAAACTTCAATCACACAAAAGTTAACAAAATCTTCGTGAGATCCGTTAGTATAAGAAAACCAATATTTAATTTAAGTACTGTTGCAAACCCATTAAAATTTGTTATTGCATTATATATACTGTATTCTAACTTTTCCATGGCTTATACCCCCCGATACAATCCATAGATTCATCAAAATAAGCACACAATGCAAAGAAAACAGAATCTGTCAAAAACAGAGTAGTCTGTAAAGATGCGAATTGTTCTCATACTTCTTTAACTCCAAAATTCTGAAAAATTAGGAAAACAGATTAAATTTGTATATGAATCTTTTGTAAAAAATTAATAAATTTTCGTCTCTTCTGTCAATTTAAACAATTCTGTTACTTAACGAAAAAGTTTCTGTTTTTCAACAGGATCAAATCAACTGTCACCAAAGCTATCCCAAGGGCTTTACTTGGCACAAATACTAGTTAAAACATAAAAAACACAATAATAACAGAGGAATAATTGTGTAAACACTCAACAATAGAAATAAAAAGGAAAAAAATAAATTTTATTCATTGGGTTGCCTCCAAACAAGCTCTATCGTTTTATGCCCCTAGCTAGGCATAATTCATAGATTCAAGTATTGTCATCTTTAGTTTCTGATCTATAGGATGCCCTCATGATTGATTCGTATGGTGGCTTAATTCTTGTTCTAGGGAAGTGTTCCATCTCCTTTCTTGGTGGAAATTAAAATTTAATATTTCCTTCTTTCATATCAATCATGACACCAATAGTACGTAAAAATGGTCTACCAAGTATAATTGGACAAGACGGATTGCAATCAACATCAAGAACAATAAAGTCTAGGCGCACATAGTTCCTATTTGCAAGAATAAGAACATCATTAATTCTTCCCGAAGTCTTTTTAATAGTAGAACCGCCAAGTGCAAATTAAGAGAACATTCTTCAATATCGGTAAGACCAAGCACATCACCTAAAGATTTCAGAATTGTGGAAACACTAGCACCCAAATCACATAAAGCAAAACATTCATAATTTTTAATCTTGAATTTAATAGTAGGTTCCCATTCATCATGTAATTTTCTAGGAATTGAAATCTCTAATTCCAATTTTTCTTCTAAAGCTTTCATCATGGCATCTACGATATGTTTAGTAAAAGCTCTATTTTGTTCATAGGAATGAGGTAAATTTATCATGGATTGCAACAAAGAAATACATTCAATCAACGAGAAATTATCATAATTAAAGTCCTTGTAATCCAAAAGAGTGGGCACATCACTAGTTAAAGTTTTGACCTCTTCAAACCCACTTTTATAAATTTTCTCATCAAGATTTTCACCCTCCGAATTATCGGGACGCCCTCTAGCTAAAGTTGACTCTTCTTCAGTCGCTTTATCATCAATTTTAATTTTACTAAACAAGGAATCAATATAAGAAACACCAATCACTTTAAGATCTTCATCATTTTTATCTTCTAAAGAAATTGGCTTAGCGGCCATTTGATTTACTAGGGTAGCTTGTGCATCGGAAATTTTGCCTAGCAAATTTTCAGCATGAGCATACTTGGATTGGAGATTGCAAACTTCTCTACTAATATCATCAAGTTGTTTTGTTATAGCATCTAACACAACAGAGTGTTCCTTAAGTTCTTTGGTAAAATATTTATTGTGCTCAAATTGTGTAGTCATATATTCCTTAGTACTTTTCTCAATTTCAAGCAAAATATTGGGGTAAGGAACATCATAGTACTTTCTCTGAGACATCGCAACTATGCAAACAAAAAATAGATCTGACGAGAAAACGACGAACGAAAAAGAGGGCGAATAAAACGGAATTTTTTTGTGAAGTGGGGGAGATGAAAACGAGAGGCAAATGGCAAATAATGTAAATTGCAAGGAGATGAGATTTGTGATTAGGAACTGATGACCCACAAGTATAGGGGATCAATCGTAGTCCTTTCGATAAGTAAGAGTGTCAAACCCAACGAGGAGCAGAAGGAAATGACAAGTGGTTTTCAGCAAGGTAATTCCTGCAAGCACTGAAAATGTCGGTAATGAGTAGTTTGATAGCAAGATAATTTGTAACGAGCAAGTAACGGTAATGGTGAATAAAGTGCAGCAAGGTAGCCCAATCCTTTTGTGGCAAAGGACAGGCCAATATGGTTTCTTATAATAGGCAAAGCGTTCTTGAGGGTACACGGGAATTTCATCTAGTCACTTTCACCATGTTGATTCGATTTGTGTTCGCTACTTTGATAATTTGATATGTGGGTGGACCGGTGCTTAGGTGCTATTCTTACTTGAACAAACCTCCTACTTATGATTAACCCCCTCGCAAGCATCCACAACTACGAGAAAAGTATGAAGATAAAATCTAACCATAGCATTAAACTTTTGGATCCAAATCGGTCCCTTACGAAATAGCGCATAAACTAGGGTTTAAGCTTCTTTCACTCTAGCAACCCATCATCTAATAACTACTCCACAATGCATTCCCTTAGGCCCAAGTATGGTGAAGTGCCATGTAGTCGACGTTCACATGACACCACTAAGGGAATCACAACATACATATCATCAAAATATCGAACACATATCAAGTTCACATGATTACTTGCAACAAGATTCCTCCCGTGACATCAAGAACAAAAGTAACTACTCACAAATGATAATCATGCTCAAGATCAGAGGGGTATTAAATAGAATAATGGATCTGAACATATAATCTTCCACCAAATAAACCATATAGTAATCAACTACAAGATGTAATCAACACTACTAGTCACCCACAAGTACCAATCTGAGGTTCCAGTACAAAGATTGAACACAGGAGATGAACTAGGGTTTGAGAGGAGATGGTGCTATTGAAGATGTTGATGGAGATTGCCCTTCCAAAGATGGGAGAGTTGTTGGTGATGACGATGGCGATGATTTCCCCCTCGGGAGGGAAGTTCCCCCGGCGGAATCGCTCCGCCGGAGGGCAAAAGTGCTCCTGCCCAAGTTTTGCCTGGAGACGGCGGCGCTTCCTCCCGAAAGTCCCCTCCTGATTTTTTTCTAGGTCAAAATGACCTATATACCAGAAGATGGGCATCGAAGGTGGGCCGAGGAGAGCACAACCCACCAGGGCGCACCTAGGGGGCCTGGCGCGCCCAGGTGAGTTGTGCCCACCTGGTGGGCCTCCTCCGTTAGTTATTTGCTCCAGTATTTTTCATATATTGCAAAATAATTCTCCGTAAATTTTTAGCTCATTTGGAGATGTGCAGAATAGGTAACTCTGACGTAGCTTTTTCAGGTCGAGAATTCCAGCTGCCGGTATTCTCCCTCTTTGTGTAAACCTTGCATATTATGAGAGAAAAGACATTAGAATTACTCCAAAAAGCATTATTAAGCATAAAACATTATAAATAACCGTAGGAAAACATGATGCAAAATGGACGTATCAACTCCCCCAAGCTTAGACCTCGCTTGTCCTCAAGCGAAAAACCGAAATCGAAAAATATGCCCACATGCTTAGAGAGAGAGAGGTGTCGATAAAAACAAAATACGGACATAGAAGCATCATGCATATTATTATAACAGAAGGGAACTTTAACATAAAACTTTATCAAATAACTTTTATCATATAACTTCTCATGAACAAGTAACAATTCATCACAACATTGAAGTATAAAGCATAAACCTTATTGAAAACCAACAAACTATGTTCTCAGTCAACTTTGCAACTACAACTCATCATATTTCAGGAAGGGTCATGTATCGGAGCCTTTAGGCAAGTCCACATACTCAACCATCATTTAATCTTCTATGATTGCTAACACTCACAGCATACCCATGAACAAAAAGTTTCAACCAGACACATAGAAAGATAGGGGCTTATAATTTTGCCTCCCAACGCATTCACCTCAAGGGTGATGTCAACAATAATAACTCATGCTCACTCATATCCAACTAGATATATGTGCCTAGATCTTTCCTCACCACATGATGTTTGCAAAAAGAGAAAACAAAAAGGAATAGGGGAAGATACTTTGACTCTAACATAAAAGTAAAAGATAGGCCCTTCGCAGAGGGAAGCAGAGGTTGTCATGCGCTTATTTGTTTGTATGCCAAATCCTTTAATGCAAAAGAACGTCACGTTATATTGCCCCTTATGATAGCAACCTTTATTATGCAGTCCGTCGCTTTTATTACTTTGCCATCATAAGTTCATACAACGCATAATTTTCTCTTACACTAAATGATCCAACACATTTAGAAGCAATTTTTATTGCCTTATTGCACCGATGACAACTTACTTGAAGGATCTTACTCAATCCATAGGTAGGTATGGTGGACTCTCAAAATAAGATTTCGGGGTTAAGGGTTTTTGGATGCACAAGTAGTATCTCTACTTAGTGCGGAATTTTTGGCTAGAAAAGATATTGAGCAAGCACCACATGTTGAAGGATCTATGACAATATAACTTCTATGTGAATATGAACAAACATAAATCATTACGTTGTCTTCCTTGTCCAACGTCAACAATTTTGACACAAAATATTTAATGGGGGCTCACAATCATAAAAGATGTCCAAGATAGTGTATTTGCATGTGAATCTTCTCTTCCCTTATTAATTCTTTCATGAATTGCATTATTGACCAATGCTGTGTTTGTCAATCTCCAATAAATTTTATCACTTATACTTTTCCTTATGTGATGTCATTACTTACCATAAGATTAGCATATGATCTTTTTCATTTATTTTCCTTTTTTTATTGGAACAAACAAAGAAAGAAACTAAACTCAAACTACTCTTTATTATATATCTCGCACACGATTACATAGATAGATCACTAAGCAAGCACTCGAAAAGAAAGGATCGAACTAAACTTTTATTCAACTAAATCATAGGATAACTAAAGATCGAACTAAAATAGATAAAAGCAAAGATAGTGGTGGTGATACGATACCGGGGCACCTCCCCCAAGCTTGGCACAAGCCAAGGGGAGTGCCCATACCATGAACTCAAGTTTCTTTTGTTGGAGAAGATGATGAAGGTGGTGGTGAAGTAGTAGCGGTATTCTTCTTCCTCAGCTTACGCTTGAGGATGGAATTTTCCTCCCTCAAGTCATCGATCTCCTGCTCAAGCTTTAATATCTTTTTGCATAATTCCTGCTTGTTTTCCTGTAAGTGACGAAAAGGGATAAACTGGATCTTAGGTTTCTTTGCTTTATTAGGAAGACTTGACTTCTTGAATTCCACATGCATGTCCCCAGGTTGGGGTAATGGAACTTCATCTTCATTTGAGCTTGTCTCTTCTTTCCCTTTTGGATCATAGTCTTCTTCTTCCTCCATGGTCCAACCATAATGTTCCACATCTCCGTAAACCTTGGGGTTTGCAATATAATCAGCAACATAGATCTCACCCTCCGAGTCTTGGGATGACATATTTTCAGATCTGCCAGAAAACAGCAAGAAAGAAGAATAGAAGATTTCTCCACGATACGGTGGTCAATACGTTCGGGGGGTATATAAAGATTTTTTTATCTTGGGAAACAAGCAAACGGGAGGAAAACGGAGTTGGGAAGGTTCCCGAGGTGGGCACAACCCACCTGGGCGCGCCAGGGGGCCCAGGCGAGCCTTGGTGTCTTGTGCCCTCCTCGGTTGCCTTCCTAGTTGTTTCTTATTTTCCTAATTTTTGTAATATTCCAAAACTGACAGAAAATATTTTTGCGGATTTTTTGGAGTCCGTTTACTTACCGTATCACGTACCTCCTCTTTTTTAGTATTCTGGAGTGTTCCGGAAGGTCTCTTTTATGTGTTCCTCCGTTGTCATGGTTTGAATAATATTGCTTTCAACATTAATAGGCGTACCTGAGATATAGTGTTTAATTCTTTAACCATTAACCACCTTCAGGTTAGTACCTTCGGCATTATTAATCTTGATGGCTCCAGAGCGATAAACCTCCTCAATAATATATGGTCCTTCCCATTCAGAGAGAAGTTTTCCTGTAGAGAATCTAAAACGAGAGTTGTATAAAAGAACATATTCTCCAACTTTGAATTCCCGCTTTTGGATTCTTTTGTCAGGCCATCTTTTAACTTTTTCTCTAAATAACTTGGCATTTTCATAAGCTTGGGTTCTCCATTCATCTAATGAGCTAATATCAAATAACCTATTTTCACCGGCAAGTTTGAAATCATAGTTGAGTTCTTTAATTGCCCAATATGCTTTATGTTCTAACTCTAGAGGCAAATGACAAGCTTTTCCATAAACCATTTTATAAGGAGACATACCCATAGGATTTTTATATGCTATTCTGTAGGCCCAAAGTGCATCATCCAATTTCTTAGACCAATTCTTTCGGGACCTATTAATAATTTTTTGTAATATTAGTTTTATTTCTCTATTGCTAAGTTCAACTTGACCACTAGACTGAGGATGATAGGGTTATGCAATTCTATGGTTAACATCATATTTAGCAAGCATTTTACGGAAAGCACCATGAATAAAGTGTGAACCACCATCAGTCATTAAGTATCTAGGGGCTCCAAACCTTGGGAAAATAACTTCTTTAAGCATTTTAATAGAGGTGTTGTGATCAACACTACTAGTTGGAATAGCTTCTACCCACTTAGTAACATAATCAACAACAACCAAAATATGAGTAAACCCATTAGAGGAAGGAAAAGGTCCCATGTAATCAAAACCCCAAACATCAAATGGTTCAACAGCAAGTGAATAATTCATAGGCATTTCTTGACGCTTACCGATATTACCAATTCTTTAGCATTCATCACAAGATAAAACATACTTATGGGAATCCTTGAAGAGAGTAGGCCAGTAAAAACCAGATTGCAATACCTTGTGAGCAGTTCTATCTCCCAAATGATGCCCTCCATAAGCTTCGGAGTGACATTTCCATAAGATTTGTTCCTGTTCATGCTCAGGTACACAACGTCTAATAATACCATCTACTCCTTCTTTATAAAGATGTGGATCATCCCAAAAGTAATGTCTTAAATCATAGATTTTTTTTCTTTTGTTGGTATGTGAAACTAGGAGGTATGTATTTAGCAACAATATAATTAGCATAGTCAGCATACCAAGGAGTATTATGAGAAACATTTATTGCAGCTAGTTGTTCATCAGGAAAGCTATCATCAATAGGTAGTGGGTCATCAAGGATATTCTCCAACCTAGATAAGTTATCAGCTACGGGGTTCAGCTTCTTTTCTATCAGTAATATGTAAATCAAATTCTTGTAGCAAGAGAACCCACCTAATGAGTCTAGGTTTAGCATCTTTTTTTTTCCATAAGATATTTAATAGCAGCATGATCGGTGTGAACAATTACTTTGGAATCAACAATGTAAGATCTGAATTTATCACAAGCAAACACAACTGCTAAAAATTCTTTTTCAGTAGTAGCATAATTTCTTTGGGCACTGTCTAGAGTTTTGCTAGCATAACGAATAACATTTAACTTCTTATCAACTCTTTGTCCTAGAACAGCACCAACTGCATAATCACTAGCATCACACATAATTTCAAAAGGCAAGTTCCAATCAGGTGTTTGAACTATAGGTGCAGAAGTTAAGGCTTTCTTAAGTGTTTCAAAGGCTTCTACACAATCATCATCAAAAACAAATGGAACATCCTTTTGTAAAAGATTTGTAAGAGGCCTAGAAATTTTAGAGAAGTCTTTAATAAACCTCCTATAGAAACCAGCATGACCAAGGAAACCACGAATACCTTTAATATCTTTAGGACATGGCATTTTATCAATTGCATCAACTTTAGCTTGGTCCACCTCAATGCCTCGTTCAGAAATTTTATGCCCCAAGACAATACCTTCATTAACCATAAAGTGGCACTTCTCCCAATTCAAGACAAGATTAGTTTGCTCACATCTCTGCAAAACTCGATCAAGGTTGCTCAAGCAATCATCGAAAGAAGTTCCATAAACAGAAAAATCATCCATGAAAACCTCAACAATCTTTTCACAAAAATCAGAGAATATAGCAGTCATACATCTTTGAAAAGTAGCAGGTGCATTGCATAAACCAAAAGGCATACGTCTATAAGCATAAGTTCCAAATGGGCAAGTAAAGGTGGTTTTCTCTTGATCAGGTTATGAAATAGGTATTTGAGAAAAACCAGAATATCCATCAAGAAAACAAAAGTGTGTGTGCTTAGATAATCTTTCTAACATTTGATCAATAAAAGGCAAAGGGTAATGATCTTTTCTAGTTGCTTTATTTAATTTTCTAAAATCAATTACCATTCTATAGCCAGTAACAATTCTTTGTGGAATGAGTTCATTTTTATCATTAGGAACAACAGTAATACCTTCCTTCTTAGGGACACAATGAACGGGGCTTACCCATCTACTATTAGCTATGGGATAGATTATACCTGCTTCCAGAAGCTTTAATATTCCAGTTCTTACCACTTCTTTCATCTTAGGATTCAAACGTCATTGATGATCAACAACAGATTTAGCATCAGGTTCCATATTAATCTTGTGCTGACAGAGAGGGGGACTAATGCCCTTAAGATCATCAAGAGTATATCCAATAGCAGCATGATGCTTCTTCAAAAAATTTAATAATCTTTCTTCTTCATGTTCTCAAAGGTTAACACTAATAATAACATGATATATCTTTTTCTCATCGAGATAAGCATACTTCAAAGTGTCAGGCAATTGTTTTAATTCAAACACGGGATCACCTTTAGGTGGAGGAGGGCCTCCTTGAATTTCAATAGGCATATTGTGTTTGAGCAGGGGTCGTTGTTCAAAGAAATTTTTATCTATCTCATTTCTTTCATGCATATGCATATCATTTTCATGGTCTAGCAAATATTGTTCTAGTGGATCAGTAGGAGGCACGACAATAGAAGCAAGACCAATTATTTCATCCTTACTAGGTAATTCTTTCTTATGAGGTTGTCTATTAAACTTGGAAAAATTAAATTCATGAGACTCATCACCAAAGCTAACACCGACAGTTTGTTTCTCACAATCTATTTTAGCATTGACGGTGTTCAAGAAAGGTCTACCAAAGATAATGGGACATAAGTCATCTTGTGGGGAACCAAGAACTAGAAAGTCAGTAGGGTATTTTATTTTCCCACACAAGACTTCAACATCTCTAACAATCCCAAGTGGTGTGATGGTGTCTCTATTAGCAAGTTTAATAGTGACATCTATGTCTTCTATTACAGCGGGTGCTATGTCATTCATAATTTCTTGGTATAAGGTAAAAGGAATAGCACTCACTCTAGCACCTAAATCACATAAACCATGATAACAATGATCTCCTATTTTAACTGAGACAACAGGCATGCCAACAACAGGTCTATGTTTATCTTTTTCATCGGGTTTGGCAATTCTAGCAGCTTCATCACAGAAGTAAATAACATGCCCGTCAATATTTTTTACCAGGAGATCTTTAACCATAGCAATACTAGGTTCTACTTTAATTTGTTCAGCAGGTTTAGGTGCTCTAATATTACTTTTGTGAACCACAATTGAAACCTTAGCATGTTCCTTTAGCCTAACAGGGAAAGGTGGTTTTTCAATATAAGCAGTAGGCACAGCTGGATCAACATTGTAAATAATAGTTTCATCTTTAGCTATGTCGGGTTCTTTAATTTCTTCTTTAATAGGGGGATGATATTTAAACCACTTCTCTTTGGGGAGATCAACATGAGTAGCAAAAGATTCACAAAAAGAGGCTACTATCTCAGAGTCAAGTCCATATTTAGTGCTAATCTTGTGAAAAGCATCGGTATTCAAAAAAGATCTAACACAATCAAATTCAAGCTTAATACCTGAATCTTTACCTTCATCAAGTTCCCAATCTTCAGAGCTGCATTTAATTCTTTCTAAAAGATCCCACCTAAATTCAATAGTCTTCTTCATAAAAGAACTAGTACAAGAAGTATCGAGCATGGATTGATCATCATGAGAAAGCCGAGCATAAAAATTCTGAATGATAATTTCTCTAGAGAGCTCATGATTGGGGCATGAATATAACATTGACTTCAGCCTCCCCCAAGCTAGAGCGATACTTTCTCCTTCACGAGGCCAAAAATTATATATATAATTCTGATCACGATGAACTAGATGCATAGGATAATTTTTTTGGTGAAATTACAATTTCAATCGATTCCAGTTCCAAGATCCAATATCATCGCATAGCCTATACCATGACAATGCTTTTCCCTTCAAAGATAAAGGGAAAACCTTGTTCTTAGCTTCATCTCCGGGTAAACCTGCAAGCTTAAATAATCCACAAATTTCATCCACATATATCAAGTGCATATCAGGATGTTCAGTTCCATCTCCTGCATAAGGATTAGCTAGCAGTTGTTCTATCATACCCGAAGGAATTTCATAACCAATATTTTCAGTGGGTGCAGTAGGTTGAGGGGAAACTAATTGTGGTTCCGGTTGAGGTGAATTTACCCCGAACAAACCCCTCAAAGGATTGTTTTCCATAGTAGCAAGTGACAATAAATTTCAGCACGTAGTAATAATTTCCCCTTACCAAGAGCGCTTCACTCCTCGGCAACGGCACCAGAAAAGAGTCTTGATGACCCACAAGTATAGGTGATCAATCATAGTCCTTTCGATAAGTAAGAGTGTCGAACCCAACGAGGAGCAGAAGGAAATGACAAGTGGTTTTCAGCAAGGTAATTCCTGCAAGCACTAAAATTGTCGGTAACGAGTAGTTTGATAGCAAGATAATTTGTAACGAGCAAGTAACGGTAATGGTGAATAAAGTGCAGCAAGGTAGCCCAATCCTTTTGTGGCAAAGGATAGGCCAATACGGTTTCTTATAATAGGCAAAGCGTTCTTGAGGGTACACGGGAATTTCATCTAGTCACTTTCACCATGTTGATTTGATTTGTGTTCGCTACTTTGATAATTTGATATGTGGGTGGACCGGTGCTTAGGTGCTGTTATTACTTGAACAAACCTCCTACTTATGATTAACACCCTTGCAAGCATCCGCAACTATGAGAAAAGTATTAAGATAAAATCTAACCATAGCATTAAACTTTTGGATCCAAATCAGTCCTTTAGGAAATAGCGCATAAACTAGGGTTTAAGCTTCTGTCACTCTAGCAACCCATCATCTAATAACTACTCCATAATGCATTCACTTAGGCCCAAGTATGGTGAAGGGCCATGTAGTCGACGTTCACATGACACCACTAAGGGAATCACAACATACATATCATCAAGATCAGAGGGGTATTAAATAGCATAATGGATCTGAACATATAATCTTCCACCAAATAAACCATATAGTAATCAACTACAAGATGTAATCAACACTACTAGTCATCCACAAGTACCAATCTGAGGTTCCAGTACAAAGATTGAACATAAGAGATGAACTAGGGTTTGAGAGGAGATGGTGCTATTGAAGATGTTGATGGAGATTGCCCTCCCAAAGATGGGAGAGTTGTTGGTGATGACGATGGCGATGATTTCCTCCTCGGGAGGGAAGTTCCCCCGGCGGAATCGCTCCACCGGAGGGCAAAAGTGCTCCTGCCCAAGTTCCACCTCGAGACGGTGGCGCTTCCTCCCGAAAGTCCCCTCCTGATTTTTTCTAGGTCAAAATGACCTATATACCAAAAGATGGGCATCAGAGGTGGGCCGAGGAGGGCACAACCCACCAGGGCGCGCCTGGGGGGCCTGGCGCGCCCAGGTGGGTTGTGCCCACCTGGTGGGCCTCCTCTGTTAGTTATTTGCTCCAGTATTTGTTGGTGCAATGATAGTCCCCTTATGTTTTGGAGTTTGTTGACATAAAATAGTATGGAACTTTTGTGTTTGCTAGTGCACACAGAGTAACAGGTCCCTGAAGTATCAAGGAGTTCGATGCAAACGAAGAAGATAATCTCCCTGTGTGGCAGCGAAGGTTATCACTGAAGATAAAGCTAACAAGAGTGACCCCTAAAAATTGCTGAAGCTCAAGCAATTGGTTAGGTGTCTGTTCGAAGAATATGACTGCGTTCGAGGAAGAATGAAGACGAAGTGAAGATGTAGCATTTGTTTCGTTATTCTTCTTCTTTCATTGAGTCATAGGACCACCGCACAATTAAGAGGGGTGTAGCATTCGACGCTTTGATTCTCTGATGCTAAACCCAAATCCTATGAAACATGTGAGAGAAATCTCTTTGTGATCCGAGCAAATACTTGCCAGCAAGAGACTGTGATCTTCTTCGCTGCGAGAGATTTGACTTGGATCGAGGAGTTAGCATTACTTGTTCCTCAAGTAATGTTACCATTGCTCCAAAATCCGACCATTGTGAATGTGTCGGTTGGCCATTGGCTGGACCTCATGTCCAAAATGGTCATTTCCCGTCTGGGAAGGCTACGGCTATAAATAGCCACCCCGTGCCGGCTTTGTCTGGTGGTTGCTCCGTTTGATTCTGAGAATATTGTTGAGCAACCCACTCTCTGAGTGATTTGAGTTTAAAATCCACTGAGAGAAAAACCCTAGAGCCGAAGAATTAGATAGTGGTTTAGCATCACTGGAATCTAAGTTTAGTACGCTCCGCCTATTACTCTTGAGAGATGCAAACTCTCTAGACGGTCAGGTGTCAATTTCTTCAGAGGCCAAGAGTGATTGTGGTTCTCGAAGAAAAAGTCTATAAAGTTTTGGAGATCACCTTCAAGTATCTACCACGAGTGATCGGCATCGGTTGACGAATCGATTGTCGAGGAGAATAGGGTGAAGAGAGTTTATCTTCCGTGTTAAGTCACAACCCCTCCAACCAGACGTAGTCCTTGTGCAGAAGGACGAACTGGTCGAACAAATTCTTTGTCGCCATCGAGCATCTTCGGTTATCTCTGTCACTCATGATTACCTTCGATGCACTTTCATTCGTATGATTTACTTCGATGCATGTCTTAGTTCTCTTTCGTTGCTCTGTTCTAGTTCACTGTAGTTTACTTTTCTTTCATTGCGCTGCTGGGTTCTGAGAGATTTAAGCTTTCCGAAGAAAATTTAAAACTCCCATTCACCCCTCTCTGGTAGACATACTTCGTTCCTACAATTGGTATCAGAGCAAGGTACTCCTTGACTCTACTCATTTTAGTCTAACGACTTTGGAGTTTAAGTATGTCTTCAGTGAACTACAAGTCGCATCTCAAGATTCCCATATTCGATGGGACGGACTACCCCTTCTGGAAGGAGAAGATGAAGATCCGTCTCTAAGAAATAGATGATGATATGTGGTGCAATTCAGACTCAACATTGCTGTACCTCAATCCCCTTCCGATGAAGAGAAGAAGCTCATTCAGCTGGATGCTCAGGCCAAAGATGAAATTGGTGGCCATCTCAATCGGGTAAAATCTCTTCGCTACCGCCAGTGTGAAACTGTGAAGGAATTGTGGGACGTCCTCGAAAAGATCAATGAAGGAGTTTCAACCCAGAATGAAGCTAGAATTGATACTCTTCAAGCCAAGTTCAATCGCTTCAAGCGCATTGGAAATGAAAGCTGCCAACAAACCTTCGATCGCCTGAGTGATATTGCAAATGAACTTCAAGGTCTCGGCGCCAAAGACATCACTGACCATGAAGTCGTGAAGAAACTGCTTCGATCTCTTGACAGTTCTTTCGACACACTAGTTCTAATGATTCGTGAACGACCTGACTTTAAGCACCTTAACTCTGCTAATATCATGGAGAGACTGAACACTCACAAGGAACAGGAAGAAGAGAAAAGAGATCTGTATGGCTCAAGTTTACGCAAAAATCATGCTCTCAAGGCTGTGGCTGATTCCTCTTCCGATGGAAATGCTGAAGAAGATTCTGATGATCTAGAAAGACTCAGTAAGGACCTCACAATGATCACGAAAAGATTCCAACGCTTTCACAAGAAGAGCTAGTTCTAGAAAGGAAGTTCAAGCAACTCTGGGGGTTCAAAATCTTCATCAAAACCTGCTAGAGAATACACCTATTTCAAGTGCAAAAAGCCTGGACACTTCATTTCGGACTGCCCTCTCTGGGAAGCTGAAATCCGTGCTAGTGGGAGATAGGATTCGGGCAACTATCGAAGCAAAAGCAAGAGCAAGAACTATGATTCCGATGAAGAAAAGAAAACGAAGAAATTCTTCAAGAAGAAGGACAACTCCACTTCAAAATCTTCATCAAGATCTTCATCAAGGAACCCCTCCAAGTCCTCCTCCAACCGCAAGAATACTTCTCGCAAGGCCAAGGCATACATCGGCAAAGAGATGGATTCTGAAGAAGAAGAATCATCTGCCTTCGAAGAAGCTGATGAATCCGATGAGGATTCCGACTCAGGCATGGCTGGCATAGCATGTGCCTCCTCTGCCACGACAAACTTCTTCGGGAATCCGTCAAGCGATGATGAATCTCTTGCCTACTGCTTCATGGCCAAAGCTTCGAAAGAAAAGGTATCCTCCAAACATCACAAGGTTCACTCTAGTGATCAATATTCTTCTGATGAGGATGACCATGCTAAGTTGATCAAAATAGCCAACATACAACAAAACTCTCTCGAGAAAATTGAGAAAACCCTCAGAAAATTTGAAGGGTTTTTGGTTGAGGAGATGGAGAAAAATCAGTCGTTGACCGAAGAGTGTTCCACTCTCAAGTCATGAATGGATGAACTCTCAACTCGTCATGATTTTCTCTTAGCAGACCACGAAAGATTGACCTACGATTACCTGAAAAGGAAACAGGAACTCGAGGTGCTGAGAGAGGCTCATGAGGATTTGATCAGAGAAAATTCTCTTCTCACCCAACAACTCAAGGATAAACCTGAGGTGTTTGAGCCACTGTGTCTAAAATGACTTGAACGAACCAATGCAGAATCAAATGCTGAATCATTTGTGAATGCTAACCCCTCGATTGAGGAAAGTGGTTCTGTTTCTGATGAAAATGCTAGGTTGAAGGATCTTCTTCAGACAGGAATGTTCAAATCTCTCAAAGGACACCAAACCCTTTGTGATGTTCTGAAGAAATCTATTCTTCACAAAAATCCCAGAAAGGAAGGCATCGGTTTCGAAAGGAAACTGAATGAAGATGGTTCTTACTGGGAACCACATCAATATCCTCAAACTGTGTGGGTCCCTGCAAAGAGCAAAATGCTCGATCTAGCATTACTTTCGGGATACAACTCTCCTATTCCTGAATATCCTGATGAGGATTCCTTGGACAATTATAAGTTGTTCAAGAATCAACATGGTGAGACTGTGGCTCACTATGTTGGACCTAACAGCAGAAATGGCTCCCCAAAAAAAGCTATTTGGGTGCCTAAGAAAACTATTGATGCTTTGCCTGTTTCTGCTCGACTGACCATGCAGACACAAATAATTCGACAGAATGAGTATATTCATACTGCATACAATCACTATGCTCATTCGTCTATAAAGAATTTCAATGCTTACTCTTTCAATTATACTCGCACCTCATCGAGTAACAACTATGCTTATCGAAAGAAATCATATCCTGCTCATTCAATTATTTCGAAGCCACCTGCAAAGATGTGGGTGGTTAAGAAAGCCTAATTCTTCTACAGGACTATGTCTTCGGGTGCACTAAATGGATTGTGGACAGTGGATGCACTAGTCATATGACCGGAGACAAGTCGTTGTTTGTCGACCCCAACTTAACTGTTTCTCCTCTGAAGTATATCACTTTTGGCGACAACAACAAAGGAAAGGTAATTGGGCTAGGTAAAATTGCCATATCGAAAGATACGTCCATTGATGATGTGTTACTTGTTCAATCTCTCAGATTCAATCTTATGTCAGTTGGCAAGCTATGTGATTTAGGCATGCTAGTCTTATTCTCTATATCCAAATGCATTGTCTTCATGGTCTCTGATAATTCCTTCGTCTTTGAGGGAATTAGAAAGGGTGATCTGTATATTGTGGATTTCTCTAAGGGTCCCTCAGTCCAAACCTGTTTGCTTACAAAAGCAACCAAAGGTTGGCTGTGGCACCGAAGACTTGGTCATGCAGGTATGAGAAATTTGCAGAACCTGGTGAAGAAAAACCATCTTCGCGGCATTCCTGATGTAAAATTCGACAAGAATCACCTCTGTGCTGCTTGTGAGGCTGGTAAATTGGCTAAGAAGCATCATTCATCCAAAGTTATGACCACAACAAGACCACTGGAAATTCTTCATATGGATTTATTCGGTCCTCAAAATTATGCAAGCTTCGGTGGCAGCCATTATGGTCTGGTTATTGTTGATGATTTCTCTCGATACTCTTGGGTATTCTTTCTCGAAGACAAGACATGTACTCAAGATATCTTCAAAAGCTTCTCTAAGAAGGCCCAGAATGAATATGATGTGTGAATTAAGCATGTCAGAAGTGAGAATGGAACTGAGTTCAAAAACACTCGTATTGCTGAATTTCTCGATGAACATGGTATTACTCATGAGTTCTCTGCTGCGTACACTCCCCAACAAAATGGAGTTGTTGAACGAAAGAACAAAACTGTCATTGAAATGGCGAGAACAATGCTCAGTGAGTATGAAACTCCCATTCATTTCTGGGCTGATGCTATTAACACTGCTTGTCATGTTATCAATCGTGTTTATCTTCACAAGTTCCTTAAGAAAACTTCATAAGAGCTTATCACTGGCAAGAAACCAAATTTTTCTTATCTGCGTGTTTTCGGTGCACCTTGTTACATTCTTGATATGAATCATTCTTCCAAGTTTGCACCCAAGGCACATGAAGGTTTTCTTCTTGGTTATGGCTCAAACTCGCACACATATCGTGTTTATAACTCTCACCACATGAAAGTTATGGAAATGGTAAATGTGCGGTTTGATGAATCTAGTGGCTCCCAAAAGGAGCACCTACCAAATGTGATAGATGAACCATTGATATCGGATGCTATTCAGCAAATGGCCATTGGGAGCGTCAAGCCTATTGAAGGAAATGCACTTGAGTCCTCTGATGATGATGCTCCTATGACTCGAAGCAGAACTCATCAAGCCACTGCCGAAGCAAATGCTCCTCCGAATGGAAATGGCAATCAAAATTCAAATGCCGATCAAAATGGCAACCCTGAAGGGAATGATGATACAAATACTGATGCTGATGAAAATGACAACGATCATCACGAAGAAAATGCTCATCCTCGTGTGGCAAATCGAGTTGATCCTTCACTAATTCTTGATGAAATTGAGAATCCAGGTTATCGACCCACAACTCGCTCACGCACTCGTTTAGCTAACTACTGTGGTAGTTTCTCCTTTGTTTCATTGGCAGAACCTACCAAGTATGAGGAAGCCATGAATGATCCAGATTGGATGAATGCCATGCAAGAGGAGTTGGTGCAATTCGAATTAAATGATGTGTGGGAATTGGTTGACAAACCGAATCCCAAGAAGCACAATATCATTGGCACAAAATGGATTTTCCGCAATAAGCAAGATTAGAATGGCATCGTGGTGAGAAACAAAGCACGACTTGTTGCTCAAGGGTACACACAGGTAGAAGGTATTGATTTTGGTGAAACATATGCTCCTGTTGGACGCCTTGAGGCAATTCGTATTCTTCTCGCTTATGCAAACCACAATAATATCTTGCTTTATCAAATGGATGTGAAAAGTGCCTTCCTTAATGGTGAAATTGATGAGGAAGTTTATGTTAGACAGCCACCTGGCTTTGAACATCCTGAGTTTCCTAACAAAGTTTTCAGGTTGAAGAAAGCTCTATATGGGCTAAAGCAAGCCCCTCGAGCTTGGTATGACACTCTGAAGAAGTTTCTGCTCGATAAAGGGTTCAAGCCAGGATCCACTAATCCCACACTTTTCACTCGTGCTGTTGACAATGATTTATTCATTTGTCAAATCTATGTGGATGATATTATCTTCGGCTGTACTAACAATGCTTGCAGCTTAGAGTTCGGGAAAATGATGTCCGATAAATATCAAATGTCCATGATGGGTGAACTCAAGTTCTTTCTCGGACTGCAAATTCGTCAACAAGCAAATGGCATTTTCATCTCTCAGGAAAAATATCTGAAAGAGTGCCTGAAGAAGTTCCAAATGCAAGATTCCAAAATGAAGGGCTATAAAACTCCTATGCCCATGAATGATAAGCTGGATGCAGATGTGTATGGTAAGGATTATGATCAGAAAGCTTATCGTTCGATGATTGGATCTCTTCTTTATCTATGTGCATCCAGACCTGACATTATGTTGAGTGTTTGCATGTGTGCCCACTATCAAGCTGCACCAAAAGAATCGCATCACCAAGCGGTCAAGCGCATTCTGAGATATTTGGCTCACACCCCCACCTTAGGTTTATGGTATCCTAAGGGAGCACAGCTTGATCTTGTTGGATATTCAGACTCTGATTGGGATGGTGACTTGGTTGATAGGAAATCTACTTCAGGGACATGTCATTTCCTCGGTAGATCATTGGTCTGTTGGTCATCAAGGAAGCAGAATTGTGTATCTCTCTCCACGGCTGAGGCCGAATATATTGCTGCTGGCACTTGTTGCACTCAGTTATTGTGGATGAAGCAGATATTGAAAGATTATGGCATCAAGGTTAAGCATATTCCTCTGTATTGTGATAATGAGAGTGCCATCAAAATTGCACACAATCCTGTGCAGCATTCTCGCACGAAGCACATTGCCATCCGACATCATTTTATTCGCGATCATGTTTCTCGAGAGGATATTGTTATCAATCATGTCAAGACCGAAGACAATCTTGCAGATATTTTCACCAAGCCTCTCGATGAGAAAAGATTTTGTGCGTTACGATGTGAGCTAAATATCCTAGACTTCGCAAACGTGCAGTAAGCTGGACTCGGCACCCGTACTAACACTTCCACATCTATGGAGGAATGGGTGCATAACACTCGAAGAGTTTGAAAATTTTGACAAAGTGAAATTTTCTTTCTGAGAGTGAATACATTAATGAAGAACTAGACTAACTGGGTGCCACAATAATTGTGCGACGCTCAGGGTCATACAGTTCTTATACGGTGGGTAACGCCACCACAATTTTCTTTCATTGGATTTCTCTTCGATCGACAGTTTTTGACTTCGTCCGAATGCATTTCATTCATAGCTATTTGCTTGAGTGTTTGTGTTTCTAACTGAGTGAAATGCCTAGGGCCCTGTTTTCTCTCTATTCTATCTCTTCCAGTCTATGCTGATCCATTAAATATGCTCAACTTTTATCTGGAATGAAACTTTATCTGGTGTCCTTGATCACGATTAAGATTCGGTCCGAACATTAATCTGTTTTGGCGAAAGCTGTCCAAAATTTGGGGTTTCCCGTCCAAGTCAGGACCACGATCTTCTGATGGTTGCCACGTGCTGCACATCAACTGTCAGTTCATCCTAACCTTTGAATCGCAATCGTCTCTGCTTTGTGGCCGTTCGATCAAAATCCTCTGCATATGGTTATTTCCATTCGCCTCTATATAAAACATATCGCTCCCTTCTTCCACCTTACCCCTCTTCTCCTCGCCACCACTTTGACGAAACCCTCACTGCAGTGCTCCTCCTTGAGCTCGATGCCGACGACCCCTTCGCCAATTAACTCTCAGAAAGAGGTCACAGGAGTCCTTCCACGCCGTCGTGGGACGTCTTCTTCCCCGCACTACCATAGCTGTCGCATGTCACCAAGCTAGGGTACATGTCATTCGAACTCGGGTCTCCTTCCTTTTCGAGTCGAGTTCATCCGCGGTTAATAATCTCCGATTTTACCGCATATCTTAGATCTAGGTTTTTACCTTTCTAGTGCGAATGTGGTTTGTAGTCGTTCCTCGCATCCGAATCTATCAGATCTAGGGTTTGTGTTATGCTTCGCTCGAATGATATGCCTAGTTCGCTGTCTAGTATTTTCTTTAGATCTACTAGCTTGATCTATATGTTTCATTCATTCGAAACATTTCTCCAAGTCTGTATCTGTTTCTTCCTCAAAATGTTTTCATTCGAAAAAGTATTCGCTGTGAGCATTTGTAGCCCTGTCCCCATCTTTCCCTCGTACCTATTCTGATTCACAACAAAAGAAAAAGATCTGAACCAAATGCAAATGAGCAAGAAGTAGATGCTCTGAAGAAAAGGAAAGGTGGCAGGCAACCTCTCGCAAATTCAGCACAGTATATCTCGCATGATGATTACAACACAGTACCTGGAGAAGATTCGACTCAGAGAAAAAGGCGTGTGCAAAAGATTCAGTGTTACTGGGTATGGAAGTGGTTTAACTACAAAATGGTTCATCCTCATTATGCCAAAAACTTTGCCTTCCATCCCCCATGGGGTGATTGTCGTGAAATTGGACTCATCAGGGCAGGTGTGCCCCAGGAAAGGCCTCAACCACCTCCAGTAGCTCATGAGTCATCTCTCAAGACACCTGACTCCTACCCCGAAGAAAAGGCCAAGCGCCTCAAGAATGCTGAAAAGAGAGCCAAGAAGGCTGAAAAGGAGCAGGCAAGAGAAGAAGCAAATCGTCTTCTTATCAAATCATATGTCGAAAAGAAGAAGGCTGAAGGAAAAGCAGAACGCCGCACGAAGAACAAACATGATCCAAAATCTGTTGCTCTGAAGAAAAAGAGCACACTGAGGGAAAGACCTGCTAAGCCAGTTGAATCTGAAAGTGATTCTTCCGATGATCCTCCACTCACCAGAGAAGAAATTGATGCAACTCTTTCAGAACAAGTGAATATCACCACTTCCACTATTCTGCCTGATCTTCGAGCAAGTGCAGTCCCAATTGCACCTCCGAAGAAGAACCCCTTAAAAAGAAAGACTCCTCCTACCACTGTCACAATGGTTCACAAAGTGAATACAGATCCTTATCCTGATGCAATAAACTTGCAAGATTTGGTAGTTGTTGCCCCTGTTGGCATAACTAAGCCAGGAGAAAAACTCCCGACGCAGAAAGTGAAGCAAATCAAAGCCCCAGCTGCTAAGAAAAATGTTCCCAGTGTTGATGTTGTGAAGGAAAAGGCTGCGCAGTTTGCTCCTAAGCTGTCACAACCTTTGGCTTCGGTGCCTCCGACCGAACAGAATGTAGCACAAGATGCTCCTGCTGCACAGCCTCAAGATGAGTCTGCTGCACCACACTATTTCAATCAAGTGTTCATCATCGAACAACTTGACAGATTTGTGGAAAACCTGTTTGATGGAGAAGTGGCATCCTTGCCCATTCCCCCTGCAGTAATTACTCAAGCTTCTGATATGATCAACAACATGATAAATGACTCAGTTGAGATCAATGACCTCACTGCCCAACTCCAAGAGCTTAACAACCGTATGCAAAATACGAAATCCATGTTTGTCATCAAGCAACTTGAAGAATCTTATGTGGATGTCAATAAGGCTCTGACTATTCTTCGGCATAGAAGGTTGGGATTTCACTCAGATTTGGATCAAATCATTCGCAAATTTGCCTCGATCATCAAGCCCAAGTGACTAGCTACAATGATCTTGTCAAAGGGCACTTTGACCCGTCGAAGCAAAAGAAGAAGAAAAAGATAGAGAAGAAGATTGTACCTCCTCCTCCACCAGTCGCTGAGCCACAGAAAGAAAAGTCTTCGGAATGAGCAATTCCTTCGCCAACTCTTGAACCAGCTGCAAATGCAACTAATTCGCCAAGGCCAGCTGAATCAGTGCCTATGGCTTCATCAGTTCATGAAGAAAATCCGGCTCAACCAAATGTTTCGGAAGAAGGTGAAATACCTCAGTCTGAACGCCAAGCTTCTACAGCCCGTGTTGAACCCAATGATTCGGTTCCTTCCTCTGCTCCTCCAACGACTTCAGAAGCAAATCTTCCACTATCTCCAGTGGCCGATAAAGATTCAGTTCCTGACAAAGTGTCTGATCCCTCTCCTCTGAGAATTTCACTCAATACAGCACGACGAACCTCAGATGTTGATCCTTCTCAACAAAATCTGCCTCTGCTCATCACTCAGACTCAGTAATTTATGGCGATGAAGTGATTTCTATTGAAGGTGAACTCAAGTACTCTTATCCTCGTGAGCGACTGCCGTTCTTTTCCATCGGCGTTGGCGTCAAAGGGCCTCTTTTCAATCGGAACACTCATCCACTTTTCTTTCAAGAGAGTCCATACAGCAAGCCCCGTACGTCTGAATCTCCTCGGTTGTGGACTCAGGAACAGGCAATATACTATTCGTGGATTCTTTATGAAAGCCTTAAGATTTTCCCTCATGAGTTCCTAGATATTGCTGCTATGAAGAACATCGGCTGTTTCAACCAAGTACTGCAAGACATCGAAGACTTTGGTCTCACACATGTCTTTGGATTTCAGCACCCATGGAACAGGGAGATTATTCTTCAATTTTATGCAACATTATATATCTCCGGTGATGCATCAGATAGCACAAAATGGATCATGGAGTGGATGACTGAACGAAAGAGAATAAAATGCTCTGCCATGGACTTTTATCTCATTTTCATTTCCCTCGGTTTGAACATGGCAAGACTGAGATTCGGGTTCATAACATTGATGCAATCACTGATGAAGATTTCCGATGCACAATGGATGAAGACAAAATTCATGACTACAATGGTCCTCCTCTGCCTGAGCTCTTGACATTCGACAATCAAACTTTATACCATATTCTCACTTACACCCTCTGTCCGCTGGCCGGGATGAATACAGACAACGTGATATCTGATGTTCTTCGCAACACCATCCATGCCATCTCACAAGGTTTTATCTTCAATGTCGAAGACATGTTCCTGCGCATACTGATGGATTCAGCTCAGTGCCCAAAAACTATCAAGGTATTTGTGCCCTGGATTTAGAAAGTGGTTGACTATGCAATGAAAACCGAATATCTTGCCAAAGTCAGTCACAAAAGCTTCATTCCTCCTGTGCGTGATACACTGAAAGTAATGGAAGATTTTTCTTCGGAGAAAGCACCAGTGTCAAGCCCTCCTGATTATCATAACACCTTCAATGGACCAAAGCTACCTAAGCGTGATCGTCTTCCGAACACTCAACCTCCTTCACATCTTGAATGGAGCATGCGCACTCAACAGCTGCTGCTGAAGCATATGGCTGAAGACCGTCAAGAGAAAGAACATCTGGCTGATGAACTTAATGCACTTCACAACTGAACAAAAGTTGTGCACATGATCATAGCAGAAAACAAGAAGCATTTATGGAAATTGCTTCGGAAATTCTTCTCAAAGAAGCAATTGAGCCACTCCCATCTCAAAGAACTCTATGAGTATATTGATCAAGGGTTTACTGCTGAAGATTTTCAAGACCACATTACTCCGCCTTTGCCAGCTCGTGAACCAACAACAAAATTACTTCGGATTCAGCTGCGCAAATTGCTCGACGAGCCAGAAGCCACTTCGCCCACTGAGAAACCTGCTGAAGAAAATACTGTCTTGCAAGTTCCAACAGGCTGATCCCAATTTGCCTTCGTCCTCTCAGCACCATGCTAGTCTTGAAGGATCTGCTGCTACTGACAACGATGAAGATTTACCAGCCACCTCTGAATCAGAAACGTCTTTGGGAAGTTCTTCGGGCGATGCCTCAGAGTGAATCAGATTCACCTATTTCTCGCACTCATGTTCTTCATCACCTTTTTGACACTAGTTGACAAAAAGGGGGAGAATTACATCGAGAGTTTCGATAGATTTGCTCTATTGGATTTGGTCTCCATGTTTATTTGCTTTAGTTTATGAGTCTTTTGCGCTGTTTGTTTCAAAGAACTTTCATGCCACTTGATGTGCTCTGATGTAAAACTTCTGATATGAGCTATAATATTAATAACCCCGCCTGCCGCACTATTCTCTCTTGAAGTATTTGTTTTGCAGGTGGAATTATTGTCAGAAGTCATAAATGATTGCACTATATTCTCGTTGGATTACTTATCATCAGTGCGAATCATTACCTCGCTTGATTGAAAAATCCTCCTTATAAGTGAATGAATTGCAAGGAATTTCATTGTATATCAATTGACCCTGCATACATCTAGGGGGAGTATATTTCATCATCGAGTCAAGTAACGCAAGTTCACTCTTGTTCGATTCACATTCACTTATCTATCTTCACTTTGATGATTATCTGTTTTGTCAACAACCGTCCAAAAAGGGGGAGATTGTTGGTGCAATGATAGTCCCCTTATGTTTTGGAGTTTGTTGACATAAAACAGTATGGGACTTATGTGTTTGCTAGTGCACACATAGTAACAGGTCCCTGAAGTATCGAGGAGTTTGATGCAAAAGAAGAAGATAATCTCCCTGTGTGGCAGCGAAGGTTATCACCGAAGATAAAGCTAACAAGAGTGACTCCTAAAAATTGCAGACGCTCAAGCAATTGGTTCGGTGTCTGTTCAAAGAATATGACTGCGTTCGAGGAAGAATGAAGACAAAGTGAAGACGTAGCATTTGTTTCGTTATTCTTCTTCTTGCATTGAGTCATAGGACCACCGCACTATTAAGAGCAGTGTAGCATTCGACGCTTTGATTCTCTGATGCTAAACCCAAATCCTATGAAAGATGTGAGAGAAACCTCTTTGTGATCAGAGCAAATACTTGCCAGCAAGAGACTGTGATCTTCTTTGTTGCGAGAGATTTGACTCGGACCGAGGAGTTAGCATTACTTGTTCCTCAAGTAATGTTACCGTCGCTCCAAAATCTGACCGTTGTGAACGTGTCGGTTGGCCATTGGCTGGACCTCGTGACAAAATGGTCATTTCCCATCTGGGAAGGCTGCGGCTATAAATAGCCACCACGCACCGGCTTTGTCCGGTGGCTGCTCCGTTTGATTCTGAGAAGATTGTTGAGCAACCCACTCTCTGAGCGATTTGAGTTTAAAAGCCACCAAGAGAAAAACCCTAGAGCCGAAGAATTAGATAGTGGTTTAGCATCACTGGAATCTAAGTTTAGTACGCTCCACCTATTACTCTTGAGAGCTACAAACTCTCTAGACGGTTAGGTGTCAATTTCTTTCGAGACCAAGAGTGACTGTGGTTCTTGAAGAAGAAGTCTGTAAAGGTTCGGAGATCGCCTTCAAGTATCTACCACGAGTGATCGGCATCGGTTGACGAATTGATTGTCGAGGAGAATAGGGTGAAGAGAGTTTATCTTCCATGTTAAGTCACAACCCCTCCAACCAGATGTAGTCCTTGTGCAGAAGGATGAACTGGTCGAACAAATTCTTTGTCGCCATCGAGCATCTTCGGTTATCTCTGTCACTCATGATTACCATCGATGCACTTTCATTCATATGATTTACTTTGATGCATGTCTTAGTTCTCTTTCGATGCTCTGTTCTAGTTCACTGTAGTTTACTTTTCTTTCATTCCGCTGCTGGGTTCTGAGAGATTTAAGCTTTCCGAAGAAAATTTAAAACTCCCATTCACCCCCCTCTGGTAGACATACTTCGTTCCTACAGTATTTTTCATATATTGCAAAATAATTCTCCGTAAATTTTCAGCTCATTTGGAGATGTGCAGAATAGGTAACTCTGACATAGCTTTTTCAGGTCCAGAATTCCAGCTGTCGGTATTCTCCCTCTTTGTGTAAACCTTGCATATTATGAGAGAAAAGGCATTAGAATTACTCTAAAAAGCATTATTAAGCACAAAAACGTTATAAATAATAGTAGGAAAACATGATGCAAAATGGACGTATCAGGAACCTGATAGATGTTGATGATGTCTCCCCGGCAGCGGCGCCAGAAATTCCTTTTGATGTCGCTTGAAACTGCGTCGGTATTTCCCCAAAGTGGAAGAGATGATTCAGTACAGCTACGGTATGTATTTCCCTCAGTTGTGAAACCAAGGTATCAATCCAGTAGGAGAACCAAGTAACACTATGTAAACGGTACCTGCACACAAAGAACAAATAGTTGCAACATGACGCTTAAGAGGGGTTGTCAATCCCTCCTAGGCAACGGCGCCCGAAATTGGCAAGTTGACGGGAGACTATCTTGTCTCGATCCTCCCCGGTAAAAATATAGATAAATTTGTGGTAGATTGGATAAATAGCTCTCGATAAAATGCGAAATAAAATAAGTAATAAAAAAGTGCAGCAAGGTATTTTTTGGTTTTTGTAATAATAGATCTGAAAATAAAAGCGAATAAAAATAGATCTCAAAGCAAATATGATAAAGGATAGACCCGGGGGCCGTAGATTTCACTAGTGGCTTCTCTCGAGAAATAGCACATGGTGGGTAAACAAATTACTGTTGGGCAATTGATAGAAGATCGAATAATTATGACGATATCCAAGGCAATGATCAATATATAGGCATCACGTCCAAGATTAGTAGACCGAAACGATTCTGCATCTACTACTATTACTCCACACATCGACCGCTATCCAGCATGCATCTAGTGTATTAAGTTCATGGAGGAACGGCATAATGCAATAAGAACAATGACATGATGTAGACGAGATCTATTCATGTAGGAATAGTCCCCATCTTGTTATCCTTAATAGCAACGATACATGTGTGTCTTGCTGCCCCTTCTGTCACTGGGAAAGAACACCGCAAGATCGAACCCATCACAAAGCACCTCTTCCCATGGCAAGAAAAATCGATCTAGTTGGCCTAACTAAACCAAAGATTCGAAGAAGAAATACGAGGCTACAAATAATCATGCATATAAGGGATCAAAGAAGACTCAAATAATATTCATGGATATAGATCTGATCATAAACTCAAAGTTCATCGGATCCCAACAAACACATCGCAAAAAGAGTTACATAAAATAGATCTCCAAGAGACCATTGTATTCAGAATCAAAAGAGAGAGAGAGAGAAAGCCATCTAGCTACTGCCTACAGACCCGTAGGTCTATGGTCGACTACTCACGCATCATCGGAGAGGCACCAATGAGGATGATGAACCCCTCTGTGATGGTGTTAGATTGGATCTCGTGGTTCTAGAACTTGCGGTGGCTGGAATTGTGTTTCGTCAACTCCCCTAGGGTTTTATGAATATTTGGGAATTTATAGGGCGAAGTGGCGGTGCAGGAGGTCTCCGTGGGGGGCACAACCCTCCTATGCGCGCCTGGGCTCCTGGGCACGCCCTGGTGGGTTGTGCTCCCCACGGGCCTCCCCTCTGGTGCTTTCTTGGCCCACTGGGTGTCTTCTGGTACAGAAAAAATCTCCAAAAAGTTTCATTGCGTTTGGACTCCGTTTGGTACTGATATTCTTTGAAGTAAAAAACAAGCAAAAAACAGCAACTAGCACTGGGCACTATGTCAATAGGTTAGTCCCAAAAAATGATATAAAGTTTCTATAAAATGAATATAAAACATCCAAGAATGATAATATAACAGCATGGAACAATAAAAAATTATAGATACGTTGGAGACGTATCACCCGCCAAACTCATCCCTCGGTGTTGATCCGCTCAATTACTGTCAGTGTTGACGGCATGACCCCATCAAAGACGATGCCGCTGCAGTACTTCCATAGCTTCCAAAGGACTAGCAAGCTAATGCGCGAGTGGTTCTCCTATGGTCTTGTACTTGCTCTTGCCGGGTGCACCAACTCTATAGAGTCTCACTATCCGTGGCACCATGATCTGCCTGCCGGCAGAGGTGAGTACCCAATGCCAAATCTCGCGCACAAAAACGCAGGTCACTATGAGGTGGTCCATGGCCTCGTCATGTTGGTCGCAGAATGGGCATGCTGCTTGATGGGATAGGCCGTGCCGGGCAAGCATGTCCGACGTCCAACAACGGTTCTTGATCACTAGCCAGTAGACACCTCCAGGCCTGCAAATTTGGCCACGTACGCTGAGCGCGCCGAGAAGGCACCGTCTTTCTCCCAAGACCAGTTGATGGAGTCCTCAACGGTGGGGTCGAGCTGAACTTTTGCCACTCTTGGCCATAAGCTCATGAACTGATGTATCTCATCTGCCGTGAGATCCAGGCCAACATCAAGTGCCCAGGAGTCATGCAGCAATGCCTCCGCAACCGTCCTCGCCGACTTGGCCCGCGTAGTCACCTTACCATATAGGAGGGGTGCCAACTCTCAAACATGGAACCCATTGATCCATCTATCCTCCCAAAATAGAATTGTACATCCATTGTCAATGGTAGCCCTTACCGACGCATCGAGAATTGCCCTAGAATTGGACGGGACCGAGATTTTGAACTCAGACCAAGGCTTCGATCTGTCTGCTCTCTGTAACCATGGCCAATGCGCTTCAACGCTGAATTTAACCAATGTAGACCAGGAATGCCCAATCCTCCTGCCCACTTCGGCTTGCAGACCGTGTCCTAGTCAACCACACAATTAGCACCGTTCGCCTATGATGTGCCGCACCACACGAACCCACGATAGATTTTGATCAGGGCCTTTACGGTCGTCGCATGTATGTCCATAGCCAGCATTGCATGTATCAAAATCACGCACAGGACTAACGCTATGAGTATGAGATGACCACTCTGCTTAGTAGAGCCGCCCTCCAGTTGGGTAGGCATCCGACAAGTTGGTCCACTAGCCCTTGCAATTGTGTGGCCGTTTGCTTACGCAGAGTCAACGGTAAGCCCAAATACTTGCACGGAAAGGATGATCTCACACATCTGAGTGAGGAACAGATCAGCACAACGTCCTCCCGGGAACACCTGATTGGTACAGCTGTGTTCTTCATCATATTCACTGAGAGCCCTAAGGAATGGCCGAAGGCTTGCAGGAACGTTCCACACATGTTTATATCTGTCTTGTTGGGCTAGTAGAATACCATAACATCATCCGCAAACATGGATACCCTTTGATGCATACCGGTGCGAGCTAGAGGTGCAAGCAGTCCTCTTTGCATGGCTGGATTGAAGAGTCCTTGCAGCGGCTCCATGCAAAGTATGAAAATCATCAGAGATAGCGGGCATCCTTGTCGTATTCCTTGACAGTTGAGGATAGGCCTCCCAGGTATGCCATTTACCATGATTCATATGGAGGAAGTTGCTAATAGACCACATATCCACGCTAACCACCTCGTACCAAATCCCATCCGCCTGAGCACCTCAAGCAAAAAAGGCCACTTTACCGAATCGAAAGCCTTCGAGATGTCGAGCTTTAGCATTATCATAAGCTCTTTAAGTGCGTGTAGCTGTCGCTCCATGTATTGCACCAACATGAAGTTGTCGTGCAGGGATCGTCCATGAACGAAGGCATTCTGGTGGTGGCCCACTAGTGTGGGTAGGTCCTCGGTCAAGTGCGTTGCGAGCACTTTGTCAAAAATCTTTATTGCTCCATGGATTAGGCTCACTGGCCAAAAATCTTTGATGTCCACAACGCCATCCTTCTTTGGAAGTAGTGATAGAATCGCTTTATTGATTACTGTCGGACCCCGCATGCCTCCTTGAAAGAATTGGTCTAGTGCGCGCATTAAATCCCACTTGATGATCGACCAACATGATACGAAGAATCTGTTAGTGAATCGATCCGGCCCTGGAGCTTTATCCAGCAGCATTGATTTGATCGTCTTTTCCACTTCCTATGACGAGAAGGGCACCTCCAGGTGCGACAAGTCGTGTGAGGGTAGCTCCATGATATCCAGGTTCAGCGTGTGTTGCCTTACGGATGAAGTCTCGTAGAGGGTTGTTTAGTAGTCGTCCACATCCTCGACAATGCTCTCATGACCCATGAACACTGCTTCATCTTTTCGGACACTGACCCCAAACCGGACAACGTATCCATCCATGGACCAGTGGAGATCAGTTCGCGGATAGTGATGTGGGAGCCGGCCATCCAACCCTGCCCACATCCATCTCAAAGTGTAAATCAACAAACTGAACAAAATTCATGCAAACCGGATGATTTTCATATAAACCGGACGAAAGCATGTACATAAGGCTATTCTAACTTAGTCTATCCCATGACATGTCTTCCTCATGTCTGCCAGGAAGCTCATCGGACCATCGTGATCCCCAGAGCTAAATGCTCAATAGCCTCTACCTTCGCGAAGACCGGATCAACTGTTGGTTTTTGGGCGGGGGAAGAAGGTCATCGTGGCCTACGCCCCCGCGAAGCGTGCAAGACACCGACTATGTAACCCGGCAAGATGGTGGCGGTGGCCTTCCTCGGACCCAAGTGATGGTGACCTCCGATGGTCTACTTTTGCTCACTGTTGGCGACGGCCGCGAATGTATCGGCTTTGTCATCATGGTGGCGAGGCGCGGTCAACGTGGACAGGAGGTGGTAGTGGCTCCGTATCATAAAATGCAATGAAACTTCTTCTCTTGTTTTTTCTTGGGAAGACAGAATTTATAGGTTTGGAATTAGGTCAGACGGAGCCTCGTGGTCCCCGTAAGACATCAGGGTGCACCCTGGGGGTAGGGTGCGCCTTGTTGCCTTGTGGGCAGCAGGTGGGTCCCCTCGAGTAGATATTCATTCCAGTCATTTTTATTTATTCAATAAAAATCTCTGCCAAGTTTCGTCTGATACTGAGAACTTTTATTTCTACACGAAAACAACAGCATGGTAGTTGTGCTGAATACAACATCAGTACGGGTTGGTTTCATTCAAATCATGCAAATTATAGTACAAAACAAGAGCAAAAGTGTTTGGAAAAGTAGATACGATGGAGACGTATCAACTCCCCCAAGCTCCACTCATTGCTTGTCCTCAAGTAGTTCAGTTGATAAACTGAAAGTGATAAAGAAAAACTTTTACAAACTCTTTTGTTTTTCTTGCTGTATAGAAACTTAACTAGTAATCAAGTTTTCAGAAAAGATCATGAACTAATCATGTGAATGATAACACTTAGAATTCACATTTACTCATATAAATGGCATAATCAACTAGCGAGCAATAATAACATATCTCAAATACCAATAATTTGTCAAAATAATCATGATATAAAATGATAACATGGTATCTCGCTAGCCCTTTCTGAGACTGCAAAACATAAATGCAGAGCACGTCTGAAGTTCAAGGAGCGACTAAACATTATAATTCAGGGTAGAGGAGATCCTTTCATGCTCATTTCCAACATTAACTAGACTCAATTCATGTTGAACTAAGAATGACAATAGCTCTCTCTATGTTGGTGCTTGAATGAGAAGGTGATGACTTAACAATAAAAATAAATAACATAAAAGTAAATAGAAAGGCCCTTCACAGAGGGAAGCCGAGATTTGAAGCGGCGTCAGAGCTCAGAGCTTAAAACTGAGATGAATACATTTTTGAGTGGTGTGACTTTCCTGTCAATGTTATGACAAAGGATTTCAACATCTTCCATGCTAAACACATTATTGGCGGTTCCCATGCAGAAAGGAAATTTTTTAACTCCCCCACAACCATACAAACATAAGCCATGGCTAGCCGAATCCACGGGTGCCCTCCAAAAAATCAACTTTCCAGGGGGAGTTTTGTTTTATTATATTTTTCTTTGTTTTTATTTGACGGGACTAGGCATCCCAATTACCAGCCTCTCTCATGCATGACAAGTGAATAAACTCTCGTCGTGAGAATAACCCACTTAGCATGGAAGATATTGACCACCCCGTTGCTTCATGAGCGGTATGAGCACATAAAACAGATGTTTATTTAAATGATTAGAGATGGTACATGCAAATTTACTTAGAACAGCAGGGTAATACTGTATATAGGTAGATATGGCGGACTCTTTTGGAACAACTTTGTGGTCTCAGGATTTTTGATGCACAAGGAGTATTTCCGCTTAGTACAAGCGAAGGCTAGCAGATAGATTGAGAAGCGACCAACTAGAGAGCGATGATTGTCATAATCATGCATTGTGAATATTTAACATTGAACATGAGCATGAGTAGGATATAAACACTCTGGATATAAATATCATAAAGGCTGCATTGGTTTTGAATCAACTATATATGTGAACATGTGCCAAGTCAAGCCACTTGAATTCTTCAGAGGAGGATACCATCCTAACATATTACATCATAATCATTTTAATGCAAGTTGACACTCAAGATAACTCATTATTCACTCAGCTACTTAAGCATGGCATGAGCAACTATAATATCTAATTGCCATCACAAACATGTTTACTCACAATATGCTGAATAAGGGCTACTAAGTTAAACATATTTACAAAAACAAAACAAGAGAAGTTCACACCAGCTTTTCTTCACCACAGTCACTACATCAAATTATCGTCATAATGTCCTTTCACTTGCACGACCGAATGATGTGAAAATGGTAATAGTGCAAATGTGCCGTGGACTAAGCTGAAATCTGCAAACAATTTATTCAAGGGAGAAGACAAGGAAATATTGTCCCTTCGTTAGGCCAACAACAAAGCATATAAGAGACACCCAACAGTTCTTATGAAGTCTTCTCCATACGATGACTCAAAGAAAAGAAATTCAGAGAAACACATTGAAATATTTTTGGAGTTTTTAGTTTTTCTAAAGAAAGCGAACTAAAGAAGAAAAATGAAAAGCGAGAAAAAACTATTTACATTAAAGAACTCCCAACAAACTATAAAATAAGGAACAATAAATCTTTTTGGTTTTCTTTTTACTACTACAAACAAACTAAAAAAGAAAGAAAAATCTAAAAGAAGCGAGATTTTTTTTTGAATTTTTGAAGTTCTTTAAACACACAAAATAAAATAATGCAAAACATGGATACACAATGAAAATGACGAACACTGACAACTGAAATGAATGTTTGATACATGAATGTATTGTTGGTGAGAATAGCTACTCCCCCAAGGTTAGGCTTTTGGCCTAACTTGGTAATCACAACTGCTGGTTGGGATAGTAATCATAATGATAGCTCGGAATGGCATTCTGCGCGGCCTCCTCAGCAAGACGGGCAACCTCTACTGCCGCGTTATACTCATGGGCCTCATCCTCATAGACAAAATGCCTTTGTTTGTTCTGGAAGTCAAAGAGAGCAGGCGCAGGCAAAATAACAGAGAGATCATGGAAGTTGCTAAATATCAGGTTGTAATCATACTTGTGAGTCTCATACTTACTAAAATGGTGGCGTTGCATTGCCTCATAATCGAAGTACTTATCAGGTAGTATAGGATCATTGGATCTAGGGGAAATCCCAAGTTTCGCAGCTACGTGAGAGGCATAAATTTCTCCATATAAATCACCATCCTCTGTGTTTCGGCTTAACTGGCATGCAATAATAGCCCCAAAGTTATAATATCTACTGCCATGTACATCAGCATGAAGTATGCTCAGGTCAGGAGCACATGGTGCACTGCAGTCATGTTTTCCAACAACACACCTCCCACTAAATATTGCAAAGTAATGAATAGCGGGAAACTAAATACTTTTTATTCTAGCTTGTGTCACACACCTATCCTCACCATTGCAAAGACCACTAAGAAATGCCTCATAATCAGATTTCTGCGGTTCGGCAAGCAAACCCTAATACAGAATTTTGCATGCATCACAAAATTCTTCTAGAGACATACTATAGGAATTATCATAGAGATCAAATAAAACTCTGGAATTGGAAGAATGATACTTAAATTTCTATGTGAACGAATTGGTAAGGTGGTAATGTTGTGTGCATCAATGTATTGATCAAATTCTTGCTTGATACCAGCACCTATCATAAATGTGTCGCACGGCCACTGGAATTATTTCACCTTAGCACCTCGCACCAAACTTGTCCGTGGCTCATGGTATGCCTGGCGTGCCGAGCTTTGGATCGAGGATATTCTCGAGGACCTCCACCTGAACATGTTAAAAATCTCTGAAATTTTTGGACCACAAAAAGAAGTTAAGAAAACTCAACAACATTGATAGCAACAACTCCTACAAGTGTCTAGAGGCTATATCAAGCAAGTGTCTAGAGGCTATACCAAGCATTCAAACTACTTAGAACCAAATGAATTCAACATCCAAGCTCATTTTCAGTGGCACCAACAGTAGCAAAATAAGAAAAATATAATCCCTAAAACAAAAACTAATTGGACAAATGGAGGAGTGACATACCAAGGAGCAATCCCCTAAAACAGTTTTGAAAATGGAGCTCCGAGCAAAGAGATTGAAAATCTCATTTTTCGGGCAAGAACGCAAGAACAAGAGCTACCATGATTTTTTTTCTAGAGGAAGAAGAAGGAATGGGCAGGTGGACTAGGCGAGTGGGGTCCAGTGGGCGTGCCCTAGGGGGGTGGGCGTGCCCACTGCCAAAAATTCTTAAATATTCAATAAAAAATTATGTTAAAATTTTACGACATTTTGAGCACTTTTATTTCCGGGTCATTTTTTATTGCACGAATAATTCAGAAAATAGGATAATCATGGCATATTACTTTATTAAACTATAAATAACAGAGAGTAAACTAGAATTACAGAGGGTTGTGCTTACGGAATTCATCAACCACATGCCCCTAAAAAAGAATCCATTAATAAGGTTAATTAAGTCTTATTAACAAACTATTTTTGACTAACATGAAACCAAATAATTTTTGTATAACACTAGGCTACCTCGACCGGGATATGCATTGTCCCAATAAGAAGAGTTTGATATTTCTTTTCAGAGGCCGTAAGAGGGAATTCAAAACCTCCAATAGTGATTGTCATAGCCTTTTCAATAGAATTGATACTATTCATTTTATTTTGTTTCTTCGGAAAAAATACCGTATGCTCATTATTATTGACATGGAAAGTGACTTTTGTTTTGTTGCCATCAATAACAACCCCTGCAATATTCAAAAAAGGTCTACCAAGGATAACCGACATGTTGTCATCCTTGGGCATATCAAGAATAACAAAGTCTGTTAAAATAGTGACATTAGCAACAACAATGGGAACATCCTCAGAAATACCGATCGGTATAGCAGTTGATTTATTAGCCACTTCCGAAGAAATTTCAGTAGGTGTCAACTTATTCAAGTCAAGTCTTCTATATAGAGAAAAATGCATAACACTGATAGCAGCTCCTCAATCACACAGAGCAGTTCTGACATAATTGTTTTTATTAAAGCATGGTATAGTAGGTATTCCTGGATCTTCTAACTTCTGAGGTATCTTTCCTTCAAATGAATAGTATGCAAGCATAGTAGAGATTTAAGCCTTAGGTATTTTACTTTTATTAGTGATAATATCTTTCATGTATTTAGCATATGGAGGCATTTTCATAATTTTAGTTAAAGCTGTTCTTAGATACAATGGTATAAGCATTTCAACAAATCGATTAAAAGCCTCTTCATCTCTATATTTACAGCCTTGCTAGGAAATGGCATAGGTTTTTAAACCCATGGTTTTCTTTCTTTACCATGTTTCCTAGCAACAAAGTCTCTCTTATCATATCTATTATTTTTAGAAGGTGGGTTATCAAGCTCAAATCCAAGTTCTATTTCTATATCATTATCAGATTCTTTATTTTTGTCTGGTGGAGCGTCAATATGATTATCATTAGCATCATCATTATCATTATCACTAGGTGTATGCTCATTACCACATTGTGTCTTAGCATCAGAAATAGAAACATCATTAGGATTATTAGAGGGCTTTGATATGTCTCCATCGTATCTACTTTTCCAAACACTTTTGCTCTTGTTTTGGACTCTAATTTGCATCATTTGAATGAAACTAACCCGGACCGATGTTGTTTTCAGCAGAACTACCATGGTGTTGTTTTTGTGCAGAAATAGAATTTCTTGGAATTAGACAAAACTTTTTGGAGATTTTTATTGAATAAATAAAAAAATACTAGAACGAAGATCCACTGGAGGGTGCCCACCAGTTGCTCACAAGTCAATGGGGCATCCCTACCTCCCAGGGCATGCCTTGATGCCTTGTGGGTCCCATAGGCAGCCGTCTGACCTAATTCCAAGCCTATAAATTCTGCTTCCCCGAGAAAAAAATAGGCGAAGAAGTTTCATCACATTTTACGATACGAAGCCGTCGAAACCTCCTGTCCTTCATCGGGAGGGCTGTTTTGGAGTCCGTTCATTGCTCCGGAGTGGGGGATTCGTTGCCATCATCATCACCAACCCTTCTTCATCTGCAACTTCATGATGCTCATCGCTGGGAGTGAGTAATTCCTTCGCAGGCTTGCTGGATGGTGATGGAGTTGGATGAGATTTTTCATGCAATTGAGTCAACTTGTTAGGGCTTGATCCCTAGTATCCACTATGTTCTGAGATTGAAGTTGCTATGACTTTGCTATGCTTAATGCTTGTCACTAGGGCTCGAGTGCCATGATTTTCAGATCTGAACCTATTATGTTTTCATGAATATAAATGTGTTTTGGATCCTATCTTGCAAGTTGTATGCACCTATTATGTGTTATGATCCATAGACCCGAAGGTGACAAAGATTGGGATTCACTCCGGTGATGACCGTAGTATGAGGAGTTCATGTATTCACTATGCGTTAATGCTTTGTTCCAGTTCTCTATTAAAAGGAGGCCTTAATAACCCTTAGATTTCCTCATGGACCCCGCTGCCATGGGAGGGTAGGACAAAAGATGTCATGCAAGTTCTTCTTATAAGCACGTATGACTATATACGAAATACATGCCTACATTACATTGATGCATTGGAGCTATTGTTGTTGCTCTAGGTTGTGACTGTTATATGATGAATGTCATCCAATACAAATATCCATCGTTGATCCAATGCCTACGCTTTTCTCAGATTGATCTTTGTTATGTTACTACTGTTGCTGCTGCTATTACAATCAATACAAAACTGCTACTGTTACTGTTACTGTTACTATTGCTACTGTTACCACTTCTATCAAACTATCATACTACTATGCTACTAATCACTTTGCTGCATATTTAGTTCTCCAGGTGTCATTGAATTGATAACTCAACTGCTAAGCTAGTAAATATTCCTTGGCTCCCCTTGTGTCGAATCCACAAATTTGGGTGAAATACTACCCTCGAAGACTGTCGCGATCCCCTATACTTGTGGGTTATCAAGACCTTTTTTTAGCGCCGTTGCAGGGAGAATAGGTCTATTTATTGAGTCACTTGGGAATTATATCTGTTGATCACTATGAAAAATTTGAAAGACTCTAAGACCAAGATCATACTAGCTTCGCACTTCATTCACCTTCTATTTTAAGTGGGCTTGTGACACCACCATCTGCCATTCATTTTGATATGTCACAAGTTGATACTACTTCTGTTATAAATGAAACTTGTGATGATGTTAGTACTCTACTCGATAAAACTGTGCCGCTAGGTGAATTTCTTGATGAACAACTTGCTAAAGCTAAAGAAACTAGAGATTACTGAAACTGATGAAAATTATGATTCACCTATTATGCCTAGCTCTCCTACTAGAGTTGAAATGCCAAAGATATCCGAAGGTTATGTTATGGATGGGGAGATAGCTAGAGAATTTCTTGTTTGTAATGATAGAGATGATCTTAAGAAATTACTGAGTAAGCTGAAAGAAAAAGCTATGATAGAGAGAATGAAATATGATCCTAAATTTGCTACTTCTCCTATCTTTATCACTGATAAGGATTATGAATTATCTGTTGATCTTGAACTAATTACTTTGGTAGAATCTGATCCTTTTCATGGTTATGAAACTGAAATTATTTTGGCATTAAATGACATTGCCACCCTATTTGCTCATGAGAAAAAAATTTGTTACTACTATATTCTTAAGTTGTTTCCTTTTTCATTAAAGGGTGATGCTAAAAAATGGTTTAATACTCTTCCTTCTAGTTGTGTGCATAGTCCCCAGGATATGATATATTAATTCTCTGAAAAATATTTTCCTGCTCATAAGAACAAGTTGCCTTAAAGAAAATTTATAACTTTGTGCAATTCGAAGAAGAGAATCTCCCTCAAGCTTGGGGGAGGCTTCTCCAGTTACTTAATGCTTTGCCTGATCATCCTCTTAAGAAAAATGAAATACTTGATATCTTATATAATGGACTAACCGATACTTCTAGGGACAACCTAGATAGTTGTGCTGGCTATGTTTTCAGGGAACGAACTATTCAACAGGCTAAAGAATTATTGAATAATATGTTGAGGAATGCTGACAATTGGACACTTCCTGAACCACCACCTAAACCAACTCCAAATAAGAGAGGTATTCTATTCCGCAGTCCAGAAGATATGCAAGAGGCAAAGAAATCTATGAAAGAAAAGGGTATTAAATCTGAAGATGTTAAGAATTTACCACCTATTTAAGAAATACATGGACTTGATATCCCGACACAGGTAGTGGAGGAAAATTCTCTTTATAGATTTGATGAACATGATATTCCATATAATAAATATCCTAGTTAGTGTATGGATGAATTTGATAACTTTACTGTGAAGCAAGAAAACTTTAATATATATGTAAGCAATCAACTGAAACGTAATGCTATCATGATTGAATGCTTGGGTGATTTAATGTTTAGGATTGCTAATGATATTACATGTTTATATAAACATGCATCCATGGTTCACACTCAGTTGGAACAAGTCTCTAAGTCACAGAATGATTTTCTTAATGATGAATAATAAAATGAATGATCATGTTGTTAGAGTAGTGACAAAAGGAGGTAGAATGACTCAGGATCCTCTGTATCCTAAAGGTCATTCGAAAATAATTGAGTAAGATTCTGATAGAATTAATATTGATGCACCTAGTTCATCTAAGAAGAAAAGGAAAAAGAAAAATGATAGAACTTTGCATGCTTCTAGAGGACCTGTTGTAGAGAAACCTTCTGAGAATAATAATGATGTTTCCATTTCTGATGCTGAGACACAGTATGGTAATGAACATTTGCCTATTGATAATCATAATGATGATGCTACTGATGATCATGTTGATGCTTTACCAGGTAATAATAAAGAATCTGATAATGATATAGAAATAGAACCTCCAGTTGATCTTGATAACCCACCTCCTAAGAAGAAAAGATATGATAAAAGGGATTTCATCGCTAGAAAACATGGTAAAGAAAGGGAACCATGGGTTCAAAAACCCATGCCATTTCCTAGTAAGGTTCCAAAAAATAGTGCTGAAGAGGCTTCTAATCGCTTTGTTGAAATGCTTAGACCCGTCTTTTTACAAACACGTTTGACTGATATTTTGAAAATGCCTCCTTATGCTAAATACATGAAAGATATTATCACTAATAAAAGAAAGATACGTGAAGGTGAAATTTCCACCATGCTTGCAAATTATTCATTTGATGGAAAAGTACCTAAGAAGATAGGAGATACAGGAATACCTACTATACCATGCTCCATCAAAAGTAATTATGTTAAATATGCTTTATCTTTATATAGAAGACTTAATTTGAGTAAATTGACAGCTACTGAAATATCTTTGCAAATGGATGATAAATCAACTGCTATACCTACTGGAATTTGTGAGGATGTTCCCGTTGTAGTTGTAAATGTTACTATCTTAACAGACTTTGTTATTCTTGATATGCCCAAGGACGACAACATGTCGATTATCCTTGATTGACCCTTTTTGAACACTGTAGGTGCTGTTATTGATTGCAACAAAAGCAAGGTTACTTTTCATGTCAATGGTAATGAGCATACAGTATATTTTCCGAAGAAACACATTTCAATGAATAGTATCAACTATATTGAAAGAATTATGACAATCACTATTGGAGGTTTCGAATTTTCTCTTATGGAACCCAAAAAGAAATATCAAACTCTTATTGTTGGGGAAATGCATATCCCTGTTCAGGTAACTTAGTGTTATATCAAAATTGTTTGGTTTCATGTTACTCGGAAATAGTTTGTTAATAAGACTTGATCAATCTTATTAATGGATTCTTTTTGAGGGGCATGTGGTTAATGAATTTCGTAAGCACAACTTTCTGTAATCCTAGTTTGCTCTTTGTTATTTATAGTAAATAAAGTAAAATCCATGAATATCCTGTTTTCTGAATTATCTGTGCAATAAAAAATGACCCAAAAATAAAAGTGCTCAGAATGTCATAAAATTTTAACATGATTTTTATGGAATATTAAAGAATTTTTGGCACTGAATACACCCAAGGGGGGTGCCCCTGTTGCTCACAAGGCAACAGGGCGCACCTATCCCCTAGCGCGCCATGTTGCCTTGTGGGGTCCACAGGACCCCATTCACTTAGTGCTTCAGCCCACTTCATCTCCTTCCTCCAGAAAAAATCGTGGTACTCTCTCTCTCTCTCTCTCTCTCTCTCGTGTTCTTGCTCCCAAACCTGGGATTTTCGATCCCTTTGCTTGGAGCTCAGTTTTCGAAACTGTTTTGCAGGATTGCTCCCTGGTATGGGACTCCTCCATTGCTGCAATTAGTTTTTGTTTTAGTGGATTATATTTTTCTTATTTTGCTACAATTGGTGCCACTGAAAAAGAGCTTGCACGTTGAATTCTTTGTTTTCTAAGTAGTTTGAATGCTTGATATAGCATCTAGACACTTGTATGAGTTGTTGCTATCAATCTTGTGAAGTTTTGTTAACATATTTTTGTGGTCCAAAAATTTCAGAAATTTTCTCTTAGGAAAATGAACTTCTTCCGAAGAGGTTCATCGAGCCGGAGTCCCAAGGGAGTCACCGAAGGTGTCCCGAACCTTCACCTTCCTCATAGAATGGAGGCACGGATACGCCATTCTACCACCGGATATCATTGCTTACAAGAATGAGTTGGCTGCAGCGGAGAACGAGGCCCAACCTTAGTATGCTTGAGTGCCTCCGCCCTGCCACTTTCCTACTGGACCTGGTGGATACTACGGGTGGTGATTACGAAGTTAGGCCAAAAGCCTAAGCTTGGGGGAGTACATTTTCTCACCGACATTACATTCATGCATCACACATTCATTCCAGTTGTCGGTGTTCATCGTTTCATTGTATATCCATGCTTAGATTTATTTCGTTTTCTTTTGTGTGTTTGAATTTTTTTGAAAATCCAAAAAATATATTTCTGGCTTCTTTTCGCTTTTTCTTTCTTAGTTAGTTAGTTCGTAGTATTAAAGGAAAACCCAAAAAGATTTACCGTTTCTTCTTTTGTTAAATTTTAGGAGTTGTTCGGTGTAAATATTTTTTCTCGCTTTTTGTTTTTTCTTTAGTTTGCTTTCTTCAAAAAAGCTAAAAACTCCAAAAATATTTTAGTGTGTTTCTCTGAATTTCTTTTCTTTGAGTCGTCGTATGGAGAAGACTATGCTTGAATTATTGAGTGGCTCTCGTAAGCTTTGTTGTTGATCTAATGAAGAGCCAATATTACCTTGTTTTCTCCTGTGAATAAATAGTTTCTAGATTCCAGCTTAGTCCACGGCACACTTGCACTATTTTTATTTTCAGATCATTCGGTCATGCAAGTGAAAGGCAATAATGACGATGATTTGATGAAGTGACTGTGGCAAGAAAAAGTAGGTATGAACTCTTCTTGTTTTTGTTTTTAGAAATATGTTTAACTCAGTATCCATGATTCAACATATTATGAGTAAACATGTTTATGATAAAATTAGAGATTATAGTTGCTCATGCCATGCATAAGTAGCTAGGAGTGGATAATGATTTATCTTGAATGTCAACATGCATTAAAATGGTTATGATGTAGTATGTTAGTATGGTATCCTCCTGTGAATAATTCGAGTGGCATGACTTGGCACATGTTCACACATGTAGTTGATTCAAAACCAATGTGGCCTTCATGATATTTATGTTTAGTGTGTTTATATCCTACTCATGCTCGTAGTCAATGTTAAATATTCATGATGCATGATTATGACCGTTGTCTCTCTCTAGTTGGTCGCTTCTCAATCTATTTGCTAGCCTTCACCTGTACTAAGCGGAAATACTGCCTGTGCATCCAAAATCCTGAAACCCAAAGTTGTTCAGATGAGTCCACCATACCTACCTATATACAATATTACCCTGCCGTTCCAAGTAAATTTGCATGTGCCATCTCAAATCATTCAAATAATCATCTGTTTTGTGCGCTGTACCGCTCATGGAAAGACGGGGCAGTATATGTCTTCCATGCTAAGCGGGTTATTCTCATGATGGTTGTTTATTCAGTTGTCATTGCACGAGAGAGGCTGGTAATTGGGATGCCCAATCTTGTAATCAAAATAAAGAAAAATATAACAAAACACCCCCTGGAAAGTTGATTGTTTGGAGGGCACCCGAGGATTCGGCTAGCCATGGCTTGCGTTTGTACGGTTGTGGGGAGTAAACTTTTAATTTCCGCTTGTGAACCGCCGATAATGTGTTTAGCATGGAAGATATTGAAATCCTTTCTCGTGACATTGACAGGGAAAGCACACCACTCAAAATTGTATTCATCTCATATTTAAGCGTCGAGCTCTGGCACCTCTGCAAATCTCTACTTCCCTCTGTGAAGGGCCTATCTATTTACTTTCATGTTATTTACTTTTACTGTTGAGTCATCACCTTCTAATTTAAAGCACCAATCCTAAGAGAGCTATTGTCGTTCTTAGTTTAACACGCATTGAGTCTAGTTAATGTTGGATATGACCATGACTCGATCTCTTCTACCCTGAATTACAATGTTTAGTCATTGCTTGAACTTCAGAGGTGCTCTGCATTTATGTTTTGTTGTATCATAAAGGGCTAGCGAGATACCATGTTATCATATTATATCATGATTGTTTTGACAAATTGTTGGCATTAGACATATGTTATTATTAATCGCTAGTTGATTATGCCATTGATATGAGTAAATATGAATTCTAAGTCTTATCTTTCACATGGTTAGTTCATGATCTTTGTTGAAAACTTGGTTACTATTTAAGCTTATATATGGATACAAGAACAAATGAGTTCGTAAAAGTTTTTCTTTATCACTTTCAGTTTATCAACTGAATTGCTTGACGACAAGTGATGTCTACTACACAACTTATTCTTGTAGACTCGTGTTGGGCCTCCAAGCGCAGAGTTTTGTAGGACAGTAGCAATTTTCCCTCAAGTGGATGACCTAAGGTTTATCAATCCGTGGGAGGCGTAGGATGAAGATGGTCTCTCTCAAATAACCCTGCAACCAAATAACAAAGAGTTTCTTGTGCCCCCAACACACCAAATACAATGGTAAATTGTATAGGTGCACTAGTTCGGCGAAGAGATGGTGATACAAGTGTAGTAATGATTGTAGATATTGATTTTTGTAAAAGGAACAATAAAAACAGCAAGGTAGCAAGTAACAAAAGTGAGCACAAACGGTATTGCAATGCTTGAAAATAAGGCCTAGGGTTCATACTTTCACTAGTGCAATCTCTCAACAATGCTAACATAGTTGAATCATATAACAATCCCTCAACATGCGAAAGAATCACTCCAAAGTTCTTATCTAGCGGAGAACATAAGATGAAATTGTTTGTAGGGTACGAAACCACCTCAAAGTTATCTTCTCTGATCAATCTATTGAGCCATCCCTATAAGTTTCACAAACAGCCCTAGAGTTCGTACTAAAATAACACCATATGATACACATCAACCAACTCTAATGTCACCTAGATACTCCAATGTCACCACAAGTATCCGTGAGTTGATTATACGATATGCATCAAACAACTTCATATTCATAATATTCAATCCAACACAAAGAACTTCAAAGAGTGCCCCAAGATTTCTACCAGAGAAAGTAGGATGAAAATGTGCATCAACCCCTATGCATAGATTACCCCAATGTCACCCCGGGAACCCGCGAGTTGAGTGCCAAAACATGCATCAAGTGAATCAACATAATACCCCATTGTCACCATGGGTATTCATATCCAAGATATATATCAAGTGTTCTCAAATCCAACAAAGTATTTTATTCGATAAAAGTGAAACCTCAAAGGTAAAAACTCAATTCATCATAACAAGATAGAGAGGGGAAAACACCATATGATCCAACTATATTAACAAAGCTCGAGATACATCAAGATCGTGCGAAATCAAGAATAGGAGAGATAGAGATCAAACACATAGCTACTAGTACAAACCCTCAGCCTCGAGGGTGGACTACTCCCTCCTCATTATGGTGGCTGCCGAGATGATGAAGATGGCCTCCGGTGATCATTTCCCCCTCCAGTAGGGTGCCGAAACAAGGTCTAGATAGGTTTTTCATGGCTACAGAGGCTTGCTGCGGTGGAACTTCCGATCTAGGGTTATTTCTGGGGGTATCTGTATTTATAGGATTTTTTGGCATCGGTCTCACACTGAGATGGGCTTCGAGGGGCCCATTACCCACCAGCACACGTCAGAGGGGGGCTGGCGCGCCCAGGTGGGTAGTGGCCACCTCATGGCTCTTCTGGCCCTCCCACAAATCTTCTAGTGCCTCTTTTCTTCCAAAAAATCGTCAAAAAGTTTCGCTGCATTTGGAGAACTTTGATTTCTGCACAAAAACCAACACCAGGGTAGTTCTGCTGAAAACATCGTTAGTCTAGGTTAGTTTCATTTAAATCATATAAAATTGCACCCAAACCATATAAAATTGTTGTAAACATGGCATGAATACTTCATAAATTATAGATACATTGGAGACGTATCAACAAGCAATGCGTTAAGCTTGCGGGAGTTGATATGTCTCCGTCATATCTACTTTTCAGAACACTTTGCTCTTGTTGTGGATTCTAATTCGCATGATTTGAATGAAACTAACCCGGACTGACGCTTTTTTTAGCAAAACTACCATGGTGTTGTTTTTGTGCAGAAGAAGTTCTCGGTATCAGACAAAACTTTTTGGAGAATTTTTATTGAATAAATAAAAAATACTGGAACGAAGATCCACCGGAGGGGGGCCACCAGTTGCTCACAAAGCAACAGGGTGTGCCTACCCCCAAGGAAAGCCCTGATGCCTTGTGGGTCCCATAGGTGATCGTCTGACCTAATTCCAAGCCTATAAATTCTGTTTTTCCGAGAGAAAAAATAGGAGAAGTTTCATCGCGTTTTATGATACGGAGCCGCCGCCACCTCCTATTCTTCATCGGGAGTGCTGTTCTGGAGTCCGTTCGGGGCTCCGGAGAGGGGGATTCGACAGCATCATCGTCACCAACCCTTCTTCATCAGCAACTTCATGATGCTCATCGTCGGGAGTGAGTAATTCCTTCGCAGGCTTTCTGGATGAGGATGGAGTTGGATGAGATTTGTCATGTAATCGAGTCAACTTGTTAGGGCTTTTTCTTTTTCTTCTTCCTAGGTGAGCCATGTGCATCATTATTAATTCTCTGAGAATATTGCTCAATTCTTTTAGGATGACCTTCAGGATATAGAGGATCCTGAGTCATTTTACCTCCCCTAGTCAATACCATAACAACATGATCATTCATTTTATTGTTCATCTCATTAAGCAAGTCATTTTGTGATTTAGAAACTTGTTCTAGCTGAGTTTGAACAATGGATGCATGTTTACATAAGCCTTTAACATCATTAGCAATTCTAAACATCATATCACTTAAATGTTCAATCACGATAGCATTACGTTTCAATTGATCACTAATTTGCACATTGAAGTTTTCTTGCTTAACAATAGAATTATCAAATTCATCCAAACACTGACTACAAGACTTGTTATAAGGAATATCACCTTTATCAAATCTATAGAGAGAATTGTCGGCGTTCTGGGAACCAGGGTACCCAGACTTGCCTGCCTACAGCCCACGGCATGGCTCCATCAGCGGCCTGGTATGGCCCATCTACAACACCAATAAGACAAGACCCTCGCGAGGGGCCAAGCCTCGTGAGGCAGACGATGCCAAGACCTCCTGAGGGAGCAGCCGCCCCTGGGTTGCTCCTGAGGAGTGGAGTTTCCTATGCAAGTGCCCAACCTCATGAGGTTACGGTGACGCAAGCCATGACGACCAAGGCCAGGCGGGCGCCAGCGGGCACAGAGGAGCATGTTTCCTCTTTGGTGCTAAGGAGGCAAGCGCAGGCGCGGGGGCCCGAGGAATCAGCCAAAGGTTTCCATTCCCGTGCAACGAGACCAAGACTGCCAGGACGGCAGGACGGATGTCATCGCCGAGCCCACCGCAGTGTCACGACCAGAGCTTTGCAGGAGAAGACCACCTTTCATCAGGATAAGCTGTACTACTTGTCCCCTTTCAAATTGGCCGTTGTGGAATCCCTTCCCGCCTTCATTTTCGCGGAAGAGGACCGAGGCCGCTATAAATATAGGTTAGCCACCACCATAGAAGGAGAGACTCATATTCTGACCGGAGCGAGCCTCGCGAGCTTGTTCATCCTCTGTACTAGTTCATCCTCAGCCCCTCGTGAGGCTAATCCACCACAAAGCATGAGTAGGGTCTTACACCACAAGGTGGCCCGAACCTGGGTAAACTGCTGTGTCCATCTCCTTTCCTGTTCATCAAGCTAGGCTGTAGGGCGACAGGTTGGTTGGCTGGAGAGGTTGAGTTCTTCGCACACGCCCCAGAGTTTGAACCTTCTTCAGGTCTGCGGAGCCCTGAATCCGACATTTGGCGCGCCAGGTAGGGGTGTGTCGAAACTCGGCCTCTTCGTCAATCATGTCCCGTCCTCGCCTCGTCGCGCCCATGGCAGAGGATCCCTGAGCTTGCGCTGAGCGTTGGGCCGCTCGCCCCACCCAGGCGGCGGCTCCCGGTCACGGAGCTCGCCTCCCCGTACGCCCCGCGCCCAGCATGGTTGCCAGCGTCGTCGACCATCGGCGATACGGGCCGCCGTCACCCTCTCCCGTGCGGCGCCACAATCGTGCCACCACGCAGTCTTCTGGCTATGCCGTGGCGGCGACCCTGCGTGCTCGCTGGGAGCAAGCGAACATGCGAGCCGCGCTCGTCGTGGCGCGCGAGTTGCTGTGATGCAGGTTGGCAGAAGGCGGCCATGATGCCTCACTTGGGCGGGTTGCCGAGCTGCTTGACGCCGCCTGCAAGGGCGCGGCGCCTTTCTGCATCCCGCCTGCATCGCGGGCACCGCCCGAGGTTCACGCTTGCCCTCGCTGTGTCTGCCTGCCTCTCCGAAGGGGATCCGGAGGGTCTCGCAGCGACGGCTTGGCACACGACGCCGCCTGTCCGACCCAAGATGTGTTTCCCCGGAGCACGGCCGGGGTAGGCAGCCCCTCCCGGGGTCGCGTCGAAGGACCAGTCCCTGGTCGGCATGACCCGGCACCGAGGATGGTGGGCAGCAGAATGGAGGGACTGGGTGCCGGCCTCAGGACGACGGCCCTCGGTTCCCCTGTACCAGCATCGATGGGCTCGTTGTACGAGCAAAGAAGAAGCCCTCGCACGTTCCCCTCGTCGGCCTGGACATCAGGATCGGCAAGGCCACGCGGGGCCGGGGCCCCTTACGAGCCGATCCAACGCCTCGCCGGCGCCTTCGACAGCAGCGGTCACCAGTTACAACTAATACCTTTGGGACATGTCGCACTAACCTTAGATCGCAGGTAAACCGCGCCACGGCGGTGAACCTCCGGACGTTGGCCCAGCCTCGGGACAGGCGGGGTGCGCAAGGCGTCACCACTACGGTGGTGCGTGCCATCCGTAAGTGGGTCCTTCGTCGGGGAAGGCACCGGCGAGCCCTCCCGCGGTCGAGGGCCCGCGGCCGCCTGACCACCGCCCGTGAAGCCCTTACCCCTTGGTCCTGTCCTGGTTTCCGGATGCCCCAATGGTGGTCGGGGCATGCGCGGGGCAGGGTCCCCGCCCAGGGGACAAGAAGCACCCCTGAAGTCTCCGCTCGTGACACTCTCACGTAATAATGAGTGCGGCTGTACACGCCCCGGAGTCTCCTGAGCGCCGCCCTTGGGCCTCACGGGGGTTCCCACCCACGTCCTAGTGGAAGCACCATGCTCCGTGCTGGCAGACGACACTGTCCCCCAATGACTATGCCCACGCCCAGTGGAAGCACTGAGCTCCGTGATGGTGAGAAGATTAGTGTAGACGCGGGATGCGGCGGTTTTCCCTTTTTGCCCTCTTCTGTAATCCGGTTCGCTGTTTTTGAATGAAATTCGAAGTTTCGTGCGTTTGCTAAAAAGAAAAAGGGGGGAAATTTTTTTGATTTGCGGTGTTTCCCTTTTTCTCTCCTATTTGTGTTTTGGAGGCGCGGCTACTGCCCACTGTCCCCTCCCGAGCGCCCCACGAGCAAGGGCTGGGTACGGCGTGCGCACCTGAGCTAGCCCCAGCGGCATCAGGGCCCCCTCGGGGCCGAAGACGCAATTGCCACGGGTCCGCCCGTGCGCACCCCTTGCCAAAGCTTTGGCGCCTAGATCCTCGCGCAGCGCTCTCAAGCGAGCCAGCAGGCACGCACCATGCTCGGCACTCCGCTCTTGGCCTTAGGAGTATTCTGCTCTTGGCCTTGGGGGTACTCAGCACCGAGCGCCTCTTACGCTTCCACAAAGCTTGACGCCCGACAGGGGCACATCAGGAGACCCGAAGCTCTCGCGAGCCCCTCCTGAATCTTCGCGGACTGGGGGCTACGGAGGGCCCATCTTAGGAGAAGCGCATCTCTGCTATACAAGAACTTGCCCAAGATCGCGAGCACCAAAAGCTAAGTCACACCAACTACTTCAGTCAAGAGCCTCCCAGCTCACGACAGCGTATCTCCAAAAATAACTTAGAAGGCATATCATTGTTTTGTACATCATAGGAGAGCTCTCTCCCAAAAAATGCTTTCGCATCCCTGCAGGGTCACCTTCAAAGTTCTGACAGGAAGGCGGGGAAACACAAGCTTAGCGAGGAGCGCTGTCATCATCACCGTCGCTACCACTATCATCTTCAGCAGCTCCGCCCTTTTCGTTCGCAGGCGCAACCGCGTCGTCGGCAGGGGCGAGTTCCGCGATCAGGTCATCCACGTGATCATTCACCCAGTTTGCTAGGACGCCTTGGATTGCCCAAGGCACGGGGGCTTTCGTGGCGTCGAAGTCAAAGTCAGGATCAAGGCTAAGAAGATGGCTGAAGACGCGCGAGAACGCGCGCCCAAGGAGGTCGCGGCTCTTCTCCATGATGAGCTGGCATGCCCTCGCAGCCCCGCCCTCGAGGCGGGTCACGACCTGGGTGAAGAAGCTGAGGTAGCCGGCGTCGTCGGCTTTGTGTGGGTAGGGGACGTTCTCATCGCAGATGTCGCTCAAGGCCCGGTTGGCCCTGAGCCCGAGGGCCTCGAACATCAAGGAACGCTCACGCTGCAGCGTCCGGTGGCGGCTCGCCTCGTCCGAGGCTTTCTCCATGAGGGCCGTAACACCTTCAACTTGCTGATGAAGGGAAGACAGCTCGGCCTCAGCGGTGGCCCGAGCTGCCTCAGCGGCCTCCCCGCGCTGCTCCGCCACGGCTAGCTTCTCCTCGAGGGCATCAGCCTTGCCCTGCAGCTCGGCGCGCCACTGCTTGAAGCGAGCTTCCTGGAGCTCCAGCTTCTGGTGATATTCCTCGACGAGGGTCTCGCGGATCCTCGCCACCTTCTGTTCGACCTCTTGCTGGATCCTCATCTCCCGAGAGGCAAGGGCATCCTCGGCTGAGGCCACTTGGCGCTACATCACCTCCAGTCGCTCGCGCTCCAGGCTTAGCTCCGCCGCCGCCAGTGTCAGCGAGTCGTCGGGCATAGAGGGCCTCGCCGCGCTCGTGGACGGCCCAGTCGTCGGAGCGGCAAGCGCTGCCATGCGCGCCCGGACTCTCTGCTCGAGGAGGGCGTTGGAGGTTTGGAGCTCCTTCTCGCGCGCCTCCGCCATGTCATGCGGATGGTCCGCGACTCGGGCCTCCTCCAGGGCACGATCGCGGGCCTCCAGTGACGCCACAAGAGACTCCTCCGCCTCCGCGCGGGTGTGCTCGTGCTGCAAGTGACCAAGGTTAATGGCGACTTTCAGCTGGTGCCATTCGCGCGCCAGGCGAAGGCCCTCCGCCTCGAGGCGTGTGTCAACATTGGCAAGCTCCGTCCCGAGGCGGCCCAGTGCGCTTGTCGCTTCCCGGAGAAGGTCGTGACGGATGGCACTGCGCCCGCACGCGAGCTCCAGTGCCCGGCCAATCCCTTCCTCCGCGCCCTGGTCGGCTTGAGGAACGCGTGATGACTCACCCGTCTCCGGTGGGGGACTGGGGGCTGGAGCTCCTTCGACCGCTCCCCGGGCCGGGGACGGGGATGGGGCACGGCGCAGGCCAGCCCCGCCGCTTGAAGATGGAGCCATTGCGCGGGTCGCCCAGCCGCCAGCATGAACCAACGGGGGAGCCCTCGGCGCCGCCTCCATGCCCCAGACGCTGCTCCGGAAGAAGGACGCTGGGGGTGCAGGCCTGCGGTCCCCCAGGGGCAGCCTCGGTTCGTATGCAGATGCCGCCTCATGCGCCGCCACCCTTCTCGAAAGGCCTAAGGGCACGACCGAACCGGAGACCTCCGGAGGTCGCGCTCTGGACGGGCTCACCCCCGCGATAGGAGGGATCCTGTGGGGCAAAAGTCAGAAGAAGACGCGATATGCAAAAGTCAAGGAGGGCAAGGTACTTACTCATCCACGGCTACCCACTTCCTCTTTTTCAGGGCCCGCGGGATGAGGTTGCAGCGGCTCCCGAGCCCCTTCCGCTTGTGGGATACCCCGAGATCCGGAAGGGATGCGCCGCAGGCCGGCGTGTAGCCCCCTGTGACGGAGGCGGCAGCTGCGTCCGCAGGCAGGCCCCCTTCCCCGCCACCTGCGGGGCTGAAAGCGGTCACCTCAGGAGCATATGGTGGCTGCTCCCTGGGGGCCACCTCAGGAGCATGTGGTGGCTGCTCCCTGGTGGCCACCTCAGGAGCATATGGTGGCTGCTCCCTGGCGGCCACCTCAGGAGCATGTGGTGGCTGCTCCCCAGCGGCCACCTCAGGAGCACACTGTGGCACCTGATCTCCAGTGGCCACTTCTGGCGCGCGCACCGCCGAACCTCCCAGCATGAGAGTCACCAAGAGGGGGTTGTCACGAGGCCCCACATGGCCCTCGGGGAGCAGCCCCCACTCGTCAAAGCACGGCATCTTCTCAGCGAAGGCCTTGCCGTTCTAGCAGTTGTACAAAGGGGGCCCCTCAAGAGGAAGCGCTGTGGGCTCCCCACCAGTCAGGAGCTGCAACACCCGGCGCTGCGTCTTGGGAGGGAGCGAAGGCACCTGGAGCCTCATGAGGTCGTCAGGGCCGGTGAAGGCCCACATCGGGTGAGAATGGTGCTGGAGCAGAGCGATGCGCCGCCGGACGAATTCCTTCACCACCATCACCATCGTCACCCCCTCTTGCCTCAGCTTGGCCAGCCTGGACAGGATGCGCGCGATCCGCGGGTCGGCAAGCTCCGCGTGCCTTCAACCAGAGCTTGGTTCCGCCGGCGCTGATGGAAGAAGAAGCAGGGGGCTGAACACGGTGGCATCTACATACACCCACTGCTTTCGGAACCCCCTCGCATCCGGGCGGAGCGTGAAGTCGATGCCGGAGCCAGCGGTTGTCGCCATCGCCTGGAGCGACACGCACCCTGAGCGTTGCCTGCCATCGACCAAGTGGAGCGAGAAGAAGTGGCGGAGCAAGGCCACGGACGGGGCGATGCCCACGAAGGCCTCGCACAAGAAGGCAAAAGCACAGAGGAGGATGATGGATCCAGGATCTAGATGCAGCGCGTGGACTGGTAATGCGAGAGCATGGCATTGAAGAAATCGGAGAACAGAGGTAGCAGGCTGGCAAAAAGAGCGTGGAGATGAAGGGGGATTTCGGTGGCCTCCTAGTCAGCTAAGAATCAGGAGGCAGGCCAGTCCGTCGTCGCCTTCCACTCGTTGGAATCGGCGGCAAGGGCTTGCCGGACCTTGTCCAATCCCTCCTGGTTGATCACCGAGGACCGTTCCAACACTGGCTCCAGCCCCGGCGAGGGCTTTGTGGTCACACAAGCCGTCCCCTTCTTCGTCTTGGGGGCCATGACGACGGAGTGGATTGGAGCTGGTGTGGAATCTGGTGAGGAAGGCGCGAGTTTGCAGAAGGGAAGGGGAGCAGAAGGCGAGCGCAGCAGGCAATGATGGCTGGGCCGCATGCACCAGGCAGTTGTCAAGTCGTGCGGTTGCCGAGGCGGCGTGGGGAAGTGGAGATGCCCATGTCCCATCAAGCGCCACGCGTCGGCTCGGTCCGCAGGCAATTGGGGCCCGCGACGCTTCGCCCTTGCCCTTTGGCTTCGCCTCGAAGCCAAGTCTGAGCGTGCCTTGGGCCCAGGGGCTACTGTCGGCGTTGTGGGAACCAGGGTACCCAGACTTGCCTACCTGCGGCCCACGGCGTGGCTCCATCGGCGGCCTGGTACGGCCCATCTACAACACCAACAAGACAAGACCCTCGCGAGGGGCCAAGCCACGCGAGGCAAACGACGCCAAGACCTCCTGAGGGAGCAGCCGCCCCTGGGCTGCTCCTGAGGAGCGGAGTTTCCTATGCAAGTGCCCAACCTCATGAGGTTGCGGTGATGCAAGCCATGAAGACCAAGGCCAGGCGGGCGCCAGTGGGCGCAGAGAATCAGCCAAATGTTTCCATTCCCGTGCAACGAGACCAAGACCGCCAGGACAGCAGGACGGATGTCATCGCCAAGCCCACCGCAGCGTCACGACCAGAGCTTTGCAGGAGAAGACTACCTTTCGTCAGGATAAGCTGTACTACTTGTCCCCTTTCAAATTGGTTGTTGTGGAATCCCTTCCCGCCTTCATTTTCGGGGAAGAGGACCAAGGCCGCTATAAATATAGGTTAGCCACCACCATAGAAGGAGAGACTCATATTCTGACCAGAGCGAGCCTCGCGAGCTTGTTCATCCTCTGTACTAGTTCATCGTCAGCCCCTCGTGAGGCTAATCCACCACAAAGCAGGAGTAGGGTCTTACACCGCAAGGTGGCCTGAACCTGGGTAAACTGCCATGGCCATCTCCTTTCCTGTTCATCTAGCTAGGCTGTAGGGCAACGGGTTGGTTGGCTGGAGAGGTTGAGTTCTTCGCACACGCCCCAGAGTTCGAACCTTCTTCTGGTTTGCGGAGCCCTGAATCCGACAAGAATTTACTTCCACTACCTATGTCAGGATATCAAGTCCATGTATTTCGTCAATTGATGGTAAATTCTTAACGTCTTCTGCTTTAATACCCTTTTCTTTCATAGATTCTTTGCTTCTTGTATATCTTCTGGATTGAGGAATAGAATACCTCTCTTCTTTCGAGTTGGTTTAGGTGGTGATTCAGGAAGTGTCCAATCATCGGCGTTTCTCAATATGTTATTCAATAATTCCTGGGCATGTTCAATAGTTCGTTCCCTGAAAACACAACCAGCACAACTATCTAGGTAGTTCTTAGAAGCATCGGTTAGTCCATTGTAAAAGATATCAAGTATTTCATTATACTTAAGAGGATGATCGCGCAAAGCATTTAGTAATCGGAGAAACCTCCCCCAAGCTTGAGGGTGGTGCTCTTTTTCAGATTGCACAAAGTTATATATTTCCTATAAGGCAGCTTGTTTCTTATAAGCAGGAAAATATTTTCAGTGAAGTAATATATCATATCGTCGGGACTACGCACACAACCAGGAGCAAGAGTATTAAACCGTCCTTTAGCATCACCCTTTAATGAGAAAGGAAATACCTTAAGAATATAGTAGTAGCAATTTTTTTCCTCTTGAGCAAATAGGGTGGCAATGTCATTTAATTTAGTAAGATGTGCCACAACAGTTTCAGATTCATAACCATGAAAAGGATCGGATTCTACCAAAGTAATAAGTTCAGGATCAATAGAGAATTCATAATCCTTATCAGTACCAAAGATAAGAGAGGTTGCAAACTTAGGATCACATTTCATTCTTTCTATCATAGCCTTTTCTTTCAGATTACTCAGTAATTTCTTAAGATCATCTCTATCATTACAAGCAAGAAATTCTCTCGCAATCTCCCCCTCAATAACATAACCCTCAGGTACATTAGGCATTTTAAATAGTAGGAGTGTTGGGCATAGTAGGTGAATCATAATTTTCATCAGCTTCATCATTCTCAAGTTCTTTAGATTTAGCAATTTGTTAATCAAGAAATTCACCTAGTGGCACAGTTTCATCAAGCAAGGTACTAGCATCATCACGAGTATCATTCATAGCAAAAGCAGTATCGGATGTGGAACGAAACATGAAAAAAAAATACGAACACCCAAGATCTATCTAGGAGAAGCATAGCAACGATATGGGAGAGTGTGTCTACATACCCTCGTAGACCGAAAGTGGAAGCGTATATAACGTGGTTGATGTAGTTGTACTCTTCATGATCCTATCACGATCCAACCGATCTAGTGCCGAACGGACGACACCTCCGAGTTAGCACACATGCGGCTCGATGACTTCTTCTCCTCCTTGATCCAGCAAGAGAAGGCAGAGAAGTAGATGGGATCACAACCAGCACGATGGCGTGGTGGTGACGGTGGTGGTGGAGCTAGTTCAGCAGGGCTTCGCCAAGCTCTACTAGAACGAGGAGGGAGGAACTACGGAGTAACGGGAGAGAGAGGGGTGCCAAGGGCTTGGTGTGTCCTCTTGGGGCGCCCCCTCCCCTCTATATATAGGTGGATGGGCATGGGGAACAGCCCCTCCAAGCCCTAGGGTGCAGCCAAGGGGGAGAGGACTTGGACTCCAAGTCCAATCCTATTCCTACTAGGACTCCCATTTTTTCCCTTCCCTAGCCACATGGGCTTTTCAGGACTTGGTGCGCCTAGCCCAAGAAGGCCAGGGCACCTCCCCTCAGCCCATGCCAGCCCTTGGGTCATGGTGGACCCACTTGTGGACTTCCGGACCCCTCCGGAATCCTCCGAAACCTTCTAGAAGCTTCACGGTACAATACCGAAAAAACTGCATCTTTTTCCGGAACCCAAAATATGACTTCGCATATATAAATCTTTACCTCTCGACCATTCCAAGACTCCTCGTGACGTCTGGGATCTCATCCGGGACTTCGAACAACATTCGGTTACCAATCATCAAATATCCCAATACTACTTTCACTACAAAAAAACCACTTCCGTGATGATACGTGTTTGTCACAGTAGGTCATGTTTTCTGTCATGCATGCACATCCATGACGATTTTATGACAGAATCAAGATTGTCATACCTGTGCTGTCGTAGAAGTGTTCCATGACAATACCAAAATTATCATCACAGAAGTGTCCACTTCCATGACGATCAATGGCACGTCATGGAAGTGTTTTCGTCAAGGGTAACCGACACGTGGCATCCACCGTAACGGGCCGCCATTAAGCTATCAGGTTCCGGTTTAGATCCGATAACCCGTTAACAGCCCGGACCAATGGGGATTTTCCACATGTAAATTCTCAATGGCCAGAGGAACCACGTGTCGGCTCAACGTTGGGACAGATGTCATCCACTGATTGGACGGGAGGCGCCTATGATACATCGACACATGGCAAGGCCCAACAGTGGCCCATTCAAGTGAAAAGGCCGGCCCATTTGACTTAGTAAAAAGGTAGCGGGCCGGCCGACGGAAAGCCTGTTAAGGGCCTGTTTGCATATAGCCCATTTACAGCCCGCTAACTCACGACCCATTATGGCCTATCTAAATTAGGCCCAGTAGTGTCATCTGGGCCGTCCAATATGATTCTAGCCCGTTGTAACTTCCGGTCCATGTATGTCCCATGACGTCTTTCAGCCCATATGAGGCCCTCTGTAACCCTGGGCCCATTAACGGCCCGTGGTGAAACTGGCCCATAATGAACAGTATGTCACTTTATACCCATTAACGACCCGTTATTCCATTGGGCCGTTTCCAGCCCGTGTTATCTTTCAGCCTTCTAAGGGCCCATTTATTCTCGGGCTCATTTCCAGCATTCAAATACTTACGGTCCGTTACTGGCCTGTTCCGCTTGTGGCCAAATTCGGCCCGTGGCTACAGTCAGCTCGTTTATGGCCCGTTAATCGGTTGGGCCGTTCTCATAGCATCATCAAATACGGCCCACTAATGACTCGTTATGCATGTCGATAAAATGAAGCCCATTAAACATATCGGCCTCTTAATGGCCCATTATGGTCGGCCCATAAACACATGATTCCCATTGTAGCCCATTTACGGCCCATATTGCGGTCCGTTATTGGTCCACGAATAGTATGGCCCATGTTTTGCCAATCGATTATACGGCACGTAGAAGGCCCATTGATTCTATGGCCCGTAGAAGGCCCATGGATCCTTCGGCCCGTAGGAGGCCCATGGTCACTACAGTAGGCAGCATGACCATGGTTACAACGGTCCGTATGTTTCCCATGGTTATTGTGGCCTAATTTTAAAAAATAGGTTATTGTGGCCACTAGAAAAACGTGAAAAAAGAACTGTAGTGACTACAAGCAAACAACTAAACAAGACAATAAAGAAATAAATAAGCAAGCAACTAACACTAGACTATTACGGCTATTACACATATTACATCCACTGGCCATCAAAGTTCGCCACCAGTGCAAATATAGGGAACAAAGTAGCATATTACATACACTGGCTGTCTAAATTGGCCACCAATGCAAATAAAGGTGGCAGCAAAACAAGTCCATAATTGAAACAACTTCAAAAGAGCTCAAGAAACATTATCCCGGGTATCCACCATGCTAGTAATAAGCATATCAAGCTTATTAGCTTTCTCCTGTTTGGCGCTAAAATCCTCCAACGCTGTCGGCGTTCTGGGAACCAGGGTACCCAGACTTGCCTGCCTGCGGCCCACGGCGTGGCTCCATCAACGGCCTGGTACGGCCCATCTACAAGACTATCAAGACAAGACCCTCGCGAGGGGCCAAGCCTCGCAAGGCGGACGCCACCAAGACCTCCTGAGGAAGCAGCCTCCCCAGGCTGCCTCCTAAGGAGCAGAGATTTCTATGCAGGTACCCAACCTCATGAGGTTGCGATGACGCAAGCCATGACGACCAAGGCCAGACGAGCACCAGCGGGCGCAGAGGAGGCAGTTTCCTCTTTGGTGCTAAGGAGGCAAGCACAGGCGTGGGTTCCCGAGGAATCTGGCAAAGGTTTCCATTCCAGTGCAACGAGACCAAGACCGCCAGCGCTGCAGTACGGGTGTCATCGCCGAGCCCACTGCTATGTCATGACCAGAGGCTTTGCAGGCAAAGACCACCTTTCGTCAGGATAAGATGTACTACTTGTCCCCTTTCAAATTGGCCACTGTGGGATCCCTTCCCGCCTACGATTTGGGGGAAGAGGACCGAGGCCACTATAAGTATATGTTAGCCACCACCGTAGAAGGGGATCGAATCTATTCCACCCTCACTATCAGAGCCCTCGCGAGGTAGCTCATCCTCTGTACTAGTTCATCCACAAACCTCCTCATGAGGCCAATCCACCACAAAGCAGGAGTAGGGTCTTACACCTCAAGGTGGCCCGAACCTGGGTAAACTGCCATGTTCATCTTCTTCCTTGTTCGTGTGAATCAAGCTAGGCTTTGGGGCGACGGGCTGGTTGGCTGGTTAGGTCGAGTTCTTTGCACACGCCCCAGAGTTTGAACCTTTCTTGTGTCAGCGGAGCCCTAAATCCGACAATTGGCGCGCTAGGTAGGGGCGTGTCGAAGCCTCTCCTCCACCATTCGTTCCGCCGCCGTTCTATCGCTCCTATGGCCAACGCTCGCCGTGTTCGTGCCGAGCGCCGGGCCGCTCACGTCGCCCAGACGGCGCCTGTGGGCAACGGCGCTCCTCGCCGCTCTACCTCCCCGGCGGCTAACGCCGCCACTGACCCTGCTGCTCATGAACAGCAGGATTCGTCGCTGCCACCGTCCGTGCGGCGCGATGGCCGCACCGCAACTCCATCACCCACTCCGGCCACGACGTCGTCTTCTTATGTTCATCGCGGGCTGGCAAACGCGCAGGCTGCGCTGCTCATGGCACGAGAGCTTCTGCGTTACCGCCCAGCCAACGAGCTCTATGACGACTGGCTCGGCCGCATCACCGAGCTCGTCAACGCCGCTAGTGAGGCCCCTGCACCGTCCCATTCGCCCTGTCCCCCGCCGTCCCTGGCGGGCGATGTGGCTCACGGCGCGCCTCCTCCTCCTCTGCATGGCACGGACCCCGAGCCTAGGAGAGAGGCACCCCAACGCGACCCGCCGCGCAGGGCGCCGACGCGCGATGAGGAAAGCTGCCAGGTGGTGCAGCGGCCCCAAGGAGAAGCATGCGCGCTTCCAGCGCCGCCGCGTCAAGACCGGGTGTCGCTGGAGGCGGTGGCGCGCAGGCGCCAAGATCAAGCTCCCCCCATGCGACCAGCGCCTGTGAGTGCGGCAGGCTGCCGTGCTTTCACCCCGAAGCTGTGCCATGTTGTTTGGCCCGACAAGTTCAAGCCGGATCTGCCTCCATGATACGACAGCACCCCCGACCCCGCTGAGTTCCTCTAGCTCTATGAGCTGAGCATCGAGGTGGCGAATGGCAACGACAAGGTCATGGCGAACTGGTTCCCCATGGCCCTCAAGGATGGCGCGCGTTCTTGGCTCCTGAACCTCCCGGTGGGGTCGATCTCCTCCTAGAAGGAGCTACGCGAGCACTTCATCGCCAACTTCCAGGGCACTCACGACCGTGCTCCTACTGCAGGCGACCTACGGTGCATAAGGCAGCAGCCGGGCGAGACCTTGCACAAGTACATACAACGCTTCACGAAAGTTCGCCTCAAGATCCCGAAGGTGTCGGACAAGGCCATCATCTCGGCGTTCTCTGATGGCGTCTGGGATGTCAAGATGAAGGAGGAGCTCGCCATCCACGAGGACTTGTGTTCGGCTCTGGAGATGTTCAACATGGCAACCAGATGCATGAGGGCCGAGGAAGGTCGCCTCTCCCTCCTGGAGCTCCCGGAGGTTGATCCTGAAGACAAGAAGGCCAAGGCTAAGCAAGTGAAGCTTAAGGGCTCCGCCGTGCTGGCCGTGGAGCCCGAGATGAAGCGTGGTCATGACCATGATGAGCCTCCTAGGGGCAACCGCCCATTCTGCGTCTTCCACAACATCCACAGCCACAACTCCAATGACTGCCAGGAGCTCAGGGCAATTCGCGATGGGTGCCTTGGCTGCCGCCCCGAGCGCAGCTACCGCTGCTACGGCCACGGAGGAGGCCGCGGTGGAGGCCACTGGGACAACCGCAACCCCTGCCAGGACTGGCGAGACCAACCCCGTGAGGACCGCTGGCAGGCCCAGCCTCGTGAGGATCGCCCCCAGGGCAATGCCTGCCTCCCTCCACTACCGCCACAGCCAAGGAGAAACGACGACAACAGCCAAGATGATGGGGCTGGGGGCTTCCAAGAGCCTCACACGATCGCCTGCATCCTGGGTGGCGCTCAGGCTCCCACCTCTCGTCGCATCTTCAAGCAGTTTGCTCATGAGGTGAACGCGGCCCTCCCCAAGCTCGGGGCGTCGCGCCCCCTTAGGTGGTCCAAGCACACCATCACCTTTGACTCCATGGACCAACTCAAGTGCTTAGCCACCGCTGGCGCGCTCCCGATGCTCTGCACGCCAACCATCAGCAACGTCCTCATCACCAAAACCCTCATCGATGGCGGCGTGGGGCTCAACGTCCTTTCTGTTGAGACGTTTGAGATGCTCCAAGTGCCCTACAACCAGCTTCTGCCTACCAAGCCTTTCTTAGGGGTGACCGATGGCTCCACCGTTCCCACAGGGCAGATTCACCTCCCTGTCACCTTCAGCAAGCGCGACAACTACCACACCGAGCTCATCGACTTCGACATCGCCCACATCCGCCTCTCGTACAATGCCATCATCGGGTATCCGGCCCTTGCCAAGTTCATGGCAGAAACTCACCACGGCTACAATGTCCTCAAGATGCCAGGGAGTGGCAGCATCATCACGGTCGCCTGTGATGAAAAGGATGCGGTGTGCTCCCTCGAGCGCGCCTACCAGGCCACGGCGGTCGAGAACTCAGATGGCGAGGGTGCCATCCTGCCTCCTGAGGCCATCCCCAAGAAGAAGAAGCAGCTCCTCCCAAAGGGCCGTCAGGAGGCTGGGGCGCCCGATGATCGTGCCTCAGGCCCCGCGCCCACTGCTGGGGTGCCTTTCCCTCTCGCATAGGAAGGCGCGCCCGACGCCCCTCTCAGGACGGGCTCGGGGGCTCTCCTCTGGAGGGCCTCTGACCTGACCAGCGTGACGAGGGGGGCATTCGGGCACCACGTGGAGGCGTGCTTCGATGCGTGCCTTCATGAGCAAGGCGCAAGGCACGAGGCGCCAGGCACTTAGGAGTTCATCACCAAGGCAATCGAGGAGCTTCAGGAGGTGCGAGCCATGCGTGGCAGGCGTCGCCCCGCACCACCCAGTGCAGCTGCTGCCCCTGATGCGGGCGGCGAGCTGTGTGTCTGCGTCAACATCCCAGGCCTCAACAGGGCTGCTTCGCAGGACCTCTTCGGGCCGTCCCGTGTCGACCGGAGCGGGGGCTACCCCTGCAGCTATGTCCGCATGCCGTTTGGCCTGCTGAACGTGGCCGCCTCATACCAGCGCCTCGCGCAGCGTGCGTCAGCGGCTCACGAGGCCAGGCGCCAGGCAGTCCTGACGGAGGATGTGCCAGACCCTCACGAGCCCCCCGAGTTAGCTATACAGATCGTGTGCTATGATATCGACAAGGTAAACAGATTCGAGAATGGTTAATAAAATCTAAGTCCATTGCATATTAAGGTCAAAATAGTGCTACCAATATACGAGTCTCATACGATGCCATTTCAATGATTGTACCACAAAAGCACGAAATATTACAAGGTTCAAATTCCAGAGTTATATGGCTCAAATTTGAAGATTACAAGGTTCAAACTGATATTAGAAATGAAATTCAGCTCATCAGCTACAAACACTCGCGCTGATCCGCTGAACATGGATATCAGAGAGGTTCAAACTAATATTACCACTTCTAAGTCTGGTTTCAAAACCTCATAATTTTTGCAAAGGGGTCAGCCACTGAGAAGTCATGTATGGGGTTGACATGATGACTTCCGATTACTCTGTCATCTGAAGTTCCAAAATGAAATTCAGCATTTTTGGAGCCTATTCCATTCTGCCGCAGCCGCCGGCGCTGATCAACAAACCATTCATTTTTGCGAAATAAATGTAGGGCAAACCTCATTACCTTCAGCACCCTTGCTCTAACAACAAAGAACCTGGCGAATATAATCTCCGGTAAGGTCCCTCGGTAGGAGTTCAAAGTAATTTCTGAGAGATGCAGATCTAGGCATTCGACGTGATTGTTATATTGTATCATATTATCCACCACCGGGCCTAATCTTATATGCAAAAGAAGAAAACGTGTTAGTGCCTACATGCAGTTTTGAACACTACTACATGGCTATTGGGTTTGCAGGATTTGTAAAATGCACTAACATGCCATCTTCGATCCGACATGATTAACATGGGCATTTGATTACAATCTAGAAAAATATAGCCTTCTTCACAAGAGGTTGGAGTGGATGAAAAGTTCCCTAAGAAAACTAGTACAGATGAATCCAAAGGAGAAATGCTTATGGATTGTAACCATATGGATCAAGCAACCAATATGGGGGGGGGGGACATGTATGTACTGAAATCCTCCAAAAAATCCTTCAGAAATCGTAGTACATTGTCATTGTAAACTTGGAAAAAGGTGTCACAAATTGAACTCCCTTATGGTTAACATTTAACAGGAAAGGAACATCACCTCGATATATAGCTTCTCCAGGCACGGAAAGCATCTCAGGAAACTAACAACTTGCCCCAGGTTGGGGCCGATAGATTCTAGTGCCAGACCTTCACTGTGCGTAGTTTCGGGGTCAAGCTTGTCGGAATCATTTTCTGGATGACAAACAAACATACATCTTCAAAATTAGAAATAATGTTAATTTCTAGAAGGAGAGGTAGAAGGCGGCTGTTGTACCTGAACGGGTGTGGATCCAATAATAAGTTCGGAGTATTTGTCAGACAAGTAGCCCACCACTGTCAATTTCGACGTCAAAATGACATTGATTCTTGTTGGACCTTCTTGATCAACTAGAAGTAATCTCTCAAGTGAAGGTGTGTCCTCAATGACCATACCGTGGTACACATCTTGTGATGTCTTCTTGCGACACCAGCAAGACACATAAATAGTCCGGAGAGTCATGGAGGTGATGTGGAAGCTACTCAACCTTTGATCGCCTGAAGACGAAGGTACTCGAGTGCAGTACAGCCACGGAGCATGCACTCCATGTCACCGTTTGGGAGGCAGACGATGACGAGCTCGAGGTGCTTCAGTCGTGGTAGAATAAGAGCGGGCGCGTCATTAAGGGGGGGGGGGAATGGCAGTTCCTGAACTTGGTGACGCGCAGCGTGGGCACGAGGCGGAGCGCGGACATTGGCAGCGAGCACATATGCCCATCATCAAAAGTGAGCTCCTCGAGCTGATCTAGGGCGGGGGATCAGAACCAGTCGTCAAGCTTGGCTCGGTCCTTGCCGTTGGAATGGAACTTGCCCATTCTAAGGCCTCTGGTTGGGCCAGGGTGAATGCCGAGGATCTTGGAGAACGCATCCAAGCTTTTGCGATAGCCATGGCAGAGCTCGTGGGTGTCGATGAGGTCGAGAGGGGTGGAGTTCCATAGGGGGCGCCACCGCCAGGAAAGGACGGTTGTCCGCGCCCCATATTTGATTGGGAGGAGGGAGATGATGACTGTCAACATATCATCGGGGAGGCTGCTGATGAAGTCTAGGCCTGCTGGAGTTGCTTGCGGTTCTTGCTCGCCCCGCCTCCGCTTGTTGGCAGCCCCGTTCTCCACCTCTGGAGTCTCCTTGTCAGCGGTGCTTTCTGATAGAAGTGGGAGTACAGGGAATATTTAGTTAAAACAGGGCAATAGAAAAGTGTATTAGTAACTAGAAGTTAGTAGGTAGGAATATAGTAAGAAAATGGAATAACAATTGGTTGCTTAAATACTACACAATTCATTTGATATTGCTGGGTAAGTCAACATGTAGATACTTGAAAAGAAAACTTACTTCGAACAAAGTCTGGACGGATGATATCGTCGGGGAAGTTAGCATATATCTCATGCCCAGGCTCTTTTATGTGCAGTGCAATTTTAGTGCCAGCTTTCAGTACATAAAACTTAGAAATTTCTTTCCAAAGGCCAGTGCCAAAATAGGAGTCACCACGTTCATCAAGTCTTATAGTAGCAACGATTGTAAATCCAAGGTTTGTGTTCAGTATGACATCCCTGCAGTCTTGATTTATGTAAAGGGAAAGATTGTGCACTACAGATTCTGTTGCATGGCAAGGGACGCGCTGCAGAAAATGGTAGGATTGTTAAAGAAAATATGGTAACATGCAAATATGGGCCCAAAGTGAAAGAACTGTACAACAGTTGAAATCGAAGGACAAAAATCTATAATTAAACAGATAGGGTAAACATGATGTCATGGAAATATGAGAGTAATCGAAAGAACAATACGTCATTAATTTGCCTAATATAGAAAGAAGAGGAAAAAAAATCCCCTTTGACGTATATGGTGCATGTGGCACCTTTTATCCAAATGTAGCAATATTTAGTATATGTTCAGGAAAGTAGGCCATGCCAACCGATTTAGGGTGAGATTGAACATACTTCGCACATCCTCAAGTCATCTGGTATGGTGAGATGGAACTCCATGGATGTCTGGCGGAGGCCGCAAAGTCCTGATGTGTTCGCGCACTGTACACTTTATGATTGATAGAAAACCCTCAAATTAGCTTGAATAAAAATGAATTCACGGCGATTTCGGCTGCGTGATTAAAGGAGGCAGATGAACTGGGATAAGAGATGAGATAATATCTCATAAAATTAGTTACCTTGTTGTCCATGAGAAAAAACCCTCAGTATGGCGGATTCCCCAACCGGGCGGAGCTGGGTCGACCGTGAGAAGCGTCGAGAAAGTCAATGGCGATAGGCGGCGGCAAGCGGAAGTGGCGAAATGTGGTGGGGTGTGCCGGCAGCCTGGCGGCAGCGGCAGGTGTCGAGCTAAGTGGTTGCCGCCACGATAGGCGGTGCCATGCATAGACACGGAGGAGCTTGTGCAGGTGTGAATGGGGACCGGAGGGGGTGGCGGGCGGGGTGAGGGTTTTTGTGACGTGGGGATGGTGAGGGTTTTCTTTTTTCTTTTTTGAATTGGGTGGTGAGGGTTTTCTGTCCCACAAAGAGTTTCGGAGGCAACGGTTTGCTAGATCCAACCGTGTGTGATTGACGTAACAGGCAAAATTAAAGTCATTGCACACGATTCCAATTTTGGGAACCGTGTGTGATTGACGTACTACCTCTGTCCTGGTTTATTGGTCCCCTTTGTAATTTGTACCAAATTTTGACCAAACATTTAACTAACAAATGTTTATGCATGCCACCAAAAATTATATCATTGAACACTATGTTCAAATACGCATCCAACGATATAATTTTTGCTGACCTGCACTAATATTTTGTCAGTTAAATCTTTGGTCAAAATTTAACATAAATTACAAAGGGGACCAATAAACTAGGACGGAGGTAGATTCCATCAATCGAACTGATTGCATCCATATCCCACATTTAGACATAAGTAAACATAGATTAAACATACTCAGACATAGATAATAAGCGTACACAAGCATAGTTCAACCATAAGTACATAGTTCAACCGTCATTAAGACACTACATAGCCATACATAGTTTGATCCCACATCTCATCTCATCTGCGGGCATGATCCTGAAGCTTCTCCAGGTACTCGGCGTACGCGCCATGCGCCACCCTGCGAGAATACTTCTCCTTGAAGGAGCCAACGGCCCGTCCTCTTGCATGCGCCAGAACACTTTGATACGCGTCATGAAGCTTGTGGTTGCAAAATGGGCATCGATAACCGCCGTCCCAAGTCCTAATACGCCTGTTATGCATTCCCGCATAAAGCTCCCTCAGGATTTGCCTCTTGTACCTCCTCTGGCCATCTTCATCCTCGCTGTCCACATCGTCAGACATCACCTATACAAATAGTAAAAAAAATGTTGCGTCAAATTAATGTTTACAAACTAATCTCTAGCGAACATTTGGCAGTTGCCAAAATTTGGCATCAAATCAATGTTTACATGCCGTGAAGTAGGATTAGGAATTTATGGCTATTTTTTTATACATATCTAGAGATTATGGTTTGATTTTTAAGCACAGTCGTCTATGTACAGACCAATCTTGAAGAAAATAATGGCACAAACATATATGTAGGTCATTCAAAATCAATTGTCAAGTCCCGGCTAGGAATTATTAGCACGAACACTAACCCTAGTCAGATTACTAGCAGAAATCATTTGCACAGATGAAACAACTAATCACTTATCACTTGTACCATTCAAAAAATCAATACACTACACGGATCTAACGAAACTTACTCAGATTTCATGGATTGGGAGAACATAACCATAGGATTTCTATTCCAAAAAGGGGGAGGCAGGAGTAACCAGAGAAACCCTAGGATCTATTTGACAAATAAATGGGTATAGATGACTAACCAGTTGTCCGTCGTCGTCGGAGTCGTCGCTGGAGTGGTCGTCGGAGTCGTCGCCGGGGTCGTCGCCCGAGTCGTCACCGGAGTCGGTGTGGACCTCCGCCTCCGGCTGTGGAAGCTCGACGCCGTCGACGACATCAGGGTGCAGCGATACCTCGGCGGCGGTGACGTCAACCTCTGTCTCCATCTCCACGCCGTGCTCCGGTGCTTCAGCAGCCCCGGCGTCGCCACTCCCTCCGATGGGGCGCTTCGGTGGCATCCTCATACACTGACGGCTTTGAGGACTGAGAGCGGCGTCGAGGATGCAAGCGAAGAGAGAGGATTGTGTGTGTGGCGAGGATGGGGGGTGCGGCCGCTCGGGCGCGCAATTAATATGGAGTAGTGGGAAAGAGGCAGGCGGCGGTCAAACCGCTGGCTCACCTCCCGGTGAGCCTGCGCACCAGACTGCTGGCATGCCTACCGTCGTTTCACACAGCTACTCGCACGCCTCCCGATGACACTACGCAGCGAGCACGCCTCCCGTCAATTCACACACCTGCACGCACGCCTCCCGGTCTGCTTGCGCGGCGGACTGCTCGCATGCGTCCCGTCAACTCACGCCTGCTCGCATGGCACACGGGTCGCGTGGCAGCACGTATATTGTTTTTCTATTTGGATGATTAATGCTGCCGCTTTATTGCTTAACCGAAGCATGGCACGTATCCATTGTTGGTCTAACGCTCACGGTTCGAATAAATAATCCGTTTGGGATATTGATTCCCAATTATTAATAATCTCCCGTTTGTAAGAAGATAAAGATTACATCAAAACTGGTCTCAAATTTGACAAAAAAAAGTATAATGCCACTTTGTATTGGTGTCCATATGACAACACGATAAGTTTCATGAATTTCAAATAAGTTTTGGATGTACTAGAATTCAAAAATCAAGATTCTCAATGTTTGAAATTTCTTGCACGGGGAGTAAACATGCACCCAGTGAGACACATGTGTTTTTGCAATCCATTTAGGTGCACTGTCACGTGTGCATGTAGCTCAAATTTGATTTTTGCACATTATACCCCTAGAAAATCAATCAATGTACTAAAACATCTTAATGAGCTCTGTTTTTTTTAATTAAAACGTCTCTCCTTTGGTAACATATGTTCACCGCGGGATAATTAAACATGCATCGTAGTTGCGGTGGATTCGCGGTGTGTGTGTGTGTGTGTGTCTGGGGGGTGGCGGGTGGCTCGCAGTACACTACGAGTCGTGAGCCACCATGTGGGTTGGCCATTTTGTGAGGCAGGTGCCACATCAGAGTCGTGAATTCATTATTTAAAACATTACACAACCCTTTCATACATACATGTTTTGGCCACATGCAGTCGATGGTTGTCCTACACGACAATCGATACTCGCGTGTGACGCTTTCTATGGGCCCCTGAGGTCGTCGTCCATCACTTTGACGAACAACCGGCAGTGAGGTTAATTTGACCAGCAAGGTAGAATCTTTTTTGTTTGTGTTATGGTGGGAGTATATATATAGTATGTGTCGATGAGGTGGGAGGGGACTAGCATATATACTATACGTACACGTCCGTGAACAAGTACACCTCACTCAGTGTCGGGACTTTTCAGTTTTCGAGGCACGTGCCACATCAAAGTTGTGAAATTGGCTATTCAAACAACACACAACACCTCTTTGGGCCACATGCATGCAGGTCGTCGTCCATTGATGAGTGCAAAGAAAGAACCGCTAAGATGCGCGGTAAAAAAGATTGGTTCATAAAAACGTGCTCTTCTAGTTTCCGTGAGAATAATGATGAAGATCTTAAAGTGATTGATGTGACTCCTATTGAATCTTTGTTTTCCAACATAAATCTTGATAAAGATGGGACTGGAGATGAGTCAACTTTAGTTAGAAGGCGTCCCAATGATTCAGAATTTTTAGATCTTGATGCAAAAATTGATAAAAGTAGGATTGGAGAGGTCAAAACTTTAGATAGCAATGAACCCACTATTTTGGATTTCAAGGACTTTAATTATGATAATTCCTCTTTAATAGATTGTATTTCCTTGTTGCAATCCATGTTGAATTCTCCTCGTGCTTATAATCAGAACAAAGCTTTTACTAAACATATCGTTGATGCTATGATGCAATCTTATGAAGAAAAGCTTAATTTGGAAGTTTCTATTACTAGAAAACTTTATGATGAGTGGGAACCTACTATTACAATTAAGATTAAATATTATGAATGCTATGCTTTGTGTGATTTGGGTGCTAGTGTTTCCATGATTCCGAAAACTTTATGTGATGTGTTAGGTTTCCGTGAATTTGATGATTGTTCCTTAAATTTGCATCTTGCGGACTCCACTATTAAGAAACCTATGGGAATAATTAATGATGTTCTTATTGTTGCGAATAGGAATTATGTGCCCCTAGATTTCATTGTTCTTGATATAGATTGCAATCCTACATGTCCTATTATTCTTGGTAGACCTTTCCTTAGAACGATTGGTGCAATTATTGATATGAAAGAAGGAAATATTAGATTCCAATTTCCATTAAGGAAAGGAATGTAACACTTCCCTAAAAAGAAAATTAAATTGCCTTATGAACCTATTATGAGAGCCACGTATGGATTGCATGCCAAAGATGATAATACTTAGATCTATTCGTGTTTTATTCCTAGCTAAGGGCGTTAAACAATAGCGCTTGTTGGGAGGCAACCCAATTTTATTTTTCTTTTTTCTTTTTAGGTTCTGTTTTGCAATAAATATTTCATCTAGCCTCTGGTTAGGTGTGGGTTTGTGTTTTAATTAGTGTTTGTGCCAAGTAAGACCTTTGGGATGGCTTACGGTGATAGTTGATTTGATCCTGCTGAAAAACAGAAACTTTTGCGTCCAGTCCCAGAATTTTTTAAATTCACTGGAGAATGTAATAACTCTGAATTTTTTACACAAGATTTATATACGAATTTCCTATATTTTCCTAAGTTTTCAGAATTTTTGGAGTTATATAAGTATTAGAACAATTCAGATCTTCGCAGACTGTTCTGTTTTTTGACAGATTCTGTTTTTTATGTGTTGTTTGCTTATTTTGATGAATCTATGGCTAGTATCGGGGGGTATGAACCATGGAAAAGTTGTAATACAGTAGATATTACACCAATATAAATAAAGAATGAGTTCACAACAGTACAAAAAGTGGTGATTTATTTTCTTATACTAATGGAGCTTATGAGAATTTCTGTTGAGTTTTGTGTTGTGAAGTTTTCAAGTTTTGGGTAAGGATTTGATGGACTATGGAATAAGGAGTGGCAAGAGCCTAAGCTTTGGGATGCCCAAGGCACCCCAAGGTAATATTAAAGGATGTCAAAAAGCCTAAGCTTGGGGATGCCCCGGGAAGGCATCCCCTCTTTCGTCTTCGTCTATCGGTAACTTTACTAGAGGCTATATTTTTATTCACCACATCATATGTGTTTTGCTTGGAGCGTCTTGTATGATTTGAGTCTTTGCTTTTTAGTTTGCCACAATCATCCTTGCTGTACACACCTTTTGAGAGAGTCACGCATGAATCGTGATTTATTAGAATGCTCTATGTGCTTCACTTATATTTTTTGAGCTAGGCAAATTTGCTCTAGTGCTTCACTTATATCTTTTTAGAGCACGGCGGTTATTTTATTTTATAGAAATTGATGAACTCTCGCACTTCACTTATATTATTTTGAGAGTCTTTCTAAACAGCATGGTAATTTTCTTTGGTTATAAAACTAGTCCTAATATGATAGGCATCCAAGAGGGATATAATAAAAACTTTCATATATAGTGCATTGAATACTATGAGAAGTTTGATTCCTTATGATTGTTTTGAGATATGAAGATGGTGATATTAGAGTCATGCTAGTGAATAGTTGTGAATTTGATAAATACTTGTGTTAAAGTTTGTGAGTCCCGTAGCATGCACGTATGGTGAACCGTTATGTGATGAAGTCGGAGCATGATTTATTTTTTGATTGTCTTCCTTATGAGTGGCGGTCGGGGACGAGTGATGGTCTTTTACTACGAATCTATCCCCCTAGGAGCATGTGTGTAGTACTTTGTTTCGATGACTAATAAATTTTTGCAATAAGTATATGAGTACTTTATGACTAATGTTGAGTCCATGGACTATACACACTCTCACCTCTCCGCCATTGCTAGCCTCTCTTGTACCGCGCAACTTTCGCCGGTGCCATAAACCCACCACATATCCTTCCTCAAAACAACCACCATACCTACCTATTATGGCATTTTCATAGCCGTTCCGAGATATATTGCCATGCAACTTTCCACCGTTCCGTTATTATGACACGCTTCATCATTGTCATATTGCTTTGCATGATCATGTAGTTGACATCGTATTTGTGGCAAAGCCACCGTTCATCATATTTTTATACATGTCGCTCTTGATTCATTGCACATCCTGGTACACCACCGGAGGCATTCATATAGAGTCATATCTTGTTCTAGCATCGAGTTGTAAATTTTGAGTTGTAAGTAAATAAAGGTGTGATGGTCTTCATTATTAGAACATTGTCCCATGTGAGGAAAGGATGATGGAGACTATGATTCCCCCACAAGTCGGGATGAGACTCCGGACAAAAAAAAAAGAAGAGGCCAAAAAATGAAAGAAGGCCTATAAAAAAATGAGAGAAAAGAGAGAAGGGACAATGTTACTATCCTCTTTGCCACACTTGTGCTTCAAAGTAGCACCATGATCTTCATGATAGAGTGTCTCCTATGATATCACTTTCATATACTAGTGGGAATTCTTCATTATAGAACTTGGCTTGTATATTCCAATGATGGGCTTCCTCAAATTGCCCTAGGTCTTCGTGAGCAAGCAAGTTGGATGCACACCCACTTAGTTTTCTTTTTGAACTTTCATAAACTTATAGCTCTAGTGCATCCGTTGCATGGCAATCCCTACTCACTCACATTGATATCTATTAATGGGCATCTCCATAGCCCGTTGATACGCCTAGTTGATGTGAGACTATCTCCTCTTTTTTGTCTTCTCCACAACCACCGTCTATTCCACCTATAGTGCTATGTCCATGGCTCACGCTCATGTATTGCGTGAAAGTTGAAAAAGTTTGAGAACATCAAAAGTATGAAACAATTGCTTGGCTTGTCATCGGGGTTGTGCATGATTTAAATATTTTGTGTGATGAAGATGAAGCATAGCCAGACCATATGATTTTGTAGGGATAAGCTTTCTTTGGCCATGTTATTTTGAGAAGACATAATTATTTTGTTAGTATGCTTGAAGTATTATTGTTTTTATGTCAATATTAAACTTTTGTTTTGAATCTTACGGATCTGAACATTCATGCCACAATAAAGAGAATTACACGGATAAATATGTTAGGTAGCATTCCACATCAAAAATTCTGTTTTTATCATTTACCTACTCGAGGACGAGCAGGAATTAAGCTTGGGGATGCTTGATACGTCTCCAACGTATCTATAATTTTTGATTGTTTCATGCTATTATATTATCTGTTTTGGATGTTTTATATGCATTAATATGCTATTTTATATGATTTTTGGGACTAACCTATTAACCTAGAGCCAGTGCCAGTTTATGTTTTTTCCTTGTTTAGAGTTTTACAGAAAAGGAATACCAAACGGAGTCCAAACGGAATAAAACTTTCGCGATGATTTTTCTTGGACCAGAAGACACCCAGGAGACTTGGAGTGCAAGTCGGAAGAGCCGCGAGGCGGCCACAAGGGTGGAGGGTGCGCCCAGGGGGGTAGGGCGCGCCCCCCGACCTTGTGGGCCCCTCGTAGCCCCTCTGACCTAGATCTTTTGCCTATATATACTCTTATACCCCAAAAACATCCAGGGGAGAAACAAAACCACTTTTCCACTGCCGCAACCTTCTGTACCCATGAGATCCCATCTTGGGGCCTTTTCCGGCATCCTGCCGGAGGGGGATTCGATCACGGAGGGCTTCTACATCAACACCATTGCCTCTCCGATGAAGCGTGAGTAGTTTACTTCAGACCTACGGGTCCATAGCTAGTAGCTAGATGGCTTCTTCTCTCTCTTTGATTCTCAATACAAAGTTATCCTCGATGTTCTTGGAGATCTATTCGATGTAATACTCTTTTGCGGTGTGTTTGCCGAGATCCGATGAATTATGGATTTATGATCAGCTTATCTATGAATATTATTTGAATCTTCTCTGAATTCTTATATGCATGATTTGATATCTTTGCAAGTCTCTTCGAACTATCGATTTGGTTTGGCCAACTAGATTGGTTTTTCTTGCAATGGGAGAAGTCCTTAGCTTTGGGTTCAATCTTGCGGTGTACTTTCCCAGTGACAGTAGGGGCAGCAAGGCACGTATTGTATTGTTGCCATCAAGGATAAAAAGATGGGGTTTTCATCATATTGCTTGAGTTTATCCCGCTACATCATGTCATCTTACTTAATGCATTACACTATTCTTATGAACTTAATACTCTAGATGCAGGCAGGATTCAGTCGATGTGTGGAGTAATAGTAGTAGATGCAGAATCGTTTCGGTCTACTTGACACGGACGTGATGCCTATATTCATGATCATTACCTTAGATATCGTCATAACTTTGCGCTTTTCTATCAATTGCTCGACAGTAATTTATTTACCCACCGTAATAATTTCTATCTTGAGAGAAGCCTCTAGTGAAACCTATGGCCCCCGGGTCTATTTTCCATCATATAAGTTTCTGATCTATAATTTCCTTTTCCTATTTCTTTTACTTTGCAATCTTTACTTTCCGTTCCATAAACCAAAAATACCAAAAATATTACTTTACCGTTTATCATCTCTATCAGATCTCACGTTGCAAACAACCGTTAAGGGATTGACAACCCCTTTATCACGTTGGGTGCAAGGTTGGTGTTTGTTTGTGCAGGTATTCGGTGACTTGAGCGTTGTCTCCTACTGGATTGATACCTTGGTTCTCAAAAGCTGAGGGAAATACTTACTCTACTTTGCTGCATCACCCTTTCCTCTTCAAGGGAAAAACCAACGCAAGCTCAAGAAGTAGCAGCTACTTGCGTGATTATTGGCGAGCTAGCCCATCTCCAGGGTCGCATGGACGGCCATCACTTTGACCAACAACAAGAGAGAGGTTGTACGACCAAGGTGGATTATTCTTGGTCCATTTTATGATCCATATTGGTGAGATGCCTCTCTGGCCCGCCGACTGAAAGTGGGTGTGTGTGTGGGGGGGGGGGGACGATACTTCGCACTTTGCTAGGTGAACCTCCATGGGGGGGGGGCATGCATTCATAGCTTAGGATTCCCTTCCTGTCGACACGAGGTGGGGGGGGGGCAAGCAATACCGTGGCTTTGCGAGATAGGTGCCACATCGAAGTTGCATTTGGTATTTGAACATCAAACCACCCTTTTCATACATATATTTGGTCCACATGCAAGTGTGTTCGTGTTCTGACCCACTCCCGCGTCATTTTTCGCCAAATTTATGAACATTAGACAAGTCGGATGATGCAACAGACACAGTTCACTCACACTAACCGAGTGCCACGCCGGTGCCCCTGTCACGCACATCCGCACAGTACATTGGGCTCCACGAGGCTTCCCCTCTAAAAAATATCTACCCGCCTACAGCTTTTTTCTGTTTGATAACACACGGTTATTATGTTTCGACCGTGTGTGATGTTTCTTGTTCCCGCTCCCGCCTGCATCCCTCGAAAATATCTGCCCGCCTCGAGGGTTTTTTCTGTTTCATAACACACGGTTGTTATCTTTGGACCGTGTGCGATGCACCATCATCCAAATTTTCAATAGCCCTGGCATTTCACTCCCGCGTTTGACTCCCGCGTAGTAAAATTTTCAGTAGCCGCGTCATTTCCTCAAACACACCCCCCGCCCCCCTCCACACACACACAGACACCAAAACCTCCTCGGGCGCGCACGCGCGCACCCACACACACACACACCCCCTCCCTCGCTCGAAACCCTAGCAAGGTCGCCGCCACCGCCGCAAGGCCTCCATTGTCAACATCTGCCGGTTTGCCCGTGCAGCTTACCAACCGATCTCCATACCCAGGCCGCCCTGAGTTTCTTAGATGATGCCTGCCAAACGCCCCCTTTCCCACAGATCCCCATCCCCATCCCCCACTCCAGAGCGTCGCAGCCTAAGCCCGGCTACGCTTCCCGTCGAGCTCGAGGAGCGACTGGCCCAAAAGAGGTGTATTGCGGTCTCTTTGCCCGACGTCGCCGAGGAAGGTGACGACCATTACTGGCCGCAGGCACTCAATTAGAGGGCTAGAGTATGCGGGTATGTCACGGACGCCGGCTACGACATCACGGTCATCGACAGCGATGGCCTGAGGCGGGATATGTCACAGGTTAAGTGGCCCACCCCCAACCCCTCGGGTTCAACTGCCGTCGATCTCATCCATGGCCCCGCCGCTGATCTCCTCTGGCTCGCTGTCAAGAATTTGCCATCCTACATCGCCATCGAGCCCCTTTTGTCATTTCTGAAGGACATGTTCTGCGACGCTGGCTTGGGATCCACAGCTTCCAAGTCAGACCTCATCGACGGTGACCACGAGGAGGGCACCCTCTCCGGCTCTTCCAAGGGGAAAGAGCCCATCTGCTCTTCCAAGGGGAAAGAGCCTGTCTGCGACATCAGGGAGGGCACCCTACAGCCGTGCTCTTCCAAGGGCAAGGAGCCCATCTGCGACAACATGGAGCGCATCCAGGGTCCGTGCTCTTCCCACAGGAATGAGCCCATCTGTGACAAGTGAGGAAACCCATCGAGTCCCTTTTGTAGTGTAGTGAGAATATGTCCAGTTTTAATTGCTATATTTGGTTGTTTGCAGTATGCCTTATTTATTTTAGTTGTTCATAATGTGATGGTCTATATGTGCAATTATTTACTGTGCAGTACATTTCATCAATCCAGTTTTAAACATACCGATAGGAATGCATATATTTGCTTGTTGTTAAGCCTGTTATAGCTAGCATATGCCTCTTTTAAAGTTTTTTGATTGTTCGGTTGTTTGTAGTTAGCATATGTCCAGTTTCAAATGCTATCTTTGTTTGTTCGTAGTATGGCTTGTTTATTCCAGTTATTGACAACATGATGTTCTATATGTGCAAGTATGAACTGTGCAGTTCAATTTCATCAATACCAGTTTCAATAATACCACTATGAATGACTACAATTGGTTGCTGCATCTTGTAGTTAACACGCCTTTCCATTTTTATTTAACAATAACCAGTGTACTTAGACCGGCACAATACCAGTTTGAATGACTATGTTTGCTTGTTGTTAAATGTTAGGCCTGTTGCAGTTAACACACCTTTCCACTTGTTTTGCTTTACTAGCGTGCTTAAACCTGCACACTGAAGCTATCTTTTGGAGATTATTTTGTCTGCCATGGATATATTTGGCTGATGTTTAGCCTGTTGTGCTTAACATGCCTCTCGATGTACCTACACAAGACAATTTTGGGAACGACTGTTGTTTTCCATCGAGGTTAGTTTCATCCCATGGCTTATATATACTCACTGTTCAGGATATCAGTAGCTGGTACCATATAGGCCGGGGGCTGATAAGGGACTAATCGATGAATCGGACTTTTAACTGAATATATCTGTAACCCATTTATCGTTAGGTTAACTAGGGCCGTATGTAATATATCTGAGGCTACATAGCAACATGCACTGTACTTAATGTCTAAATATGCAATCCTAGGCTACATAGCAACAAGGAAGAGTGTTACCTTAATGTTCTGATGATGTCTAGATATATGTAGAAGAGCAGCAACAACAACAACAACAACATAGCCCTGTTTGGATACTCAACTTAGCTAGAGGTTAGAGTTAGTTTCTAGCTCATGACTAACCCTAAACTAACTCCATCCGAAGAGGTGTTTGGATGACAGTGTTAGATTGACAATAAATGCACTAGGAGAACTAGCTCCAATTAGCACCTCTTGGGTTGGATAGTTTTTTTGGGTGGGTTAGATGCAACTAGCTCAAACTAGCCCTCATGTTTGGATATACTTTAGGGCTATTTGAGCTTGAACTAGCTCAAACTAACTCTAACCCATGGATACAGCAACAGTTAATCAGCCGATAATTTGTAAGAATGCAATAAACTCCTTTCGGCCCATAATATAAGATGTTAATTCATCTAATATGTGAGTATATTGGATGTTATAAGATATTATAAAAGAGTGTTGTACTACATCATTGTGCAATTGCTGTTTAGCTTCTAATATTAACTTGGTGCTTTTAGGTACATATGTCATTGGTAAAGATCCGCACTTCGACCCTTTCTGTGTATGGGGCAATGAGATATCAATGAACCAGCATCAAGTGAGGAACCTGTTAAAGATTGTTAGTAAAATGGGTCAAAAGATCGCAATTAAACTATTTGTTTGCACTTTATCCAAGACAACAGCGAACTACAGGATGGTAAGTAAGAACTCTGCAGCCTTCTTTTTACTGCCCATAATGAGTTGTGTTAGATGACAATGTCTGAATCTTTTTCCTTTGCAGTGGTTTCCAAAGCAGTTTACTCAAGATTACCTCTCAAACTACATGATTGGTGGGCACGCAAAGGTTAAAGTATTTCTACCAGAACGCGATGATTATCTAGATGTTTTCATGAAGACCGTGAAGGATGGGCGGTCGGCCATCACAAGGGGTTGGACTAGAGTCGTGCGTGCCTTCTGCATGGAGGAGGGCACAATATGGGCATTCCACTTCACCTTGTTCAGCAACCAGAATGTATTTTGCCTCTTTCTTTACCGTCTTTAATAGTACAAGTATACAATTGTGGTTCATAATTCTTTATTTGGTTCTTATGTAATTCTTGAACATATGTACGTATGAATCGAATAATGCATTGGTTGTTTGAACCTGATGGATATGAATAAAGCTATAGCATACATTCAAATTCAAATCCGGTACAATTTGAAATAGCAGCAATTAAATTACGGTGAAATTACGCTCTGGAGGTCGTTACGGCACACACGGTTGGTAAAACACAAACGTTTGCGATATACACCATAATCCGACACGGTTCACAAAGAGGAAACATGTGCAAGCATGCACATAGTTGCCGTTTGCAAAGCGTGTGCAATGTCAGACAATATCACAAACGGTGCGGGCAAACTAAACGTTTGTGATAGTTGCCTTACCGTACACAATTCACAACCATGAACTGTATCTGATGTGGTATGCATCGTAAACGTTGGACCACAGAATAGCGTGTGCGATAGTTTTCGTGTACGACGATGTTACGACGGTCCGACATTTCGTAATCCTGTCCGACACTCGTTCAACGATTAGCTAATCTTCTTAATTAGTTATCGCATACGGTTTGGGAAAAGCGAATGTGTGTGATTGTCTGCTTATCATACACGTTCTATAATAGTGAACCGTTTGTGATGGGCCGCGCATCGTAAATGTAATACCACAGAATACCGACTGCGATGGCAATGCGAGCACAAACGAGTAGCGAATACTGTATATGCATCAAGGCTCCCTATCCCTGACGGTTTCTGGGTCGTGTGGGAAGGACCCCCCCTATCGCCCACACTCACTAGGCGATGGTTCCAAACGCCGTCGCGGAAAGGGGTTAAAAACCGTTTGTATAGCACCTCGCTGTACCAGTGCCTAGCCGTACGTATGCGCGAATAGGCGTTCAAGACCCCGCCCGTATGTACGTATGTTGTACGTACGTGTACACGGTTTAGAAGGGACTGCCTGAACTGCTACGTCGGGGGCTCTACTACTACACATGCCGCTGCTTGCTCGGCCACGGTCCATCGTTGCAGAGAGACCGACCGACCAGTATGTACGTACATGTTCGCGATCAGACAGAAATACTACGTACGCTTCGACCGGGTAGGTCCCAGCCGTCAGGGAGGATAAGGAGGCACTCCCTTGCATGCGAAGATATATGTGGTGGGTCCCAGCTGTCAGGGGGAGGAATCATTTTTTTGCGCGTAATAAGGAGGCACTTCCTTGCGTGCGAAGATGTAGCTGATGGGTCCAGCTGTCAGCCTCACCGTGTATAGTCATCTTCTGATGGCTATCGTTCATTGACAATGTTGACGATGCCGCGCGGAGAGCACCAAGGCGGTGGACGACGGTGAGGCCTGGTAAGGGAACGATGCGGAGCCGAGGAAGACGAGGCAGTGGATGCCCACACGGAGGGGAGTACAAGGGTTCACTGGTTCCACTGCGGTGTGAGGCCGCCGTCACCGGAGAATAACACAGGGTGTGGGTGAGTAGAGGGAAGGACTGGCCGGCAGTGGGATTAGGGTGGGGCGGTGAGGCCTGCATGGCAGCACTGCCGCCCACGGGAGGCAGGAGCAGGTGGTCCCGCCGGCACTGGTTTGGGCGGCTGGACGAAGAAGATCAGAGGTTGAAGAAGCAGCACGGCTGTTGGATTGACATCCAACGGTCCAGCTGCTAGAATCATTTGTTGACTAAGTTGACAAAGCCCTGCGTACGCGTCAGCTTAGTAGGCCCACAAGTCAGCGTAATAAGGAGGCACTTGCTTGTGTGGGTCCCTACTGTCAGCCTCTCCATTTACATCCCTCTTTCGATGACTGTCGTTTGTTGACCATGTTAACCATGGTGCGCCGAGAGCACCAACATGGTGGACAACGACGAGGCCCAGGAAGGGAATGACCCGGAGCCGGCGAAGCCACATCAGTGGATGCCCATGCTGAGGTGAGTACGAGGGCTGACTGGTCGGTTGAGGGGTGAGGCTGCCGTCGCCGGAAAATAACAGGAGGTGGGGGTGGGTAGAGGGATGGCCTAGCCAGCGGTGGGAGTAGGGTGGGCTGGTGAGGCCTGCGCGGCAGCAAAGCCGGCCATGGAAGGAGGGAGCAGGCAGTCCCACCGGCGCTGGTTTGAGCGGCTGGAGCAGGAAGAGCAGAGATTGAAGAAGCACGACGGCCGTTGGATGGACATCCAACAGTCACTGATCTCGTGTGTTGACTAAGTTGACACGGCCTTGCGTGCGCGTCAACCTTTTTTTGGGAAAGCGTACGCGTCAACCTATGTTGGCGCACAAGTCAGCCTCAAATCTGTGGAAAACAGCATACAACCCATCTGCCATTATTTCTAATAATTTATAGCCCATTTACTAATTCTTAAGGATTTTTTGGAGCCCATATTCTTTTTGTTAGCATTACAGCCCATATTTTGTTAGCCTGCCTGCGCCGATGCATGCCGACCCAGTAGCTTTCGTGCACGCCAGCCGCCACGGACGCAGCGACGGTCACTGCCTGCATGCGCCGATGCGTGTCTCCTCAATTTAGAACATCGTTTGATCCTTTTCGATCCACTCGCATCTGCACCTGTTTTGCTACGACAAATAAATTGAACAATATTTTTTATTATTTTTGGCTGCATGCACTAGGTGGCTACATATCTTAATTCTTTGTGGCTTCCTCGACGTGGTGGTGGCTTGTGTAGCTATGCATGCACTAGGTGCTTACGAACAAAGCCAGCTCTCTCAAAAAACAATCAATAATTCAAAAAAAAGTAGAAACTAGCAAGAACTTAATAATATGATAGATAGAAAACTTAATAATAGAACTTAATAACATAACATAGATAGGGCCAACAAGCCCAGAGCACAATCATATAGTTCAATTACAACTTAATAACATAACATAGATTCATAAAGAAAAAGAAGAAAAGATAGATGGTTCTAAACCCTAGCCGCCACCTTCTCCACCTCGCTCCTCCGGGCGCCCTTCACTGCTCCTCCGGGGTGTTGTTGATGGGGTACGGCAGAGTGTGCATGCACGATGCGGTGGGGAAGATGTTGCTGTACTCCGTGAAGATGTTGTGGGTGGTGAAAGCGATGAACTCGCAGCCACACCAAAACACGCGGCCGAGGAGGTAGAAGGCATAGAAGGGGTTGGTGAGGTGGGAAAGGATAGCAACCACCACCCTATTTTGGATGACCTCCTCGACGCGGAACATCGTTGGAGATCCCCGTGGGAGGTGGCGGTAGCCGGCCGCGAGGAAGAACTCGGTGAAGCCCTTGCGGTCCTCCACCTTGATATCGCCCACACACGTAGTGTACGCTTAACGTACGCCCCGGCAGGGTAGAGCCTATCTGGCACGGTGGGTTGGAAGCGGTAGGTTGGTCCGGTGTACTGCATGGCTGAGGGATGTGAAGAAGAAGGAGAAGGGGTCGAAGAAGATGGGGTCGAAGAATAAGAAGGGCAGATGGCAGAGGATGGGAGATAGATGAGGGATGTGAGAGGAAGGTGGATTAAATAGCCGTAGTGCGACGTGTTATTTCGTCGTGGCAGTAATGGTGTCAAATATGAACTAGCTCGTTTTCACACCCACCGCGGCATCGGGAACTCAATCTCTGTAGGAGCAATCAAAACAAGGGTCAAGCAAAAAAAAAAAACAGAGCCAATGCGACGGCCCAACCAGAGCTTGGTTTCATTTTGGGCCCAATAACTACGATTTTTTCGCGGAGTCAATGGTGGGCGAGCACAACCAATGGGAGAATATCTCGCGGATCGCCCCACGATCCAACAATGCGGAGCCGTCCATCTGATCAAACGGCCCGGAGCCTGCACGCAGCCAGCCCTTCTAGAAGACCACATCTGAGGGTTGTCGCTTGGCGCTAGTGTATGATCGGACGGCTGATGTTCGGAGCTAGGGTTAGGCAAAACCCCGCGGGGTTTAGAGGGGTTTTGAGCTGGTCAACGGGGTTATCTAGGCTTTGACTGAACATAACTAATTTAAAAAATATATAAAAAATATGAAACCTTCGCCGTTTGTCGTTTTATAAGACACACTAACGAGGAAAAATACTAAACTTGGTATACGGAAATTTTCAAAAAAAAATTAGGTGGCACGATCAAGGCCAAATGAGCACCCTTAATTTAAAAAAAATAAAAAAAATATAAAACCTGCGCACAATGTTGTCTTATGTGACATGTTACCAACCAAAAATCATAAACTTGGTCTATGGACATTTTCATGAAAAACCTTCACACATATGAGCTATCACGTACAACGTTGCAGAGAGTTCAAGGAGAGGAGGTAGGGTTCCCTTAGGTTTTTGAAAAATAAAAAAAATCAAAAATTCACCAAAGCTTGATTTCAACGTGAATAAGAAGGATCTGAACTTAGTTTTCCATTTTCATATTTTAAACGTGTTTTTTTAATGGTTTTCTATTAAAGCATAATTTTTTCAAAAAAAAGTAAAAATATGAAGATTAATTCAATAAATAGTGAGACTTCGAATCTACACTATATAGATTGAATAGGTGTTAATAAAAAATATTTGGCTCATTTGGAGTAGGTCCAAAAAAAACTTGATTACAAATGGAGCTCATTTGGAGCACATTTCTCATGACTATAAGTTTTACCACGCAAAAGAGATCGGATTGATCACCTAACATTTATAATAGTTCAGCAAACTTTGCAACATCACACCACAGGGCAATGGACTTCAAGTGTTGGTTCAAATTCAAATTGGAATATTTGATCTGTTATTGGAATACATGATCAAATGATGGACTATTTTCATTCAAATGTTGTTTTTTGCTCTGTTATTGGAATATTTGATCAAATGATGGACTATTTGCTCTTTTTGCTTATTCTTTGCAGCATGTCTGGTCAGTGAAGCAACACTGAAGTAGCATGTGTGATCATTGCAGCACCTAAACTCATAGCTCACAACATCTAAACAGAACATACCATACACCACAGGCAAATTTAAGGACAGACAAATATAGATAGCATAATACATTACTACCATAGATCACACACAAAGTTTAGATACCACCACACAAAGTTTACCAAACAGCCACATTCAGTTTACCAAAAGTAAAAGATAAAACATGATCACATCATCATATCACACCAGAGTCAGGGTCTTCGCGAGGGCAGCATGCTGCCCCTTGATCTTGTAGTCCTCCCCGCAAATCGCTACATCCTCTGCATGAGGCACAAGGTGATCGAAGCGGCCATCCTTTGGCTTTGGCTTGGTGGTGTAGTAGGGGCAGTGACACTTCTTGATCTTGCGGTTGTAGAAGGAAGCAACTCCCTTGGCCTTAATCTTCTCCACCTCCTTCGCTGTGAAGGACGCAACGTTGCCGTTGTACACATCTTCTCCAGACTCATACTGCACACATGAATGAATTACATTAATACATTATAGATTCATATACACCATGTCAAAGGAACTAAATGAACAATCTAAATGTCAAGTAGGCTTACCTCATATTCTTCGTCCAGTAAGGCCCAGCTTCCTCTTATTCCCCACAGAATCATCCTCCTGAATATACAATTACATCCATTACTAGTAAATACAGAAGCCAACCGATAATTTAGATATGCACACATGACACATTGATCATATTATCCATACTATGATCCTATTTGCATTTTCCATTGTCATGCACACACATTGAACAACAAAGCTAATATAACTACATATTGTGGACAAATTTATATACTGATGAATCAAGTAAGTTCTTAATCAATTGATAGGTACATCAAAATTAATGCATTCCATTTGGGCATATGACATTCAAAACACCAATCTGTGTAGCATTCAAAAACAAATCTAAGCATACATGTCTGTAGCATTCAAAACCCCAATCTGTGTAGCATTCAAAAACAAATCTAATAATCCCGTGTAGCATTTAAGCACAGAGATCCCTATCTCTCATTAAGATCTGTCTAGCATTTTTGCAACGAATGTAATCCAAAAAAAACCATACAAAAAACCCCCATCCCCCCATATAGAAAACCCCATCCCTCAAACCAAGTACTCTAACCATCTGTACTACCCTATGAATCACAATCCAACCAATGAAACTAACTATACAATCTAAATAGGAATATTGCAACTAGGGTACAAGCAAATGGAAGTACCTCCTGTACCACCTTCTCCTCGCCAGGCTGCGCATCTGGATGGACTGCGCCGCTCGACGCCGTCACCTTCAGCTCCGGCAGCACCCAGGCGGAGCCCGCCACCTCCTTCTCCACATCCACAGCCGCGACAGCGGTTGTGAGTTTCCCCGCACCACCGTGGACGCCGCCAACATCCTGCACTGCATCTGCCGCAGTTACCGCGCCCTGCAGATCTCCGGCCGCTGAGCCGGTGTCGCCATGAGCGTCCGCCGTCGGTATGAGGGAGGCGATGAAGGTGAGGAAGAGGATGCGGTGGGGGAGAGCGAGACGGTGCGGTGGAGGAGAGCGAGACGACGCGGTAGGGGGAAGGGAGACGATGCGGCAGGGAGGGGATTTGGGGAAAAATGGTAGGGGCGATGCGCCCGAAGGTGGTTCCCCCTCTTATACAATGGGACGTTTTTGGCATGTTCCATGGACACGTGCTACCCCATGACCGCGGTCAGTTGCATGCACGCCTACGCGGCCCCACTCATCAGAGTTAACGGTCAAAGCACTGACCCGACGGCATCCACCATTTGTGACCATTTCTGAGGGTTTCAGACAAGGGAGTGGGGAAAAGTGAGCAAATGCTAAGAGCGTGGGGATGAATGAGTATGGCTAAGGAACCAGGGGCACAGATGTAAAAAACCCTAAAATAAAAGCTGGCTAGACAGGCCAGAGTGCCCCGCACAGCCCAGTTGACACCCTACTTCTGTCTCAAAAACAAAAAGAACTGGGAGAGCTGCTGGGTCCTTGGTGTCAGCCGCTCGTTGTGCAATTCTCTCATTTATTGACTATGTTGATAATGGCATGGGACCCAGATGTCAGAAACCCATTAGGAGGAACCATTTTTTGGCTTGAAATAAGGAGGCACTTGCTTGCGTACTGCCATGACCCTGGTGGGTCCCTGCTGTCATCCTCTCCACGTACAATCATCTCCTGATTGTGTACGCATCAACCTAGTAGGCCCACAAGTCAGCCTCTAAACCAGTGGCGGACAAATACAGCTCATTTAAAAAAATAACATCCCATTCCATACGTTCAAACGGAAGGTTCAACATTCAGAGCAAAGTAACACGTCTGATCCAGATATAGAGTACTGAACTTCCATGTTGACAACCATCATAGCCAAGTTAACTATCTACTCCCACTAATACTCTAGTAGTGTACAAGTACTGACTTACTCTTAGCTAACTAGACGATGCCGGCCGCCATCTGCGGTACACGCTACATGCCGGCACCAACATCCTCCTCCTCGCCTTGGACTTGCCAAAGGTGCGATAGGGCACGTTGCTCGCGCGTGTTGGCCCTTTCCATGCCGACGTGGTCCACCAAAGCTTCGGCTTCTAAGCGGGAAACCCACTTGGCGAGCTGGTAGTAAAATTTGGCGTCGCGAACGCGTGCGTGCCCGACAGCCTCCAGGGCTATTTGCCGGGCGCCGGCCTCCACGTACTCGGCCCAGTTGCGGGTGCTCTGCTCACAACTCAGAGCGTCGGTGCACTGCTGCTCCATGCCCCGCTGGCGGCGCAAATCGGTGATACGCTGCTCCTCCGCCAGGCAGTCACGCTCCATCAAGTCCTCATACTCCGCATTGCCATCTAAAGACCGACAGAATGCCTCCTCCCTCCGTCTGCCTTCCGGTGAAAAACCGAACACTAGTTCCGGCGGTGACCGCCTCTGGCGTCGCATATTGCGGACGGGCGGGGGCATGACGGACGTGGCGAGAACGAGGGCAAGTGGCGAACGACATCGGGCCGGTGGGGGACTATGAGGATAGGGCGAGTTGGGTGATGGTGCCACCGGGGAATGCCGGGAACCAGTAATTATAGGCAGAAGGTAGGTGAACCAGCATGTCACGGGAAACGCGACGATCATCGTGGTCATCGGAATTCAATGCATAAGCAGGCATGGCTTAGCGCGCAAGCTTCCCGTGGAAAACTAGAAAAACTAAAATTATGACTGTGTCGTCCCATCCCGTCCCGTCAGCGGTGCGTCCCGTCCGTGCTGGGTCGCACATCGGCATGACGGTCAAACGAGTGCGCTCGATTCATCCAGATGAGGTACGTGTGTGATCCGCTGGTTATTCACGTAGGATTGAGTCGGTTGGATAGTGTAGGTGTAGGAACGCAATAGCTGATGAACGTTCGCTTGGAGATAAGGCATTTGCGAACGTTTTTGCTGGCAATTTCTTCAGATTCGCGTGGCATTTTCTTCAGAACAGCATGTCAGTTTCTTCATAGGTAGGCATTTTTATTCAAAAAACTGCCACCTTCGGATCTTGCGTCGCCACTAAAACTGCCAGGAGCGTATTAGTAGGCTAGCTAGTGATCGATCAGTAACATGTAAACATTGAGCGAACAGAAATAAGGAACTGCTAGTAACTTGTAAACACTAAGCACACAGAAATAAGGATGATGCTGTGCACAGTAGTAAGAGCCGACCCGGTCGAAATGTTCACACGAGACTCACAGGCCTGGCATTGTAATATGTTCACATTAGTAGCCCAAATTCACAACCAACTAGTACGATTCCCATACATAAGATCAACATGTTAATGCATCTCAATGATTCACAGATCATATACAAATATGTAGCACCAAAAGCAAAGATCTAGAAAAAACATCTGTTCTTGCTACTAACATGGATGCTTCTCTGGGCCAACATTTAGTACAGAGTGAAAGACAAATTTGTTTGTGAAGTCTACATTTCCTCTTGCAAATGTAAGTGGTTTCACCAACAGCTGGAACCATGAGAATGAACCACACGTGATGGAGGAACATCCACTGCAATATGATTTGGTCTTCTCTCGATCAAACGGCGAGACTATTTTCGGAATACAAACTTTAACTTAGGAAAAATGATGCCCATTGTATAATCAGACCAAAGCAATGAAGCACCTAGTGTTGGCCAATAAATAGTACAGTACTATTTTGTGCAGTCCATGAAGTGACTATCCAATCTTTCTGTGTCTATTTTCAAATGACACTGCATGTAGTGACTATACTATTCTCTTGTGTAGTTCCACCAAATATGAGGTCACTTTGTTTGTTTGCCAAATAGCAATGGGCAGACATCTATTTGCACAAATATCAAGAAGCTAGTAAACATATACCCCACCTTGTATTTTCGGTTTAAACACGTCTCTGCTAGTCGTTTTTGCTTAGCATCTGTCATGTTTTGCACTGGATAATTTGTTACTGTCATGTTTTGCCCTGGACAATTTCGTACTGAATTGATTTGCTGGTACAGAGCAGAAATATAGCGCCTATTCTTCATCAGACCAAGGATATCCATGTTCGCAATGATGGAAGAGGTGAAATCGATACAACCAAAATTGAGCATCCAATCATTGAATCATGTCCAGCACCTCCAATGTAGGTCCACCCTACCAATAAATTCACATGCAAACCACTAATATTACTATCTAATGATAGTACAAAAAGAGTAGCAAGATAGTCATGTACCTTCGTAATGAACAGCTCATAGTGCCACCAATTGGATATAACGGTTTGGAAGAAAACATGCTCATAATGTTGAACCATTTGGACTTTTTGTGCAGTTCCACTAAAATTGAGCATCGATGTTTACACAGATATTGAAAGTGTGATTACTATAAAAGTGGCACTAGTTGAAGCATAGACTCACAAATATAAGCATTCCAATTTCTTAATGGGAAAAGGTAGCAAGACTATTTCTAACCACCTATTTGAAGGAATAAATAAGGCAACAACGGTTGATGTCATGAAGGCATACACATTATTTTTTGAAAGATTGAGCCATTCCTGACCTTTCTTGTTCTTTTAAGCATATTTTGTGTAGTTCAACTAAAATAAAATGCCATCACCGCCTTGACAATTCAGTGACACTGTACAAAAAGAAATGACTTACCATTACATCATGATGTCAGGTATGTAATCGATAGGCATTAGAGACAAACATGCAGACCTCCTCCGATAACATAATGAACATTAATTTTAACAAAGGTGTGACTAGCTTTACCGGAATAATTTGAGTGAACTCCACACCCTCTGTTTCTTAATATAAGACGTTTTCACAGTTCAATTTAAAGTACCCAAACACCTAGTATTTAGAAAAACAGGCAGTAGTTTTCTTGAGCGCATATCTGGGAAAGCTTGCCACACCTTATATATGTCCATACGCTAATGCAACACCATTTGAATAGTACAAATATACACTAATCCAGTGGCTAGTGCAACAGTAGAGTAGTTTTTTTATTACGGGGTATAGTACAATGGTTTTACTGAACAGATTTTCATAAGCTAGCACGGGAAGATTTGTATAATCATTAACTATACAAAATGTAAAGGTAACAAGTTTCAACATTGGTATACTAGCTGTGCAACAACATTAAACCAAATACAAAAGTCTGAAGGTAACTAGCATTATTGACTAATGACAATATGAATTTTTTTGCAAACAATGTACCTTCAAGGTAAATATCATTTCGAACTCAAGGGGACCTAAAATTTGCTATCCCAATCTTGATAATCGATCAAACATAAAAACTTGATCAAACAAATCAAGAAAACAGTCGGAGGAGGAGGTGCCCACTCTTGACCTTTCCTCTTCTCTTCATAATTTTTTGTGCAGTTTAACCAAAATAAAATGACATCAACGCCTTGGCATTTTGGTGACACTGTACAAGAAAAATTGACTTATCTCATGAAAGTGAGGTATGTAATCTATAAGCCTTAACAGTGCAAAAATCTGAAGGTAGTAACAAGTTTCATCGTTGGTATATTGGCTGTGCAACAACATTAGAATGCCTTAGCTGAAAAATCTTTAATACATCCACAATCAACAGCTAACCCTGAAATAATCCAGTGACATTAAATGGCATTGCTTAATTTTATCGGTGGCATTAGACTGAGTGCGGCATTAGTTATATGTGGCACCACTTTAGGAGTAGCATTGCTTGACTTTATTGGTGGCGTTATACTAACAGCAAAAAAGTGGCAATAAGAGCATGGGAGGCCCATTCGGACAGTGGGTGCATCAGTACGATGTACCTCCACGGACGCATAGAGTGGTGAGGGAGGTATGGATGCCCAGAGCAACAAATATCCAGGCAGCATATGTGGATTACGTCCCATTTTTGTTCTCTTTAGCCACCTTTTTCCTATGTGAGGACAACAAACCGATCGACCTGGTCATTCTCTATTGTGATGTCATGCCTTTCTACACTTTTTCAATCAAGAGACACGAGACTTGTTCCTTAGCTACTGATTTTCCCCTTCTCAACCTAGATGCGGGTTCGATACCTAGCCTCTTCGATAGTACTTTCTCCCTTCCTTTCCTAATTCAACCCAGACATGGATTAGTCTGCATGAAGTAGGGTTTCCTTTAATAGTGCAAATTAAGGTTTTCGTCTGCGTGACCAGCAGAGCAGAGGATATCAAATTGGGGATATGGTGGAGTGGAGAAAGATCCACATGCAGCGACGTGGCAGATGGGGCAATAGAACAAGGGTATGGTTCGAAAAGAGGTAGCATACCTGAGGGTCGGCGGGAAGTGGCGTCGCTCATGGTCGTCGTCCTCTGCACACACTACGGCAGCGAGCTTGGGGACGGAGGCCATCCCGCGCGGGCGCTATGTCTGAGAGGATGGCCTTGTCGTCAGTGTGTGACCTCGCTCGCCGACGACGAGTGCGTCAACGCTGCACGTCCTTTTCTTCCCCGGCGGACAGGATCCTAGCGGATCTGTGACCACCGGTGAGGAGGGAGAGAGAGGGGCCACCGCCATCTTTTTTAGATCTGGAGAGAGGGTGATTGTGTGAGAAGCAAGTGGGCAGCCCTTTGCAAGCAAGCGTTGAAGCTCCAACCTATATAGTATCTTTTTTTATACTAGTACTAGAGGTGGAGTAGTGGTAGAGTAGTTTATATTTTCTCTGCATATAGTACCAATTAGTTGTGCTTCAAAACTGAATGGCACGCCATTAAAAAAATAAAGTCGAGAAATAATGCAGCACCTCAGGCCAACGCGGCCTGATCGCATTTTGCACGAGAAATGACACACCATGTTTTGCTAACATGTGGTCCCGTTCCTAAATGTCAATGAGACGACGGCGAGTCCTTTTGTACAATTTCCAAACGGACGTCTATGTAGGCCGGGGCGCCTCTTCCTGTACCGTGGCAACCGTCCACCGCCTCTTCGCCTTTCCCTCTCGATTTGGAACTGCTATCGCACGCTATTCCACCCTCCATTTTCCTTCACCCTTCCTTCTGCTATTGTTCGATTGTCTTCTCCATGGAGGAAACAGGCCGAAAACGACCCCGTTATTCTTGCCCCGATCTGAAAGATGATGTGGTGGAGGAACTGATCAGTGCGACATCATCACCTCGGCTAGCATGGCAGGTTCGTTCAAGACCATTTTTGACTCAACAAATAACATCATTACAAAGAACCCAAGGGTTCAGGAGCGGTTTGATCTCCCCTATCTTCTTCGCCGTGACCCTGCTCGCTGGCGCGGGGACGACGGAAGCCTCACCTTGTGCAAGTTGATGCCGCTTGATAATGATACGTGTGATGTTAAGATGCCATCGCTTAAGGGTAAGGCCTGGGCAGGAGCAAATGGAGATTGGGTTGTTTATATTGGGTACAACTGCGAGTGGGAACTTGTGAATGTGTACACTCGTCACCGGGTTCCACTTCCAAAAATCTCAAAGTGCCCTGAGGTTGAGCACACAGATGATCTACGTACGTTCAAATACGATCATGGTGACTGTCATCTAAAGAAGATAGCAATTTGTCGAGTTCCCAACCGCTCTTGGGATTACATGAACTATCATGTTGTTGCTATCTTCGACAAGCTTGTTGCCGTCCTTACTTCCACGCCTCGATGGATATTGCTTAAAAATCAATTTCTATACACGGATGTGTACTGTGATGCAATTCAATACGAGGGTCTTGTGTTTGCCGCCACCACTCGTGGCACTGTTTTTGCATAGAATCCTTATTGTTTCGGTACATTTGTCTTCCATCGTAATTAGAATTGTTTCATCCACGTGCATGCGAGTTAGTATCCCCGTACTAATTAACCTTCTTGTGTTTCCAAGGTCCTGTGAACATTCCACCACCTATACTTGAAAAAATTTATAACCAAGTGGGAGATGACGATGGTGATGATCACGAGCATGAGGACGAGCAGGACCTACATACTCAGTGGCGCCTGGCAACTTATTCCGATGGATCACCTCTTCTTGTATGTATACAGGGCACTGCTAATGTTACTAAGGAAGCAGGTGTTGTCTCCCATGGACGCACTCTCCGGACCTATTCCAACATCCGTTGCAGGGTATTCGGGATGGATACTAGTGTGCTAGCACCAGCACCTTCTGCCTGGTTCTGTATTGATAGTCTTGGAGAAAACTCGCTCTTCCTTGGACAAAACTATCCAATGATGGTGAAAGGCGATCCAGCTGCTGTTGGCACAATGTTACTACCATTTATGAGAAGCAACTGTATCTATACCTTGGACATTGCTATGGTTCCCTACCCTGGCTATGACAATATGCGTCCTGATATAGGCCGCTTCAGCCTGGATGATGAGTCATGCGTTGGTCTCGATATTGACAATAGCTGGCCCTTCCCAGAGGCTTACTTATGGTTCAAAGCAAGCGTTTCCAACGCCGAGGATTGGTTGAGCTGAAGTTCATTTCATTGCTTGTTATTTGTTGTGTGATAAAAACTTTAGTATTTACTAGAATGTTTTGTTGGAAATAATCTATAATCCAACATGTATCCTCATTGTCGTTGTGTGTTGATGACTTGATGTATGTAATGACTGGTACATTTGCATATGCATGTGATAAACTCAATTTATGAATGGTTTTCGAGTTACTTCTTGGTGTGTGAGCACCGTAGTAGTATACCCAACATCTAGTTATATGAAGTTGCCACATCACATAGAGCCAACCTAATAGTATGCTAGTACAATAGTTAGTCCTAGTAGTAGTATACCATCAACTAGAGCTAGGTGTCGCATGGAGGCCGAGAAATATGGTGATAGCATGAGGTGGGCTTGTACGTATGATGTAGGCACATGGCTTGCCGTGTTTCCTACTCCTCCGGTCTAAATGTGGAGAAGATTCGGTCGAGTTCTTCCTCCTTTTGCCGACACGTGGGACATCCAGCAACCATGTCATGTCATGCAAGACAATGGAGTGCTAGCTGAAGCCACGTGATGTGCATCTTGGGCTAAACTGTAAATAGAATCTTACTCTTGAGCAACTCCAAAAGTGGCCATTGAAGATCTTTATTGGATTTGTTTTTCATCACCAGCACGTCGAGGTGAAAGATGTGCAGGTTCAGTGGGTCGTCTTGCGTTTTCACTGACATGTGGGACCGCATGTGAGCAAACAGACGATGGGCACACTCTGCGCGTCTGTTGGCTGGCTGAGAAGAGAGAGAGAGGAGGGCTGAGCACGGACTCCAGGAAATTTTGCGACAATGTTAGTAGTACTAGTTGTGTACCGTACTCCTGGAGAGATAATGTGTTCGCTCTACGTAACCAGTACCTCGATATAGTGGGGTGGGATGGGCCATAACTAGCATTCATGTCTAGTAGTACGGCACACACCACCCACACGAGTCCCATCTGACACCAATTTTCTTGGAGTCCGTGCTATAGCTATCTCTTCTCCCTCCTATTTTCTCTAACTCATCCATCGCGTGGTGGGCGGGGTGGGGGTTTGCCGATAGTCGGTTTGCTCAACTGCGGTCCCACTTGTAAGTGAAAATGCAACACATCACGCATTCCCCGTTGAGCGGCATGCCGGACCAACCGTGTGGGGGTGCGACACGAACACGACAGGCTTTTCCTTTTGAGGGCCTCTTTAATTTGCAGGATTTTGAAAATGCAGGAATAGGAAAAGTATAGGATTGGAGTGTCATGCCCACTTGAATCTTATACGATTAGCAAGGAGTGTTTGATTTCACGGGAAAAGCAAAGGAATTGTAAAAGGAGGTTGGAGTGGATGTTAGATTTCCTATGAAATATAGTACAAAAGATTCCATTGGAAAAATTCCTATGGGATTCAATCCTATGAATCAAAGGACAAACGTAGGAAAAATTCCAAAGGATTTCAATTCTACAAAAATCCTATAGAATTCCTTTTGAATCAAAGGAGGCCTAAACTTGTAACTTGTAAAATTTGGTTCTGCTCCTTGGCGCGACCGATAGATAGAAATAACGATTTTCCCTAGAGCAATGAGAAGTTTGGTTCTGGTGCGGTTCATGCATGGTACAGTACGTATGAAAATAATGAAGTTGATGCGAAAGGTAAGATAATTACTAGTACAATATACTACTACATGGAATTGACGGAAAGATAAAGATACATACGGATCCATCAACGACATCCTCACGCCCTAGTGCACCGGGTCACCAACCGACCTGTGAGGAGCAGCGGCGTTGGCGGCGAGCTCAACGCGCTTCTGAACAATGCCGTCCAAGGTTACCCTGCAGTCCAAGAAGGCCAGCGTCCTATCGTCCTCCTCTTGCACGTAGTAGTCCTTGTGGATGATTTGATCGTAGACGTGGGTGATTATGTCGATGGTGTCTTGCTGCACCAGGCGCTGCGCAGCGAGCGCGACCTCGAGGTGGACATTCTTCGGCGCGACGGCAGGCAGTCGCAGGGCCACCAGTGCGTCGAAGAGGTTGTCACCATAGAGGCCATTGAGGGTGGCGGGCATCACAGAGCCTGGGCGCGTGGGCTGGAGATGTACATCAAGGTCGTCCAGGAGCTTCTTGACAATGGTGAACTTGTCGAGGAAGCCGACAAGGACCTCGTCGAACAAGGAGACAAAGCTGTCGTCCAAGAGGCCTCTCGCCCTGGCGGCCTCAAGCACGACATGGAGACGTTCCTCGGTGTCGGGCCGTAGGCCGGCATCGTGGACCATCTGGCACAGCCGGCTCATGCTTGCGCTCATCGCCTCCATGGGTCTAGCTTCTAGTCAACTGATCTTGCGATTGGAGTGATCACTCTTGCCCTTAGTTAGGGTGCGTTGGTGCGTAGGATTTCGTAGATTGGACTGGCGGGGAGCCTTTATATGAGAAGTGCAGACTGTGTTGAATTCACGTGTGTGTTGGCCATCTACTCCTCGGCCCTCCCTCCGTGCCGGTGCAGTGTAGTAGTCATCTCACCGAGACCAAGTTGGGGCAAAATGAGAAAACTTTGATGTTTAGCACTAGTATTTTGTAATTAATGTCATTGCATGCAGAGAATTGAGCACTGCAAGCTGTGCTAAGTAGTCTCAAGTCATTGAATGCATACGAACCCCACGTCTCCTATTGGCTGATTTCTTTTTTCGTGGCAAAAAACAGGGAATGAGGTGGGTAGTTAATGCACCGCGCCTAAAAGTTTTGGGATTACTTGGTTTTCGTAACGTGACTAATGCACCAGTACGGAGGGAGTACAATAGTAGTCTGATTGATGAGATTTCAGATTTGAGCCATCTACTGGAAGGGAGAGTGTATAATATCATCAGGAACTACATTCAAAACTGAATAAAACAATACTCCATGTATTTATTTACAGAGGGAGTAGTATATTTTTTGTGACATGCATTACTAGATATTGCTAGACAAATACTAAATCCAGACGGAGGTGGTAGTACTACTAAATCCGGACGGTGGTGCTAGTACTAGTAGTACTGTACTACCCGTTGGTCAAATTATTATGTGTTGCTCCTCACAGTGAAGTGACAAGACCCTGCGCCGGATATGACACCTGAGTGTAGGCGCCATGTTCGGCATACCAAAGTCAGCCTCACCATGTGCAGTCACTATCATCATGGCTGTAGAGCTAGCCTGCTTAACTAGCCGTGTTTGACATAATTTCCCCTGCGTTGCCATGAGTAATAATAAATATTGTACTCGAGTAATGGGTATATCGTTGCCGCACCTATGCACGCGAACATTTATCGTAACATAGTACCTCGTGCTGGATAGTCATAATTTTACAAGTTTCAAACTAATATTACAAATGCTAGGAGTAATGCAACACCTACGAAGAGGGAATTTTTAGGAAGTTTACGTAAGAACTTTCGTTACTTTAGGTGGATACAGCATTATCGTACAAACTAAAATCCACCGCCCTGACAAGTCACTAATGGGCAAATAAATTTTTTAGTCTCTGCCAACTTGATGTTTCAAAAACAAATTCAGCTTCTGCGGAGCCTTTGTCGTTTAGGCTTAGACGCTTGCGGTGATCAGCAAGCCATTCATTGTTGCGCCAGAGAACGCCAAACCTCATTACCTTGAGCACACCTACCTTCAGAACAAAGAACCTGGCCAATTTAATCTCAGATGTGCTGCCTCGGTAGTCAATCAAATCAATTTCTGTAAGATGGAGATCAAGGCATTCGATGAGATTGTTATAGTGCATCACATTTTTTACTTTTGGTTCTTTTTTTATTTCCAAAAGAAGAGAACATATTAGAGCAGCTGGCTGTATAAGATTGCCATGTCATCAAGAGGTACCAATATCATTTGCTCATACGATAGGGTTGGCTCTAAGGCTAGTGATATTTTTTCACTCTCTCTCTCTCTCTCTCTCTCTCCTCTCATTTACCTAGGAGCATGTGAAGAGCTTGGGCATTTGTTGCCTTCCACTATGTGGTCAATGCCATATTTCTCAAAAGTATGCCACATACAATACGCATCGATGTCAAATCAAAAGATTTTGGCACCACTCTAGCAATGTGAGAGAGTTGGCACCGCTGTGCACACAGACCCACATGTACAAACAAATCAACCAAACCAACTACACCAGCCTCTCCCTCTCCCAAACAAGTATTTTTTTATTTCCTCGGTCCTCTCCCTCTCCCACGCAAGTGTTTTTTCATTGCATGAGTTAATTTGGCACCGGAGCAAAGTAGGTGATCCAGATTGGGGCACCAGGTGAGTAATGGAGGGCATCGATGCCAAATGCATCAGAAGTGAATTTGGCACGTGTTTTGGCCTACATAGTGGAGGGCCGTCATAGCCCACTATTGTACCGTAGTAGTATTTAGTGTAAAATTTTGACCATACATTTACCTAAGAAAATGCCAATGCATGTCACCAAAAATTATACCATTTGAAATTATGTTCAAATATGAATCCAACGATATAATTTTTAGTAACATGCATTAACATTTTGTCAGTTAAATCTAAGGTCAAATTTTGATACTACAAAATACGTACGAAGAGTAAACCAGGACGGAGGTAGTACTTGCTCTTAGGCTAACCATAGAGTTACTAGTCTAAGTTACTTGCCACTATGACTAGCCTAGGCTACTAGTACAACAAAAAAACGATGCAGGTGATCACGTGAGAAAAAATACTAAAAACATTTCTTTCGGTGCAGTGCGTAGATGCAGTTTGAACACTACACTTGTCATCGTAATTTGGGAAAATTACGAAAAAATTGTGCTACGTTGTGATTACTGTTTACTAATCGGAAAGAAGTTTCACCTCGATGAGTAGCTTCTCCGTGCACGGAAAGCATGTAAGGAATCCAACAACTTGATCCAGATTGGGGCCGATAGATTTTATTGCCAAGATCTTCACTCTGCGCGTAGACTGGGTCAAGTTTGTGGGAATCATTTTCTGGATGACAGTCATAAATACATCAAGAAGAAATTTAAAAATGTGAATTTCAAGAAGATGGAGAAGAAGATGAGTGTTGTACCTGAATGATTACGGATCCAATAAAGAGTTCGGAGAATTTGGCAGACGAGTACACCAACGCTGTCAATTTCGGCGCGTCAATGACCCTGATTTTTGTTGGACCTTCTAGATCAGATACAAGCAATCTCTCAAGGAAAGGCACATTCTCACTGACAATAACATGGAACAGCTCGAGTGATCTCTTCCCAATTGATGTCTTGTTGCGGGGCCAACAAGACACATAAATCCATCGAAGATTCATCGAGGCGATGTGGAGGCTAATGAACCCGTGGATCTGCTGAAGACGAAGGTACTCGAGTGTAGTGCAGCTGCGGAGCAGTTGCTCCAGAGCCTTCTTCGAGATGCCAACGTCGAAGAGGTCGAGCTGCTTGAGTTGAGGGGGAAGAAGGGTGGGCGCGACATTAATCTGGGGAAAATAGCAGGAGCTGAAGCTGGCGTGGCGTAGCGTTGGCGTGAGGCGGAGCACGGACGGCGACAGAGAGCGGCATCGTCCAGCTTCAAACCTCAGCTCTTCGAGCTGATCTAGGGTGGGGGATAAGAACCACTCGTCGAACTTGGGTTGGACCTTGCAGTTGGTACTGAACATGCAGATGTCAAGGCGTCTGGCTGGCCCAGGGTGCGATGCAAGGATCTTGGAGACTCCAGCCATGCGTTTGCAATCCCCGTCGCAGAGGCAGCTATCGACGGTGAGGTTGAGGGGGACGCGGCGCTAGAGGGGGCGCCACTGCCGGGAGAGCAGGGTGGTCTGCACGGCAGATTTGCTGGGAAGGAGGGCGATGATGACGAGCAACTTGTTGTTGGGGAGGCTGCTGATGAAGTCCAGCCTCGCCGGATGCAGTTTTGGCTCGAGCCGCCTCCGCTTCTTGGCTACCTCGCCATCGATCTCAGCCGGCGGCGACGCTGGTGTACACGTGTGCTGGTGTGTATTTTGTGCTGGGTGTGCGCGAGTGCGTCCTTGTGTGCATGCCACCGCACAGTGGTGTAGTGTGCGCGAGTGTGTCCTTCACGCAGAATAAGTGTGCCCTCAATTTACTAGCGGAATTGCTTCACGCACGATAGTAAACGCACGACGCCTGCATGATTCTCCTTCCCCAACAGTGCTCCTGCATGCACGCTAGCTGTTGGTGCTGCCACGTCTGAATCGTGCATGCGTCGTGTGTATAGCAGCGCTAATTTACTAGCGTGCGGGGTGCTACCGCGAGTGGTTTCAACTTTGTTTACTTCACCATGTGTCAGATGGGCCTGTAGTTTACTTATTTTCACCCACTGTCACATGGGCCAGCACACGAAGATAGAGAACATGAGCTGACAAGGCAGCATGTGGACTGGTTGACCGGTCAACTAAACAATATACAGAGCTATACGCTGACACAGTGAGCATATAATCCCTCGGTAAAGAGAGATCGAGTGAGAGGGGAGGCCCGTGAGAGATACTAGTAGAGAGAGAGAGAAAGAGCTACTCCCTCTGTTCAATAATGTAGTGCCTATATTTTTTTTAAAGTCAAACTTTTGAAACTTTGACCAAGTTTATAAAGAAATTACTTATATCTACAATACCAAAGATAAATGATAGTATGAAGTAAGTACATGTTGTGATGAATCTAATGATCGTTCCAGATGTAAATGTTTTTCTCCACATATACCTGGTCAAACTTTTCTCAGGTTTGACTTTTCAAAACATCCACGTGTTTATGGACGTGAGAGAGTACCTAACTAGAGAGAGAGAGAGAGTGTGTGTGTGAAATAGAAAGAGTGAGTGAAAAACGTGTGTGTGTGTGTGTGTGTGAAAGAGACATGGACAACACGCGATAAAGTAGAGAAAAAACGTGTGTCTTATGCAAACATATCACACATGCATCTTCGACAGCGGAAGCGAGGTGAGGAGATAGTGTGTGGTTGTGTGCAACCGAGAAAGAAAGACCCCTAGCACGTGGCCAAGAGAGGTCTGACAAACAAGGGAGAGAGGTCGAGAGAGACGTATGGAGAAAATGCAGGCATGGGGAGGAGAGGGAGTGTGTTTGTGACAGAGAGATCCTCTGGAGATCGTGATGGGACTACATGGGTGGGAGATCGAGTGACAAGGTGTGTGCGCAATAGAAGATACCCCGAGAGATATCGAGATAGACGTATGGATGGAAGGAGACAATACGTGTGTTCCTGATGGATAGTGAGAGATAGTCATACTTAGGGGGTGAGTGCGTGTGCCTATGATGGAGTGAGATATTATGGTACTTAGGGGGTGCGTGTCACATAGAGAGAGAACAAGGGCGGAGAGTGTTAGATGGGTCTACGTAGCGCGAGTGAGATATGTGCATGTGTGAACCAGGGAGATATGAAGTTTGAGAGAGATAGAGGAGCCCCGATACGGCTGAGTGGTGCGTCAGATAGCTGAGAGGGGGAAAGAGATACTCCATCCGTTCGATAATGCAGTTCATATAAATTTTTTAGAAGTCAAACTTTGGAAACTTTGACCAGGTTTACTCAAATATTATTTATATCTACAATACCAAAGATACATCATACGAAACTACATCTCATGATGAATCTAATGATATATGTTTGCCGTTCTAGATGTAAATGTTTTTCTCCATGTACCTAGTCAAACTTTGTGAACTTTGACTTTTCAATAAATCTATATGCTATGGACCGAAGAGAGTACCTAAGTCGAGAAAGATCAAGTGCATGTGAAGGATAAAGAGTGAGTGTGCAAAAGAGTGTGTGTGTGAAAGAGAAAAGGACAACAAACGATAAAATAGAGAGAGTGTGTGTTCGTTACTTATGCAAACATATCACGGATGCATCTCCGAGATAGAAAAGTGAGGTGAGGAGATACACGAAGATAGCTAGTGCGTGGTTGTTTGCAATAGAGAGAGACACCCCTATAACACATGTCCAATAGAGGTTTTGCCAACATGGGACAGAGGTCGAGAGGGACGCATGGAGAAGATGGACGCATGGGGAGGGAGAGAGGGCATGTTTGTGATAGAGAGATCCCCTCGAGATCGTGAGGGGACTATATGGGTGGGAGATCGAGGGACGAGGTGTGTGTGCGATAGAAAGTTGCTCCGAGAGAAATCGAGATAGACCAAGTGAGGAAAAGAGACAATGCATATGTTTGTGATGGAGAGTGAGAAATAGTCATATACATAGGGGGGACTGCGTGTGCCTACAAATGAGTGAGAGACAGTCATACTTAGCTAGGAGTGAGATTGTGTGTGTGTGTGTGAGATGGAGAGAGAATGAGGGAGAGAGAGAGAGAGATTTTTAGATGGTTCTATCGAGTGTGAGTGAGATATGCATGTGTATGTGTGACCCAGGGAAATGGAGAGTTCGAGAGAGAGAGGGAAGAGCTCCGAGACGGCAGAGTGGTGCGTGAGAGAGTTACGGACAACGAGCTAGGGAATTTGTGTGCGTACGATGAGTGCACCCTAGATATTTATCTTGGACTAGAGAATCATACATTGTGTGCTAGAGAGACCTATACATGGAGTGTGCATGCGAACTAGAAAGAGCGACACACACACACACACACACACACACACACACACAGAGAGAGAGAGAGAGAGAGAGACACAGAGAGAGAGAGAGAGAGGGACCGACAAGGTTTGTGTTTGGATGCGTGCGATAGAAACGGAGATTGTCAACGAGAGAGAGAACAGGAGTCCGGGAGAGGGGGAGGTCGCGTTTATGCATCAAAGACTGATATAAACCATGTTTCCATATAAATTGGCATTCAAATATTTGAATTGGAGAACATGTTGTCTGCAATCCACACATGAACGGAGATATGTGTATCAAACAAGTTCATTAATTTGACTTTCAGCATGTTCATGGAGTCATATAATACAACATGCTACTCAATTGAGGTGTTCAATTTTGGATTTAGTTCACTATTTTGACGAAAGAGCTATTTCATTGAATCAAGATATTTCATTTTAGGTTTGATTCCCATTTTTGAGTGGGTCAACTATTTGTCATATAGTAAATCGTTAGCAATGAGCATGTAAAAACACATTAGTCCCGAGCATCATCTCACCATCTAAAAAAGAAGTGGCAAGCTAATATTTCAAAATTTGATTCGAATCGACTTGGTAAGGTAGATGTGGATGCTCGTTCTCCCAAAATTTGAATGAACCACTAAACACCCTCTGCTCTGTGGAATTCGCTCGAGCAAATAAATGGGAGACGCGAAATTACCGGCCTATGTGGTACACGCATCAATTGGCCCGTTGTACATTGAGGGTAGGTTCATAACTTCATCCAAGCGCGCCTTCTCCTCGGCCGAAATGACAGGTGCCGAATAATTCATAAACCATGGGCGGCAAAACACCCTCTCCTTGTCCGAAATGGCAGGCGCCGAATAATTCATAAACCATGGGCGGCAAAACACCCTCTCCTCGACCGAAATCGCTCGCGCCCACTATTTCAAAACACGCCCTCCTCGCCCGAAATCGCTCGCGCCCACTATTTCAAAACACGCCCTCCTCACCCGAAATAGCTCGCGCCCACTATTTTGGAGAAGCAAAGTTACTCTACTATCATGGCCCTCAAGACACAGACCCAAGCCCAGAAGCCTAAAGGCAGGGGTAGAACTGTAACTTCCCCCCACATTTCAGACAAATGCGTCCGTAAGACATGGTTCCCCCTCCCAATTCACCATTCATACATCTTGGGCGCCAAATCACATTCTCCCTAGCCGCGAAACCTTAGCCCATCCTCCATGGCGCCCCCACCACACCAAATTCCCTGCCGCCCTCCTCCCCAACACCGGAGCCACTGTCTGTTCACCGCCGTGCACTTGGTCGTGTGCCTCTACTCCGTGTTGCGAGAGCTGCCTCGATGATGACCGCGTGAACCGTACCGGAGCCGATTCACCCGCGTCATTGTGCACGGCGCCGGAGCGGCTCCAACTTCGAATGCGTCCAGGGCCCCGGCGCTGCTTCCCCGTAGCCGTCAACCGTCGCAACATATCTGCTTTCCTGCCGTCGGGAGCCACCGCAACCGTGCCGGCCTCACCGACTCGGCAGCTGGAGCTGCCTACTTCACCGGGCCGAAAGATAGGTCGTACACTCATCTTAAATAACTTTATTTAGGCGTCAGTCGTCTGAATTTTTATTCTGGGCCAGTCGATTCCCAATGGGAAGCAGCACCCCTCGAAGCGGCGGAGCTTCTAGGCTGCCGGTTCGCTGGTGTCTATCGTAAGGGTGCGGGGGCGCAAGTTCGCCGTGGAAGTAGCGCTTAGGTGGCTATCTTAGAGTTGCGTGGGTTGAAGGTACTGCCGCCGCTGGATCTGGATGACGTCGAGTCTTTGTGGGTTGGCCGGGGGCGGCGCAACCACGGCAGTGCGGTGGGGCGGGGAGCGGGGTTTTGGTCGGAGCTCTCGTGGCCAGGGACGGCGGTGGCAGACTACTCTGCAGTGGTCGCTGGCTCTTCGAGGAAGATTCTGAACAGTGTCAGTAGGGAGGCACAAGACGTCCATCAAGCCATTCGGCGCAGATCGGACAGTACCAAAATAAAATAAAATTGTATGGCCCCAATTTAGTTTTCAGTCAACAGACGTGTGACCACTCTCGTACCTTACTGTTGATCTCTTAGGGTATTTCTTTAGATCAGAGATATGTGTCGTTCTTAACATTATGCGCTTTCTGCATCTTCAGCCACACCGTCTTCTTTCTCACCGTAGCTGCTCCAACAAGGGAAGCATGCACCAGAAGGGAGCTCTAGTCCCCACTCAACAGTTCCCTGCATCGAATGTGCGTGCCCGACATGGACAGCCACAACAACTGCAGGGCCATCGACAAGTCAGCACATGATGCTCACTCCTATGGATGGTGGCCAGATAGGTTGTACCCTCATCTTACGTGTGTGCAACATTTATGGCTTTGTTATTCATCGAAGCATGGAAAATATATTATCACATTTCACTGTATATTCATGCAGATCTCTTAAGAGTCTTGTTCAGGAGTTAACGTTGTTCCATAGTTCAGATAAGAGACTTGTTCTTTAGGTAACGCTGTTCCATAGTTATCATCCGTCAGCCAATGTTATCCCACAGGTTGGTGATTATACCACTTCTAGTATTACCTATGTTGTTCTTCAATACTTTTTTGCGCCATCTAGTTACTCAAGAGTACAAACGATACATATTCTGTAGCTTTCATCTGTGTTCTCCCTTTAGTTCTTGAGACCTATTGCTGCTAGTTAAGCCCAGTCCTACTATTTATGTCGTCTCCTACAGGCACTCATTACATAAATCTAACTACTAGTTGTCTTCCATGCATGTCAGATATAATTGCACACACTGGTATATCCACAAGAACCTCGCGGAGCAATGTAACGGCCAACAAACTTGACGTCAATGATGGAACATGTAAAGGCAGTTCTTCAGAGGACTTGCAGAAAGATGATGAATCCATTTCACCCCACAAGGTTCTTGCTCCAACTTGGCCCGTGATATGGGTACAACATGCATATAATGTCCTGGAGTGCATATACTCTGTTCCAATGCCATGTGCTTAGCCTGCTGATCATGCATGTAAATATGTCATGCCTTCCTGTTTTTCAGTACCTATTCCATTCATGATAACATGTTTTCAAATTTAAGTGCTGTCATTCTACTCTGTCGCAATGCCATCTTCTTAGTTTGGACATCATGCTTCTGAATATCTTATGCATTGTTATTCATCAGTATGTACTCCATCTGTCTACCATACCATGTTTTTTTACATTGAAGTGCTGTTCTAGTGGTCTGTTGCAATGCCATCTTAGTTTCCCAATCATACATGCATATGTTGCCTTAGTGTTTTTCTATATGTATTCCACTATCATACAATTTTACATTCAACTAGTGTTTTTTTTACTCTGTTGTACTGTCGTATCCCTAGCTCTTACATCATACTCCCTCTGTCCAGATTACATGTCGCTGAAATAGATAAAAATGGATGTATCTAGAACTGAAATACACCTAGACACATCCATTTATTTCCGGATGGAGGGAATACATGTCAATATGTCATGCCTTTCTATTCTTCAGTACCTATTCCATCTCTCTGCCGTAGCAAGTTTTATAACTGAAGCACCATTCTTCTATATAAGGCATGCAAGGGGAAGACGGCTATGTTAGAATTTGAATGGTTACAAACAAGGTCTTTGCAAAAGATCCAAACGCCAGGAGATGGTAAACCTACTCCAGTGTTCATAGATACTGCTCTAGCACAGAGAAACCCAACTCCTACTGATAATAAGCAGATTCAAGTGGCCAACAAACTAGTCCGCTCCAGTCCAGCAAAAATATGTTAACTCCATTCTAAAAAGCGTGTGCGTATCCTCACATCATGAAATTTTATAGCATTTAGATCATTTTTTTACATGTTTCTTACCCATCTCTCTTTTAGAAAATAAGCTTAAAGGATAGAAGACTTTCTAAACTGGGATCGTGTTCAAGGAAAGTATCTTGCGGGAATTCTCTGTGCTCCAATGCTGATGTAAGTATCTCTTGTATATCACTATATTTTTACATCAACATGTATTTTGTTAATCGGCGTGAATCGAACCTTTATCTAATCTAAACTTACTTGTAGCAAAATGTAAAATTAAAGGCGACAATGTTGATTTTTGTAAGGAAAACTGCTTGGTAGTTTTGCATACTGAGCTGCATGAGTGTACTATCTCATATCATGCACATTACTAAATTCTAGTGATGTTCTGGTTGCCCAATCATTCATTGTGTCAATGTTGCTTTCCTATTGCCTTACCGGGCTGATGATAGTTCTGCCATATTGAATTAATTTGGTGTAGGCTAGTGTGGTCTGGTTGCCCAAACATTTGTTGTGTTAATGTTGCTTTCCTACTTATCTGACCTGGCCAATGATAGTAATGCTAGTGTGTTAATTTGGTGCAGGCTGCTGAAGATAAGATGACAAACTCTGAAAACAGCAAGGCAACCCCATTGTTTCTTTCCAATAAATCTAGGCCAGGTAATATGGCAATAACTCTTGATTAATCTGTTCGGTTCCCCTCCTAATTTATGTTATGATGCAGTGGTCGAGACACTCTCCACTATCAATAATACAAGCCTGCCAAAATCACCATCTGAATCTGTTCAGTTTCCTCTGTCTCGAATCCAATGGAAAAAATGTATGTTTGTGAACCAATTACTGGCTGAAGCAATGATGGAAATCGTGGAGGAATCAGAGGTGCACATTCTTGCAAAACAACAACTGATCAATGTTTTCAGAGACAGTGTAGCAAAGAAGGAAGAACTTGCTCACATGCTTATGGGCGTCATCCGCGCTGAGGTAGCAGATTGTGAGGATGTAGATCGTTAAGTTCTGTTCATTTATTTGCACTGGCATGAATCTTTGATTGCCCAGTGGATGTAATTTCCTGTAATATATGCTGGATTTGCTACACTTTTCCTTGTATGTCGTACGTTTGCTTAGCGTGCTTCGCATTCCAGCTAACTGGTCGCTAGGAAGCCAAACAAGCAGTGAAATTATTAGTTAGAACGAACAGTCCTGGGCACTATATGAAGGATAGCGGCCCACTGCCCTTAATGGGCTTCCCTAATGGGCTCGCAGGGGCCAAAATTCTCATAGGACTTTGATTGATCGGTTTTGGTCCTGTCCGTAATTGCTCGTCGTAATGGGCTCAAATTATAGCTGAGCCAGAATCGACGTTATCTAATTGGGCCTACAGACATGTTCGAACTTTAGCGGGCCCGTTAAGTTGATGGGCCGTAACCAGGCCGAAAGCTCTATTGGGCCGCTATATTTGGAACGACCAACAGTTAATGCTTGGCCCTGTTACCTCTCGGGTCGTTAACAGGCCGACATCGAAACGGGCAATAAGTGGGCCCACTCGATTTCACGGGCCATTAACATGCCGATACTAAGGTTGGGCTATACATGGCCCAACTGTACTGTGGGCCTTTAGCAGGCCGAAAGTGACAGCGAGCTCGTACTGGACCATGAAGAGCATGGGCCGCTAAGAGGCCGAAAGTCAGGTCGAACTGTATATGGCCCAACTGTGTTGTGGGCCTTTAGCAGGCCGAAAGAGAAACCGGGCTGGTATTGGACCATGAAGAGCATGGGCCGTCAAGAGGCCAAAACTGTGACGCCCCCAACTCAATCGTGCACTAATCATACACGCAAACATGCATGATCAAGCACAGGGACTCACTGGAAGATATCACAACACAACTCTAACACAAATAAAGCGGAGATCCACAATATTACAGACCAGGGATCACGAGGATCCGAATACATAAGTCAGTCATACAAATATTATCTAAGTACAGACATAGTTAGACAAGTTTTGCCTTACGAAGGCTAGCACAAACAACGACTCTAGATCGAAAGGCGTAGGCCTCCTGCCTGGGAGCCTCCGATCCTACTCCTGGTTGGTTGGCTCGATCCAGTAGTACGTGCCGTCTGGACCCTCCTGGTAGTAAGCTCCTGAGGTGGCATCTGGCTCCGGGGCTCCATCGTCTAATGTATCATCAAAGTGGGGTATGGGGAAAAAGAAGTACAAAGCAACCGTGAGTACTCATCCGAAGTACTCAGCAAGCAAGGATCTACCCTACATATGCAACATTATCAAAGGGGAAAGGCTGTATAGGTGGACTGGGCTGCAGAAAAGCCAGAATAGAGAGAAGGCCTAGTCCTATCGAAGACTAGCATCTTCACGAAGCCATCATCTTGCAGCAATAGAAGAGAGTAGAATAGCATTTTATTAAGCAAACATGTTGAAGCAAGCCTAGAGATCCTTCCTCGACTCCCTGCGAGAAAGCGATCCCAAAGCTTCAATTAAGTAACAAGTATCCAGTTCAAGTAGTAGATCGGGATACACAAACTGAGAGTCCTTTACCATAGGACTAGCTATCGATAGATTATTCTTCCCTGCAGGGGTGCACTACTCTTACCCAACATGCTCGATCACCTCTGGCCGGACACACTTGCTGGGTAATGCCCGGCCTCGGGAGATCTACACGGAGCAGCGCCCTACCTAGGCTCAGCAGAGAGGTCAGCACGCCGGACTAACCTATGCACCCAGGGGTCATGGGCCATCGCCCTGGGCACCCTGCGCGTTGCGTGGCTGGCCGGGGTGCAGGCGCGACACTGAACTCATCAGTGAAGTATCCAGCCCAATCCCAGCGATCAGCCCGCATGGTGAATCGTGACGTCTGATGAGCTTTCGAGAGAAACGTACATCGCAGAGGGCCCCATAATCCATTATCCCACGTGGTGGTAGTGCGTATAGGGCACGTTGACCCACTCAGATCACACATCGAAATCCAATAGGCTCATTTAGTATCACGCGGAGACAATCAGAGTTTCTGAAGCTCCACCACAATATCACACTCGAGTGCCCTTCCGGCACACCCGACATCATAGATCCCCTGCGGGTACCCATCAGGGTCGACCCGCCTGTAACAAGGGTCAAAGTAACCGTGTGGTCATAACATCAAGGGGGAAAACCCCGAGGAATCACCCTCGGTGAATTCCACTCTATGAAATCATCAGGATGAACGTATGAGGCATCACCCTTGAGGTTCACACTGAGGGGTTGCACTACTGAGTTGTATCGGAAGTGGAGAAGGAGGAATCACCCTCGATGACCACGACCAAACAGCTACACTGCAGAGTATTTATCAAGAGTGCGTTACGAGGCATCACCCTCGGCACTCGATAGTAACTATGCAGAGTCGTACAACTAAGGGGGTGAAGTGATGTGTCAGTCTCTAGTCGACGATCACATTGATCGAGTCGTCGATGATCAAGCAGGGGCAACAAGGGTAAGGTGGTGGGGGTCACTGATGGTTCACTACCAACCTATACTAAACAGTTTAACATAGGCAGGTAAGGTAACAATAAACAGGTTACAAAAGCAGGCTATGCATCAGAATAGGAGCAAACATTAACAGTAGCAAAATCTAATGCAAGCAGGAGAAATGGAATGGGCGATATCCTTAGATGTCTCAATGGGGGGGGGGGGGGGCTTGCCTGGTTGCTCTGGCAAGAAGGAGGGGTCGTCAACGGGCTGCTCATCTGGAGCGTAGTCGGACCCAGCTGCAACGTCGTCGGTCTCGGCGTCTATTGAGAGAGAAGGAGGGGGAGAGAAACAATAAATCCATGACAAAAATGCAAACAATATGTATGACATGCCTAAATGATATGAAGAGGTGTTTTACTGCCTAACTAAATGATTTAGTTAATTTAGGAACTTATCCGGATTTATTTAATTAAAGTTGGACACTATTCATTTATTGAAATTGGTCTAAAAGTTCCATGTTCATCTAGCTAGGGGCATCTGACAGGAATACGGAGGGCGTATTCAGATTCGTATCGAAATTCTGAGCAACTTTCATCTATAAATTATTTTCATCGGAGTTACGGATTGTTTTATATGATTTTCTAAAGTTTTAACTATTTTCTGAAATTTATTTAATTATTTTAAATCAACATTATCCAGAACAGTGTATGCTGACGTCATCATCATGACGTCAGCATGACGTCAGCAGTCAACAGGGCGTTGACTGGGTCAAACTGACATGTGGGTCCCACCTGTCAGTGCCTGTTTAGTCTAATTAGGGTTCAGCTAATCTAATCACTGTTTAATTAAACTAACTAATTAATTTGCTTAATTAAACAGAGTTAATTATCTTAATTAATTAATTAATTACTAATTATTGATTTTATTAAATTCATTTTTATTTTATTAAATTCATTTTCTTTTTTTAAACCGTTCTATGGGGCTGGGCCCCACTGTCAGTGGTACAGGGGCATCAGGCCCCACCTGGTAGTGGCACTGGGCCACTGCGGCCGCACGGGCGTCGGGCAAAGCTAGAGCGGGCGACAAGCGGGCGCGCGGTCGCTCGGCGCGGGCGCGCGCGGCGCAGGCCGGTGCCGGAGCGGCACGGCGAGGGGACGTGGCCGGCGAGTAGCAGCAGGGGGGGTCCCCGGGCGAGCGGCGAAAGCAGGAGCCAAGCTCGCATGCGCGCGCGGGCGGCTTAGCGGGCAGGGAGCGGGACAGCACGCGCGGGCGAGCGGCGGCTGTGGCTGAAGCGGGGCGAGCGGCGAGCGCGATGCAGCGGAGCAGGGCCGGCGCGTCGCGCGGCTAGCGGCGCGGCAGGGGCAGGGTGGGTGGCGCGGGAGGCAGGAGCGGGCGCCGAGCGGAGGTCGGGGCGGTTGTGGCGCAGGGAGCGCGACCATAGACGGGCGCGAGCGCGCACGGTGGCACGCCGGACGGGGCGAGGCCGAGGTGAGCGACCGCAGCGTGCACAGGGGGGAAGAGGAGGGACGGGGCGACGGAGGTCGTGGCCTCACCATGGGCGTGTAGGGTCAAGGCAGCGGGGGGGGGGGGGGGGGGGTCGAGGAGGAGGACGGGGAACGGCGAGGCGGCGGTGGTCGGCGAGGCGTCGACGGGGACAAGGGCGAGGTGGCGGCGTCGTGGGCGCGGGGCGGGTCGTCGTGCCCCGATCCAGATCGGGGAGGGAGCAGGGGAGTGAGAGCGGATCGTGGGGGGAGGGGGGATTAGGGTTTCGGGGTCCAGGGGAGGCCATATAGGCCAGGGGCGAGGGAGTGGGCCGGCCTGGCTGGGCCGTGGCCTAGTTAGGCCAGGGGGGTTTGGTTTTTCTTTTATTTTTGTTTTGTTTTCTTCTTCTTATTTTAATTATTCTTATTTTCTGTTTTGCAAATAGTTGAGCCACTAAATGACTTTTACAAAATCAGTGACCTAGCTCATAACTAGTAGTGCATTATACCCTAACTCCAAAAACTAGTTTGGGCAAAACACAATTTCATATTTAATTTAGATTAAATAAAAGGTTAGTAAATATTGCTTTTAGCCACTGTTTGAGGATGTTTGAGTCACTTACCCAACTCCAATGATGTTGGTTTCAATTTTAGAATTGCCTCTGATTTACTTGCTATTTAATGAACAATTTAGTTTCTGTTTTTGAAAAACTTTTATTTTCTAATTTAATTTAATTTAATTTAATTTTGAGTTAGGAATTGAAATGCAATATGATGCAAATGATGATTAGGCACTGTTAATCATGCTGACTTGTCATTAACTAAGGTGATCATTGTAGATAATCACAGGGGGTGTTACAATTCTCCTCATCTATCAAGAATTCTCGTCCCGAGAATTAAGAGGAAGACTGAAAGAAAGCGGGGTATTCTTCGCGAAGACGATCCTCGCGTTCCCAAGTGGCTTCATCTTCAGAATGATTCGACCACTGAACTTTGAGGAATTTGATTGACTTTTGACGAGTTCGACGCTCAGCTTGGTCAAGAATACAGATGGGATATTCTGGATAAGATAGATCTTCCCGTAATTCAAGCATTTCATGATCCACAGCTCGAATAGGATCCTTGAAGCAGCGACGGGGTTGGGATAGATGAAAGACATCATGCACTTGAGAAAGATTGGGCGGCAATTGTAACTGATCTGCCACTTCTCCTCGACGGGCAAGAATACGGAACGGGCCAATGTAGCAAGAAGCTTACTTGCCTTTGATTCCGAACCGATGAGTGCCTTTCAATGGAGTGACGCGAAGGTAAGCTTGCTCGCCAGGTTGATAGACGATTACCTGGTGCTTACGGTCATAGTTGCTCTTCTGACGAGACTGAGCAGTTTTCAGATGTTCCCGGACAATGCAGACTTGTTCTTCAGCTTGCTGAACAATGTCCGGTCCGATGAGTGAGCGTTCCCCAGTTTCTGACCAATTCAAAGGGGTTCGACACTTACGTCCATAAAGAACTTCAAATGGGGCCATCTTTAGACTAGCTTGATAGCTATTGTTGTAAGAGAATTCAGCATACGGGAGAGATTCCTCCCACTTCTTGCCGAAGGAGATGACACAAGCTCGAAGCATATCTTCAAGCACTTGATTAACTCGTTCGACTTGACCCTGTGACTGAGGGTGAAAAGCGGTACTGAATGAAAGATGAGTTCCCATAGCTTCTTGGAAACTATTCCAGAATCTGGAGGTAAAGAGACTGCCACGATCCGAACTGATCTCGAAGGGAACACCGTGGAGTGACACAATTCGGGAAACATACAAGTCTGCTAACTGACTAGTAGTGATTGTCTCCTTAACTGGCAGAAAGTGAGCAACCTTTGAGAATTGGTCAATGACGACAAAAATAGCATCATGACCCTTTTGAGATCTGGGAAAACCAGTAATGAAATCCATTTGGACTTTGTCCCATTTCCATTCAGGAATTGCAAGGGGTTGCAGAGTTCCAGCAGGCCTTTGGTGTTCTGCTTTAATGCGACGGCAGACATCACACTCAGAAACATAACGAGCAATGTCTCGCTTCATATTAGGCCACCAGTATCTCTAACAAATGTCACGGTACATCTTTGTGCTACCAGGATGAATTGACAGAGGAGTGTCATGAGCTTCTTTCATAACGTGTTCCCTCTCATCCTTGAATTTGGGTACGAAGAGACGGCGTTGGAAGAATAGGATCCCTTCCTTATCAAGATGGAATTCCGACGGCTTTCCTTTTTTGAGGTATCACTTAATCCTTTCGACTTCAGAGTCATACCGTTGCATAGTCTTAATGCTGTGCTCTAAATCAGGTTCAACAACCAGGGTATTGAGATAACCCTGTGGAACAATATGGAGGTTCAATTTGCGAAGCTCTTCATGGAGAAGAGGTTGCGTTTCCTGAACCATATGGTTGCTGCAATAAGCCTTGCGACTCAAAGCATCGGCCATTACATTAGCCTTGCCAGGGGTATATGAGATATTCATATCATAATCGGCAATTGTCTCTAGCCATCTTTGTTAACGAAGGTTCAGATCTGGTTGAGTATATAGATACTTCAAACTTTGATGATCCGTGTATATCTCGCAACGGTTACCGAGAAGGTAATGTCGCCATAGCTTCAGGGCATAAATAACCGCAGAAAGTTCAAGATCATGCACTGGATAATTTTCTTCATGAGGACGCAATTGTCGAGAGGCATAAGCAATCACTTTGCGCTCTTGCATTAGGACACAGCCTAATCCTTGACGAGATGCATCACAATATATCACGAAATCCTTTTGGGAATCCGGGGGTGCTAGCACTGGGGCAGATGTTAACTTATCTTTTAGTGTCTGAAAGCTTTCTTGACATTTTTCTGTCCACTCAAATTTAACACCTTTGTGGAGCAGATTCGTCAATGGCTTTGCAATCTTGGAAAAGTTCTCAACGAATCGACGGCAATAACTAGTGAGTCCGAGAAAACTTCTGACTTGCTTGACATTCTTCGGGGGAGTCCAATCAAGAATAGCCTGAACTCGTTCGGGGTTAACAGCAATGCCATTCTTGGAAATCACATGACCAAGATAGGTCACTTCAGATAACCAGAATTCACACTTAGAGTACTTGGCGTAAAGCTGGTGTTCTCGAAGCTTCTCCAATACAAGCCAAAGATGTTCAACATGCTCTTCTTCATTCTTGGAATATATAAGGATATCATCTAAATAAACCACGATGAATTTGTCGAGGTAATCCATGAAGATATAGTTCATCAACCGGGAGAAGGTTGCTAGAGCATTGGTTAAGCCAAATGACATGACAGTGTACTCATAAGAGCCATATCGAGTAACAAAGGCAGTCTTCGGAATATCCTCTTCGCGAACACGGATCTGATGATAACCCAACCTCAAGTCGAGTTTCGAGAAGACAGAGGATCCAGCAAGCTGATCATAAAGATCATTGATCCGGGGCAGTGGGTATTTATTCTGGATTGTGGCTTGGTTAATGGGCCGATAATCCTTAACCAATCGGTTAGTTCCATCCTTCTTCTTAACAAAGAGTGAAGGTGCTCCCCAAGCAGAGGAACTGGGGTGGATGAAACCTTTCTTAAGTGACTTGTTGATTTCTTCCTTAAGCTCGAGAAGGTGGTGCGGAGGCATCTTATAAGGACGCTTCGCAATAGGGACAGTGCCAGGCTTCAAGTCAATGACAAACTCGACATCTCTAGCCGGGGGTATTCCTGGAAGTTCTTCCGGAAAGACGTCCGGAAAATCTCGAACGACAAGAACGTTCTCGACTCCTTCCAGATGTGAGGCGTTCAAAGCACTCAGAGCATATATCTGAGCTTCAGCATCTCGAGTAATTCGGGCGGTGTTGTTCACTATCTCATCGGAGGGGTGAGTAAGTTGGATGACTTTTGTGGCACAATTGATCAAAGCTATATGAGTTTTCAACCAATCCATTCCGAGGATGAGGTCTATGGTGGAAGACTTTAGGATAATGGGCGAAAGAAGGAATTCCAATCCTTTAATTTCAACGGGGACATTGCGTGCCATCATAGTGGTTTGACACTGGCCTCCAGGGGTGCGGATAACTGCTGGCAGATTCATCTTTTGAAATGCAATGTCATGCGATAATGCAAATGCTTCTGACATGAATGAATGCGATGCTCCTGAATCAAATAATACAGAAGCAGGTACTGAGTTAACGAGAAGGGTACCCATCACAGTAGCAGGTTGATCCTGGACTTCTTCAATATCAATGTTATAAGCGTGTCCACGACCATGTGCAGCAGACCCAGTATTATAGTTGAGGGTCTGATTGTTGCCACGACCATTGCCATGGCCAATACGAGGAAAAGCCAACTGATTCTGAGTCTGGCGGCAGTCCTTAGCAAGGTGACCTGGTTTGCGGCACTTGAAGCACAGACCATCTTCAGGACGAAGAGGAGCATTGGGTGGAACAGCTTGAGCTCTTGGCTACCTTGGTGGTGGAGGAGGCAGACGTGGTGCAGCATAGTTGTTCTTTGGCGTAGGGGCATTTGGACGGAACACATTGTTGGGAATCCAGACTCGATGCTTCTGTGCTGAGCCCAAAGATGAGCCAGCATCACGATAGCGCTTCTGCGGGTCCTTATGCTTCATCTGAGCGGTCTCAACCAGAATAGCCTTGTTCAGAAGAGTTGAAAAGTCGTTGAAGTCTTGAGCAGCAAGGGCAAGCTCGAGGTCTGGGTGTAGTCCATTACGGAACTTCTCTTATCTATGAGCATCTGTGGCGATGTCTTCTTCAGCATAGCGGGAGAGGACGAGAAATTCCCGCTGATAAGCTTCGACAGTCTTGTTGCCCCGAGTGAGGTTGCGGAACTGGGTCTTCATCCGTTCCATAATTGCCTGAGGAATATAACGGGCTCGGAAAGCAGCCTGGAACTCATACCAGGTAACGAGTGTTCCAGCAGGAAGTGTACGCTTGTGTGTGTCCCACCATTGAGCAGCGGGACCCTTTAGGAAAAAGGACGCGAAGGTGACAAAGTTGGCAGGGGCGACATTAGCAGACTCCATCTTGTGAGTGATGTCGCGAATCCAGTCATCAGCATCCAGGGGCTTCTCAGAGTTGTGGAATGGAGTGGGGTTAAGTCGCATAAATTCCGACAGTGTTATTGAAGGAGGGTTCTAGTTCTGGTTGTTCTGATGCGGAAACTGAGCCATGATTCCAGTCAGGAACTGGCGGTTGAGCTCGAATTGTTGCATCATTGCTACCATATAGTCTGGCGGTGGTGGGCGTTCAGGGGCACGACCACGACCACGACCACCTGGTCTAACCATCCTGCTAAGTATCAATAGGGGGTAGTTTAGTAAAATAAATTACGAGTGTTTAGCGACAAGCATGATGTAACTCGACAACAATTAAGCAGTGTAACAGATACATAACAGTAGTTAATTAAGACATACAGATCCATACACAGCGTCGGGTACATGCGGACAGCATAACGGCGCCAATTTAGAACTAGACATACTAGGCGGCACGCAGGCACGCGGTAGGGAAGTACACAACGAGACATAGCAAAGGCTACATCAACGTCGGGGAAAACCACTGAAACGGGGTAACTGCGAGTGCGGACGATGAATGGCCGTCGCGGAAGGATCCTGCGCTCCATGTGCACTCTGATGCAGAACCCGGTCTCGAGCTGTAAGAAGAGGTCCACGTGTAGGTGTGTGACCTCCAACAGTAGGCCAACCAATACCAGCATACATCTGAGTCCTGCGCGGGTAAAGGATGTGCTCCGGATGTATTCCTGCACGAACAGTAGGTAGCAACTGCGTTATAGCATCGTAGAGACGTGCTCGAGTGGCAAGCAACTCGACGGCAAGAGCCTGAACAGTGCGATCCAGAGCCTGAGTGCACTGAATCAGAACGCGCGGGTCATAGCGACGAGGCTCGTACGGGGCACAGATAGCTGTGTAGTATCTAGTAGCATCTCCAGCAGGGGCATACGGAATGTATCAGAACTCAGAGTCATCCAAGATATCGCTGAACTCTCCTCGGAGACGTGCGGCAGCAGAGTAGGCGGCATCATGTATTGCCATCTCAATCGTCATGCCGATACCGTGGAAAAGGTGCAACTCGGTGTCTGAGTCATCTTGCTAATCATAGATACGAACATCAGCATGGTACTGCTCCTAGTTGAACTCGCGGTAATCCTCGTAGACCATGTACTCGGGGTACCAGCGGTAGCCATGTCTGGTCAGGAGGGCGATCAGGACAGCTGGAAACCCAGGGGCATCATGAGCCCAAGTGCGAAGCACAAGCTGCGTTGTAGGACGTGGTGGAAACAAATGATCCATCTGAAATAGAGGAAATTCAGGATTGTCAAATGACAATGAGAAGTTTAATACAACTCGGAGAGAAAGGTTAAACAAAACAATGGAAAGGAAAATGATTATCAGACTAATCAGATCAATGGTAAGGAAGTAAGCACAGATATCCAGTTCTCCGGGTAGATGGGATTTACGAGATCCTAAGTGTCGGCGTTAGTAAAATTCATTTAACCCGAATAGAAGAGAGAACAGAGTCCCAGAGTATAGACGAGGAATAAAAGATCCTAATACCACCCAGTTGGCGATGTGGGCCCGTAAGCCACACAACCAAGTTAGTAAATTAGTTTTTTGATGTCTAGACTCAACTTCGACCAAGGAATTGGAATGGGGCTTCCTACAGGCAGTCGGCTCTGATACCAACTTGTGACGCCCCCGACTCAATCATGCACTAATCATACACGCAAACATGCATGATCAAGCACAGGGACTCACGGGAAGATATCACAACCCAACTCTAACACAAATAAACGGAGATCCACAATATTACAGACCAGGGATTACGAGGATCCGAATACATAAGTCAGTCATACAAATATTATCTGAGTACAGACATAGTTAGACAAGTTTTGCCTTAAGAAGGCTAGCACAAACAACGACTCTAGATCGAAAGGTGTAGGCCTCCTGCCTGGGAGCCTCCGATCCTACTCCTGGTCGGTTGGCTCGATCCAGTAGTATGTGCCGTCTGGACCCTCCTGGTAGTAAGCTCCTGAGGTGGCATCTGGCTCCGGGGCTCCATCGTCTGATGTATCATCAAAGTGGGGTATGGGGAAAAAGAAGTACAAAGCAACCGTGAGTACTCATCCGAAGTACTCAGCAAGCAAGGATCTACCCTACATATGCAACATTATCAAAGGGGAAAGGCTGTATAGGTGGACTGGGCTGTAGAAAAGCCAGAATAGAGAGAAGGCCTAGTCCTATCGAAGACTAGTATCTTCACGAAGCCATCATCTTGCAGCAATAGAAGAGAGTAGAATAGCATTTTATTAAGCAAACATGTTGAAGCAAGCCTAGAGATCCTTCCTCGACTCCCTGCGAGAAAGCGATCCCAAAGCTTCAATTAAGTAACAAGTATCCAGTTCAAGTAGTAGATCGGGATACACAAACTGAGCGTCCTTTACCGTAGGACTGGCTATCGATAGATTATTCGTCCCTGCAGGGGTGCACTACTGTTACCCAACACGCTCGATCACCTTTGGCCGTACACACTTGCTGGGTAATGCCCGGCCTCAGGAGATCAACACGAAGTAACGCCCTACCTAGGCTCGGCAGAGAGGTCAGCACGCCGGACTAACCTATGCAACCAGAGGTCTTGGGCCATCGCCCTGGGCACCCTGCGCGTTGTGTGGCTGGCCGGGGTGCAGGCGCGACACTGAACTCATCAGTGAAGTATCCAGCCCAATCCCGACGATCAGCCCGCACGGTGAATCGTGACGTCTGATGAGCTTTCGGGAGAAACGTACATCGCAGAGGGCCCCATAAACCATTATCCCGCGTGGTGGTAGCGCGTATAGGGCACGTCGACCCACTCATATCACACACCCAAATCCAATAGGCTCATTTAGTATCACGCGGAGACAATCAGAGTTTCTAAAGCTCCGCCACAATATCACACTCGAGTGCCCTTCCGGCACACCCGACATCATAGATCCCCTGCGGGTACCCATCAGGGTCGACCCGCCTGTAACAAGGGTCAAAGTAACCATGTGGTCATAACATCAAGGGGGAAAACCCCGAGGAATCACCCTCGGTGAATTCCACTCGATGAAATCATCAGGATGAACGTATGAGGCATCACCCTTGAGGTTCACACTGAGGGGTTGCACTACTGAGTCGTATCGGAAGTGGAGAAGGAGGAATCACCCTCGATGACCACGACCGAACAGCTACATTGCAGAGTATTTATCAGGAGTGCGTTACGAGGCATCACCCTCGGCACTCGATAGTAACTATGCAGAGTCGTACAATTAAGGGGGTGAAGTGATGTGTCGGTCTCTAGTCGACGATCACATTGATCGAGTCGTCGATGATCAAGCAGGGGCAACAAGGGTAAGGTGGTGGGGGTCACTGATGGTTCACTACCAACCTATACTAAACAGTTTAACATAGGCAGGTAAGGTAACAATAAACAGGTTACAAAAGCAGGCTATGCATCAGAATAGGAGCAAACATTAACAGTAGCAAAATCTAATGCAAGCAGGAGAAATGGAATGGGCGATATCTGGATGCTCAAGGGGGGCTTGCCTGGTTGCTCTGGCAAGAAGGAGGGGTCGTCAACGGGCTGCTCGTCTGGAGCGTAGTCGTACCCAGCTGCAACGTCGTCGGTCTCGGCGTCTATCGAGAGAGAAGGAGGGGGAGAGAAATAATAAATCCACGGCAAAAAGGCAAACAATATGTATGACATGCCTAAATGATATGCAGAGGTGTTCTACTGCCTAACTAAATGATTTAGTTAATTTAGGAATTTATCTGGATTTATTTAATTAAAGTTGAGCACTATTCATTTATTGAAATTGGTCTAAAAGTTCCATGTTCATCTAGCTAGGGGCATCTGACAGGAATACGGAGGGCGTATTCAGACATAAATCGAAATTCTGAGCAACTTTCATATATAAATTATTTTCATCGGAGTTACGGATTATTTTATATGATTTTCTAAAGTTTTTACTATTTTCTAAAATTTATTTAATTATTTTAAATCAACATTATCCAGAACAGTGTATGCTGATGTCATCATGATGTCAGCATGACATCAGCAGTCAACAGGGCGTTGACTGGGTCAACGGACATGTGGGTCCCACCTGTCAGTGCCTGTTTAGTCTAATTAGGGTTCAGCTAATCTAATTACTGTTTAATTAAACTAACTAATTAATTTGATTAATTAAATAGAGTTAATTAACTTAATTAATTAATTAATTACTAATTATTGATTTTATTAAATTCATTTTTATTTTCTTTTTTATTTTCTTTTTTTTAAACCGTTCTGTGGGGCTGGGCCCCACTGTCAGTGGTACAGGGGCATCGGGCCCCACCTGGCTGTGGCACTGGGCCGCTGCGGGCGCGCGGGCGTCGGGCACAGCCCGAGCGGGCGACGGGCGAGCTCGCGGGCGCTCGGCGCGGGCGCGCGTGGCGCAGGCCGGCGCCGGAGCGGCACGGCGAGGGGGCGTGGCCGGCATGTGGCAGCAGGGGGCCGGGTCCGCGGGCGAGCGGCGCAAGCAGGAGCCAAGCGCGTGTGTGCGCGCACGGGCGGCTTCGCGGGCAGGGAGCGGGGCAGCGAGCGCGGGCGAGCGGCGGCTGCGGCTGAAGCGGGGCGAGCGGCGAGCACGATGCAGCGGAGCGGGGCCGGCGCGTCGCACGGCGAGCGGCGCTGCAGGGGCAGTGTGGGCGGCGCGGGAGGCAGGAGCAGGCGCCGAGCGGAGGTCGGGGCGGCTGTTGCGCAGGGAGCGCGACCATAGACGGGCGCGAGCGCGCGCGGTGGCACGCCGGGCGGGGCGAGGCCGCGGTCGGCGCACGGGTGCGTGTGATGACCGCGGCGTGCACAGGGGGGAAGAGGAGGGGCGGGGCGACGGAGGCCGTGGCCTCACCGTGGGCGTGTAGGGTCAAGGCAGGGGGGTCGAGGAGGAGAACGGGGACGGTGAGGCGGCGGTGGTCGGCGAGGCGTCGACGGGGACGAGGGCGAGGCGGCGGTGTCGTGGGCGCGGGGCGGGGCGCCGTGCCCCGATCCAGATCAGGGAGGGAGCGGGGGAGTGAGAGGGGATCGTGGGGGGTGGATTAGGGTTTCGGGGTCCAGGGGAGGCCATATAGGCCAGGGGCGAGGGAGTGGGCCGGCCTGGCTTGGCCGTGGCCCAGTTGGGCCAGGGGGGTTGGTTTTTCTTTTATTTTTATTTTTGTTTTGTTTTCTTTTTCTTATTTTAATTATTCTTGTTTTCTGTTTTGCAAATAGTTGAGCCACTAAATGACTTTTACAAAATCAGTGACCTAGCTCATAACTAGTAGTGCATTATACCCTAACTCCAAAAACTAGTTTGGGCAAAACACAATTTCATATTTAATTTATATTAAATAAAAGGTTAGTAAATATTGCTTTTAGCTATTGTTTGAGGATGTTTGAGTCACTTACCCAACTCCAATGATGTTGGTTTCAATTTTAGAATTTCCTCTGATTTACTTGCTATTTAATGAACAATTTAGTTTTTGTTTTTGAAAAACTTTTATTTTCCAATTTCATTTAATTTAATTTTGAGTTAGGAGTTGAAATGCAATATGATGCAAATGATGATTAGGCACTGTTAATCATGCTGACTTGTCATTAACTAAGGTGATCATTGTTGATAATCACAGGGGGTGTTACAAAAACTCAGGTCCGACTGCAAATGGCCCAACTCATTTATGGGGCGTTAACAGGCTGAAAGACACACCGGGCTGGAAATTGGCCCAACACTTAAACGGGTCTCTAGAAGGCCGAAAGACGTACTTCCTGAAAATTGGCCCATCCCTTGAATGGGCCGTTAACAGGCCGAAACCACATCAGGCCGATGTTGAGCCCAAATATATAGCGGGCTGTTAACGGGCCCGAACTGACGATGGCTGCAATGGTGTTAAATAGTTAACGGGCTGTTGATGGGCCGAATTGGCACATCTCGTATGGGCCGTCGGCTTAGATGGACCAGACATAAGTAGGCCCTATATGGGCCGGCCTGCTAATTTTGACTGGGCCGGCCTCTTTCACCTAAATGGGCCACTGTTGTGCCTTGCCACATGCGAACGTATCATAGGTGCCTCTCGTACAATGAGTGGATCACATCTGTCCCAACGCTGAGCCGACACGTGGATCCTCCGGCGAATGAGAATTTTACACATGGAAAATCCCCATTGGTCGGGGCTGTTAACGGGTTATCGGATCCAAACCAGAACCCGATAGCTTAACGGTGCCCCGTTACGGTGGATGCCACGTGTCGGTTACCCTTGACGAAAACACTTCCATGACCCGCCATTTATCGTCATGGAAGTGGACACTTCCGTGATGATAATTTTGGTATTGTCATGGAACACTTCTACGACAGCACATGTATGACTATCTTGATTCTGTCACAAAATCGTCATGGATGTACATGCATGATAGAAAACGTGACCTACTGTGACAAACACGTATCATCACGGAAGTGTATTTTTTTTTGTAGTGGATGCAATGAGTGTACAACCTCTTTGGTTGCGCCGAGTAGGCCTCGGCTTCGTCCGAGGAGTCGGTGAGGATGCTTCGGTTCCGGTGGAGCAGGTTAAGGCGGCGTTGTGGGGATGGAGCAACAACGATAGACGAGGCGATCGTCAGAGCAGCTCCTTGGCGGTGGAGGACGGGGCGGCTGAACCGGCGGGACGACGAGATCTACAACGGATCCTCATCTGGGGCGGTGGATGAGGATGAGGGACGTTGAGATGTTGCGGTGGATGACGCCGTCCGAGAAGAGGCTCTGGCTGGGCAGCGATGGGGTGGCGGATAGAGGAGGGTGGGGGTTCGTGGCTAGAGCAGAGAGGTAATGGCGGCCTGGGTTTTCGAATGGCGAAAAGGAGGTGATGGGAGCGGGGGACCATGACTTAGGGATGCACTTATCCAAAATGTAGGGTGTTTTACAAAAGTATCCCCACCGATTTGAACTAGCGGCCCTTTCGGCTCAGGGTTAGAACGGGGATTTCGCGTGTTGGGATTTGGCAGCTGGAGGCAGTTTTCGCGCGCGTTGTAATTTTGGGATAGCAAGGCACGAGTTTTCGGAGCACAAAGAGACAAAGCGATATCTAAATTTTCGGGATAACAAGGCGCGTGTTGAAATTTCGGGACAAGCCTAACGTGTAACAATGAACGTACCAAATCAATTTGCACTTCCCTCGACAAAAAAAAACAAAAAGAAAACTATTCTCACCACACAAAGAGAGAGTCTTGTCCCGTTTTACTGTACAAAGGCTATTCAAAACTATGAATCCATGTTATGTCCAATTAAATTTTTTCGTTAGCTGTATAATGCATGTAACCTACTCATACGAAAATTTTAGTGCATTCCAAATGTATATACTGCCGCTGCAATTCGAACTAAATTTGAATTCGTTTCTCTATTTGAATCAGAATCTACAATCATGATTGTTGCCAAGTTAAACCATCATTTGTACATTATCTTAACAACACTCCACATGATTACTATAGAGTTAGATATGAACTATGTGTACTATATGAACTCGAATTAAAAAATTTGAATACACTTGATGTCGATTCCAAATAATAGTACATTTGAAGTACTAGCTAGATCTTCATAATCTAAACCATGTTTTGTATGTACAATGTGTTTATCACACAAAGTATAGTGCCCCGCCCCTACATTATGACAGGGATTTAGCCCTGAGCTGCAAAAGCCACACATTATCACAAATTCAAATAAATGTTATATATATTATATGTAGTATAATATGTTCATAACCACGCCATGCATATCACCATTATATTCATGCATGCGTCGGTTTAAAACACTATGATCTCTTGTTCAAATATCCGAATCCACTTTTATAATGAATTATGATCTCCGTTCGTCTTTTACACCCACACAATCCTCTTCTCCTTGTAGCTAGCACTAACTTTCTCTCGTGCATGCACACGCCCGCCCCCCTCTCACCCTCCCTCAACATTCTCTCCATCGCGCACATTCGTTATTTCTCTTTAGGTCATTCACCCATGGTGTGTGTAGGCCCCCCGGCTCCTTCTTTGCGGCACACCGGCAATATACCTATCTAGCCAAGTGTGCCTACCACAAGCACATGCTTTCCCTCTTCTCTTTTCACCGTCCATGCCCCCCTCTGTCTAATACGGTTCCACGCACATGCACACTCCCGCCACTCTTTTCATCAATCTCATACTCGCACACTCCTCCCCCTCGATATAGGCGGCCTCTCGCACCACCTCCTAGCCGCATCCCTCTCTCTCTCTCTCTCTCTCTCTCTCTCTATCCGTATCTCCGGGCCTTATTTGCTTCTAACACATGCATGCATGTATACCTACTAATCTCCCTACATATAGCTAGGTCGACTATAACTCTTTTTCCCCATGCATCGATCGATGTACCTCACTAGTTATGTCTCTCCCTTTCTCCGACACATGACGATTGATCTTCCTATATAATTACATCTGCTTACCACAGCCATATCGTCCCCCCTCATCATCCTTGCATGCCTCCCGACCCGTCTCTCACACGCACGTGCACAGACAGGCACACATCCCATCTCTTATTGATATTGTAGTTGTACCCTCCGTTTGTCTAGCAGGCCTCTCCCACCATTTGTGAGAAGCAACTCCACCACCAACCCTCCGACACTCTAGCTTTGTCTCTCTCTCCTAACCTTATTCCTCTTCTACACGTATGCATGGATGCCGATCAATCTTCCTCAATACATAGCTAGGTCTCTCTCCTTCTCCAGACATATACCAGTCGATCTACCTCTCTATAGTTAGGTCTCTGCCCCCCCCCACACACACACACCGATAGTCGAACGCTCTAGGTAGGTATCCATGCCACAGAGACAAACTGCACCTCTTCCCTCTCACATTCCAGTAGGCCAGCCGCCCTATATCTTTGACATGGGCAAACACAAATTCAATGGCACTCTTTATCGATCGCGCACCCACACACTTCATCTCTCTCTTCGATTCTATCGATATCTCATGCTGATGATCCCTCCACTCCCTTCTCGTGGATCGTTCCCTCTATATATGATATATCCAGTCCTCTGTTTGACACACAGTGCATATGTTACATTTTTTGTTTGAGATATCATCGACACATTGCCTCTGTTTCGCACAAACCATCTCTCTCTCACACACACACGTACGTGGGGTACCTGCACGTAGAGAAGAGGTGCACGCATGACGCACGTACTCACGTCTCGTTCCCGGCCACACCCGCGCGGGTACACGGTGGAACTCATTTATGTACGAAAAGGCAGCCCACATGATAATTTGACGCGTGTAGCGGTTGTTTACTTGAAGGAGGGTTTTCTACCATGCGTACACGGAACAAAGTTCGACTTGACGCGTTAGTTTTAAATAAAGTTATATTCCTCAATGGCACATATAGAATATAAAATGATTGTTATCGAGAAAAAATAAATCCGCTCCACTATATACAATGGAGCCTGCCTGTCGGGGTTTGTCTCTCGTCACAGTCTCACACAAGGCAGCGGTGGCCTCTCTCTCACACCATTGGTCAATGATCCAGCCGCATCCCGTCTGACGGTGGAAAGGGAGGATGTGCATCGTTTCTTAGTTCGATGGCGTCGAGGCAGCACATCCCGATCTGCGGTACCCGTCGTTCTCTTTGACCAAGCTCCAGCGCGGTAGGGCCTGTGCCACTTGCTTCCTGATGTCTACTATGCAACTTTATTCTTGTAGACTCATGATGGGCCTCCAAGCACAGAGTTTTGTAGGACAGTAGCAATTTTCCCTCAAGTAGATGACCTAAGGTTTATCAATCCATGGGAGGCGTAGGATGAAGATGGTCTCTCTCAAACAACACTACAACCAAATAACGAAGAGTCTCTTGTGTCCCCAACACACCAAATACAATGGTAAATTGTACAGGTGCACTGGTTCGGCGAAGAGATGGTGATACAAGTGTAATATGAATAGTAGATATTGATTTTCTTAATGGGAACAATAAAAAACAGCAAGGTAGCAATTGATAAAACGGAGCACAAACGGTATTGCAATGCTTGAAAATGAGGCCTAGGGTCCATACTTTCGCTAGTGCAATCTCCCAACAAGGCTAATATAATTGGATCATATAACCTTCCCTCAACGTGTGATGAAGAATCACTCCAAAGTTCCTATCTAGCGGAGAACATAAGAAGAAATTGCTTGTAGGGTACGAAACCACCTCAAAGCTATTCTTTCCGATCAATCTATCCTAGAGTTCGTACTAAAATAACACCAAGCTATTCTTTCCGATCGATCTAACCAAGAGTTCATACTAAAATAACACCATATGATACACATCAACCAACTCTAGTGTCACCTAGATACTCCAATGTCACCGCGAGTATCTGTGAGTTGATTATGCGATGTGCATCAAACAATTTCAGATTCATAATACTCAATCCAACACAAAGAACCTCAAAGAGTGCCCCAAGATTTCTACTGGAGAAACAAAGACGAGAACGTGCATCAACCTCTATGCATAGATTACCCCAATGTCACCTCGGGAATCCGCGAGTTGAGTGCCAAAACACATATCAAGTGAATATATATGATACCCCATTGTCACCATGGGTATTCATAGCAAGACATACATGAAGTGCTCTCAAATCCATAAAAGTATTCAATCCGATAAAACGAAATCTCAATGGGAAAACTCAATTCATCACAACAAGATAGAGAGGGGAAAACACCATATGATCCAACTATATTAACAAAGCTCGCGATACATCAAGATCGTGCCATCTCAAGAACATGAGAGAGAGAGATTAAACACATAGCTACTGGTACAAACCAATGTTGGGGATATCACTTATCGGGAACTTATCGGTCGACCCATGATAAGAGGTAAATCGGCCAGTTTATCGGCATATCGGCCGATTTATCGTCATATCGGCTGATTTATCGGCCAATTTATCTTATCGGTCAGACAACGGTAAGCGATAAATCGGCCGATTTATCGGAATATCGGAAGATATCTTGAGCAGTGGTACAAACCCTCAGCCCCGAGGGTGGACTACTCCCTCCTCATCATGGTGGCCGCCGGGATGATGAAGATGGCCACCTGTGATGATTTCCCACTCTGGAAGGGTGCCGAAACAGGGTCTAGATTGGTTTTTCATGGCTACAGAAGCTTGCAGCAACGGAACTTCTGATCTAGGGTTATTTCTGGGGGTTTCTGTATTTATAGGATTTTTTGGAGTTGGAATCACATGAAGATGGGCCTCGAGGTGAGCACAACCCATCTGGGCGAGCCGGGCCCGTCTGGCATGCCCTGGTGGGTTTTGCCCACCTCGTGGCTCTTCTGGCCCTCCCACAAAGCTTCAAGTGCCTCTTTTGTTCCAAAAAAATCGTCAAAAAGTTTCGTTGCATTTGGAGAACTTTTATTTCTGCACAAAAAACAACACCATGGTAGTTCTGCTGAAAACAGAGTTAGTCCGGGTTAGTTCCATCCAAATCATACCAAAACCATATAAAATTGTTGTAAACATGGCATGAATACTTCATAAATTATAGATACGTTGGAGACGTCTCAGCATCCCCAAGCTTAATTCCTACTCGTCCTCGAGTAGGTAAATGATAAAAGAAATAATTTATGAAGTGTGAATGCTAGCAAAGTGCATAAGTTTGATCAATGATAATTTCAATCACTTTTCCTAGCATCATAACATCAATTCTTTCTCATAAAACTTCTCATGTTAAAGTAGTAACCAATTGACATGTTAAGGTTCAAACAATGAATTCTCTTGAAACGCAACAACCTATATTCTTAGTCACCAGACAATTGCAATTCAACTTATTCAACAGAGTCTAAGTAAGAGCTCCACATACTCAGTCATCATATAGTATTCTATGATTGCTAGTATTCAAAGCATATTTTTAGAACAGATGGCATCCATCGAACACAGAGAAAGATATGGGCTTAATGTTTTGCCTCCCAACTCATTTATCATAGAGATAATTGTCAACAATGATAAATCATGATCAAATATATTTGACTGGCCATATGTGCCTAGATCTTTCCCCACCACATGATGCTTGCCAACTAGAGAATAATTGAGGTTGAAATGAGAATGCATACTATTGACTCTTTGCATAAAAGTAAATACTGAAAAGTAAAAGATAGGCCCTTCGCAGAGGGAAGCAGAGGTTTTGTATACCCAAACTCTTAATGCAAAGGAACGTCACGTTATATTGCCCCTTATGATAGCAACCTTTATTATGCAGTCCATCGCTTTTATTGCTTTGCCATCACAAGTTCGTACAATGCTCAATTTTCCCTTATAATAAAAGATCAAACATATTTATTAGCAATTTTTATTGCTTTATGCACTGATGACAACTTACTTGAAGGATCTTATTCAATCCATAGGTAGGTATGGTGGACACTCATGGCAAGAAACTGGGTTTAAGGGTTTTTGGATGCACAAGTAGTATCTCTACTTAGTACGAATTTTTGGCTAGCAAATGATCCTATGCAAACACCACATGTTGGACGATCCATAACAATATAACTTCTATGCAAATATACAGAACCATAATTCATTATGTTGTCTTCCTTGTCCAACTTCAACTAATTTGCTCAAGTTTGAAAATAATTAATGGGTATTCACAATCATAGAAGATTTCCAAGATAATATATTTGCATGTGAAAGTTCTCTTCTTATACTAATCATTCATGAATTGCTTGTATGACCAATATTATGATTGTCAAGCTTCAAAAGATTTCACTTTCTAAACCAAATGTGAAGCTACTACTAGTCATGATATGAACATATAATTTCAACTTCATGATATTCAATTCATTCAACAATTTACTCATAGGATATATGTGAAGCACAAGAGTAAATGACAAACTACTCCAAAAAGGTATAAGTGAAGATCAAGTGAGTAGATAAGTAAATGGGTAGCTATTTGAGGACTCTCTCTTATTTAAAAACTTTCAGATCTAAGTGTTTTATTAAAACAGCAATCAAAACCAAATAAAATGGCATTCCAAAAATAGCACACATCATGTGAAGAAGCAGAAACTTAGGCTCAACCGAGGCTAACCGATAATTGTTGATGAAGAAAGGTGGGATGCCTACCAGGGCATCCCAAAGTTTACATGCTTGAGACTTCTTGGAATATTATCTTGGGATGCCTTGGCTTCCCCAAGCTTTGGCTTTTGTGTCTCCTTAATTCCTTTTATATCACGGTTTCCCTAAATCTTAAAAACTTCATCCACACAAAACTCAACAAGAACTCGTGAGATACGTTAGTATAAATCAATGCAACACTTTATCATTCTCTACTGTAACAAATCAATAAAAATATTATTTAACATTGCATACTAAATTCCTCTTCATATTTAACACTTCCATTCTCAAATATAATCATTAAACAAGCAAACATATGCAAACAATGCAAATAAAAGAGCAATCTGTCTAAACAGTATAGTCTGTAAAGAGTACAATTTTACTCTCACTTACCTAACTCAAAAAATTATGAAAATTATCCACACTATAGAAAATTTATCATAGATTATTCTGCAAAAACTTTAAACATTTTATCACATTCTGACTTTTCTCAAGAATTCACGCACTAGTGTGCAACTTTCTGTTTTCAAACAGCAACACATAGACTTGCAAAATAAGCATGGCAAAGGCTATACTTGACATTTTTATTGAAGTAAAAGATATAAACATTATTATAAATAACATAAAGAAAATCCTAATAAAATAAAATTATGCTCCAAGCAAAACACATATCATGTGACGAATAAAAATGTAGCTCCAAGTGAGGTTACCGATAATGTTGAAGACAAAAGAGGGGATGCCTTTCGGGGCATCCCAAAGCTTAGTTGCTTGGATATTCCTTGAATATTACCTTGGGGTGCCTTGGTAATCCCAAATATTAGGGTCTTGTCACTCCTTATTCTCCTCATATCGATATCTCACCCAAAACTTGAAAACTTCAAACACACAAAATTTAACAGAACTTCGTGAGATGGGTTAGTATGATAAAGACAAATCATTCACTTTGGTACTGTCAAGATAAGATTCATAATTGTTTCCACATAATTAATAATGTACTCTACAATTTACACAATTTATATTAACCAATATAAGCCATATAAACCATAAAACAAGCAAACTATGCATTGAATACAGAATCTGTCAAAAACAGAACAGTACGTAAAGATCTGAATTTTAATCATACTTCTGTAACTCCAAAAATATCTAAAAATAAGGAAAACGTAGAAAGTTTGTATACACAATAACTTTAAAAACTTCAGAGTTTTTGGACGCTCCAGTGAATTTAAACAATTCTGTTACTGGGCGTAAAAGTTTCTGTTTTTGCACAGAATCAAGTCAACTATCATCCACACTATCCCAAAGGCTTTACTGGGCACTTTATTGAAACAAAAGCTATAAAACATGATTACTACAGTATCCTAATAATGTGAGCACACAAAAACAATAGGGGGTAAATGTTGGGTTGTCTCCCAACAAGCGCTTTTTCTTTAATGCCTTTTTAGCTAGGCATGATGATTTCAATGATGCGCACATAAAAGATAAGAATTGAAACATAATGGGAGCATCATGAAGAATATAACTAGCACATTTAAGCCTGACCCACTTCCTATGCATAGAGATTTTGTGAGAAAACAATTATGGGAGCAAGAATCAACTAGCATAGGAAGGCAAAACAAGCAAAACTTAAAAAAAATCAACACATAGAGAGGAAACTTGATATTATTGCAAATTGTAAAAGCATATGTTCCTCTCTCATAATAATTTTCAGTAGCATCATGAATGAATTCAACAATATAACTATCATATAAAGCATTCTTTTCATGATCCACATTTATAAAAAATTTCTTACTCTCCACATAAGCAAATTTATTCTCATGAATAGTAGTGGGAGCAAACTCAACAAAATAATTATCATGTGAGGCATAATCCAATTGAAAATCAAAATCATGATGACAAGTTTCACGGTTATCATTATTCTTTAGATCATAAGTGTCATCACAATAATCATCATAGATAGCAACTTTGTTATCATAGTCAATTGAAACCTCTTCCAAAATAGTGGATTCATCATTAAATAAAGTCATGACCTCTCCAAATCCACTTTCATAATTATTACAATAAGATTTAACACCCTCCAAAATAGTGGGATCATTACTTCCTAGAGTTAACACTCTTCCAAACCCACTTTGATCAATATAATCATCATAAATAAGAGGCATGGAATCATCATAATAAATTTTCTCATCAAAACTTGGGGGACTAAAAATATCATCTTCATCAAACATAGCATCCCCAAGCTTATGGCTTTGCATATCATTAGCATCATGGATATTCAAAGAATTCATACTAACAACATTGCAATCATGCTCATCATTTAAGCAAACATTTTATTGAATTCTTCTTCTATCAATTGAACGCAGTTTTCCTTTCCATCATTTTCAAGAAAGACATGATAAAGACAAATAATATGAGGCCACCTCAATTCCATTTTTTTGTAGTTTTCTTTTTATAAACCAAACTAGTGATAAAACAAGAAACTAAAAGATTCAATTGCAAGATCTAAAGATATACCTTCATGCACTTACCTCCCCGGCAACGGCGCCAGAAAAGAGCTTGATGTCTACTACGCAACTTTATTCTTGTAGACTCGTGTTAGGCCTCCAAGCGCAGAGTTTTGTAGGACAGTAGCAATTTTCCCTCAAGTGGATGACCTAAGGTTTATCAATCTGTGGGAGGCATAGGATGAAGATGGTCTCTCTCAAACAACCCTGCCACCAAATAACAAAGAGTCTCTTGTGTCCCCAACACACCAAATACAATGGTAAATTGTATAGGTGCACTAGTTCGGCGAAGAGATGGTGATACAAGTGTAATATGAATAGTAGATATTGATTTTCTTAATAGGACCAATAAAAAACAGCAAGGTAGCAATTGATAAAACGGAGCACAAATGGTATTGCAATGCTTGAAAATGAGGCCTAGGGTCCGTACTTTCGCTAGTGCAATCTCTCAACAAGGCTAATATAATTGGATCATACTAAACCACCTCAAAGCTATTCTTTCCGATCAATCTATCCTAGAGTTCGTACTAAAATAACACCAAGCTATTCTTTCCGATCGATCTAACCAAGAGTTTGTACTAAAATAACACCATATGATACACACCAACCAACTCTAATGTCACCTAGATACTCCAATGTCACTGCGAGTATCCGTGAGTTGATTATGCGATGTGCATCAAACAATTTCAGATTCATAATACTCAATCCAACACAAAGAACCTCAAAGAGTGCCCCAAGATTTCTACCGGAGAAACAAAGACGAGAACATGCATCAACCCCTATGCATAGATTACCCCAATGTCACCTCGAGAATCCACGAGTTGAGTGCCAAAACACATATCACGTGAATCAATATGATACCCCATTGTCAGCACGGGTATTCATAGCAATACATACATCAAGTGCTCTCAAATCCATAAAAGTATTCAATCCGATATAACGAAATCTCAAAGGGAAAACTCAGTTCATCACAACAAGATAGAGAGGGGAAAACACCATATGATCCAACTATATTAACAAAGCTCGCGATACATCAAGATCGTGCCATCTCAAGAACACGAGAGAGAGAGAGAGAGATTAAACACATAGCTACTGGTACAAACCCTCAGCCCCGAGGGTGGACTACTCCCTCCTCATCCTGGTGGCCGCCGGGATGATGAAGATGGCCACCGGTGATGATTTCCCCCTCCGGCATGGTGCCGGAACAGGGTCTAGATTGGTTTTTCGTGGCTACAGAGGCTTGCGGCGGCGAAACTTCTGATCTAGGGTTATTTCTGGGGGTTTCTGTATTTATAGGATTTTTTGGCGTTGGAATCACGTGAAGATGGGCCTCGAGGTGAGCACAACCCATCTGGGCGAGCAAGGCCCCTCTGGCGTGCCCTGGTGGGTTGTGTCCACCTCGTGGCTCTTTTGGCCCTCCCACAAAGCTTCTAGTGCCTCTTTTGTTCCAAAAAAATCGTCAAAAAGTTTCGTTGCATTTGGAGAACTTTTATTTCTACACAAAAAACAACACCACGGTAGTTCTGCTGAAAATAGCGTTAGTCCGGGTTAGTTCCATCCAAATCATACCAAAACCATATAAAATTGTTGTAAACATGGCATGAATACTTCATAAATTATAGATACGTTGGAGACGTATCACTCGCTGCCGCGGTATGGGCAGATCCCGACCGCCCGCTCCCTCCTAGTTACATCCCGATGACCCTCAGGTACAGCTTCCTCCGGCCTTGCTCCATTGCCCATCTTCCCACATTGCTGCATGTGGATCTTCCCTAGTTCTTTGCCCAAAATGTAGCTCGGCCGGCGTACTTTCCATGTTGCAATCTCATCCTCACACCATTTTAGATAAACAACCGTGCTGCTGTCTTCCCTTAGGACAAGGAATATGCTTCTTTTTGCCGGCATATGTGTCATAAACTATTATTGGCCAGTAATTGTTTCCTTTCTACCTCTTTTTGCAAACAGGGTGATACGTCCATTTTGCATCATGTTTTACTACTGTTATTTTATAATGTTTTTATGCATAATAATGCTTTATGGAGTAATTCTAATGCCTTTTCTCTCATAATATGCAAGGTTTACACAAAGAAGGAGAATACCAGCAGCTGGAATTCTGGACCTGAAAAAGCTACGTCAGAGATACCTATTCTGCACATCTCCAAATGAGCCAAAATTTTACGGAGATTTTTTTGGAATATATAATAAATATTAGAGCAAATAACTACCAGAGGGGGGCTGCATGGTGCCCAGAAGACACCAGGGCGTGCCAGACCCCCCAGGCGCCCTGGTGGGTGGTGGGCAGCCCAGCCCACCTCCGGGGCCCATCTTCTATTATATAATGTCTTTTGACCCAGAAAAAATAAGGGGAGGACTTTCTGGACGGAGCGACGACATCTCGAGGCGGAACTTGGGCAGGAGCACTTTTGCCCTCTGGTGGAGCGATTCCGTCGGGGGAACTTCCCTCCCGGAGGGGGAAATCGAAGCCATTGTCATCACCGACAACCCTCTCATCTTTGGGAGGCCAATGTCCATCAACATCTTCAACGGCACCATCTCATCCCAAACCCTAGTTCATCTCTTGTGTTCAATCTTTGTACCGGAACCTCAGATTGGTCCCTGTGGGTGACTAGTAGTGTTGATTACATCTTGTAGTTGATTACTATATGGTTTATTTGGTGGAAGATTATATGTTCAAATCCATTATGCTATTTAATACCCCTCTGATCTTGAGCATGAATATCATTTGTGAGTAGTTACTTTTGTTCTTGAGGTCACGAGAGAAGTCATGTTGCAAGTAATCATGTGAATTTGATTTGTGTGTTCGATATTTTGTTGATATGTATGTTGTGATTCCCTTAGTGGTGTTATGTGAACGTCGACTACATGACACTTCACCATCTTTGGGCCTAAGGGAATGCATTGTGGAGTAGTTATTAGATGATGGGTTGCTACAGTGAAAGAAGCTTAAACCCTAGTTTATGCGCTATTTCGTAAGGGACTAATTTGGATCCATATGTTTAATGCTATGGTTAGATTTTATATTAATACTTTTCTCATAGTTGTGGATGTTTGCGAGGGGGTTAATCAAAAGTGAGAGGCTTGTTCAAGTAAGAACAACACCCAAGCACCAGTCCACCCACATATCAAATTATCAAAGTAGCAAACGCGAATCAAACCAACATGATGAAAGTGACTAGATGAAATTCCCGTGTGCCCTCACGAACGCTTTGCTTATTATAAGAGATCGTTTTGGCCTGTCCTTTGCTACAAAAAGGATTGGGCTACCTTGCTGCACTTTACTTACCATTACTACTACTTGCTCGTTACAAATTATCTTGCTATCAAACTACCTGTTGCCGACAATTTCAGTGCTTGCAGAAATTGCCTTGCCAAAAACCACTTGTCATTTCCTTCTGCTCCTCGTTGGGTTCGACACTCTTACTTATCGAAAGGACTATGATTGATCCCCTATACTGTTGGGTCATCAAGACTCTTTTCTGGCACCATTGCCTTGGAGTGAAGCACTCTTGGTAAGTGGAAATCGGTAAGGAAAAATTTATATTACGTGCTGAAATTTATTGCCACTTGTCACTATGGAAAAGAATCCTTTGAGGGGTTCGTTCAGGGTATCTTCACCTCAAATGGAAACACAAAGAGTTACCCCTTAACCTACTACACCTACTGAAAATATTGGTTATGAAATTCCTTCGGGTATGATAGAACAACTGCTAGCTAATCCTTATGTAGGAGACGGAACTAAGCATCCCGATATGCATTTGATACATGTGGATGAAATTTGTGGATTGTTTAAGCTTGCAGGTTTACCCAGAGATGAAGTTAAGAAGAAGGTTTTCCCTTTATCTTTGAAGGGAAAATAATTGACATGGTGTAGGCTATGAGATGATATTGGATCTTGGAACTGGAATCGATTGAAATTGGAATTTCACCAAAAAAAATATCCTATGCATCTAGTTCATCGTGATCGGAATTATATATATAATTTTAGGCCTCGTGAAGGAGAAAGTATCGCTCTAGCTTGGGGAAGACTTAAGTCAATGTTATATTCATGCCCCAATCATGAGCTCTCAAGAGAAATTATTATTCAGAATTTTTATGCTCGGCTTTCTCGTGATGATCAATCCATGCTCGATACTTCATGTACTGGTTCTTTTATGAAGAAGACTATTGAATTTAGGTGGGATCTTTTAGAAAGAACTAAATGCAACTCTGAAGATTGGGAACCCGACAAAGGTAAAGAGTCAGGTATTAAGCTTGAATTTGATTGTGTTAAATCTTTTATGAATACCGATGCTTTTCACAAGTTTAGCACTAAATATGGACTTGACTCTGAGATAGTAGCCTCTTTTTGTGAATCATTTGCTACTCATGTTGATCTCCCTAAGGAGAAGTGGTTTAAATATCATCCCCCTATTAAAGAAGAAATTAAGGAACCGGTTATAGCTAAAGATGAAACTATCATTCACAATGTTGATCCAGTTGTGCCTACTGCTTATATTGAAAAAACACCATTCCCTATTAGGATAAAGGTACATGCTAAGGTATCAACCATGGTTCGCAAAAGTAATATTAAAGAACCTAAACCCTCTGAACAAATCAAAGTAGAACCTAGTGTTGCTATGGTAAAATATCTCTTGGTCGAAAACATTGATGGGCATGTTATTTACTTCTGTGATGAAGCAGCTAGAATTGCCAAACATGATGAAAAAGATAAACATAGACCTATAGTTGGCATGCCTGTCGTCTTAGTTAAAATAGGAGATCATTGCTATCATGGCTTATGTGACTTAGGTGCTAGTGTGAGTGCAATTCCTTTTACCTTATACCAAGAAATTATGAATGACATAGCACCCGCTGAAATAGAAGACATAGATGTCACTATTAAAACTTGCTAATAGAGATACCATCACACCACTTAGGATTGTTAGAGATGTTGAAGTCTTGTGTGGGAAAATAAAATACCCTACTGATTTTCTAGTCCTTGGTTCCCCACAAGATGACTTTTGTCCCATAATTTTTGGTAGACCCTTCTTGAACACTGTCAATTCTAAGATAGATTGTGAAAAAGAAACTGTCAGTGTTAGTTCTGGTGATGTGTCTCATGAGTTTAATTTTTCTAAGTTTCGTAGACAGCCTCATAATAAAGAATTACCTAGTAAAGTTGAAATAATTGGTCTTGCTTCTATTGCCGTACCTCCTACTGATCCACTAGAGCAATATTTGCTAGACCATGAAAATGATATGCACTTGTATGAAAGAATGGAGGTATTACTATTGTTCCTAATGATAAAAATGAACTTATCACACAAAGAATTGTTACTGGCTATAGAATGGTAATTGATTTTAGAAAATTAAATGAAGCTACTAGAAATGATCATTACCTCTGCCTTTGATTGATCAAATGCTAGAAAGGTTATCTAAGCACACACACACACAATTTTGTTTTCTTGATGGATATTCTGGTTTCTTTCAAATACCTGTATCACAACCTGATCAAGAGAAAACCACCTTTACTTGTCCTTTTGGAACCTATGCTTATAGACGTATGCCTTTTGGTTTATGCAATGCACCTGCTACCTTTCAAAGATGTATGGCTGCTATATTCTCTGATTTTTGTGAAAAGATTGTTGAGGTTTTAATGGATGATTTTTCCGTTTACGGAACTTCTTTTGATGATTGCTTAAGCAACCTTGATCGAGTTTTGCAGAGATGTGAACAAACTAACCTTGTCTTGAATTGGGAGAAGTGCCACTTTATGGTTAATGACGGCATTGTCTTGGGGCATAAAATTTCCGAACGAGGTATTGAGGTGGATAAAGCTAAAGTTGATGCAATTGAGAAAATGCCATATCCTAAACACATTAAAGATATTCATAGTTTCCTTGGTCATGCTGGTTTCTACAGGAGGTTTATTAAAGACTTCTCTAAAATTTCTCGGCCTCTTACTAATCTTTTACAAAAGGATGATTTGTTTTTGATGATGATTGTGTAGAAGCCTTTGAAACACTTAAGAAAGCCTTAACATCTGCACCTATTGTTCAGCCACCTGATTGGAACTTGCCTTTTGAAATTATATGTGATGCTAGTGATTATGTTGTTGGTTCTGTTCTAGGACAAAGAGTTGATAAGAAATTAAATGTTATCCATTATGCTAGCAAAACTCTAGACAGTAGCCCAAAGAAATTATGCTACTATTCAGAAAGAATTTTTAGCAGTTGTGTTTGCTTGTGATAAATTCAGATCTTACATTGTTGATTCCAAAGTAATTGTTCACACTGATCATGCTGCTATAAAATATATTATGGAAAAGAAAGATGCTAAACTTAGACTCATTAGGTGGGTTCTCTTGCTACAATAATTTGACTTACACATCACTGATAGGGAAGGAGCTCAGAACCCCATAGCTGATAACTTGTCTAGGTTAGAAAATATTCTTGATGACCCACTACCTATTGATGATAGCTTTCCTGATGAACAACTAGCTATAATAAATGCTTCTCATAATACTCCTTGGTATGCTGATTATGCTAATTATATTGTTGCTAAATTTATACCACCTAGTTTCACATACCAACGAAAGAAAAACTTCTTCTATGATTTAAGACATTACTTTTGGGATGACCCACATCTTTATAAAGAAGGAGTAGATGGTATTATTAGATGTTGTGTACCTGAGCATGAACAGGAACAAATCCTACGGAAATGTCACTCCGAAGCTTATGGAGGACATCATGCGGGAGATAGAACTGCTCACAAGGTACTACAATCTGGTTTTTATTGGCCTACTCTTTTCAAATATGCCCGTTAGTTTGTCTTATCTTGTGATGAATGTCAAAGAATAGGTAATATCGGTAAGTGTCAGGAAATGCCTATGAATTATTCACTTGTTGTTGAACCATTTGATGTTTGGGGTTTTGATTATATGGGATCTTTTCCTTCCTCTAATGGGTATACACATATTTTGGCTGCAGTTGATTATGTTACTAAGTGGGTAGAAGCTATTCCAACTACTAGTGTTGATCATAACACCTCCATTAAAATGCTTAAAGAAGTTATTTTCACAACGTTTGGAGTCCCTAGATATTTAATGACTGATGGTGGTTCACATTTTATTCACCGTGCTTTCCGTAAAATGCTTGCTAAATATGATGTTAACCATAGAATTGCATCACCCTATCATCCTCAATCTAGTGGTCAAGTTGAACTTAGCAATAGAGAAATAAAATTAATACTACAAAAAATTGTCAATAGGTCCCGAAAGAATTGGTCTAAGAAACTAGATGAAGCACTTTGGGCCTACAGGACATCTTATAAAAATCCTATGGGTATGTCTCCATATAAAATGGTTTATGGAAAAGCTTGTCATTTGCCTCTTGAGTTAGAACATAAAGCATATTGGGCAATCAAATAACTCAATTATGACTTCAAACTTGCTCGTGAAAAGAGGTTATTTGATATTAGCTCATTAGATGAATGGAGAACCCAAGCTTATGACAATGCCAAACTATTTAAATAAAAAGTTAAAAGATGGCATGACAAAATAATCCAAAAGCGGGAATTTAAAGTTGGTGAACATGTTCTATTGTACAACTCTCGTTTTAGATTTTTTGCAGGAAAACTTCTTTCCAAATGGGAAGGACCATATATCATCGAAGAAATTTATCGCTCTGGAGCTATCAAGATTAATAATGCCGAAGGTACTAACCCGAAGGTGGTCAATGGACAAAGAATTAAATACTATATCTCAGGTACACCCATTAATGTTGAAACCAATATTATTCAAACCATGACACCGGAAGAACACATAAGAGAAACCTCTCAGAACACTCCAGAACACTGAAAAGGAAGAGTTACGTGATACGGTAAGTAAACGAACTCCGAAAAATCCGCAAAAATATTTTTTGTCAGTTTTGGAATATTAGAAAAATTAGGAAAATAAGAAACAACCGGGAAGGCAACCCAGGTGCCCAATAGACACCAGGGCGCGCCTACCCTCCCTGGCATGCCCTGGTGAGTGGTGGGCCCCCCGAGCACCTTCCCGACTCCCTTTTCCTTCCAAATGCTTGTTTCCCAAGATAAAAAAAATCTTTATATATACTCCTGGATAATTTGACCAACGTATCGCGGAGAAATCTTCTGTTCTTGTTTCGTGCTATTTTTTGACAGATCTTAAAATATGTCGTCTCAAGATTCAGATGGAGAGAGCTATGTCGCAGACTATATCGCAAACCCAAAGGTTTATGGGGATGAGGAGCATTACGGCTGGACCACAGAGGAAGAAGAAGACTATGACTTGAAGGGAATGGAAGAGACAAGCGCAGATGAAGACGAAGTCCCACTACCTCAACCTGGGGACATGCACGTGGAATTCAAGAAGTCAAGTCTCCCTAATAAATCAAAGAAACCTAAGATCCAGTTTATCCCTTTTCGTCTTCTACAGGAAAACAAGAAAGCATTATGCGAGAAGATATTAAAGCTTGAGCAGGAGATCAAGGGCTTGAGGGAGGAAAATTTCATCCTCCAGTGTAAGCTGAGAAAGAAAAACACTACTACCTCATCATCACCACCACCACCATCATCTTCCCCACCAAAGGAGACTTGATTTCGCTTGAAACTGCGTCGGTATTTCCCCAAAGAGGAAGGGATGATGCAGTACAGCTACGGTAGGTATTTCCCTCAGTTGTGAAACTAAGGAATCAATCCAGTAGGAGAACCAAGCAACACTATGTAAATGGTACCTGCACACAAAGAACAAATTCTTGCAACCCGATGCGTAAGAGGGGTTGTCAATCCCTCCATGGTAAAAAGATAGATAAATTTGTGGTAGATTGGATAAATGGCTCTCGATAAAACGTGAAATAAAATAAGTAATAAAAAGTGCAGCAAGGTATTTTTGGGTTTTTGGAATAATAGATCTGAAAATAAAAGCGAATAAAAATAGAACTCGAAGCAAATATGATAAAGAATAGACCCGGGGGTCGTAGATTTCACTAGTGGCTTCTCTCGAAAAATAGCACACGGTGGGTAGACAAATTACTGTTGGGTAATTTATATAAGATCGAATAATTATGACGATATCCAAGGTAATGATCAATATATAGGCATCACGTCCAAGATTAGTAGACCGAAACGATTCTGCATCTACTACTATTACTCCACACATCGACCGCTATCCAGCATGCATCTAGTGTATTAAGTTCATGGAGAAACGGAGTAATGCAATAAGAATGATGACATGATATAGACAAGATCTATTCATGTAGGAATAACCCCCATCTTGTTATCCTTAATAGCAACCATACATGCATGTCTTGCTGCCCCTTCTGTCACTGGGAAAGAACACCGCAAGATCGAACCCATCACAAAGCACCTCTTCCCATGGCAAGAAAAATCAATCTAGTTGGCCTCACAAAACCAAAGATTCGAAGAAGAAATACGAGGGTACAAATAATAATGCATATAAGAGATCAAAGAAGACTCAAATAATATTCATGGATATAGATCTGATCATAAACTCAAAGTTCATCGGATCCCAACAAACACACCGCAAAGAGTTACCTCAAATAGATCTCCAAGATACCATTGTATTGAGAATCAAAAGAGAGAGAGAAGCCATCTAGCTACTGCCTACGGACCCGTAGGTCAATGGTGGACTACTCATGCATCATCGGAGAGGCACCAATGAGGATGATGAACCCCTCCATGATGATGTTAGATTGGATCTCGTGGTTCTGGAACTTGCGACGGCTGGAATTGTGTTTCGTCGACTCCCCTAGGGTTTCTGGAATATTTGGGAATTTATAGGGCGAAGAGGCGGTGTAGGAGACCTTAGTGGGGCCCACAACCCACCTGGGCGCGCCTGGGCCTCACGGGGATCCCCTCTGGTGCTTTCTTGGATCCCCTCTGGTGCTTTCTTGGCGCGCCCAGGTGTCTTGTGGTCCCCACAGGTATCCCCTCTGGTGCTTTCTTGGCCCCCAAGGTGTCTTCTGGTTCCAAAACAGTCTCCAAAAAGTTTCGTGGCATTTGGACTTTGTTTGGTACTAATATTCTGCAAACTAAAAAACAAGCAAACAAACAGCAACTGGCACTAGGCACTATGTCAATAGGTTAGTCCCAAAAAATGATATAAAGTTGCTATAAAATGAATATAAAACATCCAAGAATGATAATATAACATCATGGAACAATAAAAAATTATAGATACGTTGGAGACGTATCAGCATCCCCAAGCTTAATTCCTGCTCGTCCTCGTGTAGGTAAATGATAAAAATAGAATTTTTGATGTGGAATGCTGCCTAACATGTTCATCGCATATTATTTTCTTTTTTAGCATGGACATTTGGACTTTTATATGGTTCAAAGCAATAGTCTAGTTTTGACATGAAGATTTCAATACTCAAGCATATCAAGAAGCAACCATGTATTTCAAAATATCAACACTATAGAAAGTTATCCCTAGCCCATCATGCTCAATCATTGATCCATTCATGAAACACACTCACATATTAGCTACATCCAATGCTCAAGTATGATCGTAGTGCTCCCTAGTTGGTGCTTTATAAGAGAAAATGGAGACTAATTTTTTTTTGCATAAAGTAAATGGATAGGCCCTTCGCAGAGTGAAGTAGGGATTTGTAGAGGTGCCAGAGCTCAAAGCTTAAATTGAGAGATAATTTTTTTGAGAGGCATGCTTTTCCTGTCAGCGAAAATGACCGAGTAATTCCCAACACTTTCCATGCTAGATATATCATAGACGGTTCCCAAACATAAAATAAAGTTTATTCCTTTTTCCACCATTCTTTCACAATCCATGGCTAGCCGTATCCACGAGTGCCTTCCATACTAACACTTTCCAAGGAATTTATTATTTGACAACATAAAGTAATTTTCTTTTTCATTTCGGGACTGGGCATCCCTATTTCCGCCGTACTCTCGTGCAATGACAAGCGAATAAACACTCATCTTGAGAATAACACATCTAGCATGGAAAATATTGGCCACCCCCTGCCGCTTCATGAGCGGTACGGGCACACAAAAAGGAAATTCATTTTGAAAATTAGAGATGGCACATACAAATTTACTTAGAATGACACGAAAATACCGCGTATAGGTAGGTATGGTGGACTCATGTGGCAAAACTGGGTTTAATGATTTTGGATGCACAAGTAGTATTTCTACTTAGTACAAGTGGAGGCAAGCAAAAAGATTGAGAAGCAACCAACCAAGAAACAAATATTCACATAAGTGAGCATTAAGCATAACTAACACCGAATAATGCACCATAAGTAGGATGTAATTTCATTGCATAACTATTGCCTTTTGTGCTTGCATAGGGAATCACAAACCTTAACACCAATATTCTTACTAAAGCATAATTACTCACTAACATGACTCACATATCACTATCATGATATTTCAAAACTATTACAAAGAATCAAGTTTATTTTGTCCAATGATCTTCATGAAAGTTTTTATTACATCCCTCTTGAATATCTATCACTTTGGGACTAATTTCATATATTGCATTTGCTTTTAATAGCTCAAACAAATTAAAGTGAAGAACATGAGCATAAAAATTTCCGTCTCTAAAACAATATTAGTGAAGCATGAGAGAATTTCTTCAAAAATTTACTAACTCTCAAATAAATCTAAGTGAATCATGAGAGCATTTCTTCAAAAATATTAAAGCACACCATGCTCAAAAAGATATAAGTGAAGCACTAGAGCAATTCCATAGCTCAAAAAATTTAAGTGAAGCATATAGAGCAATTCTAACAAATCATAGCATAATTTTGGCTCTCTCAAATAGTGTGTCCAGAAAGGATACTTGTGACAAACTAAAAATCAAAACAAGCAAAGACTCAAATAATACAAGATGCTCCAAGCAAAACTCATGATATGTGACGAATAAAAATATAGCTCCAAGTAAAATACCGATGGTCGTTAGAAGAAAGAGGGGATGCCTTCCGGAGCATCCCCAAGCTTAGTTGCTTGGTTCTCCTTCAATATTAACTTGGGGTGCCATGGGCATCCCCAAGCTTATGCTCTTTTCACTCCTTATTCCTTCATCCATCGTGATCTCACCCAAAACTTGAAAACCTCAATCACACAAAACTTAACAAAGCCTTCGTGAGATCCCTTAGTATAATAAAGCAAATCACTACTCTAAGTACTGTTACAAACCCATTCATATTTTATTATTGCATTATATATACTGTATTCCCACTTTACCATGGCTTATACCCCCCCGATACAATCCATAGATTCATCAAAATAAGCACACAATGCAACGAAAATAGAATCTGTCAAAAACAGAACAGTTTGTAGTAATATGAAAACTTCGTATACTTATGTAACTCAAAAAATTCTGAAAAATTAGGAAAACGTAGGAAATTTGTATTTCAATCTTGTGTAAATTTTCAGAATTTTTGGTCACTTGTGTGATTTTACAAAATTCTTCTACTGGACGTAAAAGTTTTTGTTTTTCAACAAGATCAAATCAACTATCACCCAACATGATCCCAAAGGCTCTACTTGGCACAGCACTAATTGAAACATAAAAACACAATCATAATATTAGCATAATTGTGCAAACACTCAAGAACAGTAAGAAAAAGGCAATAATAAATTTTATTCATTGGGTTGCCTCCCAACAAGCGCTATCGTTTTATGCCCCTAGCTAGGCATAATTCATAGATTCAAGTATTGTCATTTTTCTTCTTATTTTCCATAGATGTGTTCTTGTCAGGAGTTTTTGAAAAAATAACTTGGAACACATTATCCATAGAAATCTTAGCATTATAAACTTGCCCATCTATGTATCCCCTTTGATTTTCGGCCACAATCCAAGAATATTGTTGATTAACATCATTGAAAACTTGTTGGATTGTATCTAAAATGGGGATTTCCTTTTTAAGGTTCTCATAAAAATTTGATTATTTCCAATCAAATGTCTCAACATATAATCACTATTATAAAGGATCTCATTTATCACCGGTTTTTCACGGCTCATACCATAAAAATCAAAGATTTCCCTAGCTTCACGTACTATATAGTCAAATTCATTCATAAGAATAAGGGTAGCTAACTTTTTAGCTTTAGGATCCTTTATAATGGGTAGCTCATAAAACAATATCTGCAAGGTATGGTGGGTATGGATAAATCTATTTTCAAGTTTCAGAACTAGTGCTTAAATAGCTTCCGCATAAGATTTAGTTCTTTTAAGTATAGGAGCATCATCAAGAGTCAAATTTCCAACACAATTGAAAAATTCTTGGATATGTTCTTTTCCCATAACATTCCCTTGCCCCAAAACAAAAGTTTTAGCATCCAGATTGCCAGATCGTCCAATTTTAGGAGTTAGGCCATCATCTGTTTCTGCCATACAAAAATCACTCATGATGACAAGTTCAAGCAAAAAAAGATCGAACGAGAAAAGGGCGAAGGAAAAAGAGGGCAAATAAAAAGGCAAATTTTTGTGAAGTGTGGGAGATGAAAATGTGAGGTAAATGGAAAATAATGTAAATTGCAAGGAGATAAGATTTGTGATTAGGAACCTGATAGATGTTGATGATGTCTCCCCGGCAACGACGCCAGAAATTCCTTTTGATGCCGCTTGAAACTGCGTCGATATTTCCCCAAAGAGGAAGGGATGATGCAGTACAGCTACGGTAGGTATTTCCCTTAGTTGTAAAACCAAGGTATCAAACCAGTAGGAGAACCAAGCAACACTATGTAAACGGTACCTGCACACAAAGAACAAATTCTTCCAACCCGACACGTAAGAGGGGATGTCAATCCCTCCACGGTAAAAAGATAGATAAATTTGTGGTAGATTGGATAAATAGCTCTCGATAAAACACAAAATAAAATAAGTAATAAAAAAGTGCAACAAGGTATTTTTGGGTTTTTGGAATAATAGATCTGAAAATAAAAGCGAATAAGAATAGATCTCAAAGCAAATATGAAAAAGAATAGACCCGGGGGCCGTAGATTTCACTAGTGGCTTCTCTCGAAAAATAGCACATGGTGGGTAAACAAATTACTGTTGGGCAATTGATAGAAGATCGAATAATTATGACAATATCCAAGGCAGTGATCAAAATATAGGCATCACGTCCAAGATTAGTAGACCGAAACGATTCTGCATCTACTACTATTACTCCACACATCGACCGCTATCCAGCATGCATCTAGTGTATTAAGTTCAAAGAGAAACGGAGTAATGCAATAAGAACGATGACATGATGTAGACGAGATCTATTCATGTAGGAATAGCCCCCCATCTTGTTATCCTGAATAGCAACGATACATGCGTGTCTTGGTGCCCCTTCTTTCACTGGGAAAGAACACCGCAAGATCGAACCCATCACAAAGCACCTCTTCCCATGGCAAGAAAAATCGATGTAGTTGGCCTAACTAAACCAAAGATTCGAAGAAGAAATAGGAGGCTATAAATAATCATGCATATAAGAGATCAAAGAAGACTCAAATAATATTCATGGATATAGATCTGATCATAAACTCAAATTTCATCGGATCCCAACAAACACACCGCAAAAAGAGTTACATCAAATAGATCTCCAAGAGACCTTTATATTGAGAATCAAAAGAGAGAGAGAGAGAGGAAGCCATCTAGCTACTGCCTACGGACCCATAGGTCTATAGTGGACTACTCACGCATCATCAGAGAGGCACCAATGAGGATGATGAACCCCTCCATGATGGTGTTAGATTGGATCTCATGGTTCTGGAACTTGTGGTGGCTGGAATTGTATTTCGTCGACTCCCATAGGGTCTCTGGAATATTTGGGAATTTATAGGGCGAAGAGGTGGTGCTGGAGACCTCTGTGGGGCCCAGAACTCACCTGGCCGCACCTAGGCCTCCTGGCGCGCCCAGGTGTCTTGTGGTCCCCACTGGGATCCCCTCTACTGCATTCTTGGCCCCCAAGGTGTCTTCTGGTCCAAAAAAATCTCCAAAAAGCTTCGTGGCATTTGGACTTCATTTTGTACTGATATTCTGTGAAGTAAAAAACAAGCAAAAAAACAGCAACTGGCACTAGGCACTATGTCAATAGGTTTGTCCCAAAAAATGATATAAAGTTGCTATAAAATGAATATAAAACATCCAAGAATGATAATATAACAGCATGGAACAATCAAAAATTATAGATACGTTGGAGACGTATCAAGACTTGAGTACACGGGTATGGGCACTCCCCTTGGCTTTTGCCAAGCTTGGGGGAGATGCCCCGGTATCGTATCACCATCACTTCTATTTCCTTTACCTATCTTAGTTTGATCCTTAGTTATTTCGTGATTTAGTGTAATAAAAGTTTAGTATGATGTATTTTTGAGTGCTAGTTTCGTGATCTATCTATCTATGTAATCGAGTGAGAGTTATATAATAAAGTTTAGTTTGAGTTTTTGCTTCTTTACTTTTATGTTTCAATCAAAATAAAAGGAAATAATGAAAAAGATCATATGATAATCTTATGGTAAGTAATGACATCACATAAGGAAAAGTATAAGTGGTAAAATTTGTTGAAAGTTGACAAACATAGCATTGGTCAATAATGCAACTCATGAAAGAATTAATAAGGGAAGAGAAGATTTACTTGCAAATACACTATCATGGACATCTTTTATGATTATGAACCCCCACTAAATATCTTATGCCAAACTGTTGACGTTGGACAAGGAACATAATGATTTATGTTTGTTCATATTCACATAGAAGCTATATTGTCATAGATCCTTCAACATGTGGTGCTTGCTCAATATCATTGCTAGCCAAATATCCTCACTAAGTAGAGATAATACTTGTCCATCCAAAAACCTTAACCCAAACTCATGTTTTGAGAGTGCACCATATCTACCAACGGATTGAGTAAGATCCTTCAAGTAAGTTATCATCGGTGCAATAAGGCAATAAAAATTGCTTCTAAATGTGTTTGATCATTTAGTGTAAGAGAAATTAAGCGTTGTATGAACTTGTGATGGCAAAGTAATAAAAGCAACGGACTACATAATAAAGGTCGCTATCATAAGGGGCAATATAATGTGACATTCTTTGCATTAAGAGATTGTGCATACAAACCAAAAAGCGCATGACAACCTCTGCTTCCCTCTGCGAAGGGCCTATCTTTTACTTTTATGTATTTACTTTTTATGCAAGAGTCAAAGTATTTTCCTCTATTCCTTTTTATTTTCTCTTTGACAAGCATCATGTGGTGGGGAAAGATCTAGGCATATATATCCAGTTGGATGTGAGTGAGCATGAGTTATTATTGTTGACATCACCCTTGAGGTGAATAAGTTGGGAGGCGAAACTATAAGCCCCTATCTTTCTATGTGTTCGGTTGAAACTTTTTGCCCATATATATGTTGTGAGTATTCGCAATCATAGAAGATTAAATGATGGTTGAGTACATGGACTTCCCAAAAGGCTCTAATACGTGACCCTTCCTGAAAATATGATTAATTGTAGTTGCAAAGTTGACTGAGAACATAGTTTGTTGGTTTTCAATAAAGTTTATGCTTCTTACTTCGATGTTGTGATGAATTGTTACTTGTTCATGAGAAGTTATATGATAAAGCTTTATGATTAAGTTTGTTATTGTTATAATAATAAGCATGATGCTACTATGTTCGTATTTTCTTTTTATCGATAGCTCTCTCTCTCTAAACATGTGGACATGATTTTCGATATCGGCTTTCGCTTGAGGACAAGCAAGGTCTAAGCTTGGGGGAGTTGATGCGTCCATTTTGCATCATGTTTTACTACTGTTATTTTTAACTTTTTATGCATAATAATGCTTTATGGCGTAATTCTAATGCTTTTCTCTCATAATATGCAATGTTTACACAAAGTGGGAGAATACCAGCAGCTGGAATTCTGGACCTGAACAAGCTACATCAGAGATACCTATTATGCACATCTCCAAATGAGCTGAAATTTTACAGAGAATTATTTTGTAATATATAATAAATATTGGAGCAAATAACTACCAGACAGGGGTTGCCTGGTGCCCACAAGACACCAGGGCGCGCTAGGCCCCCCAGGCGCCCCCTGGTGGGTGGTGGGCAGCCCAGCCCACCTCCGGTGCCCATCTTCTGGTATATAAGGTCTTTTGACCTAGAAAAAATAAGGGGAGGACTTTCGGGATGGAGCGCCGCCGTCTCGAGGCGGAACTTGGGCAGGAGCACTTTTGCCCTCCTGTGGAGCGATTCCGCCGGGGGAACTTCCCTCCCGGAGGGGGAAATTGAAGCCATCATCATCACCAACAACCCTCTCATCTTTGGGAGGCCAATCTCCATCAACATCTTCAACAACACCATCTCATCTCAAACCCTAGTTCATCTCTTGTGTTCAATCTTTGTACCGGAACCTCAGATTGTTACCTGTGCGTGACTAGTAGTGTTGATTACATCTTGTAGTTGATTACTATATGGTTTATTTGGTGGAAGATTATATGTTCAGATCCGTTATGCTATTTAATACCCCTCTGATCTTGAGCATGAATATCATTTGTGAGTAGTTACTTTTGTTCTTGAGGTCACGGGATAAGTCATGTTGCAAGTAATCATGTGAATTTGATATGTGTTCGATATTTTGATGATATGTGTGTTGTGATTCCCTTAGTGGTGTTATGAGAATGTCGACTACATGACACTTCACCATCTTCGGGCCTAAGGGAATGCATTGTGGAGTAGTTATTAGATGATGGGTTGCTAGAGTGACAGAAGCTTAAACCCTAGTTTATGCGCTATTTCGTAACAGACTGATTTGGATCCATATGTTTAATGCTATGGATAGATTTTATCTTAATACTTTTCTCATAGTTGCGGATGCTTGCGAGGGGGTTAATCATAAGTGGGAGGCTTGTTCAAGTAAGAACAACACCCAAGCACCGGTCCACCCACATATCAAATTATCAAAGTAGCGAACGTGAATCAAACCAACATGATGAAAGTGACTAGATGAAATTCCCGTGTGCCCTCAAGAACGCTTTGCTTATTATAAGAGACCGTTTTGGCCTATCCTTTGCTACAAAAAGGATTGGGCTACCTTGCTGCACTTTATTTTTACCGTTACCACTACTTGCTTGTTACAAATTATCTTGCTATCAAACTACCTTTTACCGACAATTTCAGTGCTTGCAGAAATTGCCTTGCCTTGTTGATTTAGACAGAGCTGCGGGGAAGTTGCCTCCAATGAAAGCATGAATCAATTTTAATTTAACACCTTCTCACAACTTTGTCTTCGGTTGTGATGTAAATATTAGCTCTGATATGCTAATCATTGAGATGCATTAGCAAGGAAGTTAGTTTTTTATTTTTTCTGAAAGAGCATGGATGCTAGTTTCCTTTCTAGTATTTGATTGATGTTGTAACGAGACAACCTTCCAGCTGGCAAGACACATGAAACAAAAGCTGAAAGCTTTAGAGCATTGTACAATTTCATGTCGCTGGAAAATTATGTGTACATTAATTATGTAAACATATTTTGGAAGCATGATAGCATTGCCAGAAGCCATTCAGCATCCGGGTCCATGTGCCATGCACCAAATTAGAGTGCACAACCCCATGGGAGACTCAGCCCGGTCGTTGGGCTGCACTAATAGTGAGTAATGAGCAGTCAAATCATAAGCCCTACCATTCCCACAGTAAGTTGCTCGGAGGAAGCAACCATCAATACACTCTTCTTTGAATCCGCTCATACGTATGAAGGTGAAAAACCAAGTGCGCGTATGGCCGGTCGGTCAACGCGCTTCCTCTTGGCATAACACTGACATGTGGGACTAGAGTGTGAGCAAACCGATATGAACTGGCGGCAAAATGGCCAACCCGCCGCTCCTGGAGAGAGACGAGGAGCGAGAACACAGACGGGCTAGGTGTTGCACGGAGGCCAAGAAATATTAGAGCATGGTTGATCGATCTCATCATTACATGTTTGATATTTTTGAATAGTACCATTTCATTGGGTTGCCGTTTTCCGCACTTCTCCAAAATAAATGTGTACTTTATCACAGATTAAAATAAAATAAGAGTGCAGATGCTCCACCTTGTTGTTCTTACCTGTATACTAGTACTAAGTAGTACTACTCGTAGTACTACTAAACCTTGCGCTTGGCTCTTCGCCTCTTCGGGAAGTCGAACAATGATGATACTACAGTGTATGCCTCTGGCAATCTGACACCGAATGAACTGCGGCATGTCCACCGCCTGGGTGAGGGAGAGGTTGCATTAGTCAAAATCTTCTCCTCGTCCTACGAGCCACAGCGCTTTTGGTAGACGGAGAGGGCGTAGTAGTATAATAAGTAAGCTTCACCTCGTCCTGCAAGCTTCTCCTCGTTCTGCGAGTTGACGGGACACAACAAAGTAGTGCTAGTCCATACTAACTCCTTTCCGGTTAATATGGCTTAATATTTTTTGCGGGTAAATGAGAGAGCTTTATTCATATGAAAGCATTCTTAGGACAATCAGCCAAGAGACTGGTCACTACAGGAAGCTAGGTGTTTCATCAAGCCAGCTCTCGGTCACATTCAAAGTGCAAGCACGCTTCACACAAAGATGCGCCGGAAGGTTTGCTGACCTGTTTACATGCTGAATAACAAAAGAAGAGAAATTATTACTAAGCTCTCGTATTTCTAATAGGATAGGAGCGAGAATTGTGGCGAGTGTTCCAGAGTGTCACCAACTCCATGCGACCAACTTCCATTATGACATGCGAGAACCCTTGAAGAGAAGCAAATGTGTTAAAGATTGCTTTATCACATATTAAAATAAAATAAGAGTGCCGGCGCTCCACCATGAGGTTCTGTATAGTAGTACTAGTAGTATGTAATACTCGTAGTACTACTAGTAAACCTTGCGCTTGGCTCTTCGCGTCTTCGGGAAGTCGAACAATGATGGTACTACAGTGTATGCTTTCGGCAATCTGACACCGAATTAACGGTTGCATGTCCACCGCCTGAGCGAGGGAGAGCTTGCATTAGTCAAAAGTTTCTCCTTGTCCCGTGAGCCACCACACGCAAGCTTCTCCTTGTTCTGCAAGTTGACGGGACACAACAAAGTAATGCTAGTCCATACTGCCTCCTTTCCGGTTAATATGGCAAAATTTGAAACGAGATAAATTCACTAGCGGTCACTGTATATTTGTAAAAATACGGTCAGTGGACTTCATAATACGCTCATTGCGGTCAATATATACATTTTCCGGTGTTTATATGGTCACTAACTCACCCTGGCTGAGTACGTGTGTGCATGCATGTGTAGGTTGAGCACTTGACCGTGAGCGTGTGTGTTCCGTCGTGTGCTCAGGCATGCATGCATTAGGGCGCCGCGCGTGTTTTTGTGTGCATGTGTACGTATGACTGTTGCATGCATGCATGAGGTTGTAGTCCCTCCCATTCAGATGTTCATATTTCAAAGCTCATGCATCGTAAGATCCTTTTGCATGGAAATACTACTACTTATCGGTTGTCGAAACTCATTTTTCTTCCTTTCGCCAACACGTGGGATGTCCAGCATCCGGGTCCACGTGTCATGAAAGAAAATAGAGATAAGTACAAGTGAGACTTAGGAACGGTCATACATGTAGGGGGGTACGTGCAGGGGCCGCGGTAATATGACTAAATGAGCGGTCAAATCACACAGTAAGTTGGCCGGACGAAGCAACCATCATTTCACTGTTCAATGACACGTACGCAATATAAAAAAAGGTTGATATGGAGAGAAAAAGAAAAACGCTCCACTATATATACACATTAGCAGGAGCCTAAGCTACAAGCCTGCTTGCTTGTGTTGCTCTCTTCACACTCTCTCGGATAGAACCACAGTGGCCATAGCACTGGTCACAGATCCGGCCTGATCCCGCCACCGGGAGAAGGGGAGGGTGTTCTAGGTAGACGCGGTCGGCAGCGGCTAGGGAGAAAACCCACTTTCAGTGCGTCCCAATCGGGGTCCCCGCGGTATGGGCTGATGCCGCCTTCCACCGCCCTTCTAGCTACACCTTGACGTCCCAGGTACTACTTCCTTTTGGAGCCAGCTTGCTCCACTGCCGCAGCTCCCCATGTAGCTCCACCTCCATGTGTATCTTTCTATACTTCTACCGGCTTCTATTTGTGATGAGTTTATGTCTCATGAACTAGTGCCACTACTATTATTCTAATCACACTTCTTCAATATCTTTGCCAACAGGGATGCTCAGCTCGATTTTAGTGGAACTGCACAAAAGTATCATATGATCCGAGGGTGCCAGGCTTCATTCCTTCGACAGGTTCTACCTAGCCAGGAAATTAAAACCTATTTAGGGTTTAGGGTTTAAGGCCTAGAGACTGCATCAATAGTTTTTTTTGTACACACTCTCACAACTTTTGTCTTTAGTTGTGAAGTAAATATTGGCTATGATCTGTGAATCATTGAGATGCATCAGCATGTGTGTTAGTTTTCCTTTGTATTTGATGGAATGTTGTAACGAGGCAACCTTGGCGTCAGGATACATACATGAGACAAAATCTGAAAGCTTTGTACTCCCTCCGGTCCTTTTCTGTATGCGTATAAGGCTACTCATAGTCGGGAGTATCATATACTAGTATCATGCATATGATACAAGTGTATGATACTATCTTCATGGTGCATAGTATGATAGAGTAGAATCATAGATGATCATATTAATTGCCATGCATGACGCAAAGTAGCATAACATTTAACACGATACGGTTTCTACCTATGTTACTCTAACCCTCTTTTTCTTCTTTAATTCTCTGCCACATCAGCGTGTTTGCTATTCCCAAGTGTATGATACCAGCTAAGATACCACCACAATGGCCAGCCTAAGAAAATCTCAGTTTTCCCGCAATGGTCTGCACCTTAGCATCTTTGTGCTGCTCTTTCTAATAGTACTACGGCACACACAGCCACAATAATTCCCATCTCTCTCTCCCATATTCCTCGTCCCTTCCTAAGAGCAAGTATAATAAGGTGACGTAGGCGGGCTGCAAGCCTTTAAATATTGTATCTTTGCTGAGTTGGATGAGAGAGAAGAGGAGAGACAAGAGAAGCGGGCTGTAGATTTACAGCCGACTGTAGCACGGGCTGCAAGAAGCTACTACCTCCATAATACAAATCCAACGATATAATTTTTGTTAATATGCACTAACAATTTGTCAGTTAAATCTTTGGTAAAAAATTAGCATAAATTACATAGGGGAATAATAAACCAGGACGGAGGTAGTATGTGATAGTGTATGGTTGGTCATATGGTAAAATGTAGTACTTTCTTGTAGCCCATTACTATACATGTTGACTATTACATTGTCCACTACGAAAAATACATTTTGCATCTTTACAAGGCCACTAACAGTAATCGAGGCAATAGTACTTTCTTGTATAAGGGAATGGAGGGAGTAGTACTTTCTTGTAGCCCATTACTATACATGTTGACTATTACATTGGCTATAGATGACATGGCAACATGTTAGCCATCAACCGGCTATATTATTAACCATTCTTAAGGCATGCTTGCACAGAGAGAGAGAGAGTCGCGTTGCATGCATGCAAAACCGGAGAGAGAGCTGCATGCAGCTAGATCTAGTGAGCCTGCATCCAGAGAGATGGAGAGAGGAGTATTTGTTCGCGAGAATTGAGTACTATGCATGCGTGTAACTACCCAACATTTCCTCCAAAGCAAATCCGAGGGCAAAATAGTCTATACACTCCAGTGTATAGTAATTTTTTCTTGGCATGCGGGCTGGTACATAGTACTACTATACCATAGTGTGTGTGTTAAACACAAAGAAAAAAGGACCAGAGGTGTCGCACGATGTCCAAGGAATATGGTGATAGTGGGAGGTGGGCCATGTAGTCACTGGGCTGCCGTGTTTCGTACTTCTCCGGTGTAAGAGTGGAGAAAGTTAGTTTTATCATAGAATAAATAAATAAGAGTGCAGACGCTCTACGATGCTCTACCGCCGCAGTAATAGTGACCAATGCGCCATCAAATCACATAGACCCGGCAGTTAGTTGGACGGAAGAAGCAAACCATCAATCTTCGTTGAATCTGCTTCTCCCTCATGCAGTACATTATTCTTTTGGAAATCAACATTTCGTTTCGTTGGATCGCGCCATCGAGCAAAACCAACGTTTAAATCACGTCTTTCGCGTTTGTGTCTCGCCCTCCTCCACCCCACATGGTCGCTCGGCATGCTACTCACCGCAAACCGAGTATACGCAAACTTTCCCGCCCGCTTGTCGATGGATCGCGCCATGGAGTACTAGCACTACTAGAAGAGATAGACGAGGAGGGGGAGGACAGCTAGCTGTAGCACGGACTACCAAGAACTTTTTTACATGCATGTTGTGGCCGACCATGGTGACGTTTGAACACGGAGCAGTCGCGTGCACCGGGAAGTGGCGTGGGTGGCGCTGTCTCGGTTGGCGCGCCACTTCAATGCCGGCGCCAGTGAAAGGTCGTGTCCGCTCTTGCCGGGCATGAATGCGGCACTGACCGTTTCAGGCGGGAAGCGCGCGCAGGTAATGAAGAGGGTTCGGGTTGGCAAGGGCGGTCAGGAGCGGGCGCCGGACGGCCGCAAACGAGAGGTGTTGGACGTACGTAAATATTGCTACGTAATTAATAACGTAAATAATGTGCCAGTTGGACAAATATGATTGGAGATGGAGATGAAAGTAAGAATTTTACGTAAACACAGATATGTATGTCTATGTGTGTGTGCGCGCACACACACATAGTGACGACTCTTACGACTACTCATACACATCATCGGTGTCTCGTTCTCCCTACACACACACAAACTTAGTACCGCCTCATTTTGTTTCTAGGATAGGAATATAATAGGAATGGGAAATAATATGAAGTGAGATAAATGGAGTGCTACGCACAAGAAGAAATGTACACGCACTCACTCTGCCTTTGACATACCCGCGAGTACACGAAGAGGCAGCTTACGTACGTAAAAATTTGACCCTTTAATTTGTTCACTTAATAATGGAGGGTCGGGGACCACACGTGAGTGATACAAAGTGCGACCTGGAAGCGGGGGCATGTTATTGATCGAGTTTTCTTTCTTGGGACGTTAAAAAAAGATTTGTCTGCCACTTTTCGTTTGGTTTTTTCGGGAACGCGCGTATTCTATTTAAAACCACTGCTATGGAGAGATTCTTTTACTCCATTGTATATGTAGCCTCTTGTTTGATAGGGTTTCTCCCGTCTCGCTCTCTCACTTTCTCCATATCTAAACAAGATGGCAGTGTCCACTCTATCTCTCTCCTCACCGGTGGTCACAGATCCGGCCGGATCCCGTCCGCTACGGGAGGTGAGGAGGTGCAGCGTTGATGTTGTCGCCGTCGGCGATGGAGGAAGCCGATGCGCACCGTCCTCTCTGAGTCGGCGCCAGCACGGTCGAAGGTCCTCCACGCCCTTGTTCACTTCCGTCGTGTGGGCAGAGCCCACCCGCCCGCCTAAGCCACATCTCGCCCACCTGAGGTATAACTCCTTTTGGATTTCATGCTTCATTGTACTCTGCATGCGGGTCTTCTTCTATACCACTACTCCCCAACTCCCCATGTACAATAGCTAGGGTTCGTCGGTTGGTCCAACATCACTTATTTTTTACTATTATAGACGAAAGGCCACTCCAAAAGTTGTCCTGGTTTATCATTTATGCCTCTGTGGAGGTATACATGTTTTTTTCGACAAAAAGTACATGGTGGTTGTGCGGTCATTGTCCATCTGCTCCTATTGCTGCTGCTAATCTAAAACTATCACTGGTAAAATGAAGCAATGCCCATGTTAAATTGACGTCCCTTTTAAGTAATGTTGTTGTCAATCTAGAGGCGTCGATAAATGCTTCTGTCCTGCTTTAGTTTTTTTTTCGGGTATCCTGCTTTAGTTCCCATCAAGATAATCATGATGCTTCTATTTTTTGGTGTATGTTTCATTAATTCTTATTGACTATTAAGATGCCACTGTTAATCTTGTTCCACTGCTAAAACAAAGTAATGACACTACTTAAATATCATTTTTTTATATTTTTGCAAACAACGATGCGTATCTCCATACCCGGGCATGTCTTCCTCAATTTTAGTGGAACTGCACAAAATTGGATGGCCACTGTTGCTCCGCCTCACTGTCCTCTGCCAAGTGGTTCTTCCTTTCTCGAGCTTGATTACCGAGAAGGAACAAACCATAGTGAGGATTGTCAAACTTCATTGGTGCCTGACCCAAACTTGATGCCAAAATCGATGATGCATCACCACGATGACCTATCGATGCTCATGGTTGCGTCTCATGATTGCATTGGCTGATGAAGCTGATCGATGTTCAATGAAGAAAGAGTTTTCTTCCATTAGTGCTCTTTGCTTGTTAACCACAAAGACGATAACCTTCATCAGTTCATCTTGGACACAGTCATTTACGTTGGTGCAATTTTATCACACAATTGGATACGAACCAAATGTTTCCTCGAAGAAGCATCGACATTGGTACTAAGAGCAAAAGTTTTGTATTGATTTCTAAGCCTTCTCACAACTTTGTCTTCAACTTCCCTATAATTTTATTTGTCCAGCTTTTAACTAAATATGTGGTCTAACTTTGATTAAAAATATGGTGTGGACTAAAAACCAGGATGGAGGTAGTAGCCCTCCGTTTTTAATTACTCTCCATATTAGATTTGACTGAAGTCAAACTTTGTATAGTTTGACCAAGTTTATATAAAACAATATAAATATTTAACATAATAAATCTATATGATGTGAAAGTACATTCAATAGTGAGTCTAATGGTATTAATTTGTTATTATCTATGTTAATATTTTTGTTTAGAAACTTTGTCAAAGTTTACAAAGGTTGCCTTTGACCAAAGCTAATACACGGACTAAATAAAAACAGAGGGAGTACGAGATACGGTGGCACAATGATTTAGGCCGAACAAAAAATCCATAATTATTGAGAGAGGGAAAACTGTACATACAAAATAATTGAAATTAAATTTCTTTATTTGTACACACTCTCACACCTTTCCGATAATTTGGCACATGTGTGGTTGTTTACTTAACGGAGGGTAGTGTACCGCACGTGAACGACAGGAAGTGCGACCAGGACGCGTGGATCGTTAGTTGATCGTAGTTTACTTCACTAGTACGTTAAATAAAGAGTTTTGTTTTGTACACAATTTAAAACGGTTATTATGGAGAGAAAAAGAAAACCACTCCACTATATTAGTACTATATATGAGTACTATATAAGCTGGAGCCTCAGCGCTTGTTCGCTAGGGTTTGCACTCTTCACACTCTCGCTGCACTGCATATATATAAACACGCTGGAGGCTCAACGTTCCTTTACTAGGGTTTGCTCTATTCACAATCTCTCACCCTCTTCATTAGATCTAAACAAGACTGCGTTGGCCTCTCTCTCTCTCTCTCCACCCTCACAGCTGGTGAAGGAGCCGTCCGGATCCCGTCGGACCAGGAAGGGGAGGAGGTGCAGTGTTCACTCTGTCGCCTTCGGCGAGGGAGGCAATCCACTGCCAGTCGTGATGTTCTCTTTCACCCAGCGCCTGTGCAGGAGGGCCTTCGACCCCTTCTTCCTCATTGTCGTACGTAGTGTGGGTAGATCCGGCCTCCCGCCGCACTCCTAGCCACATCCGGATGACCCTAAGGTATAACTTTCTCTGAAACTGTCATTGCTCTAGCTGCATGCGGACCTTTTTCGATTCTGTAGTCGAATCTAGGTCTTGGTTAAAAGAGTAAAGAAGGGGGGTGGGGTGGAGCATGAATCTAGGACGTGGTTCAATGAGGAAAGGAGGGAGGGAAAATAGTATAGACTGGCTATCCAGCCGCTCTATTGGTCGAAAAGGGAAAAATGGGGTAACTTAGTACACACATCTGTAAGGAACCGATCTCTTTGTTGAAAAGGGAAAGAAACAGGGGGGTCGGGGAGTTTGTGCAGGACTAGATTTGCTGCCCTCACATAGGAAAAAGGTTCAAAGAGAACAAATATGGGACAAACACAGATATGCTGCTTGGCAACATATTCTGCATCACCCATTTATACGTGTGGAGGCACATGGTGCTAGCATGTCCCATGTCCCATACAACTATTTTGATGTTGTCAATCTAAGAATGCCGCTGGAAAATTGAACCAATGCCACTGTTAAAAGTAAATTACATTTTTAAATAATATTATTTTAAGAGAATGTCTTTGTTAATATGAATCAATGCAACCGCTTTAGAAATGCTACTGTCGTACTTTGTTTTCCATCAAGATATGGTAGATGCTTCTTTTTGTGGCCATATGATTCATCCACCTTTATTGGCCAGCAATTGTTTCTTTTTTACCTCTGAAAACAGGGATATCTATTCAACTCGTTGCTATTGCGACCTTTTGCTTCACTACGCAAAACATTTTTGTTTTAAGAGTGTTTTGTGCAGTTCAACTTAGATGTCACACTGGCAACTTTGCTTGATTTAGTTGAACTACACAAAACGAGATTGGATTTCCTATTCGTGTTGGCAGATTCATATTTGTTCTTGTCTGCCTCATGAAAGGTCAGTACCGGCCTTCATCCACATGATTCTGAAGTGTGCTTTGAGATGTTGTGCTACTTGAATTGGTCCTATTTTAAATAAATGTTGAACTGAAGCTATTGTATTGATGTCTTTTCCCATTAAGTGAACAAAAATGGGACCAACCCAAACATGCTGCTTGTTTCTTTGTTACAATAAACTCTGCATCACCCCCTTTATCAGTAGATGGAAGCACATGGTGCTGTTGCGCCCACTCTCCCCTGCAACTGTTTATGCTTTTTGTTAATCTAATTCCACTGGCAAAATTAAGCAATGTCACTCTTAGAATTAACTACTGAATCTTAGTTCAAAACTGCAACACTTGTTAGGGATCAGTGGGAGTATCATTTCTGTTAGGGATCGGCGGGAGTACGTGTTTAACAAATGTATTGTTGAGATAATGTCTCTATTATTATATATCAGTTACAGTGTTTTACAAATGGTACTATCCTGGTGTCGGGGTACACAAACAGGGGTGTATGTTTCCCCTGACTTGTGCACAGACAAAGGGCCTCCTCCCCGGCAACCAAGGCCAAGCCAGAGAAGCAGCTCTTAGTGAGGTCAAAGAGAGGATCAAGAAGACCAAGAGTAAGCACGGCAGAAGAGTATCACCTTGGGAAAGCCTCCCTTGCCGGGCAAGAGAGCCTGGCCGGGTCAAGCTGCCCCAGGGACAAGTCCAAGACCTCCCCGGCAAGCTTGCCGGGTCCGCCAGGGGCGGGATCCCCACCAAGACACCACCGCTCCACCGCACAGCGACGCATGTCACTTATCAGTGCGGTGTCGAGCCCCCAAGTGATTAAGTGGCCTCTGCTAAGCACGTGGTGGCCCATTGAAAGACACGATTTATCCAAGTGACACCCATCTAGAGGCGTGTTAAGATGATAAGCAGGAGATGGTTAAGCGGCTCGGCAGGCCTGCCGGGCTTCACCCTCAGCATGACACCTACCAGTGCATTTAATGCACTTTGTCCTAACTGCCAGAGTTAGGTATGATAGCACTGTTGGCTATCTAATCAGTAGATAAAGACTATTTTAGCACTGCGGTTACCCCTTAAGTTATAAAAGGAGGTCCAAGGAGACCTAACAAAGGATTCAGACCCTCACACACTTGTACGCGCGTAGCTGCTCTCCCCGAGGCACCCTTGCTGGGCTTGAGTGTTGCGTGCTCGTTGTGTTCTTCCACTCAATCCACCAAAGTAGGAGTAGGATTTTACGCTACCCAGTGGCCCGAACCTGGGTAAAAAAATCATCAGTGTCACCACCATCGTGTTGTTCCATGGCTTCTACTCTTTGTGCAACGTGATCTCCCCCTTGCTGAACCACAAAGGGGCTCATGGCCCCATAGGTGATCGTGATCCCCCATGACATCTTTGGTGCACCAGGTAGGGGGAATCGCTTGTGCGAACCAGAAGTCGTAAACAGCGCGTCGAACTCCATCGTCAACCATCATCATCATCGTCGTCGTCTTCACCGACACTCTCTTCGTCCTCGGCTTCGAAGAAGAAGAACAACATCGCTCTCCTCGCCTTATCCGACCCAGATTCCGTCGCTCGTTTCCGCCGCAGCCGTGGCGGTGACGGGAATGGAGGGCGGTGGTGATGCGACGACCGCGGGCAGCTCGGGTGGTGTAGCCACCATGCCACCTGCGTCCGGAAAAAGGAGCGAAACGTGCGGCGATATCACCCTCCTCGCGAGCTCCTGTCAAGCATGTCTGATGCCGAAAAGTGTCATTTGGGCAAGCGAGAAAAATGGTGCGTGGTCGGCCCCCTCGTCCCTTCCCACTTGCCAATGATCGAGCCATGCTGTGGTAGCGTCATCAGCATCGATGAGCCCGTGTGGAACTTGGTCCAGTATTTATCCCGCCAAGTGTAAATCCTGAGTGGAGCACTGGTGCGAATCCGTTGGTCGACGCCCCAGCAAGCGTGCTCCGGCAAGGCCTTTCGCGTCAGCATGGCCTTCATGCCCGCCGCCGTGAGGTCATTGACGGTATGAGGAAAGGGAGAGAGGAGCCGACCCTTCTTTTCCACCATACATCGTCAGCTGCAAGCATTCCATTAGCCCCTCCAGCTTTGCTGGGTGTGGATGCATAACTAATAAACTGCCAAGTCTTTCCCTTGTGCGCCATCTCGTTTGTTGTCTTTTTCAGAACAAGGATGGATATTGACAGAATCCACATTGGAAGAAACTGGTATTTGGGGTGTTCATGGCAAGTCGCAAACTGAAGAATTGCTTTCTTTGTCATCCTATTACTATGGTCAGCTCTGCTCCTTTAGGAGATATCATTCAGAATAGAGAGGCTACAGGCCGGGTTGCTAAGTGGGCAATTGAACTTGGACCTCATAATTTGAAGTATGTGCCAAGGACAGCTATCAAGTCTCAAGCTTTTGTGGATTTCATCAATGATTGGACAGAGTTGCAGACACCTGAGGAGAAGCCTAACAAAACATATTGGACAATCCATTTTGACGGGTCCAGGCAGTTGGAAGGCTCGGGGGCTGGAGTTATTTTGACTTCCCCATGAGGTGACAAGTTTTGTTATGTTTTAAGGTTAATGTTTCCTTGTACTAATAATGCAGCTGAGTATGAAGCTTTACTCCATGACCTTCGTATGGCTAAAGAGATGAATTTAAGCCGGGTCAAGTGCCTGGGCGACTCAGACCTTGTGGCTCAGGAAGTCTCAGGCAAGTGGGACTCTAAAGACCCGCTCGTGGCGGCTTATCGCCGGGCGATTGATAACATTGCTGGTCACTTTAAGGGTTATCAGGTGGATCACCTTGATCGGCGGAAGAACGAGGCGGCGGATGCATTGTCCCGACTTGGGTCTCAACGTAAGCCGGTGCCTCCTAATGTGTTCCTCGATGTATTATATGATCCTTCCATTAAGTTATCATCTAAAGAAGACCTTGATGTCCCTTACCCGGAGGCGCAGTTGGTGGAGGCTCTTCATGCTATTACAGATTGGACTTTGCCTTATCTGGCTTATATAACCCGGGGCAAGTTACCCAAGGATGAAACTTTGGCATGACAAATAACCAGGAGGTGTAAGTCTATGACTATCATCAACAGCGATTTACACTGATGCAGTGTGACAGGCGTGTTCCAACATTGTGTTTCTCCTAAGGAGGGCCGTAAAATTTTACGAGAGATTCATGAAGGCGATTGTGGTCATCATGCCGACTCTAAATCTTTGGTGGCTAAAGCTTTTCGTCATGGGTTTTACTGGTTGACGACTCATGCTGATGCAGAGGACATTGTTAGCAAGTGTGATGGGTGTCAAAAGTTTGCAAGGCAAGCTCATGTGCCGGCTCAAGAGTTGCGGATGATCCCAATAACTTGGCTGTTTGCAGTCTGGGGGCTTGATATGGTGAGGCCATTCAAGCGATCTAAGGATAAGAAGACCCACCTTCCGATGGTGGTTGACAAGTTTACCAAGTGGGTTGAGGCAAAGCCGGTTAGCAATTGTGAGGCGGCAACTGCAGTTCAGTTTGTCAAGAAGCTAATCTTTCGTTTTGGATATCCTCGTAGCATCATCACCGATAATGGTAATAATCTCTCTAAGGGTGCTATGAATGAGTTATGCCAAAGAGAGCATATTCGTCTTGATGTTTCTTCAGTGGCTCATCCACAGTCTAACGGCCAAGCAGAACGAGCTAACCAGGAAATTGTGAGAGGTATCAAGCCCCGGCTTATGGTTCCTTTGGAGTGAATGCCGGGTTGTTGGGTTGAGGAGCTACCTTCAGTGCTTTGGAGTATCAATACCACCCCCAATAGATCAACAGGCTATACGCCTTTCTTCATGGTTTATGGTGCAGAGGTGGTTCTCCCAAGTGATATTCGTCATGACTCGCCTAGAGTGGCGGCTTATGTTGAAGCTGATAATGAGACGGCACGTCAAAATGCACTTGATGCCTTAGATGAAGAGCATGACCTTGCAGCGGCTCGTTCAGCGATATATCAACAGGACCTACGTCGCTATCATAGCCGTATAGTTCGAAGCCGGACGTTTTAGGAGGGCGACTTAGTGCTCCGTTTGATTCAAGACCAGATAGGGATGCATAAGCTTTCACCTCCTTGGGAAGGGCCTTTTGTGATTAGCAAAAATCTCAGTAACGGGTCTTACTACCTCATTGACATACGAGAGAACAAAGATTCCCGCACGTCTGAGAAGGAGACCAACAGGCCGTGGAACATTGCTCATCTTCGGCCTTACTACACTTGAGTCATAGGCTCTCATTATTGTATATACTTTCATTGATGTACATATTTTTTATAGTCAATACAATAAAGCCGGCATCCCCAAATTCGGGGCCTCTGTCGTTTCATCTCAAAATTTATGAGCAAGAGTCATTGTGGATTCGTCATAAGGTCATTTGGGGGCTTCCTGCTCTATGAGCATAGCGTATAACCCTCTTGATCGGCTTTGATGCCATGATTGGTCATTTGGGGGCTTCCCGCTCTATGAGCATAGCGTATAACCCTCTTGATCGGCTTTTATGCCATGATTGGTCATTTGGGGGCTTCCTGCTCTACGAGCATAGCGTATAACCCTCTTGATCGGCTTTTATGCCATGATTGGTCATTTGGGGGCTTCCTGCTCTATGACCATAGCGTATAACCCTCTTGATCGGCTTTTATGCCATGTTAGGTCATTTGGGGGCTTCCTGCTCTATGACCATAGCGTATAACCCTCTTGATCGGATTTTATGCCATGTTATGGGTCGTTTGGGGGCTTCCTGCTCTATGAGTATAGCGTATAACCCATTTTGACAGGCTTTTATGCCATGATTGAGTTAAACCTGCCTGTTTGCAACTTGCCACTCCTACAGGTGACCCGCCGAACTTTTGACAGTCAATCTTTTAAAGACCCTGAACTAGTCAAAGTTAAAACAACGACTTATGTCACGGGAGGGCTGGCTTACAGTGAGCTAGGGCAAACTCACCTGTCTGTTGTAGTCTCTCCGCTATGTGCCCCATTCGTACTCTTAACAGTTAATCTTTCAATAAGACCCTGAACTAGTTAAGGTTTAAACGATGGATTTATGTCACGTGAGAGCCGGCTTATGGGATTACAGGCTTTTATGCCAAGTTTCTTTGAAGCAAAAACTTGAGCTTTTTCAAAAGTCAATCTATTTCAGTTGTGCTTTATATGCCGGCTTAACAAGTATTTGAGTTATGCATACTCTTTATTTTTGTTTTGCAGAAAACTCTTACAGATGAAAAGTTGCCGGTTCATACTGATCCGGGTTATATTGCTCCATATTGAATTTATTATGCTTATAAGCCACCAAGGGAATATTTTCAAAAGCTGGATATTACTATAAGTTGCCCTGGTTGTTGAGTTGTTTAACTCACCAATGGATTGTGATTACAAGCCGCCAGTTGAGGGATTAACAGCTCTTCGAAAGATTATATAAGCCACCAAAGTTTTTGGTAATATTGTGAAATAGTTGTGCATCATAAAGGTCACAGAAATTCAAGTTGTTGAAGAATAAATTGATAAGAACATGCATGAGGGCATGGCAGAGCATGCAATTGTTTTCAGCTACCTATTACATGGCTTCAGCTAAGCCCAAAAAATTTGTGAACAAGTGTTTTTTGGAGTTAAGTTACTCCAGTGAGCCGGTGTCAGTGCCGTCCGGGTTTTGGCCTGGCGGGTTGTTGTCATGTTGCTGCCTTGAGCTTGAAGCCCCCAGATCATCCTGTGCCGACGCTTCATTGATGGCCATCTAGAGATTGGCTGAGGTCCAGTCGATGCCGGTTAAAGCTTCATCGTTAAGCATAATAGAAGGATCAATATCAGGGGCGAAGGTATGCTTACGCCTTGGAGGAATAAGGTCCATAACATCATGCGAGGGCGGCTTAATCTTATTGTTGTTATCATCATAAGTTGGCTGGTACTTGTTCAGTTCCAGCTCTTTGGTAAGTTTCTGTGACGCCCCCGGCTTAATCATGCACTAATCATACACGCAAATGCACACGATCAAGCCTAAGGACTCACTTGAAGGAATTACAACACAACTCTAAAACATAAATAAAGTCATACAAGCTTTATATTACAAGCCAGGGCCTCGAGGGCTCGAATACATAAGCTCGCTTACAAGCGTCAGTGGAAGCATCAGATATCTGAGTACAGATATAAAACAGAAACATATAAGCCTTTAGAAAGGCGGGGCAAAACAAAAGCTACGATCGAAAAGGCGCAGGCCTCCTGCCTGGGACCCTCCAATCCTACTCCTGGTCGCCGGCAAGCTCGTAGTAGTAACCACCCTCGGGGTGGTAGTAGTAGTCGTCGCTGGGGGCAGCTGTCTCAGGGGCTCCGTCATCTGGTTGCATCAAACAGATATGGGGAAAAAGAGGAAGCAAAGCAACCGTGAGTACTCATCCGAAGTACTCAGCAATCAAAGGATCTACACTACATATGCAACATTATCAAGGAAAGGCTGTATATGTGAACTGGGCTGCAGAAATGCCAGAATAGAGAGAAGGCCTAGTCCTATCGAAGACTAGCACCTTCAGCGGTCTTGCAGCATTAGAAGAGTGTAGATTAGTAAAGTATAAAGTAGTAGTAGCATTAAGTATCAACCTCGGCCAGAGATCCTTTCTCGACTCCCTGCGAGAAAGCAATCCCAGAGCCCTAATATCCAAGTATCAACCTCGTCCAGAGATCCTTTCTCGACTCCCTGCGAGAAAGCAATCCCAGAGCCCTAACATCCATATCTCATCTCATCGTTAGGTTCTAGTTGTGTCGATCGGGATACAACTCCGAGCGTCCGTTACCGAAGATCCGGCTATGCATAGATTAGTTCTTGCCTGCAGGGGTGCACCAACTTACCCACCACGCTCGATTAACTCCGGCCGGACACACTTTTTTGGGTCATGCCCGGCCTCGGCCAAACGATATGCCACAACCCGACCAAGGCTTAACAGAGAGGTCAGCACGCCGGACTAAACCTATGCGCCCAGGGGTCTTGGGCCATCGCCCCGGGAACTCCTGCACGTTGCGAACGCGGCCGGTGAGCAGACCTAGCAACCCACACTATCAAGGCGGTTGCGTTACGCGGTCCAACCCGGCGCGCGCCGCTCAGTCGCTGACATCCATTAAGCTTCGGCTGATGCATACGACGCAGAGTGCCCATAACTGTTCCCACGTGATGGTTAGTGCTATCGGGCCAAAGGCCCACTCGGATCAAATATCCAAACCGTTAGTGTCTTGGAAGTGCGGTAACGAGTAGAGACTCACGATCGATGTGACCCCCTCGCCCCGTCTCGAGGACTTGCGGCAAGGGCTAAGAATGCCCGGCCACGCCTCGTAATTATGTCTCGGGTACCCTCCAGGTCAACCCGACTTCCCATCACTCACGGGTACCCCTCAGGGTCGACCCGCCTTTCCAAGTAACAGTTGTAAAGTCCAAGTACCCGTGTGTCCATAACATCAGGGAATCCGAGGTATCACCCTTGTTGGATTCCTACTCGATGTATCTGTCAAGGTGAACTCGGAGGAATCACCCTCGATGGGTTCACACTTGAGGTGTTGCACGACAGTGTCGTTATCGGGAGTGGTGAAGGAGGAATCACCCTCGATGACCACGACCAAATAGCTACTCTACAGAGTTAACATCAGAAGTGCTAAATGAGGTATCACCCTCGGCACTCGATAGTAACGCTGCAGTGTCGTACAACTAAGGGGGTGATGTGCGGTGCCGGGGTCGAGTTGTCGATCACGTTGATCGAGTCATCTGATACTCCAGCGGGGCAACAGGGACAAAGTGGGGGTCTCTGGTGGGTCTCTAACCAGCCTATACTAAGTAGTTTAGGATAATAAGGTAAGGTATCAATAGCAGGTTACAATAAACAGGCTATGCATCAGAATAGGATAATACAAAGCAGTAGCAAATTCTAATGCAAGCAGGAGGGAGAAAGAATAGGCGATATAGGCATGTTCAAAAGGGGGTGCTTGCCTGGAAGCTTTGCGGCAAAAACGGGGTCGTCGGTGAAGTAGCAGTCCTCGGTAGCTATGCCGGTACCGGGATTTACCGGAGAGAAGAGGGGGAAGAAACAGATAAATACACGGTAACAAGAGCAATCACAAATCAAGACATGGCAAAAAGCTACGCTAGGGGTGTTCTAACGCAGTGCTACACGTTATAGACGGGGCGGGAAAATATCTGAGGATATTTTCCCGGCTCTGGGCAACTATCGGGCAGGTGACCCGGAGGGGGAAGGTTCCATGTTTGCAGTGTTAGAGGCATGTGACAGCCACACAGAGGGCATCATCGGATTCGTCTCGTCTTTCTGATCAACTTTGATGTATAAAGTTTTTCCATCCGAGCTACGAATGAATTTCTATGATTTTCCAAAGTTTTTAAACATTTTCTGGAATCTCTGAAAATTGGCCGAGTCTGAGAATTGTTCAGTTTTTAACTTCACTTAGCTGCTTTCTAGAGGCTATAGCTAGTGTCCTATTCATCCTCTAGGCTAGTGCCTTATATCAATCTTGATCAATTTTCTGTGATCTACATGATAGTATCAAGTCCATCTACATTAGTGTCCATTTGCTTGTTCAAATCTTTGTCTAAAAAGTGCTACTGCTATATTTCTGTTTTCTATTTTTCAATTAACAGAACATAGCCTTTTTGTCATTTTCATATGATTTAATCCGTGCCTCAAATGGATTTGTCCCAATGGTATAAAATGGAGTTTGTCAAGTGTACTTTCTATCCATATAATTTTTATTCATGTTACCAGTTGTTTAGTCGTTGTTTAGGGGTTGTCCAGGGGGTTAAACAACGTAGCGGTAGCAAAGCTAGCTACTGCTACAGTAGCATTCAGTTACTGTAGCAGCAGCAGGTTGAATGTAGTGCAGCAGCGAGTAGCCACAGCAAAGCAGAGCGGCGGCGGGAATTTGAGCAGCAGCAAGTAGCAGCAGCAGGCGGGAGCGGCGGCGAGCGAGGGCGCGCGCGCGGCGGCGGCGCGGGTTGGCGAACAGGGGCCGCGGCCAGTGCGTGATGAGCGTGAAGTTGACCGCGGCGGCTGCGACATCTACGGCGACGGAAACAACATGGAGGAGATGGGGAAATGAGCGGGGCCTCACAGCGGAGGTCGGAGGTGACTCGGGGCAGCCGGAGGAGGTCGAGGATGATGGCGAGATGTGGCGGTCAGAGGAAGAAGAAGAAGAAGACCGCGTCGACTACGCGGCTCCCCGGACTGATGAAGCGCCCTGACCGGAGGAAGTCGAGGGCGGTGGACCTCCTTGACGGGCTCCCGCACGCTGGAGGGGCCGGTGGACGCGTCGATGACGAAGAGGCAACGGTCACCTCGGATCTTCCGAGCTCAGATTCGGGCAGTAGAGGAAGGGGGCGAAGGGGGAACGAGGGGGGAATGGAAGAGAGCGGTGTAGGGTTTCCAGAGGACGTAAATATAGCCTCGGGGAGGCGACGTGGTGGACATCCACGGGCATGGCACCCTAGATGTGCGCCACGACCTCCTATCTCCTGTACAGAGGAGGAAGGACGAGGTGGAGGTGGGCTGGGCTCCCACTGTGCACTCAAAGCCCAACAGTGTAGTGTAACTCTGGCCCATTTCCAATTTCTTTTCTGTTAGCAATTTTTCTCTCTTGTTTTCTATTTTAATTTAAAACTAAATGAGTTTTGTTAAATCTGAGACTTGTCACATAATTCAAGCACATTACTGTTAGGTGCCACAAAAAGTTTGAGGTCATATAAAAAGGTTTAAATATTTTTAGAAATTGAAAAGGTCATGTATTGTGTTGTTGGTTCACTAAAATAATTTCCAGGGGCAATTTGGGAATCCAAATAATGTTGAACTAGTTTTTTATAATTGCTTTGAGATTATTTGAAATACTATGAAATATTTTATTTGCAACTTTGAAAATCTAAATATTTGACTTGCATTCAAATTGGATTTGAATTTAATTTTTTTATCAAGATGCAAATTGTCTTAGTAATTCTTAATGACAAGGCACCATTAGTGTGGGTTACCGTAGCATGATTATCGGGGTGTTACAGTTTGCATGCCAAGGGCCGCATCTCTCTGACGCATTTGTTGAAGTCTTCTTCTTCTTCAAAGATTCACCTGTCATCTTTGAACTCTGGGCATCCGGTAGCCATTTCTTCCGGGTCAAGCTCTAATTGCCAAGCTTTGGCCTAGCTTAGAGCAACAATGGCTCCAGCACGGGCGGCTGATAATTTAACTTTCTCAATTTTAGCCGGCACCGTTGACAGATGATCTAGGACAGTCTTGACAAGAGTTGGAGGTTTTTTGCCACCTAACAAAGCTACAAGGCTGCGCAGTGTTCCAGCATATAACTGCTCAGTCAATGAATAAGCCACCTTCAATTTGAGCAGCATGTTCTGACCAAGACTGGAGCTTCTGGGGCCTGTTCAATTTTTTGCACAAGAGTCGCCAGGCGGGTTCAAGATTATGTATTATGAATCGCCAGGCGGGTTAAAGAAATATCAAAATAGATGATGAGTTGCATATTAAGCTTACCAAAGATGGCGGCTGACATTTGAGAGATATGTTGCTTCAAGCCGGCTAACTCTTCGGTTACTGGTTTATGCTCAGCCTCAGCATCTTCTGCTCTTTTTTGCAGTCAGCCTTGTCGGTTTCCCAGGCGGTTCTTTCAGCATCAAAACCCGCCTTGATTTTTTCAATTTCTTCTAATGAAGTTTTCAGCTTTGACTCGGCCTTGGAAGTTTTTGCTTGCTGCAGTTCTATATTCTTCTTTAAATCGCTAAGCTGCGACTCTTTCATGTTCAACGCCTCCTGAAATACAATATTGAGGCAATGGTTACAATACAAAGAGCAAGTTTTTGTGATACAGTTAATCAAGTCCCAAGCACATTGCAATCAATATACTTGGCACTTGGGGGCTAATGTAGGTCATTTCACACTCTATTATGACCCGGCTCATCTTATCAAAGTTAAGCCGGCCCTTGGGGGCTACATATTTGGTTCTGTAAAGTCATTAAGACCCGGCTCATCTTATCAAGTTAAGCCGGCCCTTGGGGGCTACATATTTGGTTCTATAAAGTCATTAAGACCCGACTCATCTTATCAAAGTTAAGCCGGCCCTTGGGGGCTACATATTTGGTTCTGTAAAGTCATTAAAGACCCGGCTCGTCTTATCAAAGTTAAGCCGGCCCTTGGGGTCTACACTCTGGAAAATTTCACAAGTCTCAAGCATACTCAATAATTTTCCTATACTTCAGACTTGGTGGCTAGTATGGACATATCTATATGCACAAGGTTAAAGAGGGGTTGGATATCTTCATACCTCATATTTCTGCTTCATTAACTAGACTAACACATCCTCCATGTCCCGACTTGTGTGAAGGCGGCTCAAATAGCCCGCGTACACATCACCTGCACTGAAGGAGGAATACCTCTCCAGATCCAGTTTGGCCTTGCTTTTCTCCAAGGAAGGTGATTCTTCTTTGGAACTATGCTTGGATAGCACAGTTGAGGCTCCTGGCACTGATAAGCCATCATAGTGACAGCAATATAATCAGAATTATTCTCAGGAGGGACCTCTTCAGTTGGCTTCGCAGGAGTCGACGACTTAGGACTTGGCGGGTCATGACTGGTGACCGGGCCAATCTCAGTATTCATTGGCTCAAAGACTGCAGCGTCAGTTTGTGGTGGCGGATCATTGGCAAGGTCTTCAGGATTTTGGATCAAAGCTTCAGGGGCCTCTGGCACCTGCCTCTCCGACTCAGCAGCTTTGGGGTCCATTGAAGAACCGCCCACCTTTTGTTTCTTGCCCGCCTTTGGTACGCCTCTGTGACAAGAATGCAAGAGTCCATGAGTATATCACTACAAGTCATTTATGAGCAAATGAAAATACTTACCCATGGGCAATCTTGAAAGAAGGCATTTGAGTTCCAGTAGAGTCGCCAGATGTCGAAGGCGTCCCCTGATAATTTGAGTCAGAAGGATGAAGAGGTTGATGAAAAAGACCGGCCTTTGGAAGGGAAAGAGTCGGGCTATGTGGCACCTCATTACGGCGCTTTCGAGGAGCTGGGGTGTTGGGTAAGCCGGACACAAGATCTCTAGTGCCATCACTCCGGGTCATATGCCTTGATTCATGCTGTTGTTTCTTCAAAAGAAAGTTGGGGTCCAATTAAGCAAGAGGATGAGAAAATCTTACTTTCCGGATGACCCGCCGTGTTTTCTTTCTTGGCAAAGGTTCTGAGTCGGAGGAGACATGAATTACCTCTACTGCGTCGGCGTGGCTTGTCTCTACCTCGTCCTGAGAAGAATCAGCATCAATAAGTTGCATAAAGAAAAGGCCAAGGGAGTCAAGTTCTACCTCCAACTCATCTAGCTCAAAGAGCCCTTGTGTTGTTGCTTTCTTGTGGCGATTCATGCCACGAGATTTAGCTGCCCTAGTCTTCTTGGCGGGTTGAGCAGTGTTTACCTTCTTCTTCCAGAAAGGAGAGTCGGCCTATATACATATGAACATAAGTAATGGTTGAAAGAGTATGAAGCGCAAAAGATAGATAAACAAGGTGAAGTGTTTTGAGTACTTACAGGAGGAGCCGGGTTAAGAGCGCAGAAAGGGTTCAGACCCACTTTGCTGCAGTTCTCTAAAGATTCTCCAATCAACGTCTTAACCGTGTCATTGATATCTTTGTCGGTTAGGCGAGTTTGGTTGTACCATTGCGGATCCTTTGTGTCACCAGTGTACTGGCACATTAAGCCAGGGCGCCGGCTCAGTGGCAGAATTCTCCATGCAACCCAACAGCGGACCAGTTCAATTCCCGTTAGGCCATTGGCGATCAAAGCCCTTACCTTTGAAAAGGTGGAGGCAAAAGGGGCGCGCTCTGCAGCAGTCAATCGACATGGAAGTAAGCCAGTGGTGGTGAGCCGGTAGGGACGGAAATCCGGCAAGGGGTTCTCTCCAGCTGGGGAGGTGTCTCTACAGTAGAACCAGGTAAAATTCTAGTCCTTGGGGTGGCTGGGCAGTGCAGCTGAAGGAAAAGTGACATCTCTCCGCCTCTGAATTGATCCACCTCCAAGTTCAAGGCTGGGTCCATTTGACATCTCAGTCTGGCAGTTGATATAAAAATAGTCTCTGAAAAGATCAACTGTGGGTTCTTCCCCAAGGTATACTTCACGGAATACTTGGAAGTTGCATAGATTGGAGACAGAATTGGGGCCGATGTATTGTGGGTGAAGATTGTAAAAATTCAGAGCATCCCGGGAGAATTTTGACCCGGGTGGCGAAAAACCACTAAGGAGGTGATCCGTGAAAACTACAACTTCACCTTCCTCAGGTTGTGGAGTAGTTTCGAATCCGGGAACCCGCCAGTGAATAACCTCTTTGGCGGGTAGAACCCCCATAGTCACATAATCATTGAGTGTGCCCTCTATGACCTTGGAGGCAATCCAGTCACAAGATGTGGGTGTTTTAGTCATGATGAGCCGGATTAATGAAGCTGTGATAAAAAAGGATGCGGCGGGTTAAATTTGCTATGATAAGCCGCCAGATTGATTATATGATGATTCAATGGTGGGTGAGCTGGTTACAATTAAAGTACTACATATTATGGTGGCCTATTAAAAGGAATTATGAGCCGCCCTAGCCATGGGAGAGTATTTATCAGGCCATAAGTATATGGCAGTTTAAGTTATGAAAGTATGAGTCGACAACATGTTGGCGGGTTAAGAGAAGGAAGCGTCCTTGGAATTTTTAGCGGGTTACAAAGTTATTATTAACCGCCCGATCAATGAAGGGAGAATCAATTATTTATGGATCTAAGGTTCCTGAAATTTTTGCTAAGTGTGGGGCAAACAAGTTTTTCAGATTGCAGCTATAATTACGGATCTACAACAGCTCAAAAAAGAAGAATAAATATTAAACCTAATAGGCGGCAGTAGAGGAACTATTAGACTGTATACAGACTCTGAGGAAGAAAGGGGATTTATCCAAGATGCAAATAAGGACTAAAACTGCTACCGCTCTGTTCCTATTTCTGTTTTCGGATTGAAATACGACTTCTAAGCAGGAGATGGATGAACTTGGATGAACAACGATGAACTCCATGAACACGACTGCCCTAATGTGGATCTGAGGGTGGAGAAGAAAGGATACCTGACGGTGTCGATGAAGAGCGGATGAGCGCCACCGATTTCTGGTCTCAACTGGTCGATGTAGCGGCCTGAGTGGAGTCGCTGGGGAAGCTCGGCTGGGGAGGCGGAGCTCCGATCGCGTCGAGCGGCGCAATGAAGAAGAAGAAGAGGAGACGGGTGTAAAAAGTGAAAAGACAGGCCCCCCGTCCCTATTTATAAGGAAAAGTGAAACAGTGAATGGCATGCACGGAGATCGAGGAGGCGTGATAATTATCTCACCAAAAGAGGCGCCTCGATTTTTGGAAGAGCTGGTTAATACAAAGATCCGTTGTGACGTCATGAGGATTTTTCTTAATTTAATAATAGGACATCATCTTTTTTTATGGCGGGTCATGAAGATTTATTCAAGGTCAAGCTTTAAGAAGAATTCAAGAAGACTCGCCAACCGGAGGATGAAGATTGACATGAACAAGTTCAAATCAATCTGGGGCCTAATGTTGGGGATATAACCCCGCGGTGTGATCCGCCCAGGAGGGGCCGGGTTACACTATTGGCCACTCATAAGTGAAAGCCTAAGTAGGCCCAAGAAGATAAGATATGAAGACTGGAGGCGGCTTACAAGACGGGCCTGTTCAAGGCCCAAGACCCGGACAAAGCATCATAACTCGGAGGTGTGAGCCGCCCGATGGCGACTTGCCTAGCAAGGCAAGGCAACTTAGAACCCGGGTCGATCATGTTGTATGATCCGACTTGGACTTTTGTAAGCCCAGGGCCTCGACCTGTGTATATAAAGGCGAGACCCTGCGGCGGGTTAACTCATGTCACAATCAATCGAGAGCTAGGTTAAGCGATTCCGCTCCCTTGTAATCGATACTCAATCAATATAGCACAAAGCAGGAAGTAGGCTTTTACCTCGTCGGTGAGGGGCTAAACCTGGGTAAACTCGTGTCTCTCGTCCCGTTCAACCCCTTTAAGAACCTACGTTGCGATGGCTCCACACCTAAGTCCTTTCACAAGGGCATCTGCCGTGACAAAACCACGACATACGTGGAGTGGCTGACAGTAGGGACCCACGTGGCCCATGGTCGCACGCAAGAAAGTCCCTCCTTATTATGTGAAAACAAATGATTTCTCCCCCTGACAGGTTTGACCCACCAGCTACATCTTCGCACGCAAGGAAGTGCTTCCTTTATTACGAGGAAAAAAAGTTACCTCTCCCTAATAGCTGGGACCCACCAGCTTTATTATGATCCATTTTGCGAAAATATAGATTGTACCAAAGATGCTAAATTATTTTCTTTTTATTCTAACTCAAAAAAGAAGAAATTAAAAAAACCAGAAAACATCTTCGCACGCAAGGAAGTGCCACATTATTACGAGCAAAAAAATGATTCCCCCTGCTAGCTGGGACCCACCAGATTTGGAGGCTGATTTGTGGGCCTACTAAGTTGACGCATACGCAGGGCTTTGTCAACTTAGTCAAAATGATTCTAGCTACAATGACCGTTGGATGTTAAATCAACGGTCGTGCTGCGTCTTCAACCTCTGGTCTTCTTGCTCCAGCCGCCCAAACCAGCGCCCGCCGTACCGCCTGCTCCAGCCTCCCATGGCTGGCTGTGCTGCCGCGCATGCCTCACCGCCTGACCATACTACCACTGGCTAGGCCTTCCCTCTACTCACCCACACCCCCTGTTATTCTCCGGCGACGGCAGCCTTACATCGCAGCCGAACCAGTGAATCCTCATACTCCCCTCCGCGTGGGCATCCACCTGCCTTGTCTTCTCTGGCTCCCCATCGTTCCCTCCCTAGGCCTCTCCATCGTCCACCGCCTTGATGCTCGTGGTGCGGCGTGGTCAACGAACGACAGCCATCGGAAGAGGACTTTAGGCGGTGAGGCTGACAGCTGGACCCACCAGCTACATCTTCAAACACAAGGAAGTGCCTCCTTATTACTCGCAAAATAAAAATGATTCCTCCGCCTGACAGCTGGTACCCACCAGCTATATCTTCACACGCAAGGAAGTGTGTCCTTATCCTCCCTGACAGCTGGGACCCACCTGGTCGAAGCGTATGTAGCGTTGTCTGTATGGTCGGGAGCATGTACGTACATACTGGTCGATCGGTCTCTCTGCAACGATGAACCGTGGCCGAGCAAGCAGCGGCACATGTAGTAGTAGAGCCCCCGATGTAGCAGTTCAGGCAGGCAGTCTAAACCGTGTACACGTACGTACAGCCACATACCAAAGAATACAGCCACGTACGTACATATGGGCGGGGTCTCGAACGTCTACTCGCGCATACGTACGACCAGGGCTCGTGCCACTACAAAAAAAAAGACACATCCGTGACATTTTGGGCCGAACGAAAAAAAATTATGTCATGCTTATGACACTTCAATGACGATAATTATGACAAAACCCGATGTCATCATAGTGTCGGATTCGGGGTTCCGCAGACCCTTGAGAGGTTCGAATTCTGGGGTGCGTGCGAAGAACTCTCCCTCCCTGGTCTGCCTGCTCAACGATTCCACAGCCTAGCTCGACGAACCCAAGGGACAAGAGACACAGCAGTTTATCCTGGTTCGGGCCACCTTGCGGTGTAATACCCTACTCCAGCTTTGTGGTGGATTGCCTCGGAGGGCTGAGGATGAACTAGTACAGAGGTGGAATGACCTCAGGAAGTGAGGTGTTCTAGAGCTCGATGAGCTAGAGAGGCGGTGGTGATCTGAATGATCCGTCCCCCTCTCTATGGTGGTGGCTAAGTCCTATTTATAGTGGCCTTGGTCCTCTTCCCAAATGTAGGCGGGAAGGGATCCCACAACGGCCAAATTCAAAGGGAGACAACTAGTACGAGTTATCCTGACAAAAGCAGTCTTCGCCTGGAAAAGCCTCTGGTGGTGACACTGCAGTGGGCTCCGCGGTGACCTCCGTCCTGCCGTCATGGCGGTCCTGGTCTTGTTGCACCGATATGGAAACCTTTGCTTGATTCCTCGGGACTCCGCGCCTGCGCTTGCCTCCTTTGCACCAAAGGAGAAACTGGTACACCGCGCCCGCTGGCGCCCGCCTGGTCCTGGTCGTCATGGCTCACATCAGGTGAACCTCGCGAGGTGCAGCTTGCATTGATATCTCCGCTCCTCGGGAGCCAGCCTGGGGAGACCGCCCTTCGTGGAGGTCTTGGTGTCGTCCGCCTCGCGAGGCTTGGCGCCTCGCGAGGGTCTTGAGTTGTTGTTGCTGAAGCTGGGCCGTATTAGGCCATCGATGGAGCCATGCCATGGGCCGCAGGCAGGCAAGCCTGGGCACCCCCAGTCCCAGGACGCCGACAGTAGCCCCCGGACCCAAGGCGCGCTCGAACTTGGCTTCGAGGCAAAGCCAAAGGGCAAGTGCGGAGCGCCGCGGGCCCTGACCGCCTGCAGCCTTGGTTGACGCGTGGCGATTGATGGGTCGTGGGCGCCTTCGCTTCCCCACACAGCCTCGGTAACTGCTCGACTTGACGAGACCCTGCTGCATGCAGAGAAAAATCATCATTACGCACGATCGTGTAGGTCGGCGATCGGCCTCCCCTTGGCTATAAATGAGGAGAGGGGCGAAGCCCCCCTTGCTCGTCTTTGTCTTCTCGCCACCCGCTCCTTCTTCTTCCTTCTTGCCTCGCTGTCTTGCCGTGGTGCTCATGGCACCGATGAGGAAGTTTTTTGCTGCCGAGAAGGGGAAGGCCCCTAAGGAGGGGCCCGGCTCGCCGCCGCCCAAGAGGGGACGAGGTCGCCCCCGCAAGCATGCGGCGACCCCTGTGGTAGCTCCTCATGGATGTGGGCGGGCCTCGAGTGGCCGTGGCGGTGCCTCTTCTCGCGGCGAGAGCCGCCAGGGGCGAGGCAGCCCCTGTGATGGAGGGAGGCGCGCCATGGTCGCCCGGCCTCCTCGGCCGCGCTTCCACTCGACGGAAGTGCTCCCAGAGTTTGTCGTGTGGTTGGAGGAGCCGACCGGCACCTGGCTCTCGCTCCCCCACTTTTTCACGGGCGGGCTGCCGGTCGCTGGCCTTGACGGCCTCTGGCTGCAAGCTGACGGCTGCTGCAGCAAGGCTTCATGGGTCGGGGTCAAAGTTTCCGCCGCCGGGAACATGGCCCTAACCCGCGGCTGGCAGACGTTCGCCCGCGCGCGTGGCCTAAGCAGGAGGTGCACCCTCCACTTCGGGTACAATGGCGTCGCGACCCTCTGCGTGAGGGTGTTTGGGGAAGATGGCCGCCGCGCAGGGTGCGGCCCCAAAGACGACAGCGACGACGATGAGCTTGGCCTTGGCGATGGCCGCGGCTCGTTCAGCAGCGGCAGCTCTTTTTCCAGCGAGAGCACAAGCAGCGGTGGTTACGACCAGCCGCCACACCGCCGGGCTCGCTTCGAGGGAGGTGGCAGGTCTTCTTGCCGCCGCGCCCTGGTGAAGCAGGAGGAGGGTTCAGGCTGAGCCCGGAGAACCTCCGGAGCCGTGCCTCTGGAGCTGCTGCAGTCGTGCGGGCAGCTTCTGTTTGACCTTTCCTTTCTTCTGCCTTATGAAAAAAGTAGAGAGCCCTGCTAGGGCGTGTAATGAACCATGGCACTTATGCCGCTATGCTATGTTTATTGTTCTTGTATTATCCTATGGTGTTCATGTCCCGAGTAGGTGTGGTAGGATAACTTAGCTTGGTACACCCACGATAGCTTCCCTCCTCGCGAGGGCACGTCCTTCAGCACCTGGTGAGGCCCCCTTGCTGCCGACCTAGGAGCCGCTGGCCTCGGGAGGCATCATAAAACTGCAGGGTTTGTTAGAAAACTTGTCGGGTGCCTTGTTCTTCCTTGCGTGAGCCCTCAGGCATGACTAGCCGTGGCTTAGTTCACCGCGTCACGGTACCCGGGGTGCCAGGACTTAAAAGGGTGCGCAAACCACGAGCTCAATCGAGGGCGCCTCGCGAAGATCACAGAAGCGAAAGCTCTGAGGCAACAGGGCTTTGGCGAGGTGTGTTCGCGGCGTGGGCTAGCCCAACGCATGCACACACCTGTCCAGCCCCCGAGGGAGGCGCACGAGGGAGAGCGACGGGCAACTGCCGTTCTCCCTGACCCAGAAAAAAAAACAAGCGAGGCAAGAAGAGAAAACCCAACTAGGCAATCGAGAAACGCTAGAGCTCCAAATTCCATTAAAAGGTTGCAAACCAGCTGCAGAAAGCAAGCAAATGAACAACCGCGTCCGGCACCTAGTCTAGTCTTCTCACCAGCGCGGAGCTAAGTGGTGCCACTAGGATGTGGGAGGGAGCCCCCGAGGCCTGAGGGCGGCACTCTGGAGACTCCGGGGCGTGTACAACCCCACTCATTATTACGTGAGAGTGTCACGAGCGGAGACCTTCACAGGCACTGGGCCTTGCTTCATGGGTAGAACTTCCAGAGGTGCTGGATGTTCCAGGCGTTCTGGATGGGGATCCCGTCCTGCGTGTCCAAGCGCACGGCGCCAGGCCTGGAGATGCGGGCAATCCTAAACGGGCCCTCCCACATGGGAGAGAGCTTATGCAGCCCCTCCCTGGAGAGCACCCGCCTCAGGACGAGATCGCCCACCTCGAGCGTCCTGGAGCGGACGCTGCGACAATGGTACCACCGCAGCGCCTGCTGGTACCTTGCCGCCCAGAGCGAGGCTTGACGGCGGCGTTCCTCCCCCAGCACGAGGTCCAACCCCCGTGAGGCGTCCTGGCATGCCTCATCAAATGCCAGGACCCGCGTGGAGTGATGCTTGACTTCGTGTGGGAGAACCGCTTCGGCTCCATAGATGAGGAAGAATGGAGTCTCGCATGTCGGCTTGGTGGCGGTGGTGCGGATGGACCACAACACGGACTGGAGCTCATCGATCCAGCCCCTGCTGCAGGCCTCGAGCTTTTTCTTGAAGGTTCTTGTGTTGAGGCCTCTCAGGACCTCCGCGTTGGCGCGCTCAGCTTGGCCGTTGCCCCTGGGGTGCGCCACTGAAGCGTAGCATATCTGCGTTCCAAGGTTAGCACAATATGTTTTGAAGAGATTGCTAGTGACCTGCGAGCCGTTGTCGGTGATGATACAATTAGGGACCCCGAAGCGGCTCACGAGGCCCTTGATGAACTTGACTGCCAAACCAGCTGGGATGGTGCGGACAGCTTCCACTTCCGCCCACTTGGTGAACTTGTCGATGGCAACGTAGAGGTAGCGGTAGCCCCCAGGCGCCCGTGGGAATGGTCCCAAGATGTCCAGCCCCCAGACCATGAATGGCCATGTGAGCGGAATGGTTTGGAGGCCCTAAGCAGGCTGGAGGGTTTGCTTGGCGTCGAACTGGCAGGCTTCGTAGGACTTGACCAACTCTGCGGCGGCGTTGAGCGCCGTTGGCCAGTAGAACCCACTGCGGAATGCCTTCCCCATGAGGGTGCGTGATGAAGACTGGTGCCCGCAGTCCCCGCCAAGTATATCCGTCAGCAAGTCGCGCCCCTGCTCCCTGGAAATGCATCGTAGAGAGATGTCGTTTGGACGCCTCCGATAAAGCTCACCATCCCGAATGCAGTATGCTGTAGCTTGGTGTGCCACCTGCTCTGCGTCTTCCTCCTTCTCCGGCAGGGTTCCCTGGAGCAGATACGCCCTGAACTCTTCAGTCCAGCATCCCTCCTGAGGCTCGAGCACAAGGAGCAGACGCGCCCCTGAGGTCGGGCCACAGGCTGAGGCTCCCGAGGTTGGTGCTGGGGGGAGCTCCTCCTGAGGCGGCGTTGCCTCTGCGGCGGGTGGGGCTGCCGAAGGCTTGAAGAGCCGCTCTTCGAAGACGCCGGGCTCCAGAGGCAGGTGCCGGGACGCCCTCTTGGCGATGTCGTCGGCTTCCTTGTTTGTGCCACGCGGCACGTGCTGCAGTTCCAAGCCCAAGAATTGTTTCTCAATTTTGCGTACCTCCGCGAGATATGCCTCCATGTGCTCGTCCTTCAGCTCGTATACTTTGTTGGAGAAGTTGACGAGGAGTTGGGAGTCGCCCTTGATGGTGAGGCGCTTCACTCCCAAGGCTGCCGCAGCCTTGAGACCGGCGATTAAGCCTTCGTACTCCACGATGTTATTGGAGACCTTCTCGCCCTGCTGGAAGCAGAGCTGCACAACGTAGTAGAGCTTGTCCTGGGTGGGCGAGATGAGCACAGCTCCAGCCCCCGCGCCCTGACGCGCGAAGGCGCCGTCAAAGTACATGACCCATCCGTATGGCGCCTCGCTTCCTGGTGAGAGTGGGTGGTCCTCGCCCGCTTTAGGGCTGGGAACGTCAGCCCATTCCGCCATGAAGTCGGCGAGCGCGGCACCCTTGATGACTCTGGTGGTGCTGAACTCCAATTGGAATGCCTGCAACTCGATGTTCCATTCTGCGACTCTTCCCGCAGCATTGGGGCTTCGGAGCACCCTCTCCAGTGGGTAAGCTGAAACGACCTTGATGGGGTGACCTTGGAAGTAGTGGCGCAGCTTGCGGGAGGCGACAAGGAGCGCGAGCAGGAGCTTCTGCGGCATGGGATAGCCCAACCGTGCATCACGCAATACCGTGCTGACGAAGTACACCGGGTGCTCGATGAGGGCCGGAGTGCTGGTGATGTCTCGTTCCTCCCGAGGCTAGGGGTCCTCGGGAGCTTGGCTATTTGCAAGGGCAGCCAGGCCCCCAGGAGCGCCGTCCTGAGGGGCCTGGTCATCTACTGGTGCCGCCGGGGCCTCAGGAGCACCGTCCTGAAGCTGCGTTGTCTCGTCCTGGCGTGTGGCGCTGCCCGGCGAGTTCCCGGCCTGGTGCTCTTCCTGGACCGCCACTAGTGCTGCGCTGGCAGAGTGTGGCGTGGCGGCCAGGTGAAGCACCAAGGGCTCAAGAGGTCGCGGCGCCACCATCACTGGCGGGCTGGTGAGGTATCTCTTGAGGTCTTGAAACGCTGCGTCAGCCTCCGGAGTCCATTCGAACGGCCCCTTCTTCTTCATTATCTTGAAGAATGGGAGGGCGTGCTCCCCCAGCTTGGAGATGAAGCGCCCTAGCGAGGTCATGCAGCCCGCCAGCTTTTGCATTTCCTTGAGAGTCTGCAGCGGGCTCATCCTTTATATCGACTTGACCTTCTCGGGGTTCGCCTCGATTCCCCTGTGCGACACCAAAAAGCCCAACAGCTTGCCGGAGGGGACACCAAACACACACTTCTCCGGGTTGAGCCGCAGGTCCACCTTGCGTAGACTGGCGAATGTTTCTTCCAGGTCCTCGATGAGGGTCCTTGCCTCCCGAGACTTCACCACTATGTCATCGACGTATGCCTCGGCGTTCCTCCCAAGCTGCTGGCCCAGAGCGATGTGCATCAATCGCTGGAAGGTCGCGCCGGCGTTACGCAGCCCGAAGGGCATGCAGGTGTAGCAATACACCCCGCACGAGGTCAAGAAGGCTGTCTTCTCAACATATTGCACCGCCATCTTGATTTGGTGATATCCTGAGAATGCGTCCAGGAAGCACAGCAGGTCGCACTCGGCGGTAGAGTCGACGATCTGGTCAATGCGTGGGAGCGGGAAGGGATCTTGAGGGCAAGCCTTGTTGAGGTTGGTGAAGTCGACGCACATGCGTTCCTTCCCGCCTTTCTTGGGGACAATGACCGGGTTAGCCAGCCATTCTGGGTACCGTACCTCCCGAATGACGCCAGCATCTTGCAGCTTGTGGGTCTCTTGGACGATGAACGCCTGCTTCTCCGTGGACTGCCGCCGCGCCCTCTGCTTCACCGGGCGCGCGTTGGGGCACACCCTTAGGTGATGCTCGATTACGTCCCTCGGGACTCCGACCAAATCTTTGGGCTCCCATGCAAACACCTCCTTGTTTGCGCACAAGAAGCCGACCAACGCCTTCTCTTGGTCTGGGGCGAGGTTGGCTCCTATGGTGAAGGTGGCTCCTGACGCCCCATCCTCGTCAACCGGCACCTGCTTCGTCTCGGCCTGATCCTGGGAGAACAGCTGCTTCTTCTTCGTCGGCGCAGCCCCCGGGGCCTCAGGGGCTCCTCCACCTGCTGGGCGTGCTGCTGATGCGGCCCTGAAGGCGAGCTTGAGGGCCGTCAGGGCCTCCTTGGTGTCCCCGGCCACGGTAAGGACGCCGCTGCTCCCCGGCATCTTCATGAGGTTGTAGGCAGGATGAGTCGCTGCCATAAACTTGGCCAAGGCTGGGTACCCGAGGATGGCGTTGTACGGGAGGCTGATGCGGGCGATGTCGAAGTTGATAAGCTCGGTGCGGTAGTTGTCGCGGGTGCCGAAGGTGACAGGGAGGTGGATCTGCCCCAGGGGGCTGGTGGAACCGTCGACGACCCCGGAGAAGGGCTTGGTGGGGCGGAGCCGGCCGTGTGGCATGTGGAGCAAGCCGAACGCCTCCACAGAGAGCACATTGAGGCCAGCCCTGCCGTCGATGAGGGTCTTGGTAACCGCCACGTTGCAAATGGTGGGGGTGCAGAGCATCGGGAGCGCGCCTGCGCCCGCGGTGGTTGCTGGGTGATCTCTCGAGTCGAAGGTGAGGTCGGCCATGGGCGCTGCCCATCCCGGAGGAGCTCCCTGCTGCACGTGCGCGGCACCTACTCGGCGGAAGAACTTCTTGACGTGACGGTCCGAGGGCGGCGCCTGCGAACCACCGAGGAGGGCCGCGACGGCGTGGGGCGCCGGTGCCGCGAAGCGCGCGATGAAGAGACCGCGCAGCTCCTCCCAGGAGGCCACAGAAGATTCCGGCAAGTCAAGCAGTCAGGCGCGTGGCACGCCAGCGAGGGCCATGGGAAGCCAGTTGGCCATGACCTTGTCGTCGCCACCGGCCACCCAAACGGCTCCTCATATGCCTGGAGAATTCCGCAGGGCCTGCCGCACCGTCATAGCGAGGTGGCATCTCCGGCCTGAACTTGGGTGGCCACTGTTCATGTCGTAAGGTGGGGGTGAAGGCCCGGAGGCCCATGGCACCTCCATGCGTGCCCGTCGATCCGGCCGATGGAGCGGCGCTCGCCATGAGAGCTGAACGAAGGAGCGAAGCGGACGAAGAGGTGAAGCTTCAACGCACCCCTACCTGGCGCGCCAAATGTCGGATTCGGGGTTCCGCAGACCCTTGAGAGGTTCGAACTCTGGGGTGCGTGCGAAGAACTCTCCCTCCCTGGTCTGCCTGCTCAACGATTCCACAGCCTAGCTCGACGAACCCAAGGGACAAGAGACACAGCAGTTTATCCTGGTTTGGGCCACCTTGCGGTGTAATACCCTACTCCAGCTTTGTGGTGGATTGCCTCGGAGGGCTGAGGATGAACTAGTACAGAGGTGGAACGACCTCAGGAGGTGAGGTGTTCTAGAGCTCGATGAGCTGGAGAGGCGGTGGTGATCTGAATGATCTGTCCCCCTCTCTATGGTGGTGGCTAAGTCCTATTTATAATGGCCTTGGTCCTCTTCCCAAATGTAGGCGGGAAGGGATCCCACAACGGCCAAATTCAAAGGGAGACAACTAGTACGAGTTATCCTGACAAAAGCAGTCTTCGCCTGCAAAAGCCTCTGGTGGTGACGCTGCAGTGGGCTCCGCGGTGACCTCCGTCCTGCCGTCCTAGCGGTCCTGGTCTTGTTGCACCGATATGTAAACCTTTGCTTGATTCCTCGGGACTCCGCGCCTGCGCTTGCCTCCTTTGCACCAAAGGGGAAACTGGTACACTGCGCCCGCTGGTGCCTGCCTGGTCCTGGTCATCATGGCTCACCTCAGGTGAACCTCATGAGGTGCAGCTTGCATTGATATCTCCGCTCCTCGGGAGCCAGCCTGGGGAGGCCGCCCTTCGTGGAGGTCTTGGTGTCGTCCACCTCGCGAGGCTTGGCCCCTTGCGAGGGTCTTGAGTTGTTGTTGCTGAAGCTGGGCTGTATCAGGCCGTCGATAGAGCCACGCCATGGGCCGCAGGTAGGCAAGCCTGGGCACCCCCGGTCCCAGGACGCCGACACATAGATGTGGTGGGCTCCTACTTCTATGACAAAAAATCATGACAGAAAATGGGCTTTTCGTCCTGGGTGGGCCGGAGATGCACCTGCATGACATTCTTTGGGCCGTCCATGACGGAAAAAATTATGGTAGAATCGAGGGCGAGGAAAATTTCGGGGAGTTCCCGGTTACGGTGGGTGGTCGGGGCCGAGCGATGCACGGAGGGATTGCGTGTTTCTCTCATACACGTACGCGCGTGTGTGCGAGGCGTTGCGCTCTAACTGAACCCGAGCAAGGCATTGGGCTCTAACTGAACCCGAGCGATTGCACTAGCTATGTTACTGAACCCCGATCGATCCCTTGCAGTTAACTGAACCCGAGTGATTCCTTCGCTACTGCTGCTAACTGAAGCCGATCGAAGCTGCCTCTTGATGAACAGTCCCTGGTGGGGGTTGGATGAACAGTTCCTGGTGGGGGTTGGATGAACAGGATCCCATGGTAGTAGAGGCAGTTGCCGCTGGATGAACAGGACCCCGATTGAGGAGGCCCGGTGGAGGGTGGATGAACAGGACCCCGTGGAGGCTCCATGAACAGTAGCCGGTGGAGGGTTGATGAACAGGACCCCGTGGAGGGCTGATTGAACAGGAGCCGGTTGAGGCTGGATGAACAGGACCCCGTGGAGGGCTGGTTGAACAGTAGCTGGTTGAGGCTGGATAAACAGGCCCTCGTGGATGAACAGTAGCTGGTGGAGCCTGGAGGAAGTCGACGGTGGATGAACAGTAGCAGGTGGAGGCTGGAGGAAGTCGACGGTGGATGAACAGTAGCATGTGGAGGCTGGAGCGAGGCAGTAGACGGTGGATGAACAGTAGCCCCGTGGAGTCCCGTTTTGCGGTACGACACACCCCTCCCGATGAACAGGACCCCGTTTCGACCGTAGGCGCTCCAACACAAGTTCGTTTCCTCCGTTTTGCGGTACGCCACACCCCTCCCGATCAACAGCACCCCATTTCGACCATAGGCACTCGAACAGAAGGCCATTTCCTCTATTCTGGGGTACGCCAGACCCTTCCCGATGAACAGGACCCGTTTCGACCGTACGCGGTCGAACAGAAGGCCTTTTTCCTCCGTTCTACGATACGCCAGACCCCGTTCCGGCTGTTCCGTCCAAGCTGGTTGGCTCTCGATGAACAGGACGCTGTTTCCTCCGTTCCGACCCAGCCGGTTAGCTGTCGATGAACAGGACAACGTCTCCGTTGCCTCTCCATGTACACGAGCCCTGGTCGTACAAATGCGCGAGTAGGCGTTCGAGACCCTGCCCGTATGTACGTACGTGGCCGTATTTTTTGGCATCTGGCTGTACGTACGTGTACATGGTTTTCACTGGACTGCCTTAACTGCTACGTTGGGGGCTCTACTACTACATGTGCCGCTGCTTGCTCGGCCACGGTTCATCATTGCTGAGAGACCGATTGACCAGTATGTACATACACGTTCGCGACCAGAATGACAACGCTACGTACGCTTCGACCAGGTGGGTCCCGACTGTCAGGGAGGATAAGGAGGCACTTCCTTGCATGCGAAGTTATTGATGGTGGGTCCCAGCGGTCAGGGGGAGAATCAATTTTTTTTGCCCGTAATATGGACGCACTTCCTTGTGTGCGAAGATGTAGCTGGTAGGTCCCAGCTCTCAGGGGGGAAACGTTTTTTTCACAAAATACAGAGTCCCTTCCGGTGGGTCCTCGCTGTCAGGTGGAGAAATAATTATTTTACGCATAATAAGGAGGCACTTCCTTACTGCGACCATGGACCCAGCTATCAGCCTCTCCACGTACAGTCCTCTTTCGATGGAAGTCGTTCCTTGACCATGTTGACCACGCCGTGCCGAGAGCACCAAGGTGGTGGACGACGGCGAGGCCTGGAAGGGGACGACGCGGAGCCGGGGAAGATGCGGCAGTGGATACCCACGCAGAGAGGAGTACGATGGTTGACTGGTTCGGCTACGGTGTGAGGCTGCCGTCGCCGCAGAATAACACGGGTTGTGGGTGAGTAGAGGGATGGCCTGGCCAGCGGTGGGAGTAGGGTGGGGTGGTGAGGCCTGCGGGGCAACACAGCCGGCCACTGGAGCAGGAGCAGGCGGTCTCGCCGGCGCTGGTTTGGGCGGCTGGTGCAAGAAGAGCATCGATTGAAGAAGCAACAGGACCGTTCGATTAAAATCCAATAGTCACTTCTGCTAGAATCGTTTGTTAACTAAGTTGACAAAGCCCTGCGTACGCGTCAACTTAGTAGGCCCACGGGTTAGCCTCCGAACCTGTGCGCCTCAGATGTCAGTGGGTGGAATCATTTTTTTTTGCGTTATAAGGAGGCAGTTGCTTGCATGCGGCCATGGACCATGGGGGTCCCTACTGTCAGCCTCTCCACGTACATCCCTATTCTGATGGCTGTCGTTTGTTGAATGTTGAGCACGCCGCACCTAGAGCACCAACGCGGTGGACGACGGTGAGGCCTAGGAATGGAACGACCCGGAGCCAGCGAAGACACAGAAGTGGATGCCCACGCTGAGGAGAGTATGACGGTTGACTGGTTCGGCTGCGGTGTGAGGCTGCCGTCACCGGAGAGTAACAGGAGGTGCGGGTGGGTAGAGGGATGGCCAGGCCAGCGGAGGAAGTAGGGTGGGCCGGTGAAGCCTGTGCGGCATCACAGCCGGCCATAAGAGGAGGGAGCAGGCAGTCCCACCGGCGCTAGTTTAGGCGGCTCGAGCAGGAAGATCAGAGATTGAAGAAGCACGTCGGCCGTTGGATGGACATCCAACAGTCACTACTGCTAGAATCGTGTGTTGACTGACAAAGCCTTGCGTAAACAAGTCAGCCTCGAAATCTGTGGCGTGTACAGCCCATTTGCTATTATTTTTATAATTTACAGCCCATTTGCTAATTCATATGGAATTTATTGCAGCCCATTTTCCAATTTTAGAATTGCTGCCCATTTTCTGGTAAGTGCCAGGGTTAAAAATTTGAACTAAAAATATGCGAAATTTTAAAAATTCGCATATTTTTACTGGGGAACAAAATATTCTTAATCCAAAAATTAGTAGACATACTAAAACAAATTTAAAAATAAAGTAGTACTATGTCATTTTAAAATCCAATGAAATATAAAATATCAGTGAAGAACAAAAAAAAACGAAACTAATTGCCCATTTGCTATTTTTATTTGGAATTTGCAACCCCTTTCATATTACTTTTAAGATATACTGTCCATACTCTTTGGCCAGGCCGGAATGCATCCCTCCTCGTCTTGAAAGATTTGTGGCCCAGTAAGTCGGAGAAAACAAATAGGCCTAGCTTGGGTATTCTTCAACAAGAAATAGTGGGCTACCTATTTTCCCAAAGAAAAAACTGCTGGGCTGGTCATGTTGTTAGACGGGCCATAGAGACTGCACAACCCAGTTTATAGCCTGCTCCTCTGAACAAATCCTCAAAAAAAAAGTTGTGTAATTCTGTCGTTAATTGACTATACGTTAACAATTATGTGGGTCCCAGATAACAGCAGGGTGGATTAGAGTAAAAAATGAGGGGTGCATCTGAGTAGTAAAAGAGGTGCTTGCTTGTGTTCGGGAGTGGACCTGGTGGGTCCGTACTGTCATACTCACAACTACAGTCCTCTCCCGATTCACTATGTTGACAGTGCTGGACGGCGGCGCCTTGGCAAGCGCACCAAGGCGGAGGACGACGGCGAGGCCTCGGACGGGAATGAACAGGAGCCAGGGAACATGCGGCAGTATGGCCGTAGGCGGAGGGGAGTACGAGGGTTCACTGGTTCTGGTGCGGGGTAGGCTGCCGTCACCGGAGAAGAATAGGATGTCGGGGGGAGTAAAGGGATGGCCTGGCCAGCATTTCAGGGTATGACAGGGCGGTGATGCGTGCACGGCAGTGCAACCAGCCGTAGAAGGCGGGAATAGGCGCTCCCACCGGCGCATGTTTGGTTTTGGCGGCTAGACCGGCCAGACCCAAAAACTCATTATGCTGGATTATAAGAATTAATTTTATATGCCTAAAACTTATTGTAAAATGCTGCGGAGCACCTTTTTCTTCTTGAGGTTTTTTTTAGAAAATTTTCTTCTTGAGGTGTGATGCCGAGCACATTCAGAAGCCCTAGGATAAAGTGGTGTCGCCAATATATTGGGCTGGGTTGGGCATTCTTATCGAAAAATAATAATGGACCGGAACTATTTATGACGTTGACTACGATTTGCATGGATCCGCTGGTTGCAGGAAGAAAATTGTGGGAGAAAAAAGATTAGTCGCTATCTTTGCCTAAGAATAATATTGACTGAATATAACGACACTCTCATAGGAAATAATATCCTCCTGTTAAAATTTGACTTTTCAAATCGTAAATTTAAAGAACTGGTGCATGAGCATTTAGCTTTATTTATTTATTTACTTATTTATGTTTAGGGGACCATGAGCATGTACCTGGGCTGGATTCATGTGAGAGCCTCCCTTCCAGTTAATTATGGGCTCCTCTATTGGGCCTTCATCAGTTGGCTGCATGGTATCGACAAGTGGAAAATGTGTACCGTACCAAAAATAGTATGCGCTACGTACGGGACACTAAAGGATCGGACCATGCAACAACTTCCAAAACATTGTGTTTGTCATTCTAACAACACATTTATTCAACCAACAGATGAAATATACTACTGATTGTACATTGAAAATAGCAGCAGCAGAACCAGGGCTGGGGTGCAATAGAAGCAGTGAGCAGGCCAGAAGAGTAAAGACGCAACTCTCTCTTCCAAACCAAACATCAGCCATCATTACAAAAAGGGCTACCAAAAAAGAACAAGTGTATGCATCAAACTAAATAAAGATCCTACTACAACAAGTGTACGCATCTAACTAACTGACGTTACTATTTATTAAGCTGTGGAGATTGGCTGACGGCTTGAACGAGATGGATGCCTGATGGGGGAAACTCCAGCCAGCAGGTCGAAGTCTGATACTTGCGACCCTCTCTCCTACTTTGGGCTGCAGAGCATGGCGGCACATATCAGGGTATGGTGCATGGAGAGACGCATGGTATGCTATGTATACACAGTTCTGCCTGATGAACGAAATCGCGCTGCCATCATGGTCCTTGCCGTCGGTTATCTCCTGGTTAATCGGATAATTCAGTCCGAGAAACAAAGAGCGTGTACCAAGGCTACTTACCAGCATCCAGTCAAAAATTCTTGAAGGCCCAGAGAAGCTGGGATCCTGCTCAAAGACCTTGCATTGAATGTGATTGTATTCCGCGAAACAACACGTCCGGTACGTGCGAACGATCATCAATCGTTCGCTGTCATCTGATCGAGCCAGGAACCACCTGCAACTGCCATGCCGCTTTTCTTTGAAAGGTTCTGGGATTAGGAAGGGTAGGGACACCAGGCGGCCTACAACATTATGTCAAGTTGGAGTCAAATAAAAAAGGGCTCGTACTGTAGTCAATCTTAAGAACAGCATGTTATGAGCATGAATATTTTTTCAGTAAATGTTGACAGTAATATAAGCAAGCCATTATGATATCATAGGAAAGTAACAAACTGCTGTAACAGCCGTTTGTAGTGATGATTGGAGTAGGCCAGCAATACGTCCAACCATAGAAGGAGTCCACAGCATAAATGAAGCCCTTGTGTTCAATGGCATCAGAGAACCATGGAGGATGTATGATCCTGCAATGGACGTGCAGATTTATCCACTTACCGCAGTGACCTGTCAGATAGGCGAGACCGCGGTTGAAGAACGCAATTAGCCTGAAGTCTTTATAATTCACAGATCTTGTGGGCACTTGGCAGATTACAACCTTGACCAAATCAAACTTGGTATCATGTTGGCTACTGTAAGATTCCGAGTATTCTGGGCTGCGGTGCCAAAGCAGTGCAGTGTTAATCGAAGGAAGGGGGATCAATCGCCGGGTGTAGACCTCCACGAGCATCCAGCTGCTGCGATCATCGACGAGCACCATCCAAGACGTGTTCATGCCGACCCAGTACATACCGTTAATGTAGTTGAGGGTGACGGGGATCGGATCGTAGTCGAGGGGGTTGAGGCTCGCCATCCTACAATCGTTATGCTGCATGACACGCCGTTTCTGAAGATCAGGCTGCATCAGCAAGCAGGGAGCTGGCTTAAAAAGCTCCGGCCTGAGGGCTTTGAGTAAACGGTACAGCCCCGACAAGCACGCGGTGAGCGGCATGGTACTGAGATTGTCCACCCGCGAAACAATGAGCTTGATTACCTCTGTGGGGAGCGAATTCCAGCCACTCTTTCGGCGGACGCTGCTCGATTCTGCCATTGTTAGTGCTTGTGTTCCGGAAGAAGGGGGAGGCGCCTTAGCGGGGATGGAAGATTGGACGATTATGTGCGAACGAGGATGGAGAAGCGAATATGTGCTGTGGGAAGTGGACAGGTGATGATAACAACAGCACGCCACTTAACTTACGAGACACATCCCAGAAGTGTAGGGTCATATCGATGCCAGACAACTTGCTTGAGTGATCACAGTACTAGTACAATAAACTACAGTACCTACTACTATGCCCTAGTTTGCATATAGTGGAGTAGGACTCTGCTCTACTACTAGCACCGGAGGAGTAGTATATTCTAAAATAGTTACAAACTTCAATGCCCGAGTGTGGAACGACTACGAACCGCCATCGGTGCTAAGTCCAATCCCCAGCAAACGTTTGCTGGGAGACAAGGCAGTTGCAAACGCCCGCGACGCAGTTACAGTATGTGTGTAAGGGTGGCGGTTTCGTCAAATACTCCTACTATGGCTTAAAAACAGGCCACCGTCGGATGGAAATCTGACGGTTATGTGAGATTCGCCAGGATTGGGCTCGTGGCGAACAATCGCCAGATATCATTACTAAAAAAAAGGTTAAAACACCCGGGGCTATAACTTGCACCGGCTGACCACTAACAATGATACTAACATAGTTGTAAAATGGTCAAAGAACATGTCTACGTGGTGTTTGGAATTATATGCAAACTAGCAAGATGCACGTGCATTGCATGGAACATCAAGATGCATTTTTTTACAAAACACATGTTGTGATTGACCCATGTAGGAGTAATCCCATGTGTAAAAACTAATGATATCTCGAGAATTTCATCGAAAAAATGGTATCTCAAGAATTTCATCGAAAATATGATATCTCGAGAAAGATGAGAGATAAGGTGAGGAGGAGTGGGGCGTGGTGGTGACTGGTGGTCGGACTGGGCGGAGGCATGGGGATGGACGGCACCGGCAGCGGCCACCATGCCAGATTGTTCCAGAGACTTCCTTTTTTTAATTGCTCAGCAATGAGGTTGTGGCAGATAAGGATGAATGAGGTAAGGCCTTATTTGCAAATGTGGAGAGGGGTGTGGGTATCTTTTTGCAAAATTGCCATAGTTTCCTTCCTATCCGTCAGATATAGATCGGACGGCCTATATTGCAGGATGGCGGGCACACCATCATAACTAACTCTGTTTTTTATCTAGGGAGTACTAGTAAGGACACCATCTACTGCTTTGTGTGCTACTCCTGTGCTCCATTCGGCGGGCACAACGTCCCCTACATCCACTCCCTCCTGCGCTCCATTTGGCGGGCGCAACGTCCCCTACAGCCACTCTCGTTTCATGGATGGCCTGGTCGATGCCTGCAAGGTGCCCTGCGTCTACAAGAGTTTCGGCTATGAGAGGTACGTCGACCAGCACTCGCTGACGGAGCATAGTTCCAGATGCGCGCACGCGCCCTGCTACTGCTATGAGTGCATGCCACCATCTGAGGTCTCGCCGGCGAGCCTCGTGCATCACCTCATGGCACCGTCCGTCAATCACTACTAGCCCGCGGCGGTGATCATCAAGTATGAGACGTGCTACCTGTTCGACGTGCCAGAGTCGCTGGAGGATCACCGCCGCCTGCTAGTCGCGGAGGAGGACGGCAGCATCTTCCTCTTGGCCATGGGCACCGGCAAGGCCCGCGCAGGCCGCCGCCCCGTCTCTGTAGTGTGCGTCAGGGGCAACGCCGCTGACGCTGACACGAGGCCGGTGTACGTGTGTGTGCTCACTGTTACTGCCCCTCCGAAGTATGAGGGCGCCCACGCCGCCTCCATCACGCTGACTGGGACTGTGCCGAGCTGCTCCGTTCCCGGCAATGTGGACATGGAAGACGCCTGGTATGATTTTCACCCCAAGATGGTGCACGGGGACTCCAAGGAGGTTCACCTGGTCATATGCATTACCAAGTCAACTGTTCATCATTAGTCTTCGCTCAATGTAATCCGCTGTCTAAGCATGTGGAGACTTCTTATTTATATACTATAGAACCTTCCTTGCATGATCTTGCTCTATTAGAGTATCGCGCTTGAATAAAAGTGTATCCATTTATGGTTTAGTCTAGAATCTTCCATGTATGCTTTTGCTCCATTAGAGTTCTCGCTTGCCATTTATGAGATTAATTGAGAATTTTTACTACAGTAATGGTGAAAGACTTATGATGAACCATTTCTTACATCTCCTCTGCCCCAGCTTTTCCCATAAGACTATAGTCATAGTGGAGAGTAACATAAGGCGCCTCACTCATTCATTTGGGCTTCTAAACTACTACCTCCGTCCTGGTTTATTAGTCACCATTGTAATTTGTGCTAAATTTTGACCAAATATTTAACAGATAAATGGTTAGTGCATGTCAACAAAAGTTATATAATTTTTGGTGACACGCATAAACATTTCATTAGTTAAATTTATGGTCAAAATTTGACACAGATTACAATGGGGACCAATAAACCAGGACGGAGGTAGTAGTTATGGGATTACTAATCTAGAAGCCTAAAAGAACTGGCCCCTGGTACTCCTAGTAGTAGTACTCAAGTTGGAATTCCAATTGCACGACACAACTTGTTAGGCAAAAAATTCGATACAGGGTGTACGAAGCGGTTTGGGAATTTGCATGCCTTCCCCACCAGTGAGATACTCTGTACAAAGTACGATAGAGAAATAACCACAGAGAAGGAAGCTAAAAGTAAATAATCAAACAAGCATTTTTGCATTTCTTTTGCATTGAATCGTTTCACAAGCTTGACTAGTGTTGTTTTTCTACTTTTACAAAAACCGCATCGTAATGTTAAAACGTGCATTTGCACGTACATAAGTAATAGTAGTACCACAGTCTGCAAGCATATATAGAGAGAGACGTGTTAGTGCGATATATAGTTAAGTTTGTGCTATATGCACGTACTTACAAAATGCGTACGGATACACAAGGTTTCCAAACTTTTCCTTTTACATACTTAATTAAGGACACTAATAATTCCTGTTCGGGATTTATCATTTGCGTCCCAAAACTAATGAGATCGCCTTATGAAACTAAATTATTCCTAATAAAAGCCACGGCGCTCGCACGAGCGCTTGCGGCACGCCACGAGTGCCCTGGTGCGCGGCCGTTTCCCAGCGCGCCGACACAACGCCTCTTCCTCAGCCTCGCAACTCGTGAGCTGCTGATTGGCGGCTTGCCGACAGGCGAGTGCGATCTCACCGGTGTGGTGATCCGGCGACAACAGGTACTCCTCCTCGCTAGAAGCATGCACCTGGTCCACGTACCGCCAAGCGTAGATGAGGCGCTTGGGCCCGACTGCACTCAGGGCTTTGTCACGGGTGTCCTCCGCCACCCTCACGGCCCTCGCATGAGCCTTCTGCCAAAGAGCCAATTGCCTGACTCTCTCGGACGCGACATACGCCTGCCAGGCAGCATGCCTCGTGGCGCGCTTCTCTTCCTCGGCCTTCTTCTCCGCCTCTATTTTGGCGCGCTCTGCTGGAGGCAAAGCCTCCCACAAGGCGACCTCCATTTCTTTCCAAAGCTCCTCAAGGTGGGGGGGGGGGGGGTCGGTGGGTGGCGCGACGTTCTCCTCATGGCGGGGAACCGACGCGTCCTTCGATGCATGTGCTGGCGAGACTGGGAACGCCGACGCGTCCACCTCGACGTGTCGCGGTGAGGAGCGGAACGCCGACGCGTCCACCTCGACGCGTCGCGGTGAGGAGCGGAACGCCGATGCGTCCACCTCGACACGTCGCGGCGAGGAGCGGAACGCAGACACGTCCTCCTCGACTAGTGGCGGCGAGGAACGGAACGGCGATGCATGACCCTCTGCTACTTCTTGAGCTTGCGTTGGTTTTTCCCTTGAAGAGGAAAGGGTGATGCAGCAAAGTAGAGATAAGTATTTCCCTCAGTTAGAGAACCAAGGTATCAATCTAGTTGGAGACAACGCACAAATCACCTAATACCTGCACAAACAATCAAACACTTGCACCCAACGCGATAAAGGGGTTGTCAATCCCTTCACAGTCAATTGCAAAAGTGAGATCTGATAGAGATAGATAAAACTGAACAAAAGATAAAGTAAATATTTTTGGGTTTTTTGGTTTATAGATCGGAAAGTAAAAGATTGCAAAATAGTAGATCAGAAACTTATATGATGGAAAATAGTAGATCAGAAACTTATATGATGGAAAATAGTAGATCGGAAACTTATATGATGGAAAATAGTAGATCGGAAACTTATATGATGGAAAATAGACCCGGGGGCCATAGGTTTCACTAGAGGCTTCTCTCAAGATAGCAAATAATACGGTGGGTGAACAAATTACTGTCGAGCAATTGATAGAAAAGCGCAAAGTTATGACGATATCTAAGGCAATGATTATGAAATATAGGCATCACGTCCGTGTCAAGTAGATCGAAACGATTCTGCATCTACTACTATTACTCCACACATCGACCGACTCCTGCCTGCATCTAGAGTATTAAGTTCATGAAGAACAGAGTAACACATTAAGTAAGATGACATGATGTAGAGGAATAAACTCAAGCAATATGATGTAAACCCCATATTTTTATCCTCGATGGCAATAATACAATACGTGCCTTACTGCCCCTACTGTCACTGGGAAAGGACACCGCAAGATTGAATCCAAAGCTAAGCACTTCTCCCATTGCAAGAAAAACCAATCTAGTTGGCCAAACCAAACCGATAATTCGAAGAGAATTATAAAGATATCAAATCATGCATATAAGAATTCAGAGAAGATTCAAATAATATTCATCGATAAGCTGATCATAAATCCACAATTCATCGGATCTCGACAAATAGACCGCAAAAGAAGATTACATTGGATAGATCTCCAAGAACAACGAGGAGAACATGGTATTGAGAATCAAAGAGAGAGAAGAAGCCATCTAGCTACTAGCTATGGACCCGTAGGTCTGAGGTAAACTACTCACGCTTCATCGAAAGGGCAATAGAGTTGATGTAGAAGCCCTCCGTGATCGAATCCCCCTCTGACAGGGTGCCGAAAAAGGTCCCTAGATGGTATCTCACGGGTACAGAAGGTTGCGGCGGTGGAAAAGTGTTTTCGTGGATGCTTCTGAGGGTTTTGGAATATATGTGAATATATAGGACGAAGAAGTAGGTCGGTGGAGTCACGTGGGGCCCACAAGGCAGGGGGCGCGCCCTACACCCTGGGCGCGCCCTCCCCTCTTGTCGCCGCCTCGTGCCTCTTCTGACTTGAACTCCAAGTCTCCGGGGTGTCTTCTGGTCCAAGAAAAATCATCGCGAAGGTTTTATACCGTTTGGACTCCGTTTGGTATTCCTTTTCTGCGAAACTCAAAAACAAGGAAAAAACATAAACTGGCACTGGGCTCTAGGTTAATAGATTAGTCCCAAAAATAATATAAAATAGCATAATAATGCATATAAAACATCCAAAACAGATAATATAATAGCATGGAACAATCAAAAATTATAGATACGTTGGAGACGTATCAAGCATCCCCAAGCTTAATTCCTGCTCGTCCTCGAGTAGGTAAATGATAAAAACAAAAAATTTGATGTGGAATGCTACCTAACATATTTATCCATGTAATTTTCTTTATTGTGGCATGAATGTTCAGATCCATAAGATTCAAAACAAAAGTTTAATATTGACATAAAAACAATAATACTTCAAGCATACTAACAAGGCAATTATGTCTTCTCAAAATAACATGGCCAAAGAAAGCTTATCCCTACAAAATCATATAGTCTGGCTATGCTCCATCTTCATCACACAAAATATTCAAATCATGCACAACCCCGATGACAAGCCAAGCAATTGTTTCATACTTTTAATGTTCTCAAACCTTTTCAACTTTCACGCAATACATGAGCGTGAGCCATGGACATAGCACTATAGGTGGAATAGAATATGGTGGTTGTGGAGAAAACAAAAAAGATTGAGATAGTCTCACATCAAATAGGTGTATTAACGGGCTATGGAGATGCCCATCAATAGATATCAATGTGAGTGAGTAGGGATTGCCATGCAACGGATGCACTAGAGCTATAAGTGTATGAAAGCTCAAAATAAAACTAAGTGGGTGTGCATCCAACTTGCTTGCTCATGAAGACCTAGGTCAATTTGAGGAAGCCCATCATTGGAATATACAAGCCAAGTTCTATAATGAAAATTTCCCACTAGTATATGAAAGTGACAAAATAGGAGACTCTCTATCATGAAGATCATGGTGCTACTTTGAAGCACATGTGTGGAAAAAGGATAGTAGCATTGCCCCTTCTCTCTTTTTCTCTCCTTTTTTTTCCTTTTTTTCGTCCGGAGTCTCATCCCGACTTGTGGTGGAATCATAGTCTCCATCATTCTTTCCTCACATGAGACAATGCTCTAATAGTGAAGATCATCACACTTTTATTTACTTACAACTCAAGAATTACAACTCGATACTTAGAACAAAATATGACTCTATATGAATGCCTCCAGCGGTGTACCGGGATGTGCAATGAATCAAGAGTGACATGTATGAAAGAATTATGAACGGTGGCTTTGCCACAAATACGATGTCAACTACATGATCATGCAAAGCAATATGACAATGATGAAGCGTGTCATAATAAAACGGAACGGTGGAAAGTTGCATGGCAATATATCTCGGAATGGCTATGGAAATGCCATAATAGGTAGGTATGGTGGTTGTTTTGAGGAAGGTATATGGTGGGTGTATGGTACCGGCGAAAGTTGCGCGGCACTAGAGAGGCTAGCAATGGTGGAAGGGTGAGAGTGCGTATAATCCATGGACTCAACATTAGTCATAAAGAACTCACATGCTTATTGCAAAAATATATTAGTCATCGAAACAAAGTACTACGCGCATGCTCCTAGGGGGATAGATTGGTAGGAAAAGACCATCGCTCATCCCCGACCGCCACTCATAAGGAAGACAATCAATAAATAAATCATGCTCCGACTTCATCACATAACGGTTCACCATACGTGCATGCTACGGGAATCACAAACTTTAACACAAGTATTTCTACAATCCACAATTACTCACTAGCATGACTCTAATATCACCATCTTTATATCTCAAAACAATCATAAGGAATCAAACTTCACATAGTATTCAATGCACTTTATATGATAGTTTTTATTATATCCCTCTTGGATGTCTATCATATTAGGACTAAATTCATAACCAAAGCAAATTACCATGCTGTTTAGAGACTCTCAAAATAATATAAGTGAAGCATGAGAGTTTAATAATTTCTATAAAATAAAGCCACCGCCGTGCTCTAAAAAGATATAAGTGAAGCACTAGAGCAAAATTGCCTAGCTCAAAAGATATAAGTGAAGCACATAGAGTATTCAAATAAATCACGATTCATGCGTGTCCCTCTCAAAAGGTGTGTACAGAAATGATGATTGTGGCAAACTAAAAAGTAAAGACTCATATAATACAAGACGCTCCAAGCAAAACACATATCATGTGGCGAATAAAAATATAGCCTCAAGTAAAGTTACCGATAGACGAAGACGAAAGAGGGGATGCCTTCCAGGGCATCCCCAAGCTTAGGCTCTTGGTTGTACTTGAATATTACCTTGGGGTGCCTTGGGCATCCCCAATCTTAGGCTCTTGCCACTCCTTATTTCATAGTCCATCAAATCCTTACCCAAAACTTGAAAACTTCACAACACAAAACTCAACAGAAAATCTCATAAGCTCCATTAGTATAAGAAAATACATCACCACCTTTGGTACTGTTGTGAACTCATTCTTTATTTATATTGGTGTAATATATATTGCATTCAAACTTTTCCATGGTACCCCCCGATACTACACATAGATTCATCAAAATAAGCAAACAACACAAAGAAAACAGAATCTGTCAAAAACAGAACAATCTTCGAAGATCCGAATTGTTCTAATACTTCTGTAACTCCAAAAATTCTGAAAAATTAGGAAAACATAGGAAATTTGTATATAAATCTCATGTAAACAATTCAGGGTTTTTCAACACTCCAGTGAACTATTAAAATTCTGTGACTGGACGCAAAATTTTCTGTTTTTCAGCAAGATCAAATCAACTATCACCGTAAGCCATCCCAAAGATCTTACTTGGCACAAACACTAATTAAAACACCAAAACACATCTAACCAGAGGCTAGATGAAAAATTTATTCAAAAAATAAAATAAAAATATTGGGTTGTCTCCCAACAAGCGCTTTTCTTTAAAGCCTTTTAGCTAGGCGTTGATAGTTTTGATGATACTCACATGAAAGATAGCAATTGAAACACGAAAAGAGAATCATGTAGTATGTGAAAAACAAGTTTAAGTCTAACATACTTCCTATGCATAGGCATTTTATAAGCAAACAAATTATCAAGACAAGCAAAAACTAGCATATGCAAGGAAGAAGAAAGAAACAATAGCAATCTCAACATAACAAGAGGCAATTTAGTGACATGAAATTTTCTACATCCATATTTTCCTCTCTCATAATAATTACATGTAGGATCATAATCAAATTCAACAATATAACTATCACATAAAATATTCTCTTCATGATCCACATGCATGCAAAGTTGGCACTCTTCCAAAATAGTGGGATTATCATTAAATAAAGTCATGACCTCTCCAAGCCCACTTTCAATATTATAGCAAACATATTCATCATGAGGCTTACATAAATTTTCAAGATCATAAGAAGCATTATCACCCCAATCATGATCATTGCAATAAGTAGAGGACATAGCAAAACTAGCATCCCCAAGCTTAGGGTTTTGCATATTATTAGCACAATTGACCCTAATAGAATTTATAATAACATCATTGCAATCATGCTTTTCATCCAAGGAGCTATCGTGAATCACTTCATAGATTTCTTCTTTTAACACTTCATCACAATTTTTAGAATCACGAATTTCAAGAAAAACTTCGTAAAGATAATCTAGTGTACTCAAATCACTAGAAATTGGTTCAGCATAATTGGATCTCTTAAAAAGATTAGCAAGTGGATGTGGATCCATAAACTTTTAGCAAGTGAAGATGCAAGCAAAAAGAAGGGACATGGTAACACAAGCAAACAAAAGATCGAACGGAAAGAAGGGCAAATAAAATGGCAAATCTTTTTGAAAATCATTTTAGAAGTGGGGGAGAGGAAAACGAGAGGCAAATGGTGAATAATGTAATGCAAGAGATGAGAGTTTATGATGGGTACTTGGTATGTCTTGACTTGGCATAGATCTCCCCGGCAACGGCGCCAAAAATTCTTCCTGCTACTTCTTGAGCTTGCGTTGTTTTTTCCCTTGAAGAGGAAAGGGTGATGCAGCAAAGTAGAGATAAGTATTTCCATCAATTAGAGAACCAAGGTATCAATCCAGTAGGAGACAAGGCACAAATCACCTAATACCTGCACAAACAATCAAACACTTGCACCCAACGCGATAAAGGGGTTGTCAATCCCTTCACGGTCAATTGCAAAAGTGAGATCTGATAGAGATAGATAAAACTGAACAAAAGATAAAGTAAATATTTTTGGGTTTTTTGGTTTATAGATCCGAAAGTAAAAGATTGCAAAATAGTAGATCGGAAACTTATATGATGGAAAATAGTAGATCAGAAACTTATATGATGGAAAATAGTAGATCAGAAACTTATATGATGGAAAATAGTAGATCGGAAACTTATATGATGGAAAATAGACCCGGGGGCCATAGGTTTCACTAGAGGCTTCTCTCAAGATAGCAAATAATACGGTGGGTGAACAAATTACTGTCGAGCAATTGTTAGAAAAGTGCAGAGTTATGATGATATCTAAGGCAATGATTATGAAATATAGGCATCACATCCGTGTCAAGTAGACCGAAACGATTCTGCATCTACTACAATTACTTCACACATCGACCGACTCCTGCCTGCATCTAGAGTATTAAGTTCATGAAGAACAGAGTAACACATTAAGTAAGATGACATGATGTAGAGGAATAAACTCAAGCAATATGATGTAAACCCCATCTTTTTATCCTCGATGGCAACAATACAATACGTGCCTTGCTGCCCCTACTGTCACTGGGAAAGGACACCGCAAGATTGAACCCAAAGCTAAGCACTTCTCCCATTGCAAGAAAAACCAATCTAGTTGGCCAAACCAAACCGATAATTCGAGAAGAGAATTACAAAGATATCAAATCATGCATATAAGAATTCAGAGAAGATTCAAATAATATTCATAGATAAGCTGGTCATAAATCCACAATTCATCGGATCTCGACAAACACACCGCAAAAGAAGATTACATCGGATAGATCTTCAAGAACAACGAGGAGAACATGGTATTGAGAATCAAAGAGAGAGAAGAAGCCATCTAGCTACTAGCTATGGACCCGTAGGTCTGAGGTAAACTACTCACGCTTCATCGGAAGGGCAATAGAGTTGATGTAGACGCCCTCCGTGATCGAATCCCCCTCCGACAGGGTGCCGGAAAAGGTCCCTAGATGGGATCTCACGGGTACAGAAGGTTGCGTCAGTGGAAAAGTGTTTTCGTGGATGCCTCTGAGGGTTTTGGAATATATGTGAATATATAGGATGAAGAAGTAGGTCGGTGGAGTCATGTGGGGCCCACAAGGCAGGGGACGCTCCCTACCCCCCTGGCGCGCGCTCCCCCCTTGTCGCCGCCTCGTGGCTCTTCTGACTTGAACTCCAAGTCTCCGGGGTGTCTTCTGGTCCAAGAAAAATCATCGCGAAGGTTTTATTCCGTTTGGACTCCATTTGGTATTTCTTTTATGCGAAACTCAAAAACAAGGAAAAAACAAAAACTGGCACTGGGCTCTAGGTTAATAGGTTAGTCCCAAAAATAATATAAAATAGCATAATAATCAATATAAAACATCCAAAACAGATAATATAATAGCATGGAACAATAAAAAATTATAGATACGTTGGAGACGTATCACCCTCCGCGCGGTGCAGCGAGGGGCGCCTAGGGCTTGGGAGGGGCGATGCCATGGTGGTCGATGTGAGAGGAAGGGGGGGAGATAGCGATGAACATGAGCGTTCTTCCGAATGCCGTGGGAGGCGCAGTATTTATAGCGAGCAATGGCACACCTACGCAAGATAAGTTGCGTGATTAACGTAATAGCTACATGGGCCTATTTGTTGGGGTAAATTACGGGGGAGGGAAGGGGTGGAAAGATTGCTGGTCGCAACAGATTGGACGAGCATGGGGGGAGGAGAGTCATGCATGCAGATTTTTTCCACACGGGGTGGAGTGGTGGGACTGCCGGAGGGAGAAGGAGAGTCAAGCAGGCAGATTGTTTGCACACATGGAGAGGAAAAGATTTGGAGACGAACGGGCTTCCTGCAGGTATGGGGAACGGTGCATAATAAGTCTTCTTACATGCAATGAACTAACCATTGCATGCCGGGCTAGGTATAGTCTCAAGTCATTAAAAACATACACGCCCCACACATGTTCAGATTTCAAGGTGCACTAAATTATTGCATGTGATGATTAAGGTTGGCCATAGTGGTGGTATCTTACCTGGTATCATGCACACGGGAATAGCAAACATGCTGATGTGGCAAAGAATTAAAGAAGAGAGGGGGGTTTGAGTAACATAGGTAGATACTGTATCATGTTAAATACTATGCTACTTTGTGTCATGCATGGCACTATAAAGGTAGTCCCGTATCATACACTAGTATCATGCACATGATACTAGTATATGATACTTTCCACTATGAGTAGCCTAAAAAGAATATTGACTAATGCATGCAAAAATCTTTGTCATTTACTAGTGTTCATGCATGCATGCAATGCGATAATGCATTGGTAAACACATTTTTTTGTGAAGAACGAGAGCATTAATTGAGTACTTTTGCAGACTACTAAAACTATTCCACCGCCTCTATCTTGGTAAGAGTAGGTGAAATTTTTGAATCGAGCCCTTTAAACTAGAAGGGAGGTAGTAGTACTCTAATAGCTAACCTTGTTGTGATGACTAGATAGGACATGGCACGCACCTGGACGGAGGAACTAGTCTGCATTGTGCATATAAGTTTTGTCTGAAGTCAATGTACCTCTACTCTGACCAAACTTATAGAAAAATGTATCAACATTCACAATGTCAAATCAATATTTTTATACTCATTATGAAATGTAGTTTCATAAAATATATATTTGGTATTGTAGATATTGATATTTTTATTATAAATTTGGTCAAACTTTGCAAACTTTGACTTGACACAAATCTTACGCGGAGTCAAAAGGACCAGAGGGAGTATCATGCATGCGGAGTAGGCAAAAAAATTGCTCATTTATAGCCATCCGAAGTCTCAAAGGGCGCGACCGCGCGAGGGAGGCGAAGGTCGTGGGAGGCGCGACGGTTAACGGAATTAAGTGAAGTTACATGCACGCCGGCATGGCGTGCGAACACGCAGAAGCTATAACGTCAGGCCTACGATATGGGTCTAGTAGACATGACATCTAGTGGGTCCCGCATAGTACTCGAGAACTCTTTGGGGGCATGTAGCCGGATCCCATGCAGCCGTTTATCCACCGGGCAAGCCACCACCCCAGGCCGTTCGCACGCCCTACTCGTCCCCGTCTTCTACCTTACAACAGTTCGCTCCCAGTCATCCTGTTCTTTCACATTACACCAGTTCCACTTCTCCTAACCCGCCTCCAAAATCCATGGCCTCCCAAATCTCCATGATCGGCGGTGAGTACAAGGTTAGGACCATCACCGGCGATGAGTTCATCATCATCTACACCCGTAGATCCGCGACGGTGGAAGCATGCCTTGGTCGCTTCCTACACATGTTCAAAAGTTCAAAGGATGAGTGGGTCGCTGGGCTAGATGTTTAGTACACCACAATCCTGGAAAGGGAGAAGCTTCTAAAGGAGGCAGAGATGAAGAAGCCCGTCGTGATCCAGGTTTGCGTACATAACGTGTGCTTGGTCTACCACATATGCCATGCTGATGTTAGGTGCCAGGATTTTGAGTTCTTCCTCAAGGACAAAAGAGTGAAATTCGTTATTGTAGACTTTACGAATGACAGGAGAGTCCTGGGTCAGATAGGCCTCGTTGTAGGCCAGCCCTTCGATCTCCAGAAGGAAAGCTTGGTGTCCTCCTCTCAGCCTTCAATGCTGACCCTGGCAGCAGCCATGATTGATCCTTAGTACGCTCAACTGAAGAAACCTCACCCGGAGTTTCATCATACATGGGAGTCGAAGACAATAGATGAAGATCACATCGTGTACGCAGCAACGGATGCCTACCTTTGTTTAAATATCTACAAGGGTTGGATGAAGAAGCAGAGCCCAGTGTCCGGTTCAAGCAAAGAAGTGTCGGTGAAGAGGAAGAGTAAGAGGGACGAGGACGAAGTCAAGGACGTGGACTCGGACTCCAAGTAAGGTGGCAGTGCCGTTGCTCATGCTGGTTCTACTGCATTGTCAAGCATACTAGTTGCTTAGTTTTATTTCAGGGGTGTGTTGTGCTGAGCCCCCAGCAAAACTATGTTTATGTTCTTTCTCGTTATTTGAACTCTTTAGTACGTATAGTACTAGTATGTCTTACTACCGTTCTTATTGTAGTTGGTACTACTACTCATATCTTCGCGTTCCTACTGTACTTAATACGTACTAGTAGTATAATTTGGGCCAATCGATTTGTGAAAGAAGTTCGACGGGGCGAAGGAAGAAGATGGCAAAGAAGCTACCCCAGTATCTATATTAGGGTGGCAGCGTGCCCATGATCTATCTTATGAGTGTTGGGTGTGGAATGCAGTTCGCCGGAAAAAATGGATCATGCCCGGGGTTAAACGGATGGCCGGGGTGGGGGGAGCATGGCGGTGGCAGGCGGTTCAGGGGAGGGTGGGGCGGCGGTGGCAGGCGGTTAGGCCTGTGGCGGGCTGGCGGCTCGATGCCTGAGAAGAAGATGAACAGTGCATCAATTTCAGAGGTTGAAGAAGCCCTTCTGGCCATCCATGTTGCATCCAACGGCTCAAAAGAGTCGACTGACCCAAATTGTTCCTTCAGATTGCAGAATCCATGTGGCATTCAAGGTCACGAAGGTAGATTCCACGTCCGTACCCGGTTTGCGGGCTCGGCACGGGCGCGATCGGCTTCTGCCGCGACAGCCACCATGCGCGCCTCCTCCGTGCGGGCGGAGACGACAATGACACGCTAGCCCCTCCTCGCCGGCGTGCTGGAGCACGCGCTCATCCTCCTCTTCGTACGCTGCGGGCATAGACGCGGCTCCACCTGCTCGCGTGCTTGGCAGCGCGGCGACATCACGAGCAGGGGACTACAGACAACGTGAGCGGGCGAGCCTTCGGCTTCATGGCACAGGGATGGCGGGGACACGGCGGTGATGAGCGAGAAATGGTCGGCCGGAGCAGGCGGGCGCCGGCATGCGCAACAGCGGCGGCAGCATATTGATGAGTGCGCGTATGGGAGTTTAGTTTAGTTTTATATAGGGTTGGTCAAACTTAAAAGAACACCGTACTAGTACACGTAAACATTAGACTGAGGCAGCGCTTATACTACCACATTAGTTAGCACAGCATCGATACGGAATCTTGTGCAAGCACATGCACCGCGGTCGCGCGGTCGATCGAACAGTGCATCACCGTGTCGCACTCGAAGGACATCCACCAAACCTTTTTGTGTGTGTGAAAACAATCCCCGAATATTACTCTACTTTTTTTTCCTGGAAAAGTTCTTCACGCTACAATATTTCCATATATTTGAATTTAGCTTTAGTTCGTGCTTATTTGGATTTGGACGTTTTAGGTGCGCCCTAGACATTTTTTTAATACTGATTCTGTGTGTGTGACTTAGAGAGAACGCGTGTATGTGTCCATATGTGTGTTGTGGCAGAAGGGCAATGTGGAGACGGTGTGTGTGTGATAGAGACATATAGAGGTGTGAATGTGCAAATGATCATGCATGAGTGAGACATAGAGAGATGCCAATATGTTGTGTATACATGAGAGAACAGTCTTCTATTTGTACTTGTGTGTGTGCGAGAGAGAGAGAGAGGAGCATCCGTAACACAACAACCATCTCTGTCGATTCGTCCGTCCCTCGCACGATCGCATGTAACACATGCATCAACGCACACATTTTGACACCCTCACCCGGCCCCTGCCCACCTCAAGACCCGCACATCACTCTCTATCTCACACGCACAATCTCTTTGTGAAAACCCTATTTAGCATGTAGCTTTCCGTCACATACACACACATTCTCTCCATAGGTTTGATTTCTCTCAATATCACACACACACACACACACTGCACACACACTCCCCCCTCCCCCGAGCACACAATTCATCCCCATCCAAGGTTATATGGTGACCACTCTCGCTTGTGCTTCTCTGCACCCCAGCATGCACACCACCTCAATCTTCAAAGAGGGCATCGAGGAGATCGAAGACGGCGACTACACTGCACTAGAGAATGCGGGGCCATTTGGAAGCAGGATGATGTGACGACGGCTGACTGACTCCTCCCCCCCCCCTCTCTCTGTGATGACCCCGGCTTAATCATGCACTAACCATACACGCAAATGCACACGATCAAGCCTAAGGACTCAATTGAAGATATCACAACACAACTCTAAAACATAAATAAATTCATACAAGCTTAATATTACAAGCCAGGGCCTCGAGGGCTCGAATACAAAGCTCGATGGCATACAAGTGTCAGCGGAAGCGTCAGATATCTGGGTACAGATATATTACAGAACATAGAGATAAGCCTTCACAGAGGCGGGGCAAAATAAAAAACTACGATCGAAAAGGCGTGGGCCTCCTGCCCTGGACCCTCCGATCCTACTCCTGGTCGTCAGACGGCTCCTCGTAGTAGTAGTAGTAGTGGTTGTCGACGGGGACGTCAGGCTCAGGGGCTCCATCGTCTGGTGGCATCAAATGGGATATGGGGGAAAAAGAAAGTAAAGCAAACGTGAGTACTCATCCGAAGTACTCAGCAAGCAAGGATCTACACTACATATGCAATATTTTCAAAGGGGGCTATATATGTGGACTGGGCTGCAGAAATGCCAGAATAGAGGGGAAAAGCCTAGTCCTATCGACGACTAGCATCTTCAACGGTCTCGCAGCATTAGAAGAGAGCAGACCAACATAATGTAAATTATAGTAGTAATGTCATCAACCTCGGCCGGGGATTCTTCCTCGACTCCCTGCGAGAAAGCAATCCTAGAGCCGTACTATCCAGTTCTCATCTCATGTCATGTTCTAGTTGTACCGATCGGGATACAACTCCGAGTGTCCGTTACCGTAGGACAGGCTATCGATAGAAGTTTCTTCCCTGCAGGGGTGCACCAACTTACCCACCACGCTCGCTTAACTCCGGCCGGACACACTTTTCTGGGTCATGCCCGGCCTCGGCTAAGCAACACGCCGCAACCCGACCAAATACTTAACAGAGAGGTCAGCACGCCGGACTAACCTATGCCCCCAGGGGTCTTGGACCATCGCCCCGGATGCTCCTGCACGTTGCGTACACCGCCGGTGAGCAGACCTAGCAACCCCTTATACAAGCGCGGTTGCGTTCCCAGTCCAACCCAGCGTGTGCCGCATCGGTTGCTGACGTCCATTAAGCTTCGGCTGAAGTATATGACGCAGAACGCCCATACTATGCCCACGTGATGGTTAGTGCTATCAGGCAAGAGGCCCCTCGGATCAAATATCCAAATCGTAGTGGATTAGGAGCGCGCGGTAACGAGCAGAGACACACGATCGATGTGGCCCCGTCGCCCCATCTCGAGGACTTGCGGCAAGGGCTAAGAATGCCCGGCCACGCCTCGTAGTTATCTCGCGGGCACCTCTCAGGTCAACCCGACTCCACATCACTTCGCATTTATGCTCGCGCGGGTACCCCTCAGGGCCGACCCATCTTTAGTATCATGGTTCATAGTCAAGTCATAATATCCAAGGTAACTGTGTGTTTGACACCGAAGGGAACCCTGAGGAATCACCCTCGATGGAATTCCCGCTCGATGTTATCATCAAGGTGAACGAATGAGGAATCACCCTCGAGGTCCACACTTAAGAGATTGCGCGACGGCGTCGGTATCGGGGGTGGTGTAGGAGGAATCACCCTCGCTTACCACGACCGATTAACTAACCTACAAGGTTATCATCATAAGTGCTGATGAGGTATCACCCTCGGCACTCGATAGTAACCCAGTAGTGTCGAGCATCTTAGGGGAAGTGACGTGCGGTGCCAGGTTCTAATCTTCAATCCCGTTGCTCGGGTCTTCTGAGAGTCCAGCGGGGCAGTCGGGACAAGTGGGTCTCTGATAAGGATCTACCCATTCTATACTAAATAGTCTAGGATAACAGGCAGGTATCAATAGTAGGCTACAATTAAACAGGCTATTCAACAGATATAGGAAAATAGTAGCAGTAGCAGTTCTAATGCAAGCATAAGAGAGAAGAGATTAGGCGATATAGGCATGCTCAAAATGGGGGTGCTTGCATGTCTGCTCTGGGGCAAGGGCAAGGTCGTCGGGAACGTAGTCGTACTCCGGAGCGGCGTCTGCCTCAGGAGCTACGGCAACGTCGGGGTCTACCGAAAGAGAAGAGGGGGAGGAAACAAGTAAATATAATGCAAACAGATGCAACACAGTGCGTGCGATGCTATGATGCAGTGCAGGGTTGGCTAAATATGCCTCTAAGTCATTTTAGTTATTTTTAGAATTAATCTGGGATTATTAATCGGTGTGTGTGCACTATTCATCAGCCTGAATCGAGCTCGGAGTTACGAGTTCTCCTACGTAGGAGGTTCCGACAAGGAAACAGACAGCATGATCAAACTCGTCTCGTCGTTCTGAGCAACTTTCATGTTTTAACTTTTTCGATCTGAGCTATGGTTTAAAAGCTATCAATTTTTAAAGATTTATTGATTTTCTGGAATTATTTTATTTACAGAAAATGAATTATGGCGTCAGCATGACGTCATGCTGACATCAGCGAGTCAACAGCGGCTGTACAGGTCAAACCTGACATGTGGGTCTAGTGGGACCCACATGTCAGTCTCTGTTGAGACTAACAGCGAGTTAGTTTAGCTAATAGGGTTAATTAGGGGGTGGACCCCACATGTCAGTGAGACATTAGTATTTAGATTTATTTTTAAAATCCTGTTTAGTTAAATAAGCGCGCGGGCCCACTGGTCAGTGACTGGGCGTTGCCCAGTCAGCATTTGACTGGGTCAACGGGACCCAGGGGGCCCAGTGGCAGCGTCTGTGGGGAGGCCCACGTGGGCGGCCACGTCAGCGTCGCCGGAAAGGCGCCGGAATTGTCTCCGGCGACCATTTTCGCGGCGTTTCTCGCCGGACTTGGCCGGAAAACGGCCACAGGCCTCAATTTGCTACGGGGCTTGGCGCGTTCGAACGAGCGTAGCGAGGCGCATCTCGGGGTGGCGGTGGTTTGCTCGGAGATCGCCAAAATCGGGGCTGGCGACGAGCGGAGGCGGCAGCGCTCTCGGGCGAAGCTCAGAACCGGCGATGCAGAGCGCGTGCGAGTGAAGCGAAAAGCTAGGCGAGCTCTACGGCGCTCCAGGAGCTTGTCGGAGCCACTGGCTCGAGCTGAGAAGCTCGGACGCGAGAGCAACGGCATTAATGGCGGGCGGCGGAGCTCGGCTCGTGGCCGGCTAGCCACGGCAGAAACGAAGCGCAAGGGGGAAAAGGAAGGGCGAGGGAGGCTCACCGCGCGGTCACGTAAGACCCGTGGGAGCTTAGTAGCAGCAGTGGTGGACGGGGATGGCGACGGAGCTCCGACGTCTGGGGGCGCTCCAGGGGGTTCCCAGCCCGCGTGCGTGATCTGAGACGACGTAGCGGATGGCGGCCGTGCCTCAGGGCATGTCGACGCAACTCGAAGCGGTCGGTAGCCGCGGTGGACGGCGACGTGCGGCGGCGAACGCTCTCGGCCGCGTGGATCTGGGAAGGAGGCGAGCTCGGCTGAGCTAGGGAGAGAGAGGAGGAGTGACAGGGAGGAGGCCAGGGGGAAGGAACGGGCCTGCCCTTATCCTCTCGTGGCGCCCGCGGCGTCGCGCTGTCGAGCGGCGACTGGAGCGAGCGCGCGCGGCCATGGACGAGGCGACACGGCGACGGAGAGAGAGGGAGAGAGCTAGGTGGGCTGGGTCTAGGTGCACTGTGCACTTAGGCCCAGTCCATAGTAGTTCTTCCTTTTTCTTTTTCTGTTTATCAATTCTTTTTTGTTTTTGGAAATGGTTAGACCACTATTGCACTTTTGCAAAATATGGAACTTGGTCTAAATATTACAGTGCAATTTTAGCTCTCACCAAAAAGTGGTTTGGACAGATTTGGAAACCATTTGTATTTAAGATGATTTTAAATGGATTTAATATTGCTGTTTTGGGGCTGTTCCATCTTGTTTGAGTCAATTGTATAACTCCAACTTTATTGATGATGGTTTTACAAATGTTCCTGGATTATTTGCCATTTAATGAACATTTTTCCAACAGTGTTTGCTCAACTTCATATTTCACTTTTGAATTTGAGTTTATTTTAAAAATGGAGTTGATTTGCTTTGATTAACCACTTTGTTTAAACACTGCAAATGATATGACTTGGCAATATTAGCAGCTGATCACAGTGGTAGTTACACAGGGGTTTTACACTCTCTCCCGCACAAAATTATCAATCCCTCAACCCACGAGATCCTTCCCCTCTCGTCCACGTTTTTCCAGTTCTCTCATCAAACCCGTTGTCTCTTCTCCTTCCACATGTACAAAATCCGGATGCACACGCATCTCACGTATATTACATGTCTCCATCTTTCTCATAGACCTAACTTCTTCCTCTCTCTCTCTCTCTCTCTCTCTCTCTCTCTCTCGTTAGGTTTGTCTCCTACTCTCTCGCCCACATACATACAATCTTTCCCGCCCTATTTGCTCCATCTTCGCAAGCTCTCTCTACATGTTTCATTCACACATTGGGATGTGTTCAAAATGTTGCTTTATAATGGATCATGTAGATCGTTATGGTTGGTTTTGTTGCATCCTACAAAGTAATAACTATCAAATGCATTTAGATTTTCATTTGACTGAGATTATGTGAGTTTGAGCATATTGTGAAGTACTATAGACCTTGTATACATCTTGGAATTCAACAATGATTCTAACTATTGAATTGTATAAACCATTACATTCGAAGTCAGTAGCCTAATATATTTATTTCACGATTACAACAAATGATTAATTCCACTACAAACTAAGAAAACAGATGTGTACTCCCCCCGTTTTTATTTAAGTCTGCGTATTAGCATTGGTCAAAGTCAAGTTTTGTAAACTCTCACAAAGTTTATAACAAAAAATATTAACATATACAATAACAAATAAATACCATTAGATTCATTATTGAATGTACTTTCACATCATACATATTTGCTATGGTAAATGTTTATATTTTTCTATAAACTTGGTCAAACTTTAGGAAGTTTGACTTTGGTCAAACCTAATATGCAGAGTTAATAAAAACGGAGGGAGTACTAGTAGTTACTAGTACTACTCGCTAGTTTAGCCCAATCACCCAACACGCCAAACGGGGAGTTCAATGTTACAAAATTTTGAGGTCAGCGGGAAAATCTCCCGCGACCCTGATTCGAGCAGTGCGAAGTTACCATCATACCCTCCGGAACAGGCCTACGGATGCTGGTGGGTAGGGGGCTGTTTTGGTAACTTCAGGTTCACCCTACCCTGCCAACCCCACCCTGGCACCCAGAGTAGTACACCTGAATACTCCCCATTTTCTATCCCCACCGCAAAATAGACTTCTCCACGGCACCGCAACCTTCGTGATCCTCCCCTTCTACATCGGCGCACTCATCCACCGCAGCGCATCTGCCTCATCAACGACGTCGTACGCCGCACTGGAGCCGGTCCACCGTCGTCGTCGTACACGGAGCCTCTTCCCCGGCATCGTCTTCCACGGTCTCAGATCTGCTTCCCGGAAGCCGACGCCAAGCGTAGAAGCACCACCGTCATGGACAATGAACTGACTCCCGTTGCCGACCATGATGCACAGAGGCCGCCGCGACCATCGTACTCCTCCTCGATTGGTAATGTGTATATTGAATCTCTTAGCAGTACATGTGCAGTTCCAATTTTGTTCATACCTACCCTTCAAATTTCCTGGTTGCTATTGTTCCCGTAAAAGTAATTGGTTATAGCTTGCATTGCATTGTCCAACAGAATATCACCTTGTAATTATGCGTCGCTCCTGTATTGCGCTGTGCTTGGGTAGGTTCTTCATCTGCAACCAGTAGTGTGGCAAATGATGGAAAAAATTTAGAACTAGCAAGATGCCCATGCGTTGCATGAGACATCAAGATGCATTTGTATGAGTAGTTTATCTTGTGGGAGAAAAGGATGAACGAGGGAAGGCCTTATCTGCAAACGTGGTGAGAGGTGCGGGTATCTTTTTGCAAAATTGTCATAGTTTCCTTCCTATCCGTCAGATATAATCGGACGGCCTATATTGCAGGATGGCAGGCACACCATCATCACCAACTCTATTTTTTATAAGAGTAGTGATAAATATAAATAAATATTAAATATATAATATAATATATATAAGAGTAGAGAAGAGAGTAGAGATAGCAGGGATGTCGGGAAAGGATCCCGCGCGCGGGGGAAAAAGCGGCCGGGCGCGCGCTAGTTTTGGCGCGCGGCGTCCGGCGTGCTTTATAAAATCCAACGCCCTCCCACCGCTCTGTGCCTCGCCACCGCACTCTCCCCGCTCTTTCTCGCCTCGCCGCCACCGCGCCACCATGCCGCCGCGCCACCGGGAAACTTGGGGCTATCGCGGCGTCCGCGCGCGCCCCTCCGGCGGCTTCTCCGCCGAGATCCGGTTCCGCGAGATGCGCCTCAGCCTTGGCACTTTCGACACCGCCCACGAGGCTGCCCGCGCGTACGACGCGGCGGCGTGGCGCCTCCAGCGGCCTCGTAGGGACATGAACTTCCCCAACGTGCCGACGCGGGAGCGGGAGCGGGCGCAGGCGCTCGCGCCTCCGCCGCGGCTTATCACCGATGAGGATCGTCGCGACAACCGAAGGCGGGAGCACCACCTCAGCATCGCTGAGATGGACGAGGAAGCCATGGCACTGTGGCGCCAACGCTTCCCACAGGACATCATCAACGAGCGCGAGTTCTACGCGCAAAGGAGGGCGGAGAGGAAGAACAGGAGGGCGGAGCGAGCCGCCTATCGCGAGGACAGGCATACGCGGAAGGCGGCCGCTCAATTCAACATCAAGCTAGGAGCAGCGTCGCCCTGGGACTCCGACGACAATCGGTATCTTGATTCCTACATTGAGACGTCGGAGGAGGACATCACCGAGGCGGAGTCGGACGACGAGGAGTAGTTGTACTATCTATTTTTTTATCTATCTATGCTATATCTATGCTGAGAACTATCTATGTATCTATCTATGCCAGTATCGACTCGGAGTCGAATGTGTATCGAGTCAGAGTAGAAAGGAGAAAAAAATATAGCGCGTCTGCTGGAGCGGCGCGCGCGCGCAATTTTTTCCAGCGGCCACTGGAGCCAGCACTCTGCGGCCCGCAAAAACTGGCTATTCCGGCGCTGTAAACACTTTTTTAACGCATCGCGCTTTGCGCTTTTGTTGGAGATGCTCTAACATGGCAGATGAGTGCTTTAATGTTGCCCACAAGATGCGTGAGTATTACTATATTTTTCTTGCCATGTTGAGATTTTGAAACTACGAGTGCGAACATGCAGAGGAGCAATGAAGACCAAACACGGGATATTGGGGACATCTTCAAGGAACGTGGCAAGTTAAAGAGGAGCTGCATCGAACCTGTAAAATGAGCTTTGGTAAGTAACACCCTTTCAATTACTTTCGTTTAGCCTCGTGTTCTTCGATGTGTATATGTTGTAGTTTCTATTTCTCTTAGCCTCGTGTTCTTCGATGTGTAATAAGAAGAGTCTTAATCGTCCTAATGCTTTCGTTTTTAGCTTGATGTAGGAAGTGGGTGTTCTCACCTTGGAGTCTGTTTTTATATTTCTCCTTTTGAATTCACTTCTCTGAGTCCTGTTTATATGGCTTCTACTAAATGGATCTGGGTTGCTCTGACTATTGATCTAAAAAAGAAGTAACTTCATGTCAGGATGTAGTTCCTGCGAGGAGGGAAGTATGGTCAACCTCGAGATCATGTTTCCAAAATGAGGCTGGATTACACACAAGGTGCCCATTCCCTAATGATGCTGGATTAGACACAAGGTGCAAATTCCCAGATGATGCTGGATTACACACAAGCCAGGTGGAGTCGTCAACTGTTCGTGTCCTCGTGGCTCTAGTAAAGGCTGAAAGAAAGCGTGCAGCAGCCCTTGAGAATGTAGCTGAGTTCCTGAAGAAGCGAAAGGAGCAATCAGATGCTCTCTTCACCCAAGCCAAAGAAGAGATGGAAGAAGCCAGAAAGAAGCTAGCAGAGGCAGAGCAGGCTAGGCATCTCCTGCTGCTATCTAAAACTATTATCAATACAAATTTTCCTTCATAATAGCTAGGTTCAAATGTTTATCCAGTCAGCATGCCTGTTGTGATGTCCGTGCATCTACTGATGTGGCACAAAATAAAAAAAAATTGGGTCATGTAATAACAGCAATTACTTTCCAAACAATAACAGACGAACCATTGGACATGGTATAGTTCACACGCAAGCCCAACATTCCAAGTTCAATTTCCACATCAAGCTAATTCTCATAGATATCTGCACATTCATAGATAATGTCCACAACCATGATTCACTTCAAAGCCAAAAAAAATATGAGGAGAGTTATAAATAAAGATAAATCTCTAGTTCCTACTACTAGTGCGAGCACAACAAGTCAAGACCATACATAATTAATTATATTTTGGACATTTTTTGACTAAACACGAATAACTTCTGGAAGCAGGTATAATTTCTAATGCCGGCCGTGGCTGGGGTCCACGATGTTTTGAGCCAAATCGGGCAACACACCGGGTGTCTGCCGGCGACGCGGTGGTCGTAGCATTCGTGGGTTCGGAGGGGCGGTGGCTCCCGTGGTCTACTATTCCTCGGTGTCGGTGGTGGCCGCAGACGTGTTGGCCACCTCCGCCAGCATGCCGCGGTTCCGCCAACGTTTGCGTCGGATGGCGCGGCCAACCACAGTGCACTGGACGCCGTGGTCCCCTGTGTGCCGGCGTGCAGCAATTGGTCACTCCTCTGCGAGCAGGCTTGGAGCGTCGAGTTGATGCACCAGGGGCCAGCTTGGAGCGGCGGCTTGCTCCTCCGCTTGCCCGCCTGCAGCCTCGCCCATGGTACAAATGGCCTGGGGCAGGGAGGGAGGTGGGGCAGAGAGTTGCCTGGCTTGTCGGGGCACCCAGCCGGCTTTTATACCGGAGAACTCGTCTTCCTGCTCACCGGATGCTATGGAGAGTGTGGAGAAAATGGTGCAAGGAGGATATGGGGAGCGGCGGTGTGGTGCGGTTCTTGCCAGGCGTCTAGCCTTGTTTAAATAGCGGGCGGACGAGAGGAGCCAACTGGTGTTGTGTTCTAAAATGCCGGTCGGCTCGCGGAAGGACGTGTTGCTGGCACACGCACGGATTCAAAGTAGGCAGGCGGGGCAGTCTGAAGCCGGTTGCATGCGGCGAGGAGGCGTGTTCAGCCTGGCCTGCAGCGAGTGGGGCCCTCTTGGCCGGCGCGCCGGTTCAATGCCTACGCTATGAGAGGTCGCGTCCATGTCAGAGCAATCACTCCCTCCAGTCCTTTTTTGTTTGGGTATAAAAAAATCTCATTTTCCATTCACATTTTACAAGTAAAATTTGTGGACAAACTTTGACCCAAAATACGATGGGGACTAGTAAACCAGGACGGAGGTAGTAGTTATGAATTCCATTTTCGCTCCATACCAATCGTTCTAAAAACTAGTATAACGCGCCATTGAAAATCGGAACTCTTACCCCGCTAAAAAAAATGATATTTTAAATGTGGATACTCGATCAGTGGCGACTGTGGAGCCACCGCCTCCAGGTCGTTCACCTATGGTCCCGACTATCAATTCCTACGGATCAAATTATCACGCGAGCTGACTATTCCTACAAAGGTGCGCTCCACCACGTACCTGGTACCCGCGCATGCAGCAATCGTGCACCTAGGGTTTTAGGGTTTATTTGTTTACGGTGCCTTTACGTAACTCTCATGTGTGCGAGACAGCGAGAGACCGACTACGTGCATGCGCCTCTTCTCTTCGTATATGTACTCCACCGTTTGTCTGGTGTCCAAAAAATTATACAGTAGTAATAACTAGCAATGTGCCAATGCGTTGCCACACGTTCAAAGTAGATTAATACATATTCACCGATTTGATAGAAAAGAGTCTAGTTTTGAAATATGTATATCCCTAAAAATATGTTATGTTTCACTCAAAATATATTCCTTTGGTGGTTTTGATGAGATAAGGGAGGAATGTGGTTGGTTTCAAGATTCGAGAAGTGGTATATTGTTGCAAAAAGCCCATGTGTGTGTGTGTGTGGTGTGTGTGTGAGAGAGAGAGGGAGAGAGGAGGAGGACGGAGTGCGTGTGTGACAAAGACACAAAGAGTGTGTGTGCAAGAGGTATCACCATAAAATGAGGCGATAGTATGTGTGTGCACGATCGAGAGGGCATGTCTCAAGAAGGGACAAAAAATCTACATAGATACAAGGAGCGCGAGAGAGACATGTACGAGATAGTGGAAGCAAGAGTGTGTAGATGTATAAACCTATCTGGAGGCTAGTCGATCAATGTTTGTGAGAGAAATACGAGTCAGGGGTGCGAAAGCGAGAGTTTTGTGTGTGTGTGAGAGAGACGGTAGTCGGGAGGGGGAGTGGAAGCAGGAGTTGTGTGTGTGAGAGAGAGAGAGAAAGGGGGAGAGTTTGTCTGATCGGTAAACAAATGAATAATGTCAGTTTTATAACTGAGATGAAGACGGAAAGGAGACCGCAACAAACGTTGTGTGTGCAGGAGAGAGTAATTTTAGTGGTAGGAGTCATATCTAGAAAGATATAGGGTGCGTGAGAGAACCCTAGAGATAAAGAAAAAGTGAAACACAAGTGAGAGTGTGTGTGTGGTGGTGAAAAAGAAAGCTTAGGTACCTAGTGATACCAGAGAACGATAGAGACGTGAGAGATAATGAAAACCATGTAATGTATAATGATAGGGAGAGTGTGACACTTCTCAAGGGAGACGTCGAGAGACCATGTTTGCGAAAATAGGAGAAACATGAAGTGAGCGTGCGGGTGAGCTGGAGAAAAGAGAGTGATAGCTACATGAAGGAGCACGCGAGAGAGATGGGTGTGAAAGGAGATTCAAATATTTAGTTGCGTGTATAGAAAATGTGAACATAAAAGGGATTCAAATATTTGAATTCGAGATGATGATACATGTAATTCATACTTGAACCAAAATTGATCTATCAAACATGCATACTCATATGAATTCACGCGCATCTATGTTATTTAATATCTAGATATTACTGATCCATACATTTGAGTAGAACATAATTTGGTTTAAAAATTTTGAATTCAACCTTATGATTTTGAGATCATTGTATTTGTAAATCATATTATATATATAAAGGAGCAGAATTCTTTGTTATGCTTTTGAAAGTATAAATAAAAAAATGATGTATATAGAATTTTATTCGAATCGAAAATGGATCCTGCCCCAAAAAAAAGAATACAAAATGGATTGGAATTGAGTTGGCACGGTAAACGTGCAAGCTTTTTCTCAAAAATTTGAATGAAGCGGCCAAACTCGTAGTAACCGCCCGAAACCAAAATATGGGAGATGGAAATTACTGCCTGTCCCTGACATGCAACACATGTCGGCTCGATTTCAATAGGTCTTGATAGGGGCAGGTTTGTAATTTCACTCAAACATGACATAACCGCCTCTCACCCAGATTCATACACGGTGGGCGCCAAAACACTGTGTCTCCTTGGCCGAAATCGCCTCTCACCCGGATTCATACACGGTGGGCGCCAAAACAAACTCTCCTCGGCCGAAATCTCCGTCGGCAAATATTCGGTGTATACGAGATTACCATCCTATCCCAGCAGCCCAATATTCCTGTGATGTCTGAAATTTTAAACAGGGGATAAGTTGGTAACCTTCCCCACATTTGAGACAAGCGCGTCCCAAAGACATGGTTCTCCCCTACCTCTCTCCCTCCATTTCCCCATTCGTACTCCGTGGGCGCCAAAACAACCTCTCCACCCCAGCCTCCTCCGTCTGCCACCCCATCCACCGCCGTCCTCCTCCACCATGCCGGAGCTGATACCCTGACGCCGTCGTCCATTACAAGAAATCGACCTCTCTCATCCACGGCTTCGGACCAGGATCCTTGCATCCCATCCTCTCGCTTCATCCCCGTCGTCGTCCACCTTGCCGGCGCCGCTCCTACGACCGTATCATCCACCGCGTCGGGATATTTCCCCCGCCGCCACCTTCTACCCTCCTAGATCTGCTTCCATGCCGCCAACAGCCATCGCTACCGCATCATCGTCAAATTCTCAGCAGATGCATACACGGCGCCGCACCTGAGGCGGTACTCTTTCGTATCTGCTCAACTTATTTATCGCAGCAAGAAAATAGATCGCCACTGCTTTACTGTGATTTCTTGCCCATCACTTAGGATCTTACTTGTTAGTTGAAAGCAAACATTGGTTGTGAAGTTGCCTTTGTCCGGTTTGCACCTTCAGATCCACCACGGCACGCTCAACACTATACTCGCAATGCTTATGGTTTTCCCCTTTTATATTCCACACTAGTTAAATGACAGTAGACTAAATTTCAAAATTGGGTCAGTCGATTTTTGAGAGCTCGCCGGAGGGAAGGAAGGGGCTCGGGTGGGGACGGTGGTTGTGGGGGCGGTGGCGGGGCCTCGCCGAACAAAAAAAACTCGACGCGGGTGTGGGCGGGGGTGGGGGTGGCGGAGGAACATAGGCGGTGGGGGCGGTTCAGGGGAGGGCGGGGGGGTCGGGGCCGGTGGTTCGGCCGGCGGCCCGTGCGGTGTTCTGTAGGGGAAGAATCAGAGACGAGGAAGAAGAAGGGTTAGGAGACGTAGGATCTTCATCCAACCGCCTGAAATGGTCGACTAACCCAAATGACGAAAGTCACACGACTTGCATGCAGACATTCCTTTATATTCAGTACCATCATCGTAGCTGCTTAGCACTGCTCCTCAATCCATCAAGCTAAACAACGTGCCACTCATAATTCCAAACTTGTTGCTCAAATACGAATCTGATATGATGCTGATATTACTAAAACAGATAACGTTTAATTGGTCAGCTAATGTTCCTACTTTACTTTCGAAAAGCACATGCACCACATATAGAGAGACAGCAGGGAGTTGCATTCTTAATGCGCTCTGGTTCATCATGTGTGGGCACTGCGCAACGAACATTTTATTATCCAAAATCTGCTTGCTCTTCTTTAGCATGTTCCTCTTTTATTCTTCTTTAATAAGTACTCTCTCCGTTCCTAAATACAAGTCTTTGTATAGATTCCACCATGGACTACATATGGAGCAAAATGAGTGAATCTACACTCTAAAATGTATCTGTATACATCTGTATGTGATCCATAGTGGAAATCTCTACAAAGACTTATATTTTGGAACGGGGGGAGTATGATAGTAGTACAGTATGTTCCTTGTAGTGAAGAGGAGCAGGGACATTTGCAGTGTAGAGGTCTATTCGGTCGGTTGTGATGGACACTTTCAACTCTTCGGGCCTCTTTGATTCGTAGGATTTTGTAAACATAGGAATAGGAATTGTAGTGGCCTGCACACTTGAATCCTATAAGATTAGCACGGAAATGCGGGGAGTTGTGTCCCCTTTGAGAGTTACACTGATATTAACAGTACCGCACCTTCAGTTGAAGAGAGCTGGTATCCGAAGCCTTTCTAGCCGTACCGGCAATAGTAGCCCATATTTTCCAGCAAGTTCCACTTTCCTGATTTTACTTGTGATGCTTACGGTTTTCGCATTATATCTACACTATGATCTGTGTAGCTGCTTTGTGTCGCACTAGCAGCCGTCCACTCTTGAAGCTAAACAACACACCAATCATAAGTCCAAAGCTTACTTCTTCAAATATGAATTGTGATATGATACTGATATTAGTTAACAGACACAAATTTAATTGGTCAGCTAATGCTCCCACTTGATTTTCCAAATGCATGTGGCCACATATAGAGAGACAGCATGGAATTGCATTTCTTTGGGCGTTGTGATTCATCATGAGTGGGCAACCAACATTGTACGGAAAGAAGCGGAACCTCAAGAATATGCTTCCTCTTCTGTTCTTTAACATGTTCCTCTTTTGTTATTCTGTATTTAGTATGTACAGTATGTTCCTTGTCAGGAAGGGGAGCAGGGACATCTGCAGTCAACAGCTGATAGAGCTGGCATGTACATGATCGATAGGCTTTCAATTAGTAGCGGCAATACACCACCATATTTTCCAGTCAGTTCCACTTTCTCGATTTATATATGCTGGTTATGGTGTACCCCTTTTATGTACACTATGATCTGCCTAGTTGCTGTGTGCTCTGGTTATCATGGTTTGGCAATAAACTCTCTATACAGTATATTATGAACCTATCATCTGCCAACTATCCTTACTTCTGGAGCCTATTTTTTGTGTACTTGTGCCAGATTATATTAATGCACGCACCATATTACAGCACACATGGGCTCTCTCATCAGAATCCAGTGATAGCACACAAGGGTTTACAGGGAGCCCCTATATTAGAATATCCTCTACATTACAAAGATAATCTCACTACTATTTATGTTTTCATGCTTCTCAGATATTGTACGTAATCACAATGAATATCAGAATGCGCGCATCAGAAGAATATTGTGGAACACTACAATGACTAACAAAATTGGCACCAAGGCATTGAGTTCCATTCTGGATGCAATGAAACTCATACGCTCCCCACCTGCAGATTCTTGTTCAGAATATGATCCTAATGACTATTCTGACCTCGAGGAGTCGAAGGCAGATGGCCTGTCATGTTCACCCATCAAGGTGCCTGTTCTAATTTGGCAAGGTTTTATTGATTGTGCGTATCTTGCATAAGCTGTCTTGCATTTCTTCTACTTTGTTGCACCGCCATCTGCTTAGTTTACTCATCATATCTGTCAAGATGCCATGCCCATCCATTATCAATACATATTCCATCTGTCATCATACCATGTTTTTCCACTCAAATGATGTTCTTGTGCATCAGACATCAAAAAGGAAGAGGGTGATTGCCGAACCTGAAGGAGCACCAGCAAAGTCCTTGAAAAACGTGGTGGTGCCGGAGAAATCAGATAGCACCCCACTTATATTGGCTCTACAACCAGTGACACAAAATGTAGAACCGACTCCAGCAGACTGTACCCATACTTCACTGGCCACACCACTAGCCCCACCACACAGAACCTGCACTCCAGCAAAAGGTATGCCGATTTCAGTTGCCATAGCACCAGTCGTACCACAGAAAAATCCCACTCCAGCAAAAAGTACAGCAAGTCCACCGGCCGAAGACCTATCCCAACTGCAGAGACGGCCAATTCCTGCAGATTGGAACCCCATTCTAGTTATTCCTAGTTTAAAAGACAATGCTTTCAATGTTGTTAGGGACTACGTGCATATATTCCCATCATGGGAAGATTATAGTGAAGACAAACACCGTTTTCACATCTTCCGGTCCCACTTACGTGTAAGTGTTATTATTCATGGTGATTATTTTCCTGTTTTCTGCTGATTGAACACATCAATGATTTACATTACATTGTTGTAAGTAGGCAAGGGTCAATCTGGATAGTCATGACAAGCAAAGCTTGCTTGCCCTTTTCAAGGAAGCATTGCAGCAGTATCGGTGTTACCTGAGGAAATCACACTTTGATGGCAAGTCTATAAACGAATTTCCGGTGAAGTCTCCTGTGCTAAATTTAGAAGACATTGAATGGAAAAACCTTGGTATGCACTGGTCTCGTTCCCAGGATGAGGTACTGTCTATGATATCACATGACAATTTGAACTTCTACTTTTCTGCATGTGCCTTACGGATCTCTTTTGCAGGAAATCTGCTCGAAGAAGAATTCCGGTTTGAAAAGGACGACAGGATATCGCAAATATGCTGCCCGCTGCTTTGCTCTTGTTAGTACCTGTTGTCCTGTATCACTGTACTTGCATTCATACCTAGTTCATTATGTGACAGCAGTATGCATGATAGCTTGCTTATCAATTGTTTGCTCCAAATTTTCAGATCTATATTAATGGTTACATTAAAGTAGAATATACCCAATGCCAATGAAAAAGTTTAGCTCTGCATTGTTCTTGTAAGTACCTGCTGTCCTTTATCAGTGTACTTATATTGATAGCTAGTTTTTCATGTACCATCACTTTGCAGCATATTTTCCTTTGCCCTCCATTTTCTACACATCAGATCTATATTTACTCTTACCATAAGGTTGGATAACACCAATGGTACTGAAGAAGTTTAGCTCTGCATTGCTCTTGGCTGTACCTTTTGCCTGTATCGATGTACTTATGTTTATAGCTACTTGGTTATGTAGCATCACTCTTCATCTTATCTTAAATATTCTCCATTTTTTCTTATATTATCACATCTATATTTACTCTTAACAAAATGTAGAATAAAGGCAATGCTTATGAAGAAGATTCTATGGTAAACTTCTTGAATTGCCCCCCCCCCCATCAGCATGGACAAGGGCTTTATAGAGCCGGTCTTCACCACTAATGTAAGTTTGTCCTTCTCAAGCCTTCAAACTTTGTTGTGTATATTTGGTTAGGCATGACTGCAACAGCTGTTTATTTTTTGTGTTTGCATCAAATTGCATGTTTAAAGTTTATTATGAAGTTCATAAAAAAAGTTTGTCCTTCTCAATTTAAGTTTTCAGTTGTACAACCAAGTTCCTTCTTCATACCATGTAAATTAAACTATACAGAGCAAGTGATCTTCTTTTGCACTGCATGTATGCTTCTGTTCTTGATCCATAATCCAGTGGTGTGGTGAAACTACCCACTACAGCACAATGTCATATTCTGCAATGTCTTAACTATGAACAATGTTATATCATTCTACTATTATTTAAACCGTCTCTTTATTTGCCAACCTGAAATGGGATAAATTGACAGCACACTAACCATTGATACTTACGAGTTCTTGATCTGTAATCCAGTGGTGTCGTGAAGCTGCCAACTCCTTCACAATGTCATTTCCTGCCATGTCTTAACCTGGACAACACCATATTGTGTTAATGTTACTTTAAACTATGTCACTTTATTCACCAATAAGAAATGTGATGAATTGTCAGCACTGATACTTATATGTGCAAAACCTGTCATCTGTCTACTTGTTTCTCTTTTAGAGTGAGGAGGATATAAGCGTTAAACAAGCATAGTCTCATCAGGTTGCTCAGCTGCTTGCGCTGCAGCTCCCGAGCAGGGCTAACCTTTCTTGAACTCTATTGAAGTGCTGTCGGTTTTGTATATTATTTTGTCGGCGTGTTTATTTCCACTGGTGGCGATCTTTGATGCCCAGTGTATGTAATCTGATGTCTTCTTGTGCTTTATTATCACAGTGGAGAACTTTGATGCCCAGTGGATGTAATATGCCGTAATTTTTTTACTGTATATATATCTTGTCTTCGCTCCATGAAAACTAAACCGGCCAAACCGTAAAATTACAGTACATAATCAGGCCGTCATGCAAATCACTATGTATGGGCCGCATCATGGGCCCAGTCATCTTGGTCCGTTAACAGGCCAAAATGTAAACTGGCCCACTAGTAGTTTCGGGCCTTTAATAGGCCGAGTAAACCGCCGGCCCTATTTTGGCTAGAAATTTCAATGGGCTTTTAGTAGGCTGAAAAATAGGTTGGGCCTGAATCGTGCCGAACAGCCCACGGGCCGATAGCAGGCCGAAATAGACCCCGGCCCATGATTGTGCCAATCACATCACGGGCCGTTAACAGGCCAAAATTGTCTCGGTCCTTGTTTGGCCCAATCAGATTATCGGCTATGAGCAGGCCGGATACAAAGCGAGCCATAATTAGGCCCAACTATATGATGGGCTTTTAACAGGCCGAAATAAATATAGGGCCGAAATGTTAAACGGGCCTTTAACAGGCCGAAACTAATATCAGGCTGTACTATTAAATGGGCCTTTAGCAAACAGAAATCCTAACCGGGCCTCAAGTGGGCCCAAAAGCACAGCGTCCAGTTGACAGGCCGAATCTGATATGGGCCATAATTTAGCCCAAAGAATGAAAGGCTCTTAAAGGGCGGATCTGATATGGGTCGTAATATGGCCTAGAATGTGGTAGGCTATTAACGGGCCGGATCTAATATGGGCCCTTATTAGGCCCAGAACGTGGCAGGCTGTTAATGGACCGGATCAAATATGGGCCGGCATTTGGCCCAAAACATGGCAGCCTGTTAACGGGCCGACCCACTAGTGTCTTCAAAATCTTGTGGGCCTTTAGCTGGGCCGGCCCATTATGGTCTGCAAAATCTTGTGGGCCTTTAGCCGGGCCAGCCCATTTAATCTTTATGGGCCACTTTTGGGCCGGTCCACGTGTCAACATATCGTAGGCGCATCTCGCCCATTGGATGAGTGACATCTGTGCCAACGCGGAGCTGACACGTGCTTCCGTCGGCCAATGAGAATTTTACATGTGGAAAATCGCCATTGGCCGTGGCTATTAGCGGGTTATCGGATCCAAAACCGGACCCGACAGCTTAACGGCGACCCGTTACGGTGGATGCCACATGTCGGTTACCCTTGACGAAAGCACTTCCATGACGCGGCATTTATCGTCATGGAAGTGGACACTTCCATGATGATAATTTTGGTATTGTCATGGAACACTTCTACGACAGCACAGGTATGACTATCTTGATTCTGTCATAAAATTGTCATGGATGTACATGCATGACAAAAAACGTGACCTACTGTGACAAACACGTATCATCACGGAAGTGGTTTTTTTTGTAGTGTGTACATGGAGAGCCAGCGGACGGCAGCAATGGTGTCTTGTTCATCGGCAGCCAACCGGCTGGGTCGGAACAGAGAAACTGCGTCGTGTTTATCGGGAGGCAACCGACTTGGACGGAATAGCTGAAACGAGGCCTGGCGTACACAGAACGGAGGAAACGGCCTTATGTTCAACCGCCTACGGTCGAAACGAGATCAAGTTCATCAGGAGGGGTCTGGCGTACTGCAAAACGGAGGAAACAGACTTTTGTTCGAGCGCCTATGGTCGAAACGGGGTCCTGTTCATTGGGAGGGGTGTGGCGTACCACAAAACGGAGGAAACCGACTTCTGTTGGAGCACCTACCATCGAAACGGGGTCCTGTTTGTCGGGAGGGGTGTGGCGTACAGCAAAACGGGAATCCACGGGCTACTGTTCATCCACCGTCAACTGCCTCTTGCTCCAGCCTCCATGGGGGTACTGTTCATCCACCGTCGTCCTCCAGCCTCCACCGGCAACTGTTCATGGAGCCTCCATGGGGTCCTGTTCATCCACCTCCAACCGGCTAGGGTGTGGCGGCCTCCTCGGGGTCCTGTTCATCCAGCGGCAACGGCCTACTACCATGGGGTCCTGTTCATCCAGCGGCAACGGCCTACTACCATGGGGTCTTGTTCATCCAACCCTTACCAGGAACTGTTCATCCACAGCCAACCAACCGGCTCGACTCACCACGTCTCGACTCATTCTACATACCGTGTGCACGGTAGCAACATTCCCTGTTCATCGAGAGGCAACCCAACACCGGCTGGCTACATTTTGCATGGGGGCTCGATCGGCTTCAGTAAGCAGCAGCAGTGATCGATCGCTCGGGTTCAGTTAGCAGCAGCATTGAAGGAATCGCTCGGGATCAGTCAGCCGCAAATGAATCGCTCGGGTTCAGTTAACAGCCAAGGGATCGATCGCTCGGGTTCAGTAATGCAGCTAGTGCGGTCGCTCGGGTTCAGTTAACCAGTGCCTCACACACACGCGTGTACACGAGAGAAACGCGCAAACCACAGTGTATCGCTCGGCCCCAACCACCCACCGTAACCGGGAACTCCCCGATATTTTCCTTGCCCTCGCTTCTACCATGATTTTTTTCGTCATGGACGGCCCAAAGAATGTCATGCAGGTGCATCCCCGGCCCGCCCAGGACGAAAAGCCCATTTTATATCATGATTTTTTGTCATAGAAGTAGGAGCCCACCACATCAATGATGATATGTGTTTTTGTCACAATTATCGTCATAGAAGTGTCATAACCATGACAGAAAAAAAAATTCGTTTCAGGCCAAAATGTCACGGATGTGTCTTTTTTTTGTAGTGTTTAGCGTCAACGAACGTTAAGCGTGCGACCCTGCGGGTTCGGGAATCATGTAGTCATGACCGAGACACCTCTTCGGTCAATAACCAATAGCGGGACCTAAATGCCCATATTGATTCCTACATATTCCACGAAGATCTTTTATCGGTTGAACCACGATGTCAAGGATTCATTTAATCTTGTATGCAATTCCCTTTGTCCGGCGATATGTTACTTGCCCGAGATTCGATCGTCGGTATCTCCATACCTAGTTCAATCTCTTTACCAGCAAGTTTCTTTACTCGTTCCGTAATACAAGATCCCGTGACTAACTCATTAGTCACATTGCTTGCAAGCTCTTTAAGATGTTGTATTACCGAGAGGGCCCAGAGATATCTCTATCATACGGGGTGACAAATCCCAGTCTTGATCCATGCCAACCCAACAAATACCTATAGAGCACCTTTATGATCACCCAGTTACGAAGTGACATTTGGATACACACTAGGTATTCCTCTGGTGTCAGGGAGTTACATGACCTCATGGTTTAAGGAACTGATACTTGACGTGAAGAATGCTATAGCAAATAAACTAAATGATCTGATGCTAAGCGTACGGTTGGGTCTTGTCCATCACGTCATTCTCCTAATGATGTGATCCCATTATCAAATGATAACTCATGTCTATGGTTAGGAAACCTTAACCATCTTTGATCAATGAGCTAGTCTAGTACAGGCTCACTAGGGACACTGTGTTGTCTATATATTCACACATGTATTTAAGTTTCAGGTCAACACAATTCTAGCATGAATAATAAACATTTATCGTGAATAAGGAAATATGATAATAACCAATTTATTATTGCCTCTAGGGCATATTTCCAATAGTCTACCACTTGCACTAGAGTCAATAATCTAGTTTACATAGTTATGAATCTAACACCCATGGAGTCTTGGTGTTGATCATGTTTTTCCCCCAGAAGAGGTTTAGTCAACGGGTCTGCCACATTCTGATCCGTATGTACTTTGCAAAGTTCTATGTCTCCATCCTTAACATAATTACGAATGGAGTTGAAGCGGCGCTTGATGTGCTTGGTTCTCTTGTGAAACCTGGGCTCCTTGGCAATGGCAATAACTCCAGTACACCCATGTAGATAGTCATTGGATCCGATGCACTAGGTATTACACCCAGATCGGATGTGAACTCCTTCATCCAGACTCCTTCTTGCGCTGCTTCCGAAGCAGCTATATACTTCACTTCACATGTAGATCCCTCCACGACGCTCTGCTTGGAACTGCACCAACTGGCTGCTCCACCATTTAATATAAATACATATCCGGTTTGAGACTTAGAGTCATCCGGATCTGGGTTGAAACTAGCATCAACGTAACCCTTTACGACGAGCTCTTCGTCACCTCCATAAATGAGAAACATGTCCTTAGTCCTTTTCAAGTACTTTAGGATATTCTTGACCGTTGTCTAGTGATCTACTCCTAGATCACTTTGGTACCTCCCTGCCAGACTTAGGGCAAGGCACACATCAGGTCTGGTACACAACATGACAAACATTATAGAGCCTATGGCTGAGGCATAGGGAATGACTTTCATCCTTTCTCTTTCTTCTGCCGTGGTCGGGCTTTGAGTCTTACTCAACTTTACACCTTGCAATACAGGCAAGAACCCTTTCTTTGACTGATCCATTTTGAACTTCTTCAAAACTTTGTCAAGGTATGTACTTTGTGAAAGTCCTATTAGGCGTCTTGATCTATCTCTATAGATTTTGATGCCCAATATGTAAGCAGCTTCACCGAGGTCTTTCATTGAAAAACATTTATTCAAATATCCTTTTGTGCTTTCCAGAAATTCTATATCATTTCCAATCAACAATATGTCATCCACATATAATATTAGAAATGCTACAAAGCTCCCACTCACTTTCTTGTACATACAAGCTTCTCCGTAAGTTTGTATAAAACCAAAAACTTTGAGCACTTCATCAAAGCGAATATTCCAACTCCGAGATGCTTGCACCAGTCCATAGATGGATCGCTGGAGCTTGCATACTTTGTTAGCATCCTTAGGATTGAAAAAACCTTATGGTTGCATCATATACAACTCTTACTTAAGAAACCTGTTAAGGAATGCGGTTTTGACGTCCATTTGTCAGATCTCGTAATCATAAAATGCGGCAATAGCTAACATAATTCTAACATACTTAAGCATCGCTATGGGTGAGAAAGTCTCATCGTAGTCAACCCCTCGAACTTGTCGGAAACCTTTTGCGACAAGTCGAGCTTTATAGACGGTGACATTACCATCAGCGTATGTCTTCTTCTTAAAGATCCATTTATTCTCAATGGCTTGCCGATCATTGGGCAAGTCCACCAAAGTCCATACTTTGTTCTCATACATGGATCCTATCTCGGATTTCATGGCCTCAAGCCATTTGTTGGAATCTGGGCTCATCATAGCTTCTTCATAGTTCATAGGTTCACCATTGTCAAACAACATGACTTCTAGGACTGGATAATCGTACCACTCTGGTGCAAAATGTACCCTGGTCGACCTACAAAGTTCAGTAGTAACTTAATCCGAAGTTTCATGATCATCATCATTAGCTTCCTCTTCTGCTGGTGTAGGCATAATGGGTACTGCTTTCTGTGATGTGCTACTTTCCAATTCGAGAGAAATTACAATTACCTCATCAAGTTCTACTTTCCTCACACTCACTTCTTTCAAGAGAAACTCCTTCTCTAGAAAGGACCCAATCTGGGCAACAAAGATCTTGCTCTCGGATCTGTGGTAGAAGGTATACCTAATTGTCTCTTTAGGTTATCCTATGAAGACGTACTTCTCCGCTTTAGGTTCGAGCTTATCAGGCTGAAGCCTCTTGACATAACCGTCGCATCCCCAAACTTTAAGAAATGATAGCTTAGGTTTCTTGCCAAACCACAACTCATACGGTGTCGTCTCAATGGATTTAGACGGTGCCCTATTTAAAGTGAATGCGGCTGTCTCTAATGCATAACCCCAAAATGAAGTGGCAAATCGAAAAGAGACATCATAGAACACACCATATCCAATAGAGTATGATTACGATGTTCTGACACACCATTACGCTGTGGTGTTCCAGGTGGCGTGAGCTGTGAAACAATTCCACATTTTCTTAAATGCATACCAAACTCGTAACTCAAATATTCACCCCCACGGTCAGATCGTAGAAACTTTATTTTCTTGTTATGATGATTTTCCACTTCACTCTGATATTCCTTGAACTTTTCAAAAGTTTCAGACTTGTGTTTCATTAAGTAAATATACCCATATCTACTCAAATCATCTGTGAAGGTAAGAAAATAACGATATCCACCGCGTGCTTCAACACTCATCGGACCGCATACATCAGTGTGTATTATTTCCAATAAGTCACTAGCTTGCTCCATTGTTCCAGAGAACGGAGTTTTAGTCATCTTGCCCATGAGGCATGGTTCACATGTCTCAAATGATTCATTGTCAAGAGATTCCAAAATTCCATCAGCATGGAGTTTCTTCATGAACTTTACACCAATATGACCTAAGCAGCAGTGCCACAAATATGTGGTACCATCATTATTAACTTTGCATCTTTTGGCATCAATATTACGAATATGCGTATCACTACGATCGAGATTCAACAAGAATAAACCATTCCCAAGGGGGTGCATGACCATAAAAGATATTACTCATATAAATAGAATAACCATCTCACAATAAACAAGATCCAGGTATAATGTTCATGGTCAACGCGGGCACCAAATAACAATTATTTGGGTTTAAAACTAATCCCGAAGGTAGATGTAGAGGTAGCGTGCCGACGGCGATCACATCAACCTTGGAACCATTTCCGACACGCATCATCATCTCGTCCTTAACCAGTATTCGTTTATTCCGCAGCTCCTGTTTTGAGTTACAAATATGAGCAGCTGAACCAGTATGAAATACCCAGGCGCCACTACGAGCACTAGTAAGGTACACATCAATAACATGTATATCAAATATACCTTTGTTGACTTTGCCAGCCTTCTTATCTACCAAGTACTTGGGCAGTTCCGCTTCCAGTGACCACTCCCCTTGAAGTAGAAGCACTCAGTCTTAGGTTTGGGTCCAGCCTTGGGTTTCTTCACGGGAGCGGCAACTGCTTTACCGTTCTTCTTGAAGTTCCCCTTCGTTCCCTTGCCTTTCTTGAAACTAGTGGTCTTTTTAACCATCAACACTTGATGCTCCTTCTTGATTTCTACCTCCGCGGCCTTAAGCATCGCAAAGAGCTCGGGAAGTGTTTTCTCCCTCCCTTGCATATTATAGTTCATCACAAAGCCCTTATAGCTTGGTGGCAGTGATTGGAGAATTCTGTCAATAACTGAGTCATCTGCAAGATTAACTCCCAACTGAGTTAAGTGCTTGTGCAACCCAGACATTCGGAGTATATGCTCACTAATAGAATTATTCTCCTCCATTTTACATCTAAAGAACTTGTCGGAGATGTCATACCTCTCGACCCGGGCATGAGCTTGAAATACCAATTTCAGCTCCTGGAACATCTCATATGCTCCGTGGTGCTCAAAATGTCTTTGGAGCCCCGGTTCTAAGCCGTAAAGTATGGCGCACTGAACTATCGAGTAGTCATCAGAACGTGCCTACCAGATGTTCACAACATCCACAGACGACGCTGGAGGGGGTGCATCACCTAGAGGTGCATCAAGGACATAAGCCTTCTATGCAGCAATGAGGGTAATCCTCAAGTTACAGACCCAGTCCGCATAGTTGCTTCCATCATCTTTCAACTTAGCTTTCTCTAGGAACGCATTAAAATTCAGGGGAACTACAGTGCGGGCCATTGATCTACAACACAAATTTGCAAAGGCAATTAAGACTAAGTTCATTATAATTTAGTTCAGTTAATCAAATTACTAATGAACTCCCACTTAAATCAACATTCCTTAAGTTGTCTAAGTGACACATGATCCAAATCAACTAACCCATGTCCGACCATCACGTGAGATGGGGTAGTCATCAATGGTGAACATCTTCATGCTGATCATATCTACTATATGACTCATGTTCGACCTTTCGGTCTCATGTGTTTCGAGGCCATGTCAGTACATGCTAGGCTCGTCAAGTTTAACCCAAGTATTATGCATGTGTAAAACTGGCTTACACCCGTTGTATGCGAACGTAGAGTCTATCACACCCGATCATCATGAGGTGCTTCAAAACAATGAACTTTTCCAATGGTGCATACTCAGGGAGAACACAATTTCTCGAAATTAAGTGAAGGGATCATCTTATAATGCTACCATCGTTCTAAGCAAAATAAGATGCATAAAAAGGATAAACATCACATGCAATCAATATGTGGCATGATATGGCCATTATCATCTCGTGCATTTGATCTCCATCTCCAAAGCACCGGCATGATCTCCATCGTCACCGGCATGACACCATGATCTCCATCATCATGATATCCATCATCGTCACCGGCTTCTATAACTATTGCTAACGCATAGCGATAAAGTAAAGCAATTACATGACGATTAATAAATTAAAGACAACCCTATGGCTCCTGCATGTTGCCATACTCATCGACATGCAAGTCATGAACCTATTACAAAACATGGTCATCTCATACATCAACATATATCACATCACGTTTTGGCCATACCACCTCACAACATGCCCTGCAAAAATAAGTTAGATGTCCTCTACTTTGTTGTTCCAAATTTTACGTGGCTGCTATGGGCAACTAGCAAGAACCATTCTTACCTACGCAAAGCCACAACGGTGATAATCAAGTTGCCTTTTAACCTTCTATAAGGACCGCCTTCGTCAAATTAGATTCAACTAAAGTAGGAGAGACAGACACCCGCTAGCCACCTTATGCAAAACAAGTTGCATGTTAGTCGGTGGAACCGGTCTCATGTGCAAGGACATTTAAGGTTGGTCCGAGCCGCTTCATCCCACAATACCGCCGAATCCAAATGAGACAAGAGAGGTAAGCAATTTGAGCATCAACGCCCACAACTCTTTGTGTTCTACTCGTGCATATACATCTACGCATAGATCTAGCTCATGATGCCACTGATGGGGAACGAAACATGAAAATCAAAAAAATTCCTACGACCACCCAAGATCTATCTCGGAGAAGCATAGCAACGAGATTGGAGAGTGTGTCTACATACCCTCATAGACCGAAAGCGGAAGCGTATATAACGCGGTTGATGTAGTTGTACTCTTCACGATCCGATCACGATCCAACCGATCTAGTGCCGAACGGACGGCACCTCCGAGCTTAGCACACGTGCGGCTCGATGACATCTCCTCCTCCTTGATCTAGCAAGAGAAGGTAGAGAAGTAGATGGGATCACAACCAGCACGACAGCGTGGTGGTGATGATGGTGGTGGAGCTAGTTCAGCAGGGCTTCGCCAAGCGCTACTAGAAAGAGGACGAAGGAACTACTGACTAACGGGAGAGAGAGGGGTGCCAATGGCTTGGTGTGTAGTCTTGGGGCGCCCCCTCCCCTCTATATATAGGTGGAGGGGCTTGTGGAACAGCCCCTCCAAGCCCTAGGGCGCAGCCAAGGGGGAGAGGACTTGGACTCCAAGTCCAATCCTATTCCTACTAGGACTCCCCTTTTTTTTCTTCCCTAGCCACATGGGCTTTTGAGGACTTGGTACACCTAGCCCAATAAGGCCATGGCACCTCCCCTCAGCCCATGCCAGCCCTTGGCTTGTGGTAGACCCACTTGTGGACTTGTGGACCCCTCCGGAATCCTCCGGAACCTTCTAGAAGCTTCACGGTACAATACCGAAAAAACTGCATCTTTTTTCGGAACCCAAAATATGACTTCCCATTTGTAAATATTTACCTCTCGACTATTCCGAGACTCCTAGTGACGTTCGGAATCTCATCCGGGACTCCGAACAACATTCGGTTACCAATCATCAAATATCCCAATACTACTCTAGCGTCAACGAACATTAAGCGTGAGACCCTGCGGGTTCGGGAATCATGTAGTCATGATCGAGACACATCTCCGATCAATAACCAATAACGGGACCTGAATTCCCATATTGATTCCTACATATTCCACAAAGATCTTTGATCGGTTGAACTCTGATGTCAAGGATTCGTTTAATCCCATTTGCAATTCCCTTTGTCCGGCGATATGTTACTTGCCCTAGATTCGATCGTCAGTATCTCCATACCTAGTTCAATCTCATTACCGGCAAGTATCTTTACTTGTTTCGTAATACAAGATCCCATGACTAACTCATTATTCACATTGCTTGCATGCTCTTTAAGATGTTGTATTACCGAGAGGGCCCAGAAATATCTCTCCGTCATACGGAGTGACAAATCCCAGTCTTGATCCATGCCAACCCAATAGATACCTTCGGAGATACCTGTAGAGCACCTTTATGATCCCCCAGTTACGAAGCGACGTTTGCATAAACACTAAGTATTCCTCCAGTGTCAGGGAGTTACACGATCTCATGGTTTAAGGAACAGATACCTGACATGAAGAAAGTTATAGCAAATAAATTAAACGATCTGATGCTAAGCTTACAGTTGGGTCTTGTCCATCACATCATTCTCCTAATGATGTGATCCCGCTATCAAATGACAACTCATGTCTATGGTTAGGAAACCTTAACCATCTTTGATCAACGAGCTAGTCTAGTAGAGGCTCACTAGGGACACTGTGTTGTCTATGTATTCACACATGTATTTAAGTTTCCGGTCAATACAATTCTAGCATGAATAATAAACATTTGTCATGAACAAGGAAATATGATAATAACTAATTTATTTTTGCCTCTAGGGCATATTTCCAACATTATCATCAATCACTTGCTACATATCGGATTGCATAGCAGGTGGTGGTGTCCCAAGTTGACTTAAAATAAAAGGTGAATCAAGTGCAGAGTTAGATGACAGTTCCTTACCTCCCCTCATCTTAGAGGGTACGATCTTGGTCTCAGAGTGTTTCAAATTCTTCATAGTGATCAGCAGATATATAATTCCCAAGTGAACTCAATAAATAGAGCTATATATGCTCCCTGACAATGGTGCCAAAAAAATAGTCTTGATGACCCACAAGTATAGGGGATCGCAACAGTCTTCGAGGGTAGTATTTCACCCAAATTTATTGATTCAACACGAGGGGAGCCAAAGAATATTTATGAGCCTTAGCAGTTGAATTGTCAATTCTACCACACCTGGAAAGTTATTTCTCTGCAACAAAGTGTTTAGTAGCACGGTAGCATGTAGTTTGATAGTAGCAGTAACAGTAGCAGCAGCAGTTTTGAAGTGATTGTAACAGTAGCAGCAATAGTAGTAACATAGCAAAGACAATATCAGCAATGTGTAGGCATTGGATCAACGACGGATATTTGTATGGATGACATTCATCATGTAATAGTCACAACCTAGAGCGATACACAATATCTCCAATTCATCAATTCAATGTAGGCATGTATTTCGTATATAGTCATACATGCTTATAATGAGAACTTGCATGACATATTTTGTCCTACCCTGCCGTGGCGACGGGGTCCATAAAGAAATCTAAGCGATATCAGGGCCTCAATTTAATAGAGAACCAGGACAAAGCATTAACACATGGTGAATACATGAACTCCTCGGATTACAGTCATGCCTGGAGAGTATCCCAATTATTGTCACCTTGGGGTCTACGGTTCAGAACAATAACAAGTGCATACAACTAGCAGATAGGATCAAGACCTCAAATGTATTGATGAAAACATAAAGGGTTCAGATCTAAAATTATGGCACTCGGGCCCTAGTGACAAGCATTAAGCATAGCAAAGTCATAGCAACATCAATCTCAGAACATAGTGGATACTAGGGATTAAATTGACTCGATTACATGAAAATTCTCATCCATATCCATCACTGTCCAGCAAGCCTCTGAATGAATTACTCATTCCCGGTGGTGAGCATCATGGAACTGTTGATGAAGAAGGGTTGATGGTGACGACAGCGATGAATCCACCTCTCTGGAGCCCCGAACGGACTGCAGAACAGCCTTCCAGATGAAGAATAGGATGTGGCGGCGGCTCCGTATTGTAAAACACGATGAAACTTCTTCTTTTATTTTTTTCTCATGCAGACATAATTTATAGGATTAAAACGGGCCTAGGCTCTACTAAACCCCCGTCAGAAGGGATCATGCATATGTCACAAAACTCAGTAAGTGGTATCTGATGGGGTTCAACATATAAGTTAAACTGCACCTCGGGAGGATTATTCCTACTCAAGAAATGAAAACTTTGCACAAAGGAAATTGTGAGGAGATGATACTGTTCACATTCAGCTGCGATGAAGTCGGTGAGGCCGGCATTAGCAGCATATTGTGCAAACTCTTGAGGGATTCTGCCTCCCTCCATGAATGGGTTATGCGACCACTCGCACGGCCGTACCTCCGCCATTCTCCGGGTGCGGAGATCACTGTCAGACGACTCCCCAATAACTCCCTTGGAGTTCTTCTTGGAAGCAAACTTCCTAAAGATACTCATCTTTTCCTATGAGCAAAATTTTGAAATTTTTAGTCCACAAAATTTTCTCAACAAAACTTCACAAGATTGATAGCAACTACTCATAGGGATGCAAAGAGGACATATCGAGCATTCAAACTACTTAGAACTCTAAGAATTCAACATGTAAGCTCATCTACAGCAGCACCAAGAGTCACTAATTATTCTAAATATAAACCACTAAAGCAAAAACTAATTGGGCCAATGGAGGAAGTACATACCAAGCAACAATCCCCCGAAACAGTTTCGGAAACAGAGCTTCGAGCAAAGAGATCGAAATCCGCGGGTTTGAGAGCAAGAACACGAGAGAGAGAGCAATGGTGAATTTTTTCTGGAGGTAGGTGATGATATGGAGTGAAAAGATAAGTGAGAGGGCCCACGTGGGGACCACAACCCACCAGGGCGCGCCTGGGGGTGCTGGCGCACCCAGGTGGGTTTTGCCCACCTGGAGTACCTCCCTCTGATGTTATTTGCACTAAAAACTCTTAAATATTCAGAAAAAAATCATATTAAATTTTCAGAGCATTCTGAGAACTTTTATTTTTGAGCCATTTTTTTTATTGCAGGGAAAACTCAGAAAATAGGCAAGGCATGGCATTTTATTTTATTTAACTAATAAAAACAGAAAACAAAAGGTAGGGACAGAAGGTAGTGCTCACTGAATTCATCAACTTCATACCTCTCAGAAATGATTTATTAATAAGATTGATCAAGTCTTATTAACAACCACTTCCGATTAGCATGAAACCGAAGAACTTTCATAAAACACTAAGTTACCTCAATGGGGATATGGATGTCCCCAACAATAAGCATTTCATATTTCTTTTTGGCAGTAGGTAGAGGTAGTTGAAAACTTCCAATAGTGATTGTAGGAGATTTTTCAATAACATTAATACCATTCACTTGGAATTGTTTGTTCGGAAAGTGCACTGTATGTTCATTACCATTGATATGAAAAGTGACCTTGCTTTTATTGCAATCAATAACAGCCCCTGCAGTATTCAAGAAGGGTCTACCAAGGATAATCGACATGTTGTCGTCCTCGGGCATCTCAAGTATAAAAGAGTCAGTTAAGATAGTAACATTAGCAACAATAACGGGCACATCCTCACAAATACCGATAGGTATGGCAGTTGATTTGTTAGCCATTTGCAAAGATATTTCAGTAGGTGTGAGTTTATTCAAATCAAGTCTTTTATATAAAGAGAAAGGCATAACACTAACACCAGCTCCTAAATCACATAAAGCAGTTTTCATATAATTTCTTTTGATGGAGCAAGGTATAGTTGGTATTCCCGGATCTCCAAGTTTTTTAGGTACTCCATCCTTAAAAGTATAATTTGCAAGCATGGTGGAGATTTCAGCTTCCGGTATTTTTCTGTTATTGGTGATGATGTCTTTCATGTACTTTGCATAAGGAGGCATTTTTAAGATATCAGTCAAGCGAGTACGCAAAAAGACTGGCCTCAGCATTTCAGCAAAGCGTTCAAATTCTTCATCATCTTTCTTTTTGGTTGACTTAGGTGGAAAGGGCATAGGTTTTTGAACCCACGGTTCTCTTTCCCTACCATGTTTTCTAGCAACAAAGTCTCTTTTATCATATCTTTTATTCTTGGGTTGTGGGTTATCAAGATCAACTGCTGGTTCCATCTCAACATCATTATCTGGTTCTTTATTATTTATTTGAGTGCCTTCATGAACCTCATCATTGTATTTTTCATTATCAGAAGGTGAGTGTTCATTACCAGATTGAGTTTCAGCATCAGAGATAGAGACTTCATTATCATTATCAGGAGGTTTTTCAACTTCAGGTTCACTAGAGGCATGCAAAGTCCTATCATTTTTCTTCTTCTTTTTCTTTTTAGAAGGTCTAGGTACATCAGTGTCAACTCTTTGAGAGTCTTGTTCAATTCTTTTTGGGTGTCCCTCAGGATAAAGTGGTTCCTGAGTCATTCTACCTCCTCTAGTCATTACTCTAACAGCATGATCATTGATATTATTATTCATTTCATCAAGCAACTCTCTTTGAGATTTAGCAACTTGTTCTAATTGAGTTTGAACCATAGAAGCATGCTTTCCTACACCTCTAACATCATTTGAGATTCTAAATAACAAGTCACTCAAGCGAGCAATCATATCAGAATTGTATTTCAATTGTTTCAAAACATTTGCATTGAAGTGATCTTGCTTTCTAATGTAATTATCAAACTCATAAAGGCATTGACTAGGATGTTTATTATAAGGAATATTTCCTTCATCGAACTTTAGTAAAGAATTTACCTCTACCACCTTAGGTGGTGGTAGTGTTTCAAACCCATGTATTTCTTCGATAGGTGGTAAATTTTTACATCCTCTGCTTTAATACCTTTTTCCTTCATAGATTTCTTTGCCTCTTGCATATCTTCAGGACTGAGATATAAGATACCCCTCTTCTTTGGAGTAGGTTTAAGTGGTGGTTCAGGAAGGATCCAATCATCATAATTTTTCAATATGTTATTCAATAATTCTTCAGCTTGTTCAACAGTTCGTTCCCTGAAAACACAACCAGCACAACTATCTAGGTAATCCCTAGAAGCATCGGTTAGTCCATTGTATAAGATATCAAGTATTTCATTTTTCTTAAGAGGATGATCAGGCAAAGCATTCAGTAATTGGAGAAGCCTCCCCCAAGCTTGTGGGAGACTCTCTTCTTCAATTTGCGCAAAGTTAAATATTTCCTGTAAGGCAGCTTGCTTCTTATGAGCAGGAAAATATTTTTCAGAGAAGTAATAAATCATATCCTAGGGACTACGCACACAACCAGGAGCAAGAGTATTATACCAAGCCTTAGCATCACCCTTTAATGAGAACGGAAATAATTTGAGAATATAATAATAGCGAATCTTCTCATCATGAGCAAAAAGGGTGGTTATATCATTCAACTTAGTAAGATGTGCCACAACAGTTTCAGTTTCATAACCATGGAAAGGATCATATTCAACCAAAGTAATCAACTCTAGGTCGACACATAATTCATAATCCTTATCATCAACAAAGATAGGTGAAGTAGCAAACTGAGGATCACATTTCATTTTAGCATTCAAAGTCTTTTCTTTATACTTGTATAATAATTTTTCCAGATAATCTCTATCCTTACAAACAAGAATGTCCCTAGTTGTCTCCTCATCCATAACATAACCTTCCGGTACCTTTGGCAATTCATATCTAGGAGAACTAGGTCTAATAGGTGTTTCCAGATTTTCAGTTTCAAGCTCTTCATCAGTTTCAACAATCTCATGCTGTCTTACTCTAGCAATTTGTTCATCAAGAAATTCACCTAGTGGCACATTATCATCAACCAAGGTACTAGCATCATCATGAGTAGCATTCATAGCAGAAGTAGCATCATCAATAACTTGCGACATATCAGAATTGATAGCATGTGGTGGTGTTGCAAGTCTACTTATAACAGAAGGTGAATCTAAAGCAGAGCTGGATGGCAGTTCCTTACCTCCCCTCGTCTTAGAGGAAAAAAATCTTAGTATTAGCATCCTTCAGATTCTTCATAGTCATAATTTGATAATTATCCCAAGTGACTCAACAAATATAGCTATGCTCCCCAGCAACGGCGCCAGAAAAAGGTCTTGATAACCCACAAGTATAGGGGATCGCAACAGTTTTCGAGGGTAGAGTATTCAACCCAAATTTATTGATTCGACACAAGGGGAGCCAAATAATATTTGCAAGTATTAGCAGCTGAGTTGTCAATTCAACCACACCTGGAGATTAATTATCTGCAGCAAAGTGATCAGTAGCAAAGTAGTATGGTAGTTTTGATAGTAGTAGCAACAGCAATAGTAACGGTAACAGTAATAGCAATGATTTTGTAGCAAGTGCACGAGTAACAATAGCAGTGGTAACTTAGCAAGAACAATATGAGAAAAATTCGTAGGCATTGGATCGGTGAATTCATTGGATGATATTCATCATATAACAGTCATAACCTAGGGCGATACAGCACTAGCTCCAGTTCATAAATATAATGTAGGCATGTATTCCGTAAATAGTCATACGTGCTTATGGAAAGAACTTGCATGACATCTTTTGTCCTACCCTCCCGTGGCAGCGGGGTCCTATTGGAAACTAAGGGATATTAAGGCCTCCTTTTAATAGAGAACCGGAATAAAGCATTAACACATAGTGAATACATGAACTCCTCAAACTACGGTCATCACCGGGAAGTGTCCGACTATTGTCACTCCGGGGTTGCCGGATCATAACACGTAGTAGGTGACTATAACTTGCAAGATCGGATCTAGAACATAATATAATGGTGATAACATAAATAGTTCAGATCTGAAATCATGGCACCCGGGCCCAAAGTGACAAGCATTAAGCATGGCAAAGTCATAGCAACATCAATCTCAGAACATAATGGATACTAGGGATCAAGCCCTAACAAAACTAACTCGATTACATGATGAATCTCATCCAACTCCTCACCGACCAGCGAGCCTATGAAGGAATTACTCACTCCCGGTGGGGAGCATCATGGAATTGGCGATGGAGAAGGGTTGGTGATGACGAAGATCAAAGATCCCCCTCTCCGGAGCCACAAACGGACTCCAGATCTGGCCTCCCGATGAAGAACAGGAGGTGGCGGCGGCTCCGTCTCGTGAAACACGATAATTCTTTCTCCATGATTTTTTTCTCCAAAAATATGACTTTATAGCATCAGGGTTGGAGTCTACAGGGCCACCAGGTGGGGACAACCCACCTGGGCGCGCCTGGAGGGGGCGCCCTGGTGGGTTGTGCCCACCCAGGTGCCCCCTCCTGTGGTTCTTGGCTCCAGAAATTCTCTTTTATTAAATAAAAAATCCTCGCGAAGTTTCGTTCCAATCCGAGAACTTTTATTTCTGCACAAAAACAACACCATGGTAGTTCTACTGAAAACACGTTAGTCCAGGTTAGTTTCATTCAAATCGTGAAAATTAGAGTCCAAAACAAGGGGAAAAGCGTTAGGAAAAGTAGATACGACGGAGACGTATTAGGAGGAAGAAGAGATTGATGGTGGTGATGGCGCTGCGGCGGTGCATGGCCGCGCCCCATCATCGGTGGCTCCCTTCGGTCTCCCTATTAGTTGCAACAATGGTGTTCCTGATGTGGATGGTGGCTATATGTGGAGATGAATGATGAATGATTGGTGGCAGCTAGGGTTAATGGTGTATATATAAGAGCTCTCCTGTAGCCTCCTCTGTTAATGTAGCATCTCTCCTTCCATCCATGGGCACTAGGTGAGCCCAATCCTATCCCAAAACATCCCTTGAAGGCCAAGGAAGTCGTAGGTATAAACAGGGATAAAATCCACAAAGAATCCCATCACGAGAGGCAACTTTCGGTGAGGTTTGGGCCTTAAATGAGCGTCCATACAACTAGCCATGGTCATATGAAACGCCGTCTTTGGCTCTGACCTCTTCTGGTAAAACGGATGCTATTTCTTCATACAAACTTGGAATTAGGTTCTTGGGCTCGTTTGGTTCGTATGAATGATGCCAATCCATCTGGTTTTAGATCTTGATTCTAAGCACTTTGGAAAAAATACCTTTTCACTCCACGAAATGGCTAAGTCTGGGGTCCTGGATGTCCTCCATTTGTACACCTTTCATCGTGCTAAGTGCATGGGAAGTCCGCGTCACCTACAAGACATACAAATACAAAGAAAACTAATAAAAACTATCTAAGAATAAAGAATATGCAACACTCGTGGTGAAAAGAGTAAAACTGGAAATCATGCATATGGACATGTAATTGGCTCAATGGGACATGATATAACTTGATATACGGAGATAATGTGCAACAAATGAGCCGTGAAAATGCGTAAAATATGGGTCCATCACTTGATGGGTACTGCCATGGTTGTGTGTGCCCTTGAGATACCGAGGAAGGAGAATTCGTCCTCAGCTTGCACCAGGTGGCCATTTTTGCTTCATATGCGTTCAGGGGGGGGGGGGTCGCTGCACACTGTGATGATGTCATGTGGTCCTGACATATTAAGTTTCATGTATGCGTAGCATGGAATTGCCATGAATATGGTGAAGGTCATCCTCCGAGCAGCGTGTGGTAGCCCCCGTAGAAGAGGCGACCTCAAAGAAGAGGAGCTCGGACCGAGAGTTCCAAATATAACCACCAGGTTTATCTGACCAAGGGGCTCTACCTTCTTTCCTGGTATGACGCCATGGAACTGTGTCGGAGATGGTCGGAGGGCCGTGAGAGGTATCCCCATTTGGGATAGGGTGCTGGAATATAGTATATTTATGCTAGAGCCCCAATCCATGAGCACTTTGGAGAGCCAGCAGCCCCGATGAGGGCAGTTCTGCCTAGGCTTGGAGCGCGCTCTGGGTGATCCATCTGTCTAAAGGAGATGGTGTACTCTGACCAGTCAAGGAACAGTTTGGTTTTCGTGGCGCTTGCAGATGGTCATTCGCTTGCTCGCTTCCTTGAGCGTTTTGGCTTGAGCTTGAAGGATATCATATTGACCATGCGTACATCTTTTGGGAATGCTCATTAGCTCGAGCTATGTGCTATTAAGTCTGGCCAGGCTGCTGAAACCGGGGGGCTCATGTATTTGTTGGCGTTGTCATCTCTGTTTGCTTGGCTGCTCTTCTCTTTGATGAGTTGTTCGTTTTAGTTGGCATTCTCTTGTAGAAGGCGCCACCTTGTGGGTTTCTTAACTATGATATAAGCATGGTCCTCTCATTATTTCTTAATATGTGTGAGGACGTCACTTTGGCTTGCCACCCCACTTTTGCTTTTTGGTGCCAGTTTCTTCTGCCTCGCTTGCTGTTGATTGCTTGTAATTGCGTTAGTATTTCCCCGAAGAGGAGAGGATGATGCAACACAGCAACGATAAGTATTTCCCTCAGTTATGAAACCAAGGTTATCAATCCAGTAAGATAACCAAGCCACACTATGTAAACAGCACCTGCACACAAATAACAAATATTGCAACCCAACGCGTAAGAGGGGTTGTCAATCCCTCGTCGGTATTGAGATAGATAAAATTGTATAAGATTTGATAAACAGATCTGACAAAAACACAAAATAAAATAAACAAATAAAAAGTGCAGCCAGGTATTTTTGGGTTTTTGGAATAATAGATCTAAAAATAATATGATAGGAAATAGACCCGGGGGCCGTAGATTTCACTAGTGGCTTCTCTCAAGAAAATAGCATACGGAGGGTAAACAAATTGATGTTGGGTAATTGATAGAAAAGCAAATAATCATGACGATATCCAAGGCAATGATCATGTATATAGGCATCACGTCCAAGATTAGTAGACCGACTCCTGCCTGCATCTACTACTATTACTCCACACATCGACCGCTATCCAGCATGCATCTAGTGTATTAAGTTCATAGAAAAACGGAGTAATGCAATAAGAATGATGACATGATGTAAACAAGATCTATTCATGTAGGAATAGACCCCATCTTTTTATCCTTAATGGCAATGATACATGCGTGTCACTTCTCCTTCTGTCACTGAGATTGAGCACCGCAAGATCAAACCCATCACAAAGCACCTCTTCCCATTGCAAGAAAAATCAATCTAGTTGGCCAAACCAAACCAAAGTTTCGGAGAAGAAATACGAGGCTATAAAGATCATGCATAAAAGAGTTCAGAGAAGACTCAAATAATATTCATAGATAGAACTGATCATAAACTCGCAATTCATCGAATCCCAACAAACACACCGCAAAAAGTCATTACATCAAATAGATCTCCAAGAACATCGAGGACAACATTGTATTGAAGATCAAAGAGAGAGAAGAAGCCATCTAGCTACTGCCTACAGACCCGTAGGTCTGTGATAAACTACTCACGCATCATCAGAGGAGCACTAATGAGGATGATGAACCCCTCCGTCATCGTTTCCCCCTCCGGCAAGGTGCCAGAAAAGGGCTCTAGATTGGATCTCGCGGTATTGGAACTTGCAGCAACTGGAATTGTTTTTCGTCGACTCCCTTAGGGTTTCTGAAATATCTGGGTATTTATAGAGCTGAGAGGCAGTGGAAAAGATCACTGTGGGCCCCACAAGGCACCAGGGTGCGCCTTGGTGTCTTGTGGGCTCCACGGGCCTCCTCTGGTACACCTCCTGGGCTCCCTGGGCCTCTTCTGGGCAAAAAAAAAATCTCCAAAAAGTTTCGCTTCGTTTGGACTCCATTTGTAATGGATATTCTGCAAAGTAAAAAACAACAACTGGCACTGGGCACTATGTCAATAGGTTAATCCCAAAAAATGATATAAAGTTGCTAGTAAATGAATGTAAAACATCCAAGATTGATAATACAACAGCATGAAACAATCAAAAATTATAGATACGTTGGAGACGTATTAGCATCCCCAAGCTTAATTCCTGCTCGTCCTCGAGTAGGTAAATGATAAAAATAGATTTTTTGATGTGGAATGCTACCTAACATGTTCATCACATAGTCTTTTCTTTTGTAGCATGGACATTTGGACTTTTAGATGATTCAAAGTAGTAGTCTATAATTGACATGAGGACATCACTACTCGAGCATATCAACAAGCAACCATGTCTTTCAAAATATCAACACTAAAGAAAGCTATCCCTAGCCCATCATGCTCAATCATTGATCCATTCATGAAACACACTCGAATATTAGCTACATCCAATGCACAAGTATGATCATAGTGCTCCCTAGTTGGTTCTTTATAAGAGAAGATGGAGGCTCAAATAAAAATAAAAACTGCATAAAGTAAATAGATAGGCCCTTCGCAGAGGGAAGCAGAGATTTGTAGAGGTGCCAGAGCTCAAAGCTTAAATTGAGAGATAAAATATTTTGAGAGGCATGCTTTTCCCCTCAACGAAAACGACCGAGAATTCCCAATACTTCCCATGCTAGATACATCATAGGCGGTTCCCAAACATAAAATAAAGTTTATTCCTTTTTCCACCATTCTTTCACAATCCATGGCTAGCCGTATCCACGGGTGCCTTCCATACCAACACTTTCCAAGGATTTTATTATTTGACAACATAAATAAAGTTATTTTCATTTCGGGACTGGGCATCCCTATTACCTTGCCACACTCTTGTGCAATGACAAGTGAATAAACACTCATCTTGAGAATAACGCATCTAGCTTGGAAAATATTGGCCACCCCTGCCGCTTCATGAGTGGTACGGGCACACAAAAAGGAAATTTATTTTGAAAATTAGAGTTGGCACATACAAATTTACTTGGAACGGCATGGAAATACCACATATAGGTAGGTATGGTGGACTCATTAGCACAAATTGGTTTAAGGAGTTTGCATGCACAAGTAGTATTCCCACTTAGGACAAGGAAAGGATAGCAAATAGATTGAGAAGAAACCAACCAAAAAAATGAAAACTCTCATAAACGAGCATTAAACATAACTAACACCGAATAATGCACCACAAGTAGGATGTAATTTCATTGCATAACTATTGACTTTTGTGCTTGCGTAGGGAATCACAAACCTTAACACCAATATTCTTACTAAAGCATAATTACTCACCAATATTACTCACATATTATTATCTTCATATCTCAAAACTATTACAAGGAATCAAGTTTATAATACCAATGATCTTCATGAAAGTTTTTATTATATCCCTCTTAGATATCTATCACTTTGGGACTAATTTCATATTTTACCATTGCTACTATCAAAGCTCTCAAATAAATTTAAGTGAAGCATGAGAGCACATATTTCTTCAAAACAATTTTCATCTCTCAAAATAATATAAGTGAAAAATTGAGAGGATATTTCTTTAAAATTTTACTAACTCTTAAAATAATCTAAGTGAAGCATGAGAGTATTTCTTCAAAAATAAAACTACCACCATGCTCAAAAAGATATAAGTGAAGCACTAGAGCAATTCCATAGCTCAAAAAAATTAAGTGAAGCACATAGAGAAATTCTAACAAATCATAGCATAATTATGGATCTCTCAAATAGGTGTGTACAGCAAGGATGATTATGACAAACTAAAAATAAAAACAAGCAAAGACTCATATAATACAAGACTCTCCAAGCAAAACTCATGATATGTGACGAATAAAAATATAGCTCCAAGTAAAATTACAGATGGTCATTAGAAGAAAGAGGGGATGCCTTCCGGGGCATCCCTAAGCTTAGTTGCTTGGTTCTCCTTGAATATTACCCTGGGGTGCCATGGGAATCCCCAAGATTAGGCTCTTTTCACTCCTTATTCCTTCATCCATCGTGATCTCACCCAAAACTTGAAAACTTCAATCACACAAAACTTAACAAAAACCTTCATGAGATCCGTTAGTATAAGAAAAACCAATCCTTACTTTAAGTACTGTTGCAAACCCATTCATATTTTGTTATTGCATCATACCTACTATATTGTAACTTTACCATGGCTAAAACCCCCCAGTATAGTCCATAGATTCATCAAAATAAGCACACAATGCAACAAAAACAGAATCTATCAAAAATAGAACAATCTGTAAAGACTCAAATTTTAATCTTACTTCTGTAACTCCAAATAACCTGAAAAATTATAACAACATAGGAAATTAATATATAAATCTTGTGTAAAAAATTCAGAGTTTTTTGTCTCCCCAGTGATTTTTTAACAATTTTTCTATTAGATGTAAAAGTTTCTGTTTTCCAACAAGATCAAATCAACTATCACCCAAAGCCATCCTAAAGGCATTACTTGGCACAAAAACTAATTAAAACATAAAAACACAATCATAATAGAGGCATAATTGTGTGATCACACAAAAACATAAACAAAAATAAAAAAATATTGTATTCGTTGGGTTGCCTCCCAACAAGCGCTATTGTTTCACGCCCCTAGCTAGGCATAATGCATAGATTCAAGTACTGTCTTCTTTGGTTTTTGTTCCATAGGTTGCCCTCATGATTGATTCATACGGTGGCTTAATTTTAGTTCTAGGGAAATGTTCCATACCCTTCTTTAGAGGAAACTAAAAATTTAATATTCCCTTCTTTCATATTAATCACAGCACCAATAGTTCACAAAATCAGTCTACCAAGTATTATAGGACAAGACGGATTGCAATTAATATCAAGCACAATAAAGTCTATGGACACATAATTCATATTTGCAAGAATAAGAACATCATTAATTATTCCCAAAGGCTTTTTAATAGTAGAATCCACCAAGTGCAAATTAAGAGAACATTCTTCAATATTGGTAAAACCAAGCACATCACATAGAGATTTTGGAATTGTAGAAACACTAGCACCTAAATCACATAAAGCATTACAATCATAATTTTTTATCTTGACTTTAATGGTGGGTTCCCATTCATCATATAATTTTCTAGGAATTGAAATCTCTAACTCCAACTTTTCTTCTAAAGCTTTTAGCATGGCATCTACAATATGTTTAGTAAAAGCTTTATTTTGTTCATAGGCATTGGGTGAATTTATCATGGATTGCAACAAAGAAATACACTCAATCAAAAAACAACTATCATAATTTAAGTCTTTGTAATCCAAAAGAGTGGGCACATCACTAGTTAAAGTTTTGACCTCTCCAAACCCACTTTTATCAATTTATTCAACAAGATTTTCCCCTCCGAATTATGGGGACGCCTTCTAGCTAAAGTTGACTCTTCTTCAGTCCCTTTATCATCAATTTTAATATTACTAAACAAGGAATCAATAGAAGAAACATCAATCATTTTAAGATCTTCATCATTATGGTGAAAGCAATCGGTAGAAAACTCTCTTTCTAAAAATTATCTTTTAGCTCTAAGCATAGTGGTTCTTTTCTTACTTTCATCCATGGAAACATATAAAGCTTTAATTGATTCATTGACATCAACCTTAGGTGGAAAAATTTTAATCTTGAGATTTTCTACATCATGCAAAATTCTTTCAATGCTTCTAGACATATCATCAATCTTATTCAACTTTTCTTCTATCGTAGTGTTGAAAACTTTTTTGTGCATTGATAAATTCTTTAATATTACTCTCAAGATCAAAGGGCATCCTATTATTATAAGAAGAAGAATTACCATAGGAATTGCCATAATTATTAGAGGAATTTCCAGGAAAAGGCCTAGGATTAAAATTACATCTATAAGCATTGTTATTAAAATTGTTTCGCGAGACAAAATTCACATCTACGGAATCACTATTTTTCTCAATCAAAGTAGACAAAGGTACATCACTAAGATCAATAGGAGCATTTTTACTAGCAACCAATTTCATAAGAGCATCAACTTTTTCACTCAAACTTCAATAGAATTAACATTTTGACTAGTAGGAGCTCTTTCAATGTGCCATTGTGAATAATTTGCCATAATGTTATCAAGCAATTTAGTGGCTTCACCCAAAGTAATTTCCATAAAAGTACCACCCGCGGCGGAATCTAAAAGATTTCTAGAAACAAAATTTAATCCCGCATAAAAAATGTGTATAATCGTCCATATATTTAAACCATGAGTAGGACAATTTCTTAGCATTAATTTCATTCTTTCCCAAGATTGCGCAACATGTTCATGCTCAAGTTGCTTAAAATTCATGATTTGATTTCTAAGGGAAATGATTTTTGCGGGCGGAAAATACTTAGTAATAAAAGCATCTTTGCACTTATCCCAAGAATCGATATTGTTGCGAGGCAAAGATGAAACCAAATTTTTGCACAATCCCTCAAAGAGAAAGGAAATAATTTCAACTTCACAATATCATTGTCCACATCTTTTTTCTTTTGCATATCACACAATTTCACGAAAGTGTTTAGATGGGACGGGGCATCCTCATTAGGAGTACCGAAAAATTGCTCTTTCATAACAAGATTCAACAAAGCAGCATTAATATCATAAGACTCCGCACTAGCGGCGGGAGGAGCAATCAGAGTACTAATAAAATCATTATTATTAGTATTAGAAAAATCACACAATTTGGTATTTTTTTGAGACATCGTGACTACGCAAACAAGATCACATGCAAACAAAAGATCAAACAAGAAAAAGGCAAACAAAAAAGAAGGCAAATAAAAAGGCAAATATTTTTGTGTTTTTGTAAAAATATTTTAGAAGTGGGGGAGATGAAAGCGAGAGGCAAATGGAAAATAAAGTAATTGCAAGGAGCTGAGATTTGTGATTAGGAACCTAATAGATGTTGATGATGTCTCCCCGGCAACGGCGCCAGAAATTCTTACTGATTGCTTGTATCTGCATTGGTATTTCCCCGAAGAGGAGAGGACGATGCAGCACAGCAACGGTAAGTATTTCCCTCAGTTATGAAACCAATGTTATCAATCCAGTAAGAGAACCAAGCAACACTATGTAAACAGCACCTGCACACAAATAACAAATACTTGCAACCCAACGCGCAAGAGGGGTTGTCAATCCCTCCTCGGTATTGAGATAGATAAAATTGTACGAGATTTGATAAATAGATCTGACAAAAACACAAAATAAAATAAATAAAGAAAAAGTGCAGCAAGGTATTTTTGGGTTTTTGGAATAATAGATCTGAAAATAATATGATAGGAAATAGACCCGGGGGCCATAGATTTCACTAGTGGCTTCTCTCGAGAAAATAGCATACGGTGGGTAAACAAATTACTATTGGGTAATTGATAGAAAAGCAAATAATCATGACGATAACCAAGGCAATGAACATGTATATAGGCATCACGTCCAAGATTAGTAGACCGACTCCTGCCTGCATCTACTACTATTACTCCACACATCGACCGCTATCCAGCATGCATCTAGTGTATTAAGTTCATAGAAAAACGGAGTAATGCAATAAGAATGATGACATGTAGACAAGATCTATTCATGTAGGAATAGACCCCATATTTTTATCCTTAATGGCGACCGATACATGCGTGTCACTTCTCCTTCTGTCACTGAGATTGAGCACCGCAAGATCGAACCCATCACAAAGCACCTCTTCCCATTGCAAGAAAAATCAATCTAGTTGGCCAAACCAAACCAAAGTTTCGGAGAAGAAATATGAGGCTATAAAGATCATGCATAAAAGAGTTCAGAGAAGACTCAAATAATATACATAGATAGAACTTATCATAAACTCGCAATTCATCGGATCCCAATAAACACACCGCAAAAAGTCATTACATCAAATAGATCTCCAAGAACATCGATGAGAACATTGTATTGAAGATCAAAGAGAGAGAAGAAGCCATCTAGCTACTGCCTATGGACCCGTAGGTCTGTGATAAACTACTCACGCATCATCGAAGGAGCACCAATGAGGACGATGAACCCCTCCGTGATCGTTTCCCCCTCCGGCAAGGTGCCGGAAAAGGGCTCTAGATTGGATCTTGTGGTTCTGGAACTTGCGGTGGCTGGAATTTTTTTTGTTGACTCCCCTAGGGTTTCTGAAATATCTGGGTATTTATAGAGCCGAGAGGCAGTGGAAAAGATCACTGTGGGCCCCACAAGGCACCAGGGTGCGCATGGGGCCTCTGGCGCTCCCTGGTGTCTTGTCGGCCCCACGGGCCTCCTCTGGTACACCTCCTGGGCTCCCTGGGTCTCTTCTGGGCAGAAAAAAATCTCCAAAAAGTTTCTCTGCGTTTGGACTCCGTTTGACATGGATATTCTGCAAAGTAAAAAAAAGGAAAAAACAGCAACTAGCACTGGGCACTATGTCAATAAGTTAGTCCCAAAAAATGATATAAAGTTGCTTGTAAATGAATGTAAAACATCCAAGATTGATATATAATAGCATGAAACAATCAAAAATTATAGATACGTTGGAGACGTATCAGCCACAGCGACCAGCTTGGAATCTTGATCCTCCTTGAGTTTGCGGTCCTCTTTGCCTTTGTTGTTGCGACCTTTGGAGCCATTACCATTGACGGGCTCTATGGTGTTCAATCCTGGCATAGAGCAGCGGCTTGCTGATACGTCTCCAATGTATCTATAATTTTTTATTGTTCGATGCTATTATAGTATCAATCTTGGATGTTTTATATGCAATTATATATCATTTTTTGGGACTAACCTATTAACTTAGTGCCAAGTGTCAGTTGTTGTTTTTTGCCTGTTTTTGGTTTTCCAGGAAATCAGTACCAAACGAAGTCCAAATGCCACGAAACTTTTTGACATTTTTTTCTGGACATAAGAGACCCTAGAAGCTTCGGGAGGAGACCACACGTGCAACGAGCAGGAGAAAATGCACTTGGGCATGCCCAAGTACCTTGTGGGCCCCTCATGGCTCCGACTGACCTAATTCCGCCACTATAAATTCTCTAAAATTGGGAAACCAACAAAGAGCCACCCAAAATACTGTTTCCGCCGCCGCAAGCCTATGTTCTTGTGAGATCCCATCTGGAGGCCTCATATGTCTCCGTCGTATCTACCTGTCCAAACACTTTTGCTCTTGTTTTGGACTCTAATTTGCATGATTTGAATGAAAATAACCCAGATTAACACTGTTTTGAGCAAAACTACCATGGTGTTGTTTTTGTGCAGAAATAAAAGTTCTCATAATTGAACGAAACTTTTTGGAAATTTTTTATGGAATATATAAAAAATACTGGAGCCAAGACCCAGAGGAGGGGAGCCACCAGTGGCCCACGAGCCACCTGGGCGCGCCCTGGTGCCTCGTGGGGCCCACGTGGCTCCACTGACCCTAATCTCAAGCCTATAAATTCCTATTTCCAGAGAGAAAAATAAGAGAGAAAGTTTCATCATGTTTTATGATACGGAGTCACCTCCACCTCCTGTTCTTCATCGGGAGGGCAGATCTGGAGTCCGTTTGGGGCTTCGGAGAGGGGGATTCGTCGCCATCGTCATCATCAACATCCTCCATCACCAATTTCATGATGCTTGCCATCGGGAGTGAGTAATTCCTTCATAGGCTTGCTGGATGATGCTGGGTTGGATGAGATTAATCATGTAATCAAGTTAGTTTTGTTAGCGCTTGATCCCTAGTATCCACTATGTTCCGAGATTTAGGTTGCTATGACTTTGTTGTTCTTAATGCTTGTCACTAGGGCCCGAGTACCATGATTTCAGATCTGAACCGTTTATGTTTTCACCAATATATTTGTGTTCTTGATCCTATCCTGCAAGTTATACGCACCTATTACGTGTTATGATCCGCATACCCCAAGGTGACAATAATTGGGATTCTTTCCGGTGATTACCGTCATTTGAGGAGTTCATGTATTCACTATGTGTTAATGCTTTGTTCTGGTTCTCTATTAAAAGGAGGCCTTAATATCCCTTAGTTTCCTTATGGACCTCGCTGCCACGGGAGGGTAGGACAAAAGATGTCATGCAAGTTCTTATCATAAGCACGTATGACTATATATGGAATACATGCCTACATTACATTGATGAACTGGAGCTTGTTCTGTGTCGCCCTAGGTTATAACTGTTACATGATGTATGTTATCCAACATAATTATCCATCACCGATCCAATGCCTACGAGCTTTTCACATATTGCTTTTGCTAAGTTACTACTGTGCTGCTACTGTCACAATTGCTACAAAACTATTACTGCTACCATTACCGTTACTGTTGCTATCGTTACTATTGCTATCAAACTATCATACTACTATGCTACTGATCACTCTAGTGTAGATATTTAGTCTTCAGCTGTGATTGAATTGACAACTCAACTGCTAATACTTGCAAATATTCTTTGGCTCCCCTTGTGTCGAATCAATAAATTTGGGTTGAATACTCTACCCTTGAAAACTGTTGTGATCCCCTATACTTGTGGGTTATCAAGACCTTTTTCTAGTGCTGTTGCCGGGGAGCATAGCTCTATTTGCTGAGTCACTTGGGATTTATATTTGTTGATCACTATGAAGATTCTTAAGGATGATAGAACCAAGATTGTTCCCTCTAAGACGAGGGGAGGTAAGGAACTGCCATCTAGCTCTGCACTTGATTCACCTTCTATTTTAAGTAAGCTTGCAACACCACCACCTGCTGTTAATTCTGATATGTCGCAAGTAATTGATGATGCTACTTCCGCTATGAAAGATGCTATCAATGATGCTAGTACCTTGCTTGATGATACTGTGCCACTAGGTGAATTTCTTGATGCGCAACTTGCTAAAGCTAAAGAATTTGAAAATGCTGAAACCAATTAAATTATTGAAACTAAAAATTATGATTCACCTATTAGACCTAGCTCTCCTAGATATGAATTGCCTAAGATACCTGAGGTTTATGTTATGGAAGGAGAAATAGCTAGGGATATTCTTGCTTGTAATGATAGAGATGATCTTAAGAAGTTACTATGTAAGCTGAAAGAAAAATCTCTGGATGCTAGAATGAAATGTGGTCCTAAGTTTGCTACTTAACCTATCTTTGTTACTGATCAGGATTATGAATTCTCTGTCGATCCAAAGTTGATTACTTTGGTTGAATCTGATCCTTTGCATGGTTATGAAACTGAAACCATTGTGGCACATCTCACTAAATTAAATGATATAGCCACCCTATTTGCTCATGAGGAAAAAATTCGCTATTACTATATCCTCAAGTTATTTCCTTTCTTGTTAAAGGGTGATGCTAAGACATGGTTTAATACTCTTGCTCCTGGTTGTGTGCGTAGTCCCCAGGATATGATATATTACTTCTCTGAAAAATATTTTCCTACTCATAAGAAACACGCTGCCTTACAGGAAATATTTAACTTTGTGCAAATTAAAGAAGAGAATCTCCCTCAAGCTTGGGGGAGGCTTCTCCAATTGCTTAATGCTTTGCCTAATCATCCTCTTAAGAAAAATGAAATACTTGATATCTTCTATAATGAACTAACCGATGCTTCTAGGGACTACCTAGATAGTTGTGCTGGTTGTGTTTTCAGGGAATGAACTATTGAACAAGCTGAAGAATTATTGAATAATATATTGAAGAATGATAATGATTGGACACTTCTTGACCCACCACATAAACCAACTCCGAAGAATAGGGGTATTCTATTTCTCAGTCCTGAAGATATGCAAGAGGCAAAGAAGTCTATGAAAGAAAAATGTATTAAAGCTGAAGATGTTAAGAATTTACCACCTATTGAAGAAATACGTGGTCTTGACATACCGACGCAAGTAGTAGAGGTAAATTCTCTAATAAAGTTTGATGAAGGTGATATTCCTTATAATAAATCTCCTAGTCAATGCTTGTATGAATTTGACAACTAAATTATCAAGCAAGATCACTTTAATGCTTATGTTATGAAACAATTGAAATGTAATGCCTACATGATAGATTGTTTGAGTGACTTGTTGTTTAGAGTTTCTAATGATGTTAAAGGTATAAGTAAACATCCTTCCATGGTCCAAACTCAGTTAGAACAAGTTGCTAAATCTCAAAGTGATTTGCTTAATGAGATGAATAATAATGATATGAATGATCATGCTGTTAGAGTAATGACTAGAGGGGGTACAATGACTCAGGAGCCACTTTATCCTGAAGGTCACCCTAAAAGAATTGAACAAACCTCTCAAAGAATTAATGTTGATGCACCCAGTCCATCTAAAAAGAAAAAGAAAAATGATAGGACTTTGCATACTTCTAGTGAACCTGAGGTGGAAAAACCTTCTGAGAATGAGAATGATGTTTATATTTCTGATGCTGAAACATAATCTGATAATGAACATTCAGCTAGTGATAATGATAATGACAATAATGATGTTCATGTAGATGCTCAACCAGACAATGATAAACATCTAGATAATGATGTTGAAATAGAACCTGTTGTTGATCTTGATAACCCACCTCCAAAAAACAAACGTTATGATAAAAGAGACTTTGTTGCTAGAAAACATGGTAGAGAAAGAGAACCATGGGTTCAAAACCCATGCCATTTCCTCCTAAACCATCTAAGAATAAGGATGAGGAAGGATTTGACTGCTTTACTTAAATGCTCAGGCCAGTCTTTTTGCGTACTCGTTTACCTGATATTTTGAAGATGGACACATATGCTAAATATATGAAAGATATTGTCACTAATAAAAGAAAAATACTTGAAGCTGAAATCTTCACCATGCTTGCAAACTATTCTTTTAAGGATGGAGTACCTAAGAAACTAGAATATCCAAGAATACCAACTATACCATGCTCCATTAAAACAAATTATGTCAAAACTACTTTATGTGATTTAGGAGCCGGTGTTAGTGTTATGCCTTTCTCTTTATATAAAAAACTTGATTTGAATAAATTCACGTCTACTGAAATAGCATTGCAAATGGCTGACAAATCAACTGCCATACCTACAGTGTTTGTGAGGATGTGCCCGTTGTAGTTTCAAATGTTACTATCTTAACATACTTTGTTATACTTGATATGCACGAGGACGACAACATGTCGATTATCCTTGGTAGACCCTTTTTGAATACTGCAGGGGCCGTTATTGATTGCAACAAAAGCAAGGTCACTTTTCATATCAATGGTAATGAACATACGGTGCACTTTCCGAAGAAACAATTTCAAGTGAATGGTATTAGTGTTATTGAAAAGACTCCGAGAAACGCTATTGGAAGTTTTCAACTACCTCTTCCTACTGTCAAAAAGAAGTATGAAACACTTATAATTGGGGAGATTCATATGCCCGTTGAGGTAACGTAGTGTCATACAAAGATTCTTTGGTTTCATGCTACTCGGAAGTAGTTTGTTAATAAGACTTCATCAATCTTATTAATGGATTCTTTCTGAGGGGCATGTGGTCGATGGATTTAGTAAACACAACCTTCTGTACCTACTTTTTGCTCTCTGTTATTTTTAGTCAAATGCAATAAAGTGCCATGATTACCATGTTTTCTGAATTATCCGTGCAATAAAAAAATAGCCCAAAAATGGAAGTGCTCAGAATGACGTGAAATTTTAACATGAATTTTTATTGAATATTTAAGAATCATTGGCACTGAAAACACCGCAGGGGGATGCCCTACTACTTCTGAGCTGCGTTGGGATTTCCCCGAAGAGGAGAGGATGATGCAGTACAGTAGAGATAAGTATTTCCCTCAGTTATGAAACCAAGGTTATCAATCCAGTAGGAGAACCAAGCAACACTATGTAAACAACACCTGCACACAAACAACAAATACTTGCAATCCAACGCTTAGAGGGGTTGTCAATCCCTTAACAGTTACGAGCAAGATTAAATTGTATAGTTTTTTATAGATAGATCTGACAAAAATACAAAATAAAATAAATAAAAGAAAACTGCAGTAAGGTATTTTTAGATTTAATATATGATAAAAGATAGACTCGGGGGCCATTGTTTTCACTAGAGGCTTCTCTCGAGAAAATAGCATACGGTGGGTAAACAAATTACTATTGTGCAATTGACAGAAAAGCAAATAATTATGACAATATCCAAGGCAATGATCAAACATATAGGCATCACGTCCAAGATTAGTAGACCGAAACGATTCTGCATCTACTACTATTACTCCACACATCGACCGCTATCCAGCATGCATCTAGTGTATTAATTTCATGGAAAAACAGAGTAATGCATTAAGCAACATGGCATGATGTAGACAAGATAAACTCATGTATGAATAAACCCCATATTTTTACCCTTACTAGCAATGATACATCCATGTCATGTCCTCTTCTGTCAGTGGGATTGAGCACCGCAAGATCGAACCCATTACAAAGCACCTCTTCCCATGGCAAGATAAATCAATCTAGTTGGCCAAACCAAACCAATAAATCGGAGAAGAAATACGAAGCTATATTAATCATGCATAAAATTGTTCAGAGAAAACTCAAACAATATTCATGGATAGATCTGATCATAAACTCACAATTCATCGGATCCCAACAAACACACCGTAAAAAGTCATTACATCAAATAGATGTCCAAGAACAACAAGGAGAACATTGTATTGAGAATCAAAAAGAGAGAATAAGCCATCTAGCTACTAATTATGGACCCATAGGTTCATGGTAACCTACTCACGCATCAATGGAGGGGCAACAAGGATGATGAAGAACCCCTCCGTGATTGTTTCCCCCTCCAGCAGAGTGCCAGAAAGGGTCCATAGATGGGATCTCTCTCGAACAGAGGCTTGCGGGGGCGGAAAAAGTATTTCGTGGACTCCCTGGTAAGTTTCCTGATTTTAGAGTATTTATAGAGACGGAATTAGGTCAAACGGAGGCTCGTGGCCCCCACTACCCACCAAGGCACGCCAGAGGCCCCTGGCGCACCCTGGTGCCTAGTGGGTCACTCCTCCATCTTATCGTGGCCTCCCGAAGCTTCCAGGGTCTCTTATTGCCAAAAAGATCTCCAAAAAGTTTCGTGGCATTTGGACTTCGTTTGGTATTGATTTTCTACAAAGTCAAAAACAAGTAAAAAACAACAACTGGCACTAGGCACTAAGTTAATAGGTTAGTCCCAAAAAATGATATAAAGTTGCTTGTAAATGTAAATAAAACATCCAAGATTGATACTATAATAGCATGGAACAATAAAAAATTATAGATATGTTGGAGACGTATCATGCCCCAGGTGGCCACGGGGCACCTGGGCGCGCCCTGGTGGCTTGTGGGCCCCACAGGGATCCCCTCACTTATTCCTTCAGCTCACATTGTCTCTTACCTCTAGCAAAAGTTCCTGGTAGCTCTCTCTCTCATGTTCTTACTCCCAAAACCTGAGATTTTTGATCTCTTTGCTCGGAGCTCCGTTTCTGAAACTGTTTTGGGGGATTGCCTATTGGTATGTGACTCCTCCATTGCTCCAATTAGTTTTTGCTCTAGTGGATTATATTTTGCATAATTAGTTGCTCTTGGTGCTACTGAAAATGAGCTTGCATGTTGAATTCTTTGAGTTCCAAGTAGTTTGAATGCTTGATATAGCCTCCAGACATCCTTATGAGTAGTTGTTATCAATCTTGTGAAGTTTTATTGATATCATTTTGTGGCCCAAAAAATTAAGAAATTTGTTCGTAGGAAAATGAACCTCTTTAGGAGGAGTTCTTCGAGGAGGAGGTCCTCGGAAGGGTCGTCGAGTGAGAGCTCGATACGGCAAGCATATGTTGAACCAAGGGCAAGCTCAGTGCAGATTACCAATACCAACTCATGTCGATGGCCGTGTGACAAGTTTGTGATAGGCGTGGGTATTAAAGAAGAATTTGATCAATATATTTATAACACTGAGCTCGCTCCCTTCATCGCAGATAAGTGTATTCAACATTACAATCTTACCCACTTGTTCACCAAAAAGTTTGAGTACCATTCTCGTTATTCTAGAGTCTTATTCATCTTTATGATAGAGCCTATGGTATGCCTTTAGAATAATTCTATGATGCATGCAAAATTCCATTTTAGGGTTCACTCGATGAGCCGCAAAAATCTGATTATCATATGTTCCTTAATAGTCTTTGTAACGGCGAGGATAGAGGGGTCACACAGGCTCGAATAAAAAGTATTCAATTTCCCTCTATTCGTTACTTTGCACTGTTTAATGGCAAATGCATCACTGGTAAACAAGACTCTAGTGCACTATGTGCCCCTGACTTGAGCATTATTCGCACTGCTCTAACAGGCCATAAATTATATAATCTTGGGGCAATTGTTGCATGGAGGCTGCAACACAATGCTGATAGTGGTCATTTATATGGGGGAATTTATGCCTCTCGCATACCTGCAAGGCTAGGAGTCTCACCTAGGCCCAATGATCCTATCTTACCTGATAAATATTTAGACTTTGAGGCGATGCAGTGCCACGGTTTTATTAAATATGGAGCTCAGAACTATGACTATAACCTAATGTTCTATAAAAATCATATTGTATCTGTTATTTTGCCTGCACCTACTCTTTTCGATTTTTAGAGTAAACAAAGATATTTCATCTACTAGAGCGAGGCACGCGAGTACAACGCGGCAGTAGAAGCCGCTCGTTTGGAAGAGGAGGAGGCACAGATGGCCTCCATGAGCTACCACTTTGATTATTACCTAGACCAGCGATGGTGACTACCAAGCTAGGCAAAATCCTAAGCTTGGGTGAGTACGTATTTCTCACCGACAGTACATTCATGTTCACACACTTCATTCCCGTTGTCGGTGTTCATCCTCTTTTATTGTATAATCCATGTTAGATTTATTTTCTCGCCTTCTTCTTGTGTGTTTGAAAAACTTTAAGAAAATCCAAAAATATTTCTCGCTTCTTCTTTGTTTTTCTTTCTAGTTTAAATTAGTCATGGTATTAAAAGAAAACCCAAAAAGATTTCTCGTTTCTTCTTTTGCTTGTTGGGAGCTTTTCCGTGTAAATAGTTTTTCTCATTTTTGTTTTCTTTCTTTAATCTGTTTTCTTCAAGAAAAACTAAAAACTCCTAAAACAATTCAGTGTGTTTCTCTGAAATTCTTTTCTTTTGTTGAGTCGTACTAAGGGGAAGACCATGATAAAAATATTGAGTGGCTCTCATATGCATTATTGTTGATCTAACAAAGAGCCATATTACCTTGTCTTCTCCTTTGAATAAAATGTTTGCAAATCCCAGCTTAGTCCAAGTCACTCTTGCACTATTATTATTTTTTATATCATTTGGTCGTGCAAGTGAAAGGCAATAATGACGATAATTTGATGAAGTGACTGTGGCAAAGAAAAGCGGGTATGAACTCAACTTGTTTTTGTTTTTGTAATTATGTTTAACTCAGTATCCATGATTCAGCATATTATGATTAAACATGTTTATGATGACAATTAGAGATTATAGTTGCTCATGCCATGCTTAAGTACCTAGGAGTGGATAATGATTTATCTTGGGTGTCAACATGCATTAAAATGATTATGATGTAGTATGATGATATGGTATCCTCCTCTGAATGTTTCAAGTGGCTTGACTTGGCACATGTTCACACATGTAGTTGATTCAAAACCAACATAGCCTCCACGATATTTATATTCATGGTGTTTATATCATACTCATGCTAGTATTCAAAGTTAATTATTTACAATGCATGTTTATGACCGTTTTTGCTCTCTAATTGGTCGCTTCTCAACCTATTTGCTATCATTCGCCTGTACTAAGCGGGAATGCTGCTTGTGCATCAAAACCCTTAAACCAAAGATATTCCAGATGAGTCCCCTATATATACATATAAGCAGTATTACTCTATCATTACAAGTAAATTTGCTTGTGCCACCTCTAAATATTCAAATGGACATCTGTTTTGTGTGCCCGTACCGCTCATGAAGTGACATGGGATGGTCAAGATCTTTCATGCTAAGCAGGTTATTCTCACGATGAGTGTTTATTCACTTGTCATTGCACGAGAGGGGCCGGTAATCGGGATGCCCAGTCCCATGTTTAAAATTGCAAAATAATGAAAATAACTCACCCGGAAAGTTGTTGGTATGGAAAGCACCCGATGATTTAGCCAGCCATGTATTGTGTTTGTTGGTGGAGGGGGAGTAAACTTTACTTTACCGCTTGGGAACCGCCACTAATTTGTTTAGCATGGAAGATATTGAAAACTCTTAGTCGTGACATTGACAGGAAAGGTATACCTCCGAAAATTATATTTTTCTCTGAGTTAAGCTTTGAGCTCTGGCACCTCTGCAAATCCTTGCTTCCCTCTGTGAAGGCCCCATCTATTTACGTTTATGTTATTTTACTTTTATTGTTGAGTCATCACCTTCTCAAACAAGCACCAGTCCTGAGAGCACTATTTTCATTCTCATGCATTGTGTATAGTTAATGTTGTGTGCAACATGACTGGATCTCTTCAACCATGAATTATAATGTTTAGTCACTGCTTGAACTTTGGAGGTGCTCTGCATTTATGTTTTGCGGTCTCAGAAAGGGCTAGCGAGATACCATGTTATTATATCATATCATGATTGTTTTGACAAAGTGTTGGCATTTGAGATATTTTATTATTGCTCGTTAGTTGATTATGTCATTGATATGAGTGAATATAATTTCTAAGAGTTATCATTTGCATGGTTACTTATAATCTTTGCTGAAAACCTGAGTATTATTTAAGCATATATGTAGATACAATAACAAAAGAGTTCGTAAAAGTTTTTCTTTATCACTTTCAGTTTGTCAACTGAATTTCTTGAGGACAAGCAATGAGTTAAGCTTGGGGGAGTTGATACATCTCTGTCGTATCTACTTTTCCAAACACTTTTGCTCTTGTTTTGGACTCTAATTTGAATGATTTGAATGAAACTAACCCGGACTGACGTTGTTTTCAGCAAAACTACAATGGTGTTGTTTTTGTGCATAAATAAAAGTTCTCGGAATTGGAAGAAACTTTTTGGAGATTTTTTATGGAATATATAAAAAATACTAGAGCCAAGACCCAGAGGAGGGGAACCAACAGTGGCCCACGAGCCACCAGGGCGCGGCCATCCCCCTCGGCGGGCCCTGGTGCCTCGTGGGGCCCACGTGGCTCTGCTGACCCTAATCTCAAGCCTATAAATTCCTATTTCCCGTGAAAAAATAGGAGAGAAAGTTTCATCGCGTTTTACGATACGGAGCCACCGCCACCTCCTATTCTTCATCGGGAGGGCAGATCTAGAGTCCGTTTGGGGCTCCGGAGAGGGGGGTTCGTCGCCATCGTCATCATCAACCATCCTCCATCACCAATTTCATCATGCTCACCACCGGGGGTGAGTAATTCCTCTGTAGGCTTGCTAGATGGTGATGGGTTGGATGAGATTTATCATGTAATCGAGTTAGTTTTGTTAGGGCTTGATCCGTAGTATCCACTATGTTCTGAGATTGATGTTGCTATGACTTTGTTGTGGTTAATGCTTGTCACTAGGGCCCGAGTGCCATGATTTCAGATCTGAACCATTTATGTTTTCACAAATATATTTGTGTTCTTGATCCTATCCTGCAAGTTATACGCACCTATTACGTGTTATGATCCGCATACCCCAAGGTGACAATAATTGGGATTCTTTCGGCGATTACCGTAATTTGAAGAGTTCATGTATTCACTATGTGTTAATGCTTTGTTCCGGTTCTCTATTAAAAGAAGGCCTTAATATCCCTTAGTTTCCTTATGGACCCCGCTGCCACGGGAGTGTAGGACAAAAGATGTCATGCAAGTTCTTATCATAAGCACGTATGACTATATACGGAATACATGTCTACATTACATTGATGAATTGGAGTTTGTTCTGTGTCGCCCTAGGTTATAACTGTTACATGATGAATGTTATCCAACATAATTATCCATCACTGATCCAATCCTATGAGCTTTTCACATATTGTTTTTGCTAAGTTACTACTGTTGTTGCAACTGTCACAATTGCTACAAAACTATTACTGCTACCATTACCGTTACTGTTGCTATCGTTACTATTGCTATCAAACTATATACTACTGTGCTACTGATCACTCTAGTGCAGATATTTAGTCTCCAGGTGTGGTTGAATTGACAACTCAACTGCTAATACTTGCAAATATTCTTTGGCTCCCCTTGTGTCGAATCAATAAATTTGGGTTTAATACTCTACCCTTGAAAACTATTGCGATCCCCTATACTTGTGGGTTATCAAGGCCTTTTTCGGTACTTTGCCGGAGGGGGAATCGATCACGGAGGGCCTCTACATCAACCTTGCTGCCCTTCCGATGATGTGTGAGTAGTTTACCAAAGACCTACTGGTCCATAGCTAGTAGCTAGATGGTTTCTTCTCTCTCTTTGATCTTCAATACAATGTGTCTCCTCGATGTTCTTGGAGAAGTATTCGAGGTAATCTTATTTTGCGGTGTTGTTGGGATCCGATGAATTGTGGGTTTATGATCAGATTATCCATGAATATTATTTGAGTCTTCTTTGAACTCTTTTATGCATGATTGTTATAGCTTTGTATTTCTCTTCGATCTATCTGTTTGGTTTGGCCAACTGGACCAATTTATCTTGCAATGGGAGAGGTGCTTTATGATGGGTTCAATTTTGCGGTGCTCTATATCCCAGTGACAAAAAGGGACAAGACACGTATTTGTATTGTTGCCATTAAGGATAAAACAATGGGGTTTATTCATATTGATTGAGTTTACTTTGTCTACATCATGTCATCTTGCTTAAGGTGTTACTACGTTCTTTATGAACTTAATACTCTAGATGATGCTGAATAGCGGTCGATGTGTGGAGTAATAGTAGTAGATATAGGCAGGAGTCGGTCTACTTGTCTCGGATGTGATGCCTATATACATGATCATTGCCTTGGATATCATCATAACTATGCGCTTTTCTATCAATTGCCCAACAGTAACTTGTTTACCCACCGTATGCTTTTTGTTCGAGAGAGAAGCCTCTAGTGAAAACTATGGCCCCCGGGTCTATCTTTATCATATATTAAAATCCAAAAATACTTTGTTGCAATTTATTTACTTTTATTTTATTTTGTGTTTTTGTTTATTTATCTACCATTATCCGACTTGATCCTTGCAATTAACCGCCAAGGGATTGGCAACCCCTTGATCGCGTTGGGAGCAAGTATTTGTTCTTTTCTGTGTAGGTGTTGTTCACGAGGTTTTGCGTGGTTCTCCTACTGGATTGATTACCTTGGTTCTTAACTGAGGGAAATACTTATCTCTACTGTACTGCATCATCCTCTCCTGTTCGAGGAAATCCCAATGCAGCTCACAAGTAGCACCTACCTTTGTCGTTTCTTCGCCAGTGGCGTGGTCGTTTGTGACCTTCATGAGTGCTTCCATTGATGTCAGCTTTCCATCCCCCACTTCTTGCCTAGCTCGTGGCGAAAGAAGGGGTCTTGTGCGCCATTAAGAAATGCTTCAATGGTTGTTTCATTGGAGACGTTGGTCAGTGTATTCCTCTTCTTGAGCCAGCGTGCAACGAAGTCACAGGCGGACTCATTGTCCCCCTGGATGATGTTGTGGAGGTCGTAAACGCTTCCTCGGCACTGGTATGTGCCCTCAAAGTTGTTGAGAAACTCCTGTTCAAAGTTCGCCCAAGTGTGGATGGAGTTGGGCGGTAGCCTGCTCAACCAGTAGCGCGCAGAGTCCGTGAGGTATAGGGGCATATGGCATAGTGCATTGTTAATGTGTCCATTGGCCATCTCGATTGTTGTGAGGTAATCGTTGAACCAGTGGTCGGGCTTCGTGTCGCCTGAATACTTTTTGATGTTGCGGACAATGAACAGCTACGAGAATGGAGTGTGTTATCACCTCGTACCCAAAGCATGGTGGCATGATGCTTGGCGTGAGGGACGTGAAGTGTGGCTCTGGGGCTTCATGGTTGTGGCTCTAGCGCTCCATCGCTCGAGCTCGCAGGTTGGAGGGATGACCTAGATCGCGCGCGGTCGGAGCTCATGGTGGCAGGGATGTTCGGTGTTGCGCTGCCACGGCTGAAATAGTTTGACAAAGATTTCCAACCTCCGCTACTGCTACGACCTCTGGCCTTTGTACAGAGCCTTGCCATTGGTTTTGGGATGGCCGATTTGCTGCCTAAAGAACATTGTTCGTTCCAGCGAGCATGACTCTCAATCGTGAGATGTTGTCTTGGAGTACCAGATTGGACAACAAATGGCACTTGTTGGATGGCAAAATGTGTCTGATAGCGCGGTCCGGACAGATGCGGGTGTTTGAGGGTCAGCATTGGAGATACCCTTAGTACTGCCAAATGTTCAAGTTTTTTGCAAGCAGTGTTGATAATTAGGCGATCAGCATTGTAGCTTATTAAACTTAGGGTTTCAGGATATTTGGGTGAACAGCTCAACCCTCTAGGGGGGAAGACCCAGGCGTCGGGGGTGTTCCTGTCCCATCTGCATGGATGGGACTATGTGCATACGCATGCACGTTGCCCATAGGAATGTTTGGAGAGCCTGAATCGTCCAGAAGCTCGAGTCGCACACCACGCCCGGTACCTATACCATGGTTAGGCAACAAAAGAGGCGAGTATGCAACATCTTTAAATTGATCAGAGAAATTTTTAGTGGGGCACAAGAATTGCGGTATGTCAGATGATGTCAAAAGATTGGAAAACGGATATGAGTTCTCATAAAAAATGACATCACGAGAGATGTAGACTTTATTAGTAGGTACATGAAGACAATGATATCCTTTGTGAAGGGAACTATAGCAAAGAAAAACACACTTCTTTGAGTGGAACTCAAGCTTACGACTATTGTACAGGGATGGAGATGTGGCCAACAAGCACACCCAAACACCTTGAGAAAAGTTTAGTCGGGAACTTCGTTAAGGAGGACTTCAAAAGGAGTTTCAAATTAAGCACGCGTGTAGGAAGATGGCTAATAAGAAAATAGGTTGTATAGAAGGCATCACTCAAAAAACGAAAAGGAACCGAAGCATGAGCTAGCAAGGTTAGACCGGTTTCAACAACATGACGGTGTTTGTGTTCAGCGACACCATTTTTTTTTATGTGTACGAGGGCAAGACACATGATGATAAATCCCAAGCTTCTGAAAAAATGTTGAGATTGCTATATTCACCACCCCCTCCCCCCGGTCGAACTGAACATGTATAATTTTATGCTTGAGAAGTCGTTCAACATGTAATTGAAACCGAATGAATATATCGAACACATTAGACTTGCACTTAAGAAGATAAATCCATGTAAAATGACTATAATCATCAATGAAACCGGCATATCAATGCGACGTTTGGGCCGATTGACATATATCTCGTGATGGCGGCATGGTGCACTGTGGCTAGCGGCGGCCGGGTATGTGCCTCCCTCTTGGACATGGAGGTCGTGGGTTGACAAGGAGTTGACGGTCTATGCTGGTTATTGATGGGGGCTAGCACTTGTGTGGGCACTGGAGGTAATGGCGGTCAAAACTATCGAGGTTGCCCAACGACTGAAGGTGTCGGTTCCCAGGCCGCCCTCTGTCGAGATATGGACGGTCAGATCTGACGAGGCGATGGTTGCCGCTCCCTCCAGTGGTGCGGTCGGCAGGTGGCTGGTAGTGCGAGCCAGGGTGCGAGGGCAGGACAACCCTCCCCTTGCACATGATGGGCTTTTTCCCCTCATGCAGTCCAGTGCTTGCTCGTTGGGCAGCCGTGGCGATGGTGTTACCCGGCTATGGCCCCCCTCCGGCCAGCCGAGTGATGGGACCAGAGGGTTGATGGAAGGTATTTGCCTCCCCTCTGGGCGATGGCGGTCGCGTGTTATGGTGCCAGCGGGAGGTTCAGAGTGAGATGCCGAGGCAGCGGCCTCGAGTGGTGGTCTACTCGATGGGCTCTCCAGCAGTTCTCCGTAGTGATCATGGCGGTGCTTCTTGGTCGTGTGGACGGCAAGAGGTGTTGTGGTGGGTGGACTTGGCGCCTTGTTGTGGTAGGGGAAGGGACCAGAGCTGGTTCTAGAGATCCCCGTTTCCTCGCGGCGGCCGACTGTGGGCCTGTGGCTCCTTCATTGTATGGGGAAGCAACGAGGTGAAAGCTCTGCGCTCTGGCACTGACGATGTTGACGCCCGATGGTGCCGCTTTACCCTTGAGGATGTTGTCGTGGTTTTGCTTCCATGTCACGGTTCTAGGTGAAAACATTTGTCCGACACTTCGTCGGACGCTGCGACGATGACGCTTTGTGTTGTTTCCCTCTTGAGGCCGTGGCCATGGAACTCAAGTGGTGTTAGTCGTGTTGTGTTGTAGTCTTTAGGTCCTCCTATTTTCTTGCTCGGTGATGTCGTCATTCTGTCGACGTATGTTGTCTATTTTTTTTTCCTAATTTTTGCTTCTCCGAGGGCTTGTTCGCCGTCAAGTTGTCGCTCGGGCGTATTTGTGTTTCGTGCTTTATCTATATAACGGGATGAAAACCTTTTTTCCTGTGTCTCAACAAAAATGTATTGTTCAACTTATGGTCTAGTGTTGGTATGAATCAAAAGAGCCTGCACCAAGCCGATTTTCGTTGATCCAGTGTGACGCACAAGGGTGTGCAAGAACAAAATTCAGTTAACGGCATGCGCTGGTCGGCTCCAAACTAACTAGTGCGTGCACCACCATCCAGCAAGCTAGACGCGGCTAGACTTGACTCCAAGGCAAGCAAGACCAGACCAGGATGCCACTACCCTGAGCCGGCCCTGAAAAGGCCATGGCGCTGGTTTCCGGCCACGAATTTTTGTTCTCCGGTCGGCCTGTCGCCGCCGTGCCAACTACGGCGTTGACGCGAAACAGCAATGGTACGTAGTATAACGTACGACCCTCGCTTTCACTTACCACTCTGTACTCACTCCCATAATCTCTACTGCCCAACTAATGTACCGCCCCTGACTGTTCCCGATTCATTGACGATCTTTAATTAATCAGACCCCCTACCCCCTGTCCTCGACACTTCGACAGTACCGCACAAGATCTGATCTTCCGTGCCAATGGTGCAACAATTTTTTTTTTTTTTTTGCGAGGGAATGGTGCAACAAGCCAAAGCTCTGCAATTTTAGCTTGCAAGTGAAGACCAGCTGCTGCTGCTGCATGAGCCTTCTAGATAACGTACTGTGTGCTGAGGAATCGCGTGAACAACCGCGGCCAATTAAATCGATCGGTTGCTCACGAAGCTCGCATCAGTTGCGAAGCAAGTTTTGCATGGAGAGGAGCCGCTTGCTGCGGCGACATAAGGACCGGCCATCTGTCTATTAACTTTTGACAGAATGTGATCTACGCTGGTAGTGGCAGCCGTGTTTTACACGGTGCATTCAGTTCAGTGGCCAACTTTTCACCGGCTACCAACCCTAGCCCTCACGGCGCTTGCTTTCCTTCACGTCAATTCCATGCATGCTTTACCTTTTCTTAGTTCTTACTGTCCTTTTCCAGTACAAACAAAACATTTACCCACCTACCTCTATGGATTCTGATCAAAACGATACTATTCCAGACTGCAAAGAACCAAATTTGCATGACAAAACGAAGGATCAGACAGAGTGATCACTCATCAGTCTGAGTCAGCTTCATATCATAATCATAGTATAAGGGAAAGAGGGCCCCTCTTACTGCTGACAGTGACACTGAAACTCGGAACCGATGCTGCAAACTGCCGGCCCGCGCTAGGCACTCAAATGGTTCCTCCCGTCCACGTGGTTTCTTGTTAATTATTGGTCACAATGCTCAGCCTATAATCCACATTTACGAGTCAACACTATGACGAGCCTAAGGCTGGTTGTAACGGGGTATCATATAGTAGTATCATGCATACGATACTAGTTTATGATACTACTTTCGTAATGCATAGTATCATAAGTTACTACCTCCGTACTGGCTTATTAGTCCCCTTTGTATTCTGTGCAAATTTTGACCTTAAATTAAACTAATAAAATGTTAATGAATGTCATAAAAAATAATATAATCAAAAATTATGTTCAAATACGAATCCAACGACATAATTTTTTATGACATGCATTAATATTTTATTTATTAAATCTATATTCAAAATTTGTCACAAAATACAAAGGGGACTTATAAACCAGGACGGAGGTAGTAGTATCTTAGGTTGCCTTATTAATTGTCATGCATGACACAAACTAGTACTTTCTTTGTCTCAAAATTCTTGTCTTAGATTTATCTAGATATGGATGTATCAAGTCACGTTTTAGTATTAGATACATCCGTATCTAGACAAATTTAAGACAAGAATTTTGGGACGGAGGAAGTACAACATTTAATATGATACCACATCCTCTCTTTCCTCATTTAATTGTGTGTCACATCATCCAAAAAATCTAGTTGACATGCATGATACAGCTTATAATACTCCCATTACGACCAGCCTAACCTGAGAATTCCTTACCCTCTGGTCTGGGCGTCCCTACATTACACCGGCCACCTTCAGCACTTTGCTAGTAGTACAGTTGTTTTCCTCCATCACCGTCAGTCAATAATTGGTGCACGCAAGAAGTAATAGCGAGTAAAGAGTTCTACTCCCTCTCCGTAACAAAATGTAAGAAGTTTTCTAAGTCCTATGCAAAACCAAAAAATCTCCTTACATTTTAGTAGAGGTTGTATTTGCGAACCAGGCTACCTTCTTTTCCATTGCATTTGCTACGAAAATAACGATGGTGATTGACGGAATAACAATATATTCTTGGTGTCATTTCCGGCGACGTACACAAGACGAAGTACGGCACCATACATCATACCACCCGGTTGTTGACCTGTATATATTGAAAATTGTCATCTCTTTTCCCCTCGAGAGCAACAGCTTAATCTTAATCCGGCACTTAACCCGGCAAGGTTTCACATATACTCCCATACAAGAGGTTAGCCTCTCATCTTACGGATGCTGCTAGTACGTTAGGTATTTTAACAGGCTTTATTATGCCTACCTCAACGTCTATACAAATGACACTGTATGAGGAATATTGTTCTTTGAAATGGCGGCTCCTATCATCAAAGGAGGATGCAGGAAAATAGGAGATGAGGATGCAAGAGAGGCCACCGAATACGGAGAAGGATAGTGGCGTCGACGTATGATCAGCTTACCGGAGGAAAAGTTGGCCAGAGGACAAAAATATCAATGCGTCTGCTGATAGGGGGCGATGTCTATCTCAAACCCAGAAAAACAAATGACGCCATCATTAAAAATCCAATAGCTGACTCCTTCATTACAAGATTTAGACATCTTCCCTCGAGCAACCGCCGAATCCACGGCAACAAAAAAATGTTTACGTAGTTCTTCTCAGTAAAAATGCGAGGGGTCTTGGTGCCGGTTGGTTTACTAGCTAGTTTTACCATTCGTTGAAAATCCGAATCCATGCAACAAAAAAAAAGTAGGTCTACCCCGGCCCTGGACCCTGGTAGACCCACTAGAGCAAAAGATCTCTTTAGTCATTATAAATGATAGGGTTATTTTGAAATTGTAGAGGGGTAGGGGAGAAAGGTAAGAACTGTTTCGAGACCAGTATAATCACATTTCCTGTCTCACTAACATTATCAATGCCAACAATGTTGATTATATTGGTCTCGAAGAAACCATGAAGAAAACTTATAAACCGGCCTTCTTTAGAAACTTTAATCCTGCTATGGATTTTAGAGCATCTACAGCGGACTTTGTAAATCCGGCCCCTCAAACGCCTACAGACGCGATCGGGCGCGTTCGTGGATAGTACTCGGTCACGTCTCAAATTAGTCATTCTGCATCCGAGTCTCTCATATTTCAACCACTAGATCCATACAAAACATGCAAAAAAAATCCTACGTACTACCCTATCTAATCTTTGTCGTCGAAGATGTCCACGACGTCGGTGCCGAGCACCGGCTGGACGGGCGCGTAGGAGGGCTCCGGCTCATCCTCCTCCTGCTCGACCTCATCCATGTAGGCGAGCATCTCCGCCTCCTCCGCGGCCTGCTCCGCCTCCATCTCCTGCCGACGACGGTGTCGGTGTACTAAAGATTGGGTCCTTCAGTACCCCATACTTGTGCACGGATGGTTGTAGCCATACCAGCGGCAAGGCCTGCCGGGGGACAGCTGGAAGCAAGTGCAAGACTATCAAAAAGGCATTCAAACCAGTGACCAGAAGAAAGAAGCCCAAAGGCCGGATCCCCGGCAAGATACTTGCCGGGATGGCTTGCGAAGCCCCGGCAAGACTCCGCCACCCTGCCACTGCTCCAGCGCAGCGGCCAGCCTGTCATTTGGGTTTTGTCCCCATGGATGCGTGTCATGGCGCTAGTGGTGGACGGGCTTAAACGGTGCTGATGGGACGGGCCATTTTTCCGTCCCCAAGAAAGTAAGGGACACCTAAACAGAGCATTTAATGTGTTTGTCCTAAATCGTCGGTGATAAACATGTAAACACAGTAGCAACTTTACACCTCTTGTATGTACTGTACGCCACTGTTGGTGACCCATTGGACGTATAAAAGGAGGCCCAAGGCGTAGCTACAGGGGGGAGGACTCTCTGGCCCATTCTGCATGCGTAGCTGCTACTTGAATGTACTGTTCACTGCGAGCGCTCCTGAAGCTTGGGCTTGAACACCCACAATAAATCAAAGCAGGAGTAGGGTATTACGCTTATCAGCGGCCAAATCCCCTCGCGTTGATCGTTGGATCTGCTCTTTGTGCATACCTCTCTCCCTGCCGAACCGTAAAAGGGATCCACGCGATCCCATTGGTGTCGTACGCCGACATCTTTGGCGCGCCAGGTAGGGGGGTAGGTTGCGCGAACCTGATCTAGCGATCAACGCGTCAGTCTCTTGATCATTTTCGTCGCCATGGCTCACAAGAAGAAGGGTTTTGCGGCGGTTGGTCCATCCGCGTCCGGTTTGCCCGTGCCTTCACGGACGGGCGACGGCGTGGACGCAGGTGGAGGAGGTGGAGGTCTTGAGCTTCCACGATGTTCTGGCGATCAAAGCCAGGAGAGCGGCGTTGTTCGCAGCGGCGACAACAACCCGCACGCCGGTAGGTCTAAGGACGGAGCCGTGCCACCTACAGGTAGCGCAGCGAACTCCAAGGACGGGATGGCGCCTTCCAAGACACCCACACCGGCGCATGCGCGGCGGCCTTCTCAGGTCGTGCGCGATGAACAGCGCCGTGACGTCGGTGGTTCTAGGCGTCCCCAAGGAAAGACCCCTGCGCACCATTCCCGAGACGCACGGGGCCAGCATGCACGCCAAGATGCCGGTGGAAGCGCGGCGCGGTCGCGGGATCGTGGTGGAGCTCCTTCTAACACGGTTAGGAGTCAGAGCACCTCACGTTCCTCGCACCTTTCGTTGCCGCCTACACCAGCAGAAGCGTTGGCGCAAGCGCAGCTCCTCCTGGATTTCCCTCCCGCTCCGGAGAAGCTCGAAGAATGGAGAGCTGCTATTCAGAGCCTCATCGGCTTCGTCAACGGAGATGGGCCGCAGCAGGCAGAGACTTCACGGCGGCGGTCCATCGAGCCGACGCGTGCCGATGGCTAAAAGACTGGAGGTGGAACGACTACGATGCACTCTACTCCACGACGACAACAGCGGTAGCTAACTCGGCGGATCGAGGGTTGTGATGACGATTCCACGGCGTCATCCGATCCGCGAACACGCCGCGATCAACGTCAAGTTCTTCGGGAGCAAAGCAAAGAAGACGCTCGAACTACCATCGAGCGGCGACGGGAAGCGCGCTATCAAACTGATAGACGCACAGGGCCCACTGTAAACAAGCCTGCACCGGGGTATTCCGGCGACTTACCTTATGAGGTGGGTTGTCCAGCGTTTACCCGTGAGCTGCGGCGAGTCCAGTGGCCCAATTCCCGAACGTTCAAGCCGGAGGTCCCGGAGAAATACGACGGCAAGACTCACCCGTCGGAGTTCCTGAGCATCTACACCATTGCGGTGCAGGCTGCCAGGGCTCGAGACAACAAGATACTCGCCAACTACTTCCCATTAGTACTTAAGCCCAACGTCAGGTCGTGGTTGATGCATCTGCCAGAGAACTCCATTTCCTCCTGGGCAGACCTGTGTCATCAGTTTGTTGGCGCCTTTACCGGAGGCCACCAAGCTCCTGGCCAGGAAAGCGATTTACATATCATCCCTCAGAAAGAGGGCGAGCCCTTGCGCAAATACACACAGAGATTCAGCCGTATACAGCACAATATCCCAGACGTTCATCCTGCCGTTGTTATTAGCGCGTTTCATCAGAACGTGCGCAACTGCAAGATGCGAGAAGAGCTGGCGATGAACAAAGTCAGGGATATTGTCGAGCTCTATGCTCTGGCAGACAAATGTGCTCGGGCTAAAGAGGGAAGGAGACTCCCCGGCGAGGATGCTGGCGCAGGAGTCGACTCTGAAGGTGAAGATGCCGTCGCCCCGACAAGGAAAGGTCGACGGCGTAACAAGAAGCGCAAGGGTAAGGCTGTGCTTGCTGTCGAGGAATCCGGCAACCCCGGCACCGCCAAGAAGATCAAGGTTGATGGCCCCGGCAAGGAGGTTGCCGGGTGTGCCTCCTACCAGGCCTTGGCGGCTGCCGACAAGCCAGAAGGCTCCGACAAGCAGTACTGCAAGATCCATCGCACTAAGGGCCATGATCTCCAAAACTGCCGACAAGTTGAGCAGCTTGTCGAGAGGCAGAAAGCTGAGTATGAAAGGTGAGACAGGGAGAGAGCCCAGGATGGTGCTGAGGGGTCTGGAAAGAAGCACGGTAGCTGAGGAGGTCGCCGCGGCAAGGCCAAGCAACAGAAGGAGAGGCCTGCTCGAGGCCGCGACAAGGAAGAGGGGGGTGACGATGACAACGAAGAGGACGACGAGTCCAGCGAGCACGAGTTCCAAAAGGCTACAGAAGCTATGTGCGTTGACGGAGGTGCCTCATTGCATTCTTCTCACCGCCAACTTAAACGGTGGGTGCGCGAGATTAATGTGACAGAGCCGTCAGTCGATGCCCGGAAGCCTCTGAAATGGTCCAACACGCCTATCATTTTTTACACTGAGGATCAGCCTGATCGCACAACCGTGATCGGGTGTTTGCCATTGTTGGTTTCACCAACGATTCGCAACCTTAAGGTGACAAAAATGTTAGTTGACGGTGGGGCCGGTTTGAACTTGATCTCGCCTAGTGTGATCAAGAGGTTGCAAATTCCTGACGAAGATCTCAAGGAAACGGGCACATTTCAAGGGATCAATCCAGGAAGGAGCCAGCCGAAGGGCAAGATCACACTGCCGGTAACATTTGGCAGTGAGCTGAACTACATAACAGAAAAGATCGTTTTCGATGTTGCCAAGATTCCGTTACCATATAACGGGATTCTTGGTCGTCCAGCGCTGGCCAAGTTCATGGCGGCATCACACTACGCTTATAATGTATTGAAGATGACCGGGCCGATGAGTGTCATCACTATCAACTCCGACAAGAAGGATGCGCTTATCTGCGCCGACCAACTCTACTGGGAGGTAGTTGCAGCATCTGCCGCCAAGGCACTTGCTCCTGCCGCTGAAGCTCCCGGGGGGAAGAAGACCGGCAAGACCTCTAGCACACACTCCGGCAAGCGCACCTCCTCGGAGTGCTGCGCTCCCGTCGAGGATGTGCCGGAGAGCTCCACCAGCAACAGCAAGAAATCCAAGGCAGCTCCACCAGAAACTAAGAAGGTGCCCGTCAAGGAGGATGGTACGGGAGGAACTTTCACCATAAGTTCCACCCTCGATGACAAATAGGAAAGCGCGCTTGTTGCTTTCCTGCGGGCGAATATCGATGTGTTTGCATGGCAACCATCTGATATCCCCGGTGTTCCCAGGGAAGTAATTGAGCACCATCTTGCTGTCTGTCCTCATGCACAGCCCGTCAAGCAGAAGGTTAGGAAGCAAGCCTTGGAACGGCAAGAATTTATTGCCGAAGAAATCAGGAAGTTGGAAGTGGCAGGTTTGGTCAGAGGAGTGCTCCATCCAACATGGTTGGCCAATCCAGTTGTAGTGCGCAAGGCGAATGGAAAATGGAGGCTGGGTATTGATTATACAGATATCAATAAAGCCTGTCCAAAAGATCCTTTCCCCTTGCCGCGCATTGACCAGATTGTGGACTCCACTGCCGGCTGCGATTTGTTGTCGTTTCTTGATGCCTATTCAGGGTACCATCAGATTTTCATGGCAAAGGAAGACGAAGAGAAAACCGCGTTTATCACCCCATGCGATATGTATTGCTTCATACGTATGCCTTTCGGGTTGAAAAGTGCTGGTTCAATGTTTGCGAGAGCGGTCCAGATTGGTTTTGAGCCTCAGCTAAATAGAAATATGGAAGCTTATATGGATGACATAGTGGTTAAAACCAAGGACAAAGCAACGCTCATACAAGATTTAGAAGAGACATTTGCAAATCAGCGCAAGATCAATCTAAAGCTCAATCCTGAGAAGTGTGTGTTTGGTGTTCCATCCGGCAAGCTTCTCGGGTTCTTTGTATCTCAGCGTGGGATCGAAGCAAATCCCGAAAAGATCAAGGCAATTGAGCAGATTGAAGCACCAAGACGCGTCAAAGATGTGCGTCGACTTGCCGGCTGCATCGCTGCTCTGAGCAGGTTCATCTCCAAATTTGTTGAGCGCGCCCTGCCTTTTTTCAAAATCTTGAAGAAGGCAGGTCCAATGAAATGGACTCCAGAAGCGGAGGCAGCGCTGCAAGATTTGAAGAGGTACCTCTCCTCTCCGCCAACACTGGTCGCGCCTAAACCACAAGAGCCGTTGCTGCTATATTTAGCGGCGACAAATCAAGTGGTTAGTGTTGCATTAGTAGCGCAGAGAGAAGTCGACGAAGAAACAGCGGCAGCGGCAAGACCGTCAAATGACGAGCTGGGATTTTCCCCGGCAGGGTTTGGTGCCCACAAGGCAGAATCTGCAAGGTCGAATGAAGCAACACAGAGGAAGAAGATGGTGCAACACCCAGTTTATTTTGTCAGCTCCCTTTTGCAGGGGGCTAGGTCAAGATATTCTGGTGTGCAGAAGTTGCTCTTCGGCCTCCTTATGGCTTCGAAGAAGCTGTGTCATTATTTCCAAGCACACGAAATCACCGTCGTCACTCGCTTCCCGTTGCAGCGGATTTTACGAAATCCAGATGCGACCGGCAGGATTGTGGAGTGGGCGTTGGAACTGTCAAGATTTGATCTCAAGTTTGAAAGCACTTCAACAATTCAGAGCAGAGCCTTGGCGGAGTTCATTGCAGAATGGAACCCAACGCCAGACGAAGAAAGTCAAGAGACAACTCTCCCCGGCAAGGAAACAGATCGAGAGTGGATTATGTATTTTGACGGGGCTTTCTCGCTACAAGGCGCCGGTGCTGGTGTGCTGCTTGTCGCACCCACCGGAGAGCGCCTCAAATATGTAATTCAGATGCACTTTCCCCGGGAGAGATCAACAAACAACACTGCAGAATATGAATGGCTGCTTGTCGGTCTCAGGATCGCGGCGGACCTTGGAATTAAGAAGCTCATCGTCAGAGGTGATTCACAGCTTGTCGTCAAGCAAGTGAACAAAGACTATCGGAGCCCGTTGATGGATGCATACGTAGATGAAGTGAGGAAATTGGAGGAGCGCTTTGACGGTCTGCAGACAGAGCATGTTCCTCGAGCAGAGAACAACATTGCTGATGACCTGTCAAAGCATGCTGCCCTCAAGTTACCTGTGGAACCAGGTACTTTTGTGCTCCAATTGACTCAGCCATCCGTAACACCATCAGCAAGGCAAGATAAATGAAGGAGGTTGGATTCCGGCTAGTACTTTCCCGCGGAGTTCCCAGAAGCCGCCGGCAAGGAAGTTACCGGGAACAACGCCAAGCTTGTCGGGGAGCAACAGGCTCCGGCAAGGCCTCAAGCCCTTGCCGTAGAGACAAACGCGCCCGCGACAGAAGACATGCCTTTAGTCCTTGTTGTCGAGCCTCAGGCTCCAGCATGGGCATAGCACATCGTCCAGTTCCTCCAAACAGGGGAACTCCCCGAAGAACAGGAAGAAGCGGAGAAAGTAGCCCGTCGGTCTAGTATGTACCAATTCGTGGACAATGTCATGTACAGAAAGAGACCGAACGGCGTGAAATTGAAGTGCATTCCTCAGGAAGATGGACTGGAGCTGTTGGCAGAGATACATGGAGGCATATGTGGCTCCCACATAGGCTCAAGGGCTCTTGTCGGTAAGGCATTCCGGCAAGGTTTCTTTTGGCCCACTGCCCTCCAGGATGCAACTGCACTAGTAACCAAGTGTGAAGCGTGCCAGTTCCATTCAAAGAAACTGCATCAGCTAGCTCAGGCTCTTCAGACAATCCCTTTTTCCTGGCCATTTTCGGTCTGGGGGCTCGACATATTGGGCCCTTTTCCCCGTGCTACCAGGGGCTTTGAGTACTTGTACGTCGCAGTCGACAAGTTCACAAAGTGGCCGGAAGTGGAAGCAGTGAGAAAGGTGACAGCACAATCAGCCGTCAAGTTCTTCAAAGGACTAGTTTGCCGTTTTGGTGTGCCAAACATGATCATCACCGACAACGGCACACAGTTCACGAGCCACACCTTCATGCAATACATCCAAGACCTTGGCAGCAAAATCTGTTTTGCTTCTGTTGCTCATTCGAGAAGCAACGGCCAAGCGGAAAGGGCAAATGCTGAAGTGTTGCGAGGTCTCAAGACAAGGACTTTCGACAAGCTGAAAAAATGCGGAAGACGCTGGATTGATGAGCTGTCGGCGGTTCTTTGGTCAATCAGAACGACACCAAATCAAGCCACTGGCCAGACACCCTTTTCCCTAGTGTACGGGGCAGAAGCAGTTCTCCCCACGGAACTCATATACGGGTCACCTCGAGTGCTCGCTTATGATGAGCTTGAGCAAGAGCAGCTGCGGCAAGATGACACAACGCTCCTTGAGGAAGATCGTCTTCAGGCTGCTGTGCAAGCTGCACGCTACCAGCAAGCCTTGCACCGCTACCATAGCCGCAAGGTTCATGCCCGAAGTCTTGAGGAAGGTGACCTTGTTCTTCAGTGCGTTCAGTCGGCCAAGAATTCTAACAAGTTGATGCCGAAGTGGGAAGGCCCTTATCGGGTAGTACGAGTCACCAGGCCTGGCGCAGTCCGCCTGGAGACCGAGGATGGCATTCCAGTGAGCAATTCCTGGAATATCGAACATCTTCGTAAGTTCTACCCATAAGGCGCGGTTGCCGGGTCTCCCGGCAACCACCTTTTGTACGAGTTTTGCTGGCAAGGCATATGATCCTTTGTACAAAGCCAGGCGCAGACCCTGTGCATAATTGAATAAGTTTAAGTGTTTTACAATTCCTGTCAATTTTCATGTTAATCTATATGCATGCTTGTCTGAGATATTGTATTACACTTGCTTCTGGTAAGTGTTAACGAACCGCCAAGGTTCCATATCCCTATCTTCTCTTTCTTTTTTCTCAAAGGATAGAAGGTTCCCTCGCGTGCAAGTTTGCTGGGGGGAGTGATGGTATGGACACTGGCAGGCGACGTTCAAAGTTGACATCTTGCAGAAAGGAGCACAGCAACAAAAAGCTAAGGGGCAGAACTTTAAGTGAATTTATTTTTACTTAAAGGTTATTTTCCTTGAATGATTTCAGCTTTTGTATGGAAAACCTGCACGCGAAGGAATCTTGCCGTGATCGGTTGCGCCCTTACTCTGTTTCGAGTCCGCTCAACAGCTTAGGTGGCTGCACTGAAAACGTCAAGGTATCTTGTCGGTAGCGACACCTCCAGCAGGCTGCTAAGGATCCGTTCCTCAAAGCGCTCGCGGCAAGGGTGCGCATGCCGGCAAGTTTTCCAATAAGTGTAGGGCATGTACCATACAGAAAGAAATCCGACAAGAGAAATAGCGTGCATTCATCCAAAACATAGCAAGTTATATTACATTGATAGTTGCCGTGATTCTAACTTAAGATGAAACTGTCTTTGGCATGAAATGGTGGCGACAAAAAGAAGCGAAGAGGCTAGTCCCTGCGCTGGCCTTCGACCCTCTTAACTTGGTCCACCTTGTCGACGATGGGCGCGACAAGTTCTTCGAGTGCCTTGATGTCGATATTCTTCGGCAGGCGATCAAGAACGTTGGTAAGATTGATGCCAGGGTTCTTGTGCACCACTTTGACGAGCACCTTGAGGAGGACGGCCCGGCAGAGTTTGCGGGATTCGTTGGCTAGGTGGGTTGCTCGTTCAGAATGGAGCAGCTTTAGGGCATCAATGACGCTCTCGAAGAACATGGTCAGCTTGGCGCTCGGAGACACCCTGTCGTCAGAAGAGTAGTTGAAGTTATGTAGACCCATGGTGGATAGTTCTACTGCAAGTCTTTCCGCGACGTCAACAAGGCGCTCGGTCCAGATCTTCACACCTTTCTCAAAATCATTATAAGTGGCGGTGGCGCTCTTGAGCAGATCCTTCTCGTTCCAGAGGTCCTTGATCAAGGCCTTCTCGCGAGCCCTGCTGTCCTCCAGGGACTTCTCCAGCGTGGTCAGCTTCAGTTTTAGATCAGCGATGGATTCATTGGCTGAGCTCCTGGGTTCGCTGCATGACGAACTTTTTGATCTCCTCGTCCTTGCTACGGAGCTTGGCGGCAAGCGCCTCCTCGCGAGCGGCAAGGTCCTCTTCATGAGCATCGAGCCCAACGCGGCGTTCTGTTAAGCGAGCTTCCTCTACAGCGGCCCGCTGCGCGGCCTCTTCCTGTGCCTTCTCGGCGTTGGACTGCTTCAAGAGGAACTCGCTCCAACTTTGACTCAGTTGTTCCCGGCCAGCCATCAGCTCCTGGAAAGCCTCGGCATACCAGACGTGCGTTTCCTCGACGCGCTTCTGGAAATCTGCCTCCGCTGCTTCAATAACTGCTGCCCTGGAGTCTAATTTCTCCTTTCGGGTGCGGTGAAGCGTCTGGAGCTTCTGGAAGTTGCTGCTCATGGCTTGGAGGAGCTGTTCTTCCTTGGACTTGCTACTGCTGGTGCATGGCTCGTCAACGATCTCAAGTCCGGCAGCGGTGATGACGTCTTCATCAAAAATTTCCCCTTCGGTTGGCACCCCAGTGCTTGCCGTCCCTGGTATGCTGACGAACAGGTTGTCACCAACCTTAAGGTATCTGCTTGACGGGGGACTTCGGATGTTGACAATTGATCTTCGACAACCGCCTCGCCGGCAACTGGGGGCTCCGTGACCGGTGCAGCGCCAGGAGCTCCTGTGGCAGGAATGCCATCAGTATGGTCACCGGTCTCCTTGCCGGCCCTCTCAGCAGCCCCTTGGCGGTTTCTTCTTGTGCGACCTTGGCGGACTCGTCAGCAGCGATCTTGTCGGCCTCGGCAGCAGCATCCTTGGCGGTCGCCTCGATGACGATATCAACATCCATTTGTTCCATCAAGGGGAGATCTGAAGACCGGGAAAGAAATAAGATGAGACCAAGGTTGAAGTTCAAGAAGACAAAAATAAAGACAGAATGACAAGGACTCAGAGGCAAGTGGTTTACCTGTGTCGAGTAGTTGAGAGGTGGTTTCTCCTTTCCCGGCAACATTGTTTGCCGACGTAGGACTGCCGGTGCCCGTGCTTGCCGGCTCCTCTTCAACACGAATGGGCTCGCCAGTGGAAGCTCTTGCCGGAGATTCATCTCTGGGCGGCGTGGTTGACGGAGGCGGCACGTCGGGGACGGCCTCCGACGGCTCTCCTTGTTGCCGTTCTTCTCCTACGAGCCCGAAGATGTCAGTAGCGAAGATAAACATCTCGACGCTCGCCAATGGAAAATGAGTAGCGGACTCACGCTGGGGGCTGAGTTGAGGGCAGCGTTGAGGGTTGTGCTCCGGGCTGATGATGATGGGCTCTGGTGCGCCTACGGTGCTTGCCGAAAGCTCATCGCCCGTTGAAGTCCTAGCCTTCTTCGCCATCCTTTGCGCCAATGTTTCCGTATCTCTATGGAGACAACCAAGGCAAGATAGATGAGTTAAGCAAAATCAGGAACTCAGAAGTTAAAAGATCCGGCATGGCCCTTACTCTTCTCTTTCCGGGCTAAAAGTGGAGATGTCGAAGTCGACCTCCACTACAATGTCCGTGCGAGAGAGTGGAGGAGGGGTCCTGGGTCGCTTGGCTGCGGCAGAAGTGGTAGGTTGATGCGATCCTGCCGCTCCGGCTGTTGGTGCTGTCGTATGAGACGCCCCCGCCGCTCCAGTTGTTGCCGCGGTCGTGCGTCTCGTACGTCGCATGGGTTGCTATTGAGCTTCTTGCCGCTGCGTAGCCTCGCCGGCCGCCCTCTTGCCGGGAACCTCACCGCTTGAGGAAGGCTGACGTGTTGGGACGCCAGAGACGGCTTTCCGAAGAACACGCTTCTTCTTCCCTGGAGCTGGGGGCTCCTCGTGCAGCTGCTCCTCGGTTGTGTCTTCGACGGAAGGGCTCCCGGCAGCTGTGCCGCTCTGCTCCCCGGCAGTCTCACCCTGCCCGGCAAGATTTTCCTCTGACATCACTTCTTCTTCGCTGGCCTCCCCTTCCACGAAGCCAGCACTGCCGGCCTCCGCGGCAAGATTCGCCTCTTCCGCCCTGCTGGCGATATACGCTACTTCTTCGTCAGTAGTGGGGCGGATGATATTTGTCTCTTCCCGGATGGCTCTTTCCGACAGATTGTCAAACAACCCCTGTGCTTGTTCTGCGGATGGCTCGACCCAAGTTCCGTCAAGGCCGTGAGCATTACACGCCGGCATCATGGCAATGATTGAGGTCAGAGCGGAGTTGTTGCACAGAGGAATTACGCTCGCCGGCAACTTATATTTCCCGCCGGGCCTGAACAGTTTGTGGCAGAGAGCTGTGTGCTGCATGATCGTCAAGTTGTTGTTCAATCTAGGATGTAGCCTCATGACATCTGCCGCATTCTGAAACTCCCAGGCTGGTTCCCTTTGTTATGCAGAGGGGCGATGCGGCGGCGAAGGAAATCAGCGCCAACCATTTCTATTGTGAGCCCGGCAACCCTGAGACGGTGGATCCTGGTAATTGCGATTGTGAGCTTCTCGTCTTGAGGATCGAGGGCACTCCAGTCGTTGCCGCGGGCCACTTTCGTCTGTCGGGGCAGACAGAAAGGCTGGGGATCTTTCTCCTTAATCCAGCACCATTCGCTCTGCCATTCTTCCCACTTCGTACGGTAGAGCCCTTCTGGGTATATCTCTTTATTCCATGCCCTTGGAATCCAGGCGATAGAACCGGAAAGGGCGTCTCCTTTTTCGATACGGGGAATAAAATAGTGGCGAAAGAGGGCTGTGCTGGGGATTACTCCGGCGAAATTTTCGCAGAGATGGGCGAAGACTGACATGCATGTCACGGCATTCGGCGTGAAATCCAAGAGACGGAAGCCGTATGTGTACATGATGTCGATGAAGAAATCAGAAAACGCAGGGCAGAACCCGCAATAAAAGTATGCGGCAAAGAAAGGGAATTTATCTGGGCCACCCTCGGAGGAAGCTGGGTTTACGCGAGTAGCGGGATGAGCCTTCGTCTCCCTCCCCCACATGCACAGATACCGATCCTTCAGGGCGCTCGCGTTGAGCGTCGGGGCGAAGACGACGTGCTCCTTCCGCATCTTCACCAGCTCGCTCTCCTCCGCATGCGCACCCGAATCGGCGGCTTTCACCTCTTTGCCCTTGCTCGCTTTGGGCGGCATGGCGACTGAGGAAGTAGGGGCCGAGGGCGATGAGAGAGTGGGGGCGGCGGATGGATGGGAAAGGCTCTGCTTTGAGTTCGAGGAAGAAGGCGACGGCGGTTTCCAGATTGGAAAGGATGAAAGGTAAATGAACGACGCCTCTGCGGATTCCTTTTTATGGGGAAGGCGCGGGGCTGCCTTCTTTCTAATCAATGTGAATGCGCCTTTGCAAGCGCGCTGTACTGCGGTCGTTCCGCGCACGTATCCCACATCACGCATTCAATACACGTCGTGGGGAAGCGCGGTAAACGAGATAATTACGACAACTAACTCCTGCCACGCGTGCCCATGCACTGTTTGGGCCTAGCCCAACAACACCTCGCACCCGTGTATGGCCTAGGCCCGGGGGCTCCTGTCGGTGTACTAAAGTTTGGGTCCTTCAGTACCCCATACTTGTGCATGGACGGTTGTAGCCATACCAGCGGCAAGGCCTGCCGGGGGACAGCTGGAAGCAAGTGCAAGACTATCAAGAAGGCATTCAAACCAGTGACCAGAAGATAGAAGCCCAAAGGCCGGATCCCCGGCAAGATACTTGCCGGGATGGCTTGCGAAGCCCCGGCAAGACTCCGCCACCCTGCCACTGCTCCAGCGCAGTGGCTAGCCTGTCATTTGGGTTTTGTCCCCCTGGATGTGTGTCATGGCGCTAGTGGTGGACGGGCTTAAGCGGTGCTGATGGGACGGGCCCTTTTTCCGTCCCCAAGAAAGTAAGGGACACCTAAATGGAGCATTTAATGCATTTGTCCTAAATCGTCGGTGATGAACATGTAAACACTGTAGCAACTTTACACCTCTTGTATGTACTGTATGCCACTGTTGGTGACCCCTTGGACGTATAAAAGGAGGCCCAAGGCGTAGCTACAGGGGGGAGGACTCTCTGGCCCATTCTGCATGCGTAGCTGCTGCTTGAACATACTGTTCACTACGAGCGCTCCTGAAGCTTGGGCTTGAACACCCACAATAAACCAAAGCAGGAGTAGGGTATTACGCTTATCAGCGGCTCGAACCTGGGTAAAAATCCCCTCACGTTGATCGTTGGATCTGCTCTTTGTGCATACCTCTCTCCCCGCCGAACCGTAAAAGGGATCCATGTGATCCCATAGGTGTCGTACGCCGACAGACGGCGTCTGGTCTCCGCAGCCGACTCCGAGCGGAGGGAATCAAGGGCGGCATGCTGCTCCGCCTGCAGTTCCATGTCGCCAGCGTCCCCATATCCTCCTCCTCCTCCGGCTCATCCTCCTCCTCCTCCAGATCCACTACATTCGAAGGTAGCCCCACGGCGATCCGGGCTTTGCGCCTTGCCTGGATCTGCTCAAGGAGCTTGAGCCGGCACTCCGGCGTTAGAAATGGGTGGCTCCTCACCCAGCGGCGTGGGCGCAGCTACTAGGCGGACAAGGAGTGCAAAGTGGCGGCGGCGGCGGACAGGAGGAGGAAAATGTGGACGGTAGGATTTCGGTGCCGGCGATCGACTTAAATAGCCGGGCTAGGCACTACGCGGCCCGCCGGAGCGGCACCACGCGGCGACATCGGTCCGACGGAGGAGACGAGCTTCGGACCGCCGGGTTTCTGGGTGTTTCCGTGTGGGACCCCGTCATCAGTCTGACGTGGCGGGCGCACTCGGGCGCCCGCATATCCGCCCCATATTTGGGCTGGATATGAGGGGTGTCGGTCTGCCCTGCATTTGAGACCCGTTTGAGGCACCCGTCTGGGTCAGATTTTCGTGATGGGTCAATGACCGGGCGGGCCGCCCAGGCGTTCGAGGCCGGTTTGGGGTGCCCGGCTATAGATGCTCTTAAGTGGGAATGGATTCCTTCCATTGGTAAGTATGGAGGCATTCTGTGTGGTCTATGGCATGAGAAGCTAGAGGTGATTGATATTGTTTGTGATAAATAAATTTTGTAAATTAATCTTTTCGATAAGAAAAAGAATTCCAAGTGGGTTCTCCTTGTTGTGTGTGGAGCTGTTCATGATGAATTTAAACCAGAATTCATTGCTGAGCTTTCTGATTTTTGTAATAAAATTAGTTCTCCTTACTTAGTAGGTGAGGATTTTAATATTTTCAGGCATTGTGGGGTAAAGAACAAACAAACTACCTTGTCCCACTTTTCCGATATGTTTAATTCTATTATTCACTTACTGGGGTTGAGAGAGATTCACATGTCTGGTGGTTGTTTTACCTGGTGTAATAAACAAGAAAATCCCACTCTTGAGAAGCTGGAGAGAGTCCTCATGTCAGATGAGTGGGAGAACTTATATCCTTTGGCTTCTGTGAAAAATTGAAGGAAATATGCCCTAGAGGCAATAATAAAGTTGTTATTTTATATTTCCTTATTCATGATAAAGGTTTATTATTAATGCTAGAATTGTATTGATCGGAAACTTAAATACATGTGTGAATACATAAACAAATACCGTGTCCCTAGTAAGCCTCTACTAGACTAGCTCGTTGATCAAAGATGGTTAAGGTTTCCTAACCATAGACATGTGTTCTCATTTGATAATGGGATCACATAATTAGGAGAATGATGTGATGGACAAGACCCATCCGTTAGCTTAGCATATTGATCGTTCAGTTTATTGCTATTGCTTTCTTAATGTCAAATACATATTCCTTCGACTATGAGATTATGCAACTCCCGGATACCGGAGGAATACCTTGTGTGCTATCATACGTCACAACGTAACTGGGTGATCATAAAGATGCTCTACAGGTATCTCCGAAGGTGTTTGTTGAGTTGGCATAGATCGAGATTAGGATTTGTCACTCCGAGTATCGGAGAGGTATCTCTGGGCCCTCTCGGTAATACACATCATAAGAAGCCTTGCAAGCAAAGTGACTAAGGAGTTAGTTGCAAGATGATGTATTACGGAATGAGTAAAGAGACTTGCCGGTAACAAGATTGAACTAGGTATGAAGATACCGATGATCGAATCTCGGGCAAGTAACATACCGATGGACAAAGGGAATTACGTATGTTGTCATAAGGTTCGACCGATAAAGATTTTCGTCGAATATGTAGGAGCCAATATGGTCATCCAGGTTCTGCTATTGGTTATTGACCGGAGAGGTGTCTCGGTCATGTCTACATAGTTCTCGAACCCATAGGGTCCGCATGCTTAACGTTCGTTAACGATATAGTGTTATATGAGTTATATGATTTGGTGACCGAATATTGTTCGGAGTCCCGGATGAGATCACGGACATGACGAGAAGCTCCAGAATGGTCTGGAGGTAAATATTGGTATATAGGATGATGATATTCGAACACCGGAAGAGTTTCGGAGTGCACCGGGTAGTCATCGGGTCACCGGAAGGGGTTCCGGACACCCCCGGTAGGTGTATGGGCCTAATGGGCCAAGGGGGGGACAGACCAGCCCACAAGGGGGCTGGCGCGCCCCTCTCCCTAGCTGCCGGCCCTAGGGAAGGAAAAGGGGGAGGGCTAGCCCCTCCTGCCTTCCCCTCCACATGGGAGAAAGGAAAGGGGGGTGCCACCCTCCCCTGCCTTTCCCCGCTCACCTAAAAAGGAAAGGGGGCACGGCTTGGGGAGGACCCCAAGTAGGATTCAGCCTACTTGGGGCGCCTCCTTGGTTGCTCCTCCCTCCCCCCCACCTATATATATGTGGGAGGGGGCACCACACATAACCACGACAATCTCTTAGCCGTGTGCGGCGCCCCCCTCCACAGTTTTGTCCCTCGGTCATATTATCGTAGTGCTTGGGCGAAGCCCTGTGGAGATAGCATCACCACCACCGTCATCACACCGTCGTGCTGCCAGAACTCATCCACTACTTCGCCGTCTTGCTGGATCAAGAAGGCAAGGACGTCACCGAGTTGAACGTGTGCCGAACGCGGAGGTGCCGTACGTTCGGTACTCGATCGGTTGGATCGCGAAGAAGTTTGACTACATCAACCGCGTTAACAAACGCTTCTGCTTATGGTCTACGAGGGTACGTAGACACACTCTCCCCTCTCATTGCTATGTATCTCCATGGATAGATCTTGCGCGTGCGTAGATTTTTTTTTGTTTTCCATGCAATGTTTCCCAACAGTGGCATTCGAGCCAGGTCTATGCGTAGATGATTTGCATGAGTAGAACACAAAGAGTTGTGGGCGGTGATAGTCATACTGCTTACCACCAACGTCTTATTTTAATTCGGTGGTATTGTGGGATGAAGCGGCCCGAACCAACCTTACATGTCCACGCACATGAGACCGGTTCCACCGACTGACATGCAAATAGTTTTTGCATAAAGGTGGCTGGCGGGTGTCTGTTTCTCCTACTTTAGTTGAATCAGATTTGACTATGGCCGGTCCTTGAAGAAGGTTAAAACAGCAAACTTGATGAATCACCGTTGTGGTTTTTGCGTAGGTAAGAACGGTTCTTGCTAGAAGCCCGTAGCAGCCACGTAAAACTTGCAACAACAAAGTAGAGGACGTCTAACTTGTTTTTGCAGGGCATGTTGTGATGTGATATGGTCAAGACGTGATGTGATATATGTTGATGTATGAGATGATCATGTTTTGTAATATCGACAACCAGCAGGAGCCTTAGGGTTGTCTCTTTATTGTATGAAATGCAAGCGCCATGTAATTGCTTTACTTTATCGTTATGCGTTAGCAATAGTTGTAGAAGCAATAGTTGGCGAGATGACCCCGACTCAACGATGGAGATCAAGGTGTCAAGCCGGTGACGATGGAGATCATGACGATGCTTTGGAGATGGAGATCAAAAGCACAATATGATGATGGCCATATCATGTCACATATTTTTATTGCATGTGATGTTTATCCTTTATGCATCTTATTTTGCTTAGAACGGCGGTAGCATTATAAGATGATCCCTTCACTAAATTTCAAGATAAAAGTGTTCTCCCTGAGTATGCACCGTTGCCAAAGTTCGTCGTTTCGAAGCACCTCGTGATGATCGGGTCTGATAGACTCTGTGTTCATATACAACGGGTGTAAGACAGTTTTGCACATGCAGAATACTTGGGTTAAACTTGACAAGCCTAACATGTACAGACATGGTCTCGAAACACTAGAGACCAAAAGGTCGAACGCGAGTCATATAGTAGATATGATCAACATAGAGATGTTCACCATTGATGACTACCCCATCTCACGTGATGATCGGACATGGGTTAGTTGATTTGGATCATGTATCATTTAGATAACTTGAGGTATGTTTATTTAAGTGGGAGTTCATTAGTAATTTGATTAATTGAACTTAATTTATCATGAACTTAGTCTTATAGTTTTGCATATCTATGTTGTAGATCAATGGCCTGAGCTACCGTTCCCCTGAATTTTAATGCGTTCCTAGAGAAAGCTAAGTTGAAAGATGATGGTAGCAACTACACGGACTGGGTCCATAACTTGAGGATTATCCTCATTGTTGCACAGAAGAATTATGTCCTTGATGCACCGCTAGGTGACAAACCTACTGTAGGAGCTACTGCAGATGTTATGAACGTCTGGCAGGCTTGATCTGATGACTACTCGATAGTTCAGCGTGCCATGCTTTACGGCCTAGAACCGGGACTTCAAAGATGTTTTGAACGTCATGGAGCATATGAGATGTTCCAAGAGTTGAAGTTGATATTTCAAGCAAATGCCGGTTTGAGAGATACGAAGTCTCCAACAAGTTTTATAGCTGCAATATGGAGGAGAACAGTTCTGTCAGTGAACACATACTCAAAATGTCTGGGTATCATAACCACTTGACTCTGCTGGGAGTTGATCTTCCAGTTGATAGTGTTATTGATAGAGTTCTTCAATCACTGCCACCAAGCTACAAAGGCTTCGTGATGAACTATAATATGCAAGGGATGAATAAAATGATTCCTGAGCTCTTCGCGATGCTTAAGGCCGCGGAGGTAGAAATCAAGAAGGAGCATCAAGTGTTGATGGTTAACAAGACCACTAGTTTCAAGAAAAAGGGCAAGGGAAAGAAAGGGAACTTCAATAAGAATGGCAAGCAAGTTGCCACTCCCAGGAAGAAGCCCAAAGCTGGACCCATGCCTGAAACTGAGTGCTTCTACTGCAAAGGGAATGGTCACTGGAAGCGGAATTGCCCAAAATACTTGGCGGATAAGAAGGATGGCAAAGTGAACAAAGGTATATTTGATATACATGTTATTAATGTGTACCTTTCTAATGCTCGTAGTAGCACCTGTGTATTTGATACTGGTTCGGTTGCTCATATTTTTAACTTGAAATAGGAGCTGCGGAATAAACAAAGATTGGCTAAGGACGAGGTGACGATGCGTGTCAGGAATGGTTCCAAGGTCGATGTGATCGCCGTCGGCACGCTACCTCTACATCTACCTTCGTTATTAGTTTTAGACCTCAATAATTGTTATTTGGTGCCCGCATTGAGCATGAACATTATATCTGGATCTTGTTTATTGCGAGACGGTTATTCATTTAAATCAGAGAATAATGGTTGTTCTATTTATATGAGTAATATCTTTTATGGTCATGCACCCTTGATGAATGGTCTATTCTTATTGAATCTCGATCATAGTGATACAAATATTCATAATATTGATGCCAAAAGATGCAAAGTTGATAATGATAGGGCAACATACTTGTGGCAGTGCCGTTTAGGTCATATTGGTGTAAAGCGCATGAAGAAACTCCATACGGATGGACTTTTGGAATCACTTGCTTATGAATCATTTGATACTTGTGAACCATGCCTCATGGGCAAGATGACTAAAACTCCGTTCTCCGGAACAATGGAGCGAGCTAATGACTTATTGGAAATAATACATACCGATGTATGCGGTCCGATGAGTGTTGAAGCACGCGGCGGGTATCGTTATTTTCTGACCTTCACAGATGATTTGAGTAGGTATGGGTATATCTACTTGATGAAACACAAGTCTGAAACATTTGAAAAGTTCAAAGAATTTCAGAGTGAAGTAGAGAATCATCGTAACAAGAAAATAAAGTTTCTATGATCTGATCGTGGAGGCGAATATTTGAGTTACGAGTTTGGCCTTCATTTAAAACAATGTGGAATTGTTTCACAACTCACGCCACCTGGAACACCACAGCATAATGGTGTGTCCGAATGTCGTAACCGTACTTTATTGGATATGGTGCGTTCTATGATGTCTCTTACCAATTTACCACTATCGTTTTGGGGTTATGCATTAGAGACAGCCGCATTCACGTTAAATAGGGCACCGTCTAAATCCGTTGAGACGACACTGTATGAACTATGGTTTGGCAAGAAACCTAAGTTGTCGTTTCTTAAAGTTTGGGGTTGCGACACTTATGTCAAAAGGCTTCAGCCTGATAAGCTCGAACCCAAATTGGAGAAGTGCGTCTTCATAGGATACCCTAAAGAAACTATTGGGTACACCTTCTACCACAGATCCAAAGGCAAGATCTTTGTTGCTAAGAATGGATCCTTTCTAGAGAAGGAGTTTCTCTTGAAAGAAGTGAGTGGGAGGAAAGTAGAACTTGATGAGGTAATTGTACCTTCTCTTGAATTGGAAAGTAGCACATCACAGAAAACCGTTCCAGTGATGCCTACACCAACTAGAGAGGAAGCAAATGATGATGATCATGAAACTTCGGATCAAGTTACTACTGAACCTCGTAGGTCGACCAGAGCATGATCCGCACCAGAGTGGTACGATAATTCTGTTCTGGAAGTTATGTTATTAGACCATGGCGAACCTACGTATGAAGAAGCTATGATGAGCCCAGATTCCGATAAATGGCTTGAGGCCATGAAATCTGAGATAGGATCCATGTATGAGAACAAAGTGTGGACTTTGGTGGACTTGCCCGATGATCGGCAAGCCATAGAAAATAAATGGATCTTCAAGAAGAAGACTGACGCTGATGGTAATGTTACTGTCTACAAAGCTCGACTTGTCACAAAAGGTTTTTGACAAGTTCAAGGAGTTGACTACGATGAGACTTTCTCACCCATAGCGATGCTTAAGTCTGTCCGAATCATGTTAGCAATTGCCGCATCTTATGATTATGAAATCTGGCAAATGGACGTCAAAACTGCCTTCCTTAATGGATTTCTTAAAGAAGAGTTGTATATGATGCAACCAGAAGGTTTTGTCAATCCTAAAGGTGCTAACAAAGTGTGCAAGCTCCAGCAATACATCTATGGACTGGTGCAAGCATCTCGGAGTTGGAATATACGCTTTGATGATCAAAGCATATGGTTTTATACAGACTTATGGTGAAGCATGTATTTACAAGAAAGTGAGTGGGAGCTCTGCAGCATTTCTGATATTATATGTGGATGACATATTGTTGATTGGAAATGATATGGAATTTCTGGATAGCATAAAAGGATACTTGAATAAGAATTTTTTAATGAAAGACCTCGGTGAAGCTGCTTATATATTGGGCATCAAGATCTATAGGGATAGATCGAGACACTTAATAGGACTTTCACAAAGCACATACCTTGACAAAGTTTTGAAGAAGTTCAAAATTGTCGTGGTTTTGTCACGGCAGATGTCCTAGAGAAAGGACTTAGTCGTGGAGCCATCGCGACGGGTTAGCTTAAAGGGGTTAAAGCGGACAAGGGACGCAGAGAGTTATACTGGTTCGGCCCCTTGCGGTGAAGGTAAAGGCCTAATCCAGTTGTTGTGGAATTGCTAGGGTTTCGATGACCAGGGAGCGAATCCGCTATGCCTGGCTCTCGAGTTGTTGTTTGTCCCTCCCAAACCGCCGCCGGGTCGTCCCCTTATATACATGGGTTGACGCCCGTCGGTTTACAGGATCCCGAGGCCGGCTCATGAACCTCTCCGGCTCGGTCTCTACTCTTTCTATCTTATAACACAAGTTTACATATCAATGTCAGTTTATGTCTACAGGCCTTAATCCGCCGTTGGGCCCCGGGCCTTCATAAAGCGCCTCCATCTTTGTCCAAGTGGGCTTCAAGTATAATAACTCATTATGGGGATAACCTGGCCTCTCCTGGCCGGTTTATACCCAGTAGTAATATCCCCAACATTAGGCCCCAGAGTGATTTGAACTGGTTCATGTCAATCTTCAACTTGAGAAAAATTCCTCTTTCAGCATCTTCGCATAAATCTTGTAAACCGCCACGACATCATCTCCCGGTATCTTGATAAACCGCCATGACATCACCTGTTATTAAAAATGGTATGTCTCTCACCTTCATTAATGAGCCTCCGACAATCGAGGCGACAGCTCTGCCACATATCCCACTTTGGGCTCCTCGATTCTCGCGCCTGTCACTTATCCATTCGCCTTATAAATAAAGCCGAAGGGTCCGTTTCATTTTTCCCCTTGCCTCTTCATCTTTCTCCTTCCTCGCGCCGACCCGACCGTCACTTGCAGCCGCCGTCGTCAAGCTCCGCCTTCTCCCTCAACTCCGGTCGCTGCATCAACCTGAACGGACCAGAAAAACGCGGCGCTCCTTCGCTGCTCCGTCCGCATCCGTAAGTCCCTTTCCTCTTTCTCCAGATTCACCATTAGGGTTTCGGCGTTCGTCGGAGTTCATAAAAGCTCCGGCGCTGTTCGTCCTTGTTTCTCTTAGTACCATAGATGGATCTAATATTTCTTGTGCGGTCGTAGTGATAGCCCCTTTTCTCCTCATTAGAGCATCCTCTTCGTATAAAAAAACTCATCTGAATCCGATGAACTGTTGAAGCACCTGTATTTTAGGTCTGAATATATTCTAGTTTTCTGTCGCACTGCAGATCTGAAATTATCATATCACTTTGTGAAACTTGTTTTTCCCTCACTTAGGTATTTTAGATCTGTATCTTTCATACCAATATAGGCGGTTTAGCTTTGTCAAGGAACAATAATCCGGTAGGCATCATTAGTCCCCTCTTAAACCGCCGATTCATTGATCTTTGCACCTTCTCCACTGTCAGACTCCGGTTTAGTAATACCAAACTCCGGTTTTACAACATGTATATACCTCTGCTTCTGCTTATCTTGCATTGCTTTATGCTCGCCTGTCATAAATCTTAAACCGGCAATAAATGTGTTTTAGCTTCCCGTTGAAATGGCCAAACAAGTTTACGAGTGCAACTGGGTTCCTTCCCGGGTTACTGAAGAGCAATTAAACATATGTGTCACAACTGGAGCTTTAGCCAAGAAAGAAGTCATCCACTGGAGGGTCCCTGGTCCGGAAAATCCTCCTGAACCCAAGGACGGAGAAGTAGTTGTATTCACTGACCATCTGGGTTGAGGCTTTAGCCCTCCCGGTTCAAAAAATTTCCGGGATGTGCTGGCCAGCTTCCAACTCCACCCTCAAGATATTGGACCAAACTCTGTGTCCAATATTTGCAATTTCCAAGTATTTTGTGAGGCCTATCTTCAAGAGGAACCCACAGTTGAACTGTTCAGGGATTTCTTTTACTTAAACCGTCGCACAGAGTTCACAGACGGACCCAACACCGAGCTTGGTGGAATGGCAATTCAAAAGAGGAAGGATGTCAGCTTCCCTCATGCCAAGCTTCATAGTCACCCCAAGGACTGGAATCAGACTTGGTTTTACTGCAAAGACACATCTCCAACTGATGAAAATCCTCTGCCGGGTTACCATCCCCACCGGCTTAGCAACACTCATCCCTTCCCCCAAAGGCTGACTGCCAAGGAACGGTCCAACTATGCACCACAACTGTCAAAGCTCAGAGCCTTTATGGCAAACGGTTTGACAGGTGTCGACTTTGTTCGCTGTTGGATAACTTGGAGTATTCTGCCCTTAAGCCGACGCCCCGGTTTAATGTGTGAGTACACAGGGGATTTGAAAGACCCTCAACGACACATCGACATTCAGCTAACAGAAGCCAAAATTACTGAGGCTGTCAAGAAAATACTGAATGAACCGGAAGCTGTCTGTAGCCAGACCGGGTTAAGCCCTTTCTGCGTCTCCAACAGGCCGCCCACTATAAGAATCACAACTTTCTTGTTTTAGTTTACCCCTTTTCAAATAGTCTCAAAATTTTGTTCATCTTTCACAAGGCGATGACCCATTCTGGAAGAAAAAACCACAGGATAAACCGGCCAAACCACTTCGCCCGAAGACCAAGGTCACCAAGAAACCTGCCAAGAAGAGGATCACTAAATCTTCTGAACCAAATGCTGACGCGGATCCGGCTAATCCAGACTCAGAGGTAGAACTTGACTCTCTCGGTTCTTTCTTCGTACACCTTATTGACAATGACTATTATCAGGACGACGCTGAAGGCAGCCAGGCTGACGATGCAGAGATAACTATCCTTTCTTCCGGTTCAGACCCTCTGCCAACACAGAAACTCCGTCAAGCAAACCGGAAAATAAAATTTTCTCACCCCTTAGCTCACTTGGACCCAAACTTTCTTTTGAAGAAACAGCAACACGAAGCCCGCCGCACAACCCGGCACAGTGGCCAAGTAGTTACCTCTGCCGGTTTACCGAACACTCCAGTCCAGAAACGTCAAACAGAGGTCTCTTATACTCTTGATATTTCTTGCCCCAAGGCGGGTTGTTTTCGACAGCCCCTTAATGCGTCTGATTCAAATTATCAGGGAACACCTAATTCGTCCTCTGGCGAATCAACGGCCACACAACTTCCAACCCTCAAGATGGTCCCTGGGTAGGTTATGCTTTAATCTTATCCTTAATGTGTTATGTTTGCATACTGTACTGATCTTTATGCTTGTTCTTCTCAGTGCCAAGCCTAGGCCTAGTAAGAAGGCCCGGTTAAATAGACCGTCTGATGACAATGTGGATATTGAACCGGAGAAGACTCCAGAACTGGAAAGAACAAATACTGATGTTACACATGATGATCCACCGCCTCAAGATTATAACTTCATAGTTGAACAAACAGAAGTTGACACCACAGGCCACACTGATAAACCGACTAGCCCGGCTCGCGCGGATGATAAGTCGGCCAGCCCAGCTAAGGCTGCTGATAAACCATCAACTCCCGTGAAGGCTACTGATGATAAAGAAGATGATATTATGATTACTGGCGTCGGCCACACCGCTCCTAGCAATCCTGTTGCTTTATCGAAGCATAGTGCCAAGGACGAGGTTTCTGCTATGGGCAAAGGCAAATGGAACACAGATTTGTCAACCTATGCTCACCTCAACGCCCAAGACATCCATTCTGGTTTTTTAAACCGCCTGTACACAAGCCGCGACTTTGAAGCCGGTTTAGTGAATCTAATGAAGGAGCAATATGAGGTAACTGCATAACTGCTTCTCTCTTGTGTTCAATTCCAAATATTAACTCCAGTAGCCCCCAAGTGTCGGTTTATGATAGTCATCTAAACTGGGACTTTGTAATATCTCAACTTTGCATGCTTAGCCTCCAAGGGCCGGGTTATCTTTCTAAGATGAAACGGTACCTTAGAATTGCAATATTACAACTTTCGCCGGTATAGTCCCCAAGGGCCGGTTTAACTGATGAAGATGAACCGGGACTTTTAGAAGAATACTCATAATGTCACTTTGAACCAGCATACATTAGCCCCCAAGTGCCAAGAGTAATACTTGTATTGCACTTGGGATTTGCAGAAATTTCTGATTACGAGCAAATATGCATTAGCCCCCAAGTATCAGGTGCATGACTTGTTATGTGCCTGGTACTTCAAATATGCACTGCCAATTCATGATATGTTTGTCTCTTATAGGCTGAGCTGAGCAAAAAGGAAACTCAAACCGCTGATCTGCAAGAAAACATCAAGTCCCAGCAGGCAGAAACCTCCAAAACCAAAGATGAGCTTACCAGTGCCTTAGCCGCTATGGAAAAGCTGAAAGAGAGTTTCAACAAGGAGCGGGCGGATTGGGACAAAGAAAAATCCGCATTGCAAAAAAGAGCCGAGGACGCAGAAGCAGCTCTCAAACCAGTGGTGGATGAGCTAACTGGTGTAAAGCGGCAAATACATGCCATGACTGCTGCTGTGTTTGGTAAATATCCTGGCTTTAAATTTTCAACATATCATCCCATACATTGCCGGTTTACTGATGTTTATAATGGCGCAGGAACTCGCATTAGTCATCTGGGCTCTGACGTACAGAAGAAGCTGAAGGCTGCCTATACTCTTATAGAGCAGTTATATACCGGCACGCAACGGATCATCTGCACTGCTTCTCACAACAAGCCGCCCCCAACTTTAATCAAGGAGACCTTAGAAAGGTTGTCAATGCTGCCTGTCCGGGTAGAAGAGCTAAAGAGATCTGCTGCCAGGGCTGGTGCTCTGACCGCACTAACCCGGGCAAAAGCATGGGTGCCTGATCTTGATCCGGTGGATGTGGCTAAAGGCTATCCAAGCTTAAAAGAATATGGATCAGAATTTGGCCATGAGGACCTCCGAGCAATAAACCGGGAAGTACGTCCGCTGGCTTGCCAACTGGCTGAAGAAACTGATCTTTCCTATTACCAGGCGAGTTATGATGTCAACAACAAACGGGTTGCTGCACCAACCCCTGAGGCTCAAAATCTTATCCCGCCAATCCGTAAGCACACCTATGCCCCTGATGTTGAACCGTCCACACTTATAAGCGATGAAGCTGTGTTCCGAGCGTTAACTGGGATCGATTGGGCCACCATTGACTTCCAGCCGCTGGGTAGAGAGGAAGAGGATGAATCGGCGCAAGGCAATCCACAACCGTCAGGGCACCCTGGTGACGAGTCATGATCCGGAGGCCGATTTAACCTTCCGCGTGCTGCAATACTTGCCAAAAAACAATTATTCTTTTGGGCACTGAAACGCCTTGTAATAGGCTAGTTTAAACACTTGGTCTGCTATGCCATCGTGCATATTTTCTTTGCTTGATACTGTTAATTCACCATGCTTAAGATATATGATGTTCATAATCCAGAGCGATTTATTCAGGCTGTTCCTGCATACAAAAAGTTGAACTTGTCCTGGCGGTTTACCACCGGACGGGTCATGATGCCCAAGCATATAGCCTGGGTTTATAAACAAGGCTGTTTAAAAATAATCAAATATGAAAATAAATGATACCTGTGACCTTGAATCACATCGTAGGTTGGCCAACTTTTGTAGTAAGGGTGATACCCCAAACATGAGTATTGATAACTCCTTCCATATTGTGCCGGTTTATGACAAACCCATACCGGGTTGTGAAAAACACCGGATTACTCATATAATATTGGCGACTTATAGTCAAAACCAGACCGGGTTAATAAGCACCGGAATACGACTAATCATGTACTGACAACTTGTAGTTGAAAGCCGAGCCGGGTTGATTAACGCCGGTTTACCAAAATCATCATAAATCTCATCAAAGGCGAAAAAACTTGGCAAATAAAAGCATATGAAAACTTGTAGTCGAGGCTTTTCATGGGCTACCAGGCCCCAAATCCGAGGCTTTTCATGGGCTGCCAGGCCGCTGAGTTAAACCATTTTACAAAGCCTTTTAAGATGGACCTCAATCTTTAACCAATCGTCGTTTTAACTTTGACAAGTTCAGGGTCTTATGAGATTGACTTGTCGAAGTTCGACGGGTCATACCAGGTTTACCTGAACGGAGTGACTTACTTAAAAAGGCAGGTTAACCCGGGGTTTTAGGTGTATACACCAGGCTTCCAAGCCGTGGCTTGATAGCCTATTACAAGTGTAGATTCTTTGTTCATTGCGATAGCAAAGAATCCCCAAGCAATATTTTGAGCTGTGCTCAGTGGGTGCCTATGTTTGAGTTGTTCTTCTGGAACACTCTCTTTGGCCCCTAAGTAATTTTTCTTTTTGGCTCTGAGCCAATCAAGAGGTGTAGCTATGGTTCGAGTATGACCAAGCCCCCAAGTGATTTTTCTGGTGGCCTTGCGCCTATCAAGAGGTGTAGCTAAGGTTCGAATACGACCAAGCCCCCAAGTGATTTATCTGGTGGCCGTGCGCCTATCAAGAGGTGTAGCTAAGGTTCGAATATGACCAAGCCCCCAAGTGATTTATATATATGGCTTGATAAGCCGAATCAAGGGATAAACCGGATGCCGCTTTATAAGCAGAAATCTCCATGTAACCACACCTGATGTAAAAAACAATAGATACCTCGCTTTAGCTGAGGCTCCGGTTTACTAAATTGATCATAATATATACATTGTCATAACTATGTACATGGCAGAGCCTAGGGCTCAGGTATAGTAAGGCCGTAGATGAGCGATATTCCACGGCCGGTGGGTCTCCTCCTCCGATTTACGTGAGTCTTTGTGCTCTCGAACATCGATTAGGTAGTATGACCCGTTGTGCAGGTTCTTGCTGACCACAAAGGGTCCTTCCCAAGGCAGGGATAACTTGTGCATATCTGTCTGATCCTGGATGAGTTGGAGCACCAGATCACCTTCTTGAAAAGTTCTGGTTCTAACCCGGCGGCTGTGATAACGACGCAGATCTTGCTGATAAATCGCCGATCGAGCTGCTGCAATGTCACGCTCCTCATCTAACAGGTCAAGTGCTTCCTGCCGTGCCTTCTCATTATCCGCTTCAACATAAGCCGCCACACAAGGCGAGTCATGACGGATGTCACTCGGGAGAACCGCCTCTGCTTCGTAGACCATGAAGAAAGGTGTGTAACTCGTAGACCTGTTGGGCGTGGTATTGATACTCCATAACACAGAAGGTAACTCCTCCACCCAACAACCTGGCGTCCGTTGCAAAGGAACCATAAGCCGGGGCTTGATGCCTCTCAAGATCTCCTGATTGGCTCTCTCCGCTTGAACATTAGATTGGGGGTGAGCCACTGAAGATACGTCAAGCCGGATGTGCTCACGCTGACAGAACTCTTTCATAGCCCCTTTGGACAGATTAGTACCATTATCAGTTATAATGCTGTGTGGAAAGCCAAACCGGAAAATCACCTTCTTGATGAATTGAACCGCCGTAGCTGCATCACACTTACTGACTGGCTCTGCCTCCACCCACTTAGTGAACTTATCAACCGCCACCAAAAGGTGGGTCTTCTTGTCCTTGGACCTCTTAAAGGGCCCAACCATATCCAGCCCCCAAGTTGCAAACGGCCAAGTAATTGGAATCATCCTCAATTCCTGGGCCGGAACATGAGCTCGGCGTGAAAACTTCTGACAACCATCGCACTTTTTCACCAAGTCCTCCGCATCAGCATGAGCCGTCAGCCAATAAAAACCGTGACGAAAAGCTTTAGCTACCAGGGACTTTGAACCGGCATGGTGACCACAATCCCCTTCGTGGATCTCACACAGGATCTCATGGCCCTCTTCAGGAGATACACAACGTTGAAACGCCCCTGTTACACTGCAGCGATGTAATTCGCCATTGATAATAGTCATTGACTTGGATCGCCGGATTATCTGTCTGGCCAAAGTCTCATCCTCTGGTAACTCGCCCCGGTTCATGTATGCCAGATATGGGACGGTCCAGTCTGGAATAGCATGAAGTGCTGCCGCCAATTGAGCCTCCGGATCAGGAACAGCCAGATCCTCCTCTGTGGGAAGTTTAACTGACGGATTATGCAGCACATCCAAAAAGACGTTGGGTGGAACCGGCTTACGCTGGGAACCCAAACGGCTTAAAGTGTCCGCCGCTTCATTCTTCCGCCGGTCCACATGATCAACTTGATAGCCTTTGAAGTGACCTGCAACAATATCCACCTCTCGACGATATGCAGCCATGAGCGGATCCTTAGAATCCCAAGTACCAGACACTTGTTGAGCCACCAGGTCCGAGTCACCGAAGCACTTAACCCGGCTCAAATTCATCTCCTTAGCCATCCGAAGACCGTGGAGTAAGGCCTCATATTCAGCTGCATTGTTAGTGCAAGGGAACATTAAACGGAGAACATAACAAAACTTATCACCTCGTGGGGAAGTTAATACAACTCCAGCCCCCGAGCCCTCCAATTGCCTGGATCCATCAAAATGAATAGTCCAATAAGTATGATCCGGCTTCTCTTCTGGCGCCTATAACTCTGTCCAATCATTGATGAAATCCACCAGTGCTTGTGATTTGATTGCCGTCCGAGGCACATAATTTAACCCGTGCGGTCCAAGCTCAATGGCCCACTTAGCAATCCGGCCAGTTGCTTCCCTGTTCCGGATTATTTCCCCCAAAGGAGCAGAGCTGACTACAGTGATGGGATGACCCTGGAAATATTGCTTAAGCTTCCGGCTTGCCATAAAAACTCCATACACCAGCTTCTGCCAATGTGGGTACCTTTGCTTAGACTCAATGAGTACCTCACTGATGTAATAAACCGGCCGTTGAACCGGATACTCCTTTTCGGTCTCCTTGCGCTCCACCACAATAGCCATGCTAACTGCCCGGGCATTGGCAGCCACTATAACAGCAAAGGCTCTTTATCAACAGGAGCAGCAAGGACAGGCGGCTCGGCTAGCTGCCGCTTTAAATCCTCAAACGCTTCATTGGCGGTGTCGCTCCAGACGAAATTGTATGTCTTCTTCAGCATCTGATATAAAGGGATAGCCTTCTCCCCAAGGCGACTGATAAACCGGCTCAAGGCTGCAATCCGGCCTGCCAAGCGTTGAACATCATTGATGCACTTCGGTTTAGCCAAAGAAGTTATGGCCTTGATTTTCTCCGGATTAGCTTCAATGCCCCTGTTAGACACCAAAAAGCCCAAAAGCTTGCCTGCTGGTACACCAAAGACACATTTGGCCAGATTAAGCATCATCTTATAAACCCGGAGGTTATCAAAGGTCTCCTTCAAGTCATCTATCAATGTCTTCTTCTCTCTGGACTTCACCACAATATCATGCATATAAGCGTGAACATTGCGGCCGATCTGATCATGAAGACAGTTCTGCACGCAGCGCTGATAAGTCGCCTGGGCACTCTTTAGCCCAAAGGGCATAGACACATAGCAGAAGGCTCCAAAGGGAGTTATGAAAACTGTCTTCTCCTGGTCCTTAACTGCCATTTTGATCTGATGGTAGCCAAAATACGCATCCAGAAAACTCAAACGCTCGCAACCCGCCGTAGCATCAATGATTTGATCAATACGAGGGAGGGCAAAAGGATCCGCTGGACAAGCCTTGTTCAAATCTGTGTAGTCCACACACATACGCCAAGTGCCGTTTTTCTTAAGTACTAGCACCGGATTAGCCAACCACTCAGGATGAAATACCTCCACAATAAAGCCAGCTGCCAAGAGCCTGGCCACTTCCTCACCAATAGCCTTGCGTCTTTCTTCATTGAACCGGCAGAGAAACTGCTTGACCGGTTTAAACTTGGGATCAACATTACGAGTGTGCTCAGCGAGTTCCCTCGGTACACCTGGCATGTCAGAAGGCTTCCACGCAAAGATGTCCCAGTTCTCACGGATGAACTCGATGAGCGCGCTTTCCTATTTCGGATCCAAGGTAGCGCTGATGCTGAACTGCTGGGATGAATCGCCAGGAACGAAATCAACCAGCTTAGTCTCATCAGCCGACTTAAACTTCAAGGCCGGATCATGCTCTGTAGTTGGCTTCTTCAAGGAAGTCATATCTGCCGGATCAACATTGTGTTTGTAAAACTTCAACTCCTCTGTTGCACAAACCGACTCCGCATAAGCCGCATCACCTTCTTCACATTCCAAAGCGATCTTATGACTCCCATGTATCGTGATGGTCCCCTTATGACCCGGCATCTTGAGCTGCAGATAAACATAACAGGGCCTCGCCATGAATTTAGCATAAGCCGGCCGCCCAAACAGGGCATGATACGGGCTCTTAATTTTCACCACTTCAAAGGTCAATGTTTCTGATCTTGAATCATGCTCATCACCAAAAGCAACCTCCAGAGCTATCTTACCGACCGGATACGCCGATTTACCAGGCACCACACCATGGAAGACCGTGCTGGACGGTTTAAGATTTTTATCTGTTAACCCCATGCGACGGAAGGTTTCATAATAAAGGATATTAATACTACTCCCCCCATCCATGAGTACTTTAGTGAACTTGTAACCTCCCACCTGAGGTGCCACCACCAATGCCAGATGACCCGGATTATCAACCCGAGGTGGATGATCCTCTCGACTCCACACAATGGGCTGTTCAGACTAGCGTAAGTAACGGGGCACCGCCGGTTCAACGGAGTTCACTGCCCTTTTATGAAGCTTCTGATCACGCTTGCACAGGCTGGTGGTGAAGACATGGTACTGCCCACTGTTTAACTGCTTCGGGTTGCTCTGGTAACCCGACTGCTGCTGCTGCTGTTGGTTCCCCTGATGATTATAACCACCTTGATTGCCTTGATTGCCATGTCCGCTTTGATTACCATGGAATCCTGAACCAGAACTGCCTCCACCATAACCCGACCCATGAGACCCGGGGCCTGAACCGCCAGCCGGTCCATTATCATTCCGAAAAAAATCTGAATCTTTGAATTCTCGCATAATGTAACAATCCTTCCAGAGGTGCGTGGCCGGCTTGTCCCGCGATCCGTGCTTTGGGCAGGGCTGGTTCAACAGGTAATTCAGGCGCTCCGGATTGGGACTTGGTTCTCTTCCACGCGGGGCGGTTTACTCTTCCGACGCTGGCCATTACCCTGCGCGTTGGTATTAGCTACAAAATCTGAACTGTTATCCGCTTTACGCTTACCGCTGTTTCCATGCCCCGCCGAGTTATGCTGCTGTCCTTTGGCGCTGCCCCCCTTCTTTCCCTTTCATGTCTTGTCATCATCAGATTCAGGGTCCTTGGTACTATCAGAGTCGGCGTATTTCACCAGAGCTGCGATAAGCGTCCCCATGTCATTGCAATGGCGTTTGAGCCGTCCCAGCTTCAATTTAAGAGGCATAAACCGGCAATTGCCTTCCAGCGTCAAAACGGCCGTATCAGCGTTGATGCGGTCCGATGAATGCAAAATCTCTGAAACCCGGCGCACCCAATGGGTTGTTGATTCTCCTTCCTCCTGGACACAGGCAGCTAAATCCACAATTGACATGGGCTGCTTGCACGTGTCTTTGAAATTCTGAATAAACCGGGCTCTTAGCTCGGCCCATGACCCAATGGAGTTAGCTGGTAGGTTTTTCAACCAAGTGCGAGCTGTCCCTTCCAACATCATGGTGAAGTATTTAGCACATGCCGCATCATCTACGTCCAGCATCTCCATCGCCATCTCATAACTCTCCACCCACGACTCGGGGGATAAATCGACAGTGTAATTTGGCACTTTACGTGGGCCCTTGAAGTCCTTGGGCAGCCGTACATTGCGTAATGCTGGGACGAGACACGGCACCCCCAAAGAGCTGGAGGTAACCCCTGGTTCCACCGGAGTTGTTGGACGAACCGGAGTAAGCTGACGGGCCGCGTTCTGTGCTGCTAACTCAGCCTCTCGACATGCCCTAGCATGGTCCACCACATCCTGAGCATCAACACCGCCACCCGCCGGGTTATGGCCTCGTAGCAGATTACGATTGCGGGCGCTGCTAGACACAATCGGTTCATCAACGTGCCTGCTGTAACTCCGGCTTGGGCGGGGGGTGGAATGAATCCTCTCGCGACTGTACGAAAAAGCCTGTTGCTGAGTTAAAGCTGTCTGAAGGAGCTCCCTAGCCCGTCGTGTCTCCACCGCTACAGGGGACTCTCCATCGACTGGAAGGGCCGCCAATCATGAAGCGGCCGCGACTATGTTATCCAAGGGGTTGGAGTAATGACCCGGAGGCGTGGGCACGTGCTGGGATGGCATATTCTGAAGAGGCGGGTCCATTGCGCGTGGCTGAATCGTCGTCCCCGTTCCAGGCGCTTCTACCCGGTTTACCACTGGCTGGTTGCTGGTTCCGGCCCCTGGCGTGTTGAAGAGATTCCTGGCTTCGTAAACCGGGGGCAGGTGAGACCGGTACCGTCTCCTCATTACATCATTTGACGCGTTCTGATCCAACGTAAGCTGATAGGCCTGTGCATCTAACTCAGCCCGCTCTGCAGCCATCCTGGTGTTTTCAGCTGCCAGATCCATCTTGGCTTGGGCTATCTGATCCTTCACCTTCGCCACTTCTGTGTTGTGTCGCTCCTGATCCGCCGGGTGGACTTCGGTCGCTAACAGTGCTGACAAGGCGTCGAATAAATCGGACAGAGCCTGAGCCGGTGATAGCGCAGGGCCTCCTGCCCCAGCGGTCGTCGCCGCTGCTGAACCGGAGATCATCGCCGCAGCGGTCGAAGATTGTGGCGCTGACTGCGTACCGGCCATGAAGATCGCAACCCGGCTTGGCGGGTCGAGAGAGTCCGGAATACTGTCGCCATCGGAACAACCACCAAACCGGCCATCTTACAGCTGGTACAATGACTCGGTCTCTCCAGTAGATGACTCGTCACCGGAATAAACAATGGTTTCGCCATCATACTCCGATCCATCTTCAGATTCCACTCCGTGGATGACTCCCACGAAGGCATGCTTCATGACAGGCTTAACCCGGGCAGACCTCGCACGCTGAGCCGTTTCGATGATGTCGGTGCAGATGTTCGGCTCAGGGCCCGGTTCGCCAATCTTGCCAATGAACACGTGAATGCCGTCGAAGGGGACCCGGTACCCGTACTCAATTGAGCCGGCCTCGGGGCCCCAGCCTACGTCGTCGATGTAGAGCTTGCCGCGACGACTTTTGGTCAACCGGCCCACAGCGTATCCCTTGAGTCCTTCGAAGCTGCCCTCTAAGAACTCGAAACCATCGTGCGATAGCCCCACGGTGGGCGCCAACTGTCGTGGTTTTGTCACGGCAGATGTCCTAGAGAAAGGACTTAGTCGTGGAGCCATCGCGACGGGTTAGCTTAAAGGGGTTAAAGCGAACAAGGGACGCAGAGAGTTATACTGGTTCGGCCCCTTGCGATGAAGGTAAAGGCCTAATCCAGTTGTTGTGGAATTGCTAGGGTTTCGATGACCAGGGAGCGAATCCGCTATGCCTGGCTCTCGAGTTGTTGTCTGTCCCTCCCAAACCGCCGCCGGGTCGTCCCCTTATATACATGGGTTGACGCCCGTCGGTTTACAGGATCCCGAGTCCGGCTCATGAACCTCTCCGGCTCGGTCTCTACTCTTTCTATCTTATAACACAAGTTTACATATCAATGTCGGTTTATGTCTACAGGCCTTAATCCGCCGTTGGGCCCCGGGCCTTCATAAAGCGCCTCCATCTTTGTCCAAGTGGGCTTCAAGTATAATAACTCATTATGGGGATAATCCGGCCTCTCCTGGCCGGTTTATACCCAGTAGTAATATCCCCAACAAAAATGGATCAGTCAAAGAAAGGGTTCTTGCCTGTGTTATAAGGTGTGAAATTGAGTCAGACTCAAAGCCCGACCACTGCAGAAGATAGAGAGAAAATGAAAGTCATTCCCTATGCCTCGGCCATAGGTTCTATCATGTATGCTATGTTGTGTACCAGACCTGATGTGTGCCTTGCCATAAGTTTGACAGGGAGGTACCAAAGTAATCCAGGAGTGGATCACTGGACAGCGGTCAAGAACATCCTGAAGTACCTGAAAAGGACCAAGGATATGTTTCTCGTTTATGGAGGTGACGAAGAGCTCGTCATAAATGGTTACGTCGACGCTAGCTTTGACACTGATCCGGATGACTCTAAGTCACACACCGGATACGTATTTATATTGAATGGTGGAGCTGTCAGTTGGTGCAGTTCCAAGCAAAGCCTCGTGGCGGGATCTACGTGTGAAGCGGAGTACATAGCTGCTTTGAAAGCAGTGCATGAAGGAGTTCATATCCGATCTGGGTGTAATACCCAGTGCATCGGGTCCAATGAAAATCTTTTGTGACAACACTGGAGCAATTGCCTTGGCGAAGGAATCCAAGTTTCACAAGAGAACCAAGCACATCAAGAGACGCTTCAACTCCATTCGTGAAAAGGTTAAGGATGGAGACATAGAGATTTGCAAAATACATACGGATCTGAATGTAGCAGACCCGTTGACTAAGCCTCTGCCGCGAGCAAAACATGATCAGCACCAAGACTCCATGGGTGTTAGATTCATTACAATGTAATCTAGATTATTGACTCTAGTGCAAGTGGGAGACTGAAGGAAATATTCCCTAGAGGCAATAATAAAGTTGTTATTTTATATTTCCTTAGTCATGATAAAGGTTTATTATTCATGCTAGAATTGTATTGATCGGAAACTTAAATACATGTGTGAATACATAAACAAATACCGTGTCCCTAGTAAGCCTCCACTAGACTAGCTCGTTGATCAAAGATGGTTAAGGTTTCCTAACAATAGACATGTGTTGTCATTTGATAACGGGATCACATCATTAGGAGAATGATGTGATGGACAAGACCCATCCGTTAGCTTAGCATATTGATCGTTCAGTTTATTGCTATTGTTTTCTTAATGTCAAATACATATTCCTTTAACTATGAGATTATGCAACGCCCGGATACTGGAGGAATACCTTGTGTGCTATCAAACATCACAACGTAACTGGGTGATCATAAAGATGCTCTACAGGTATCTCCGAAGGTGTTTGTTGAGTTGGCATAGATCGAGATTAGGATTTGTCACTCCGAGTATCGGAGAGGTATCTCTGGGCCCTCTCGATAATACACATCATAAGAAGCCTTGCAGGCAAAGTGACTAAGGAGTTAGTTGCAAGATGATGTATTACGGAACGAGTAAAGAGACTTGCCGGTAACAAGATTGAACTAGGTATGAAGATACCGACGATCGAATCTCGGGCAAGTAACATACCGATGGACAAAGGGAATTACGTATGTTGTCATAAGGTGCGACCGATAAAGATCTTCGTAGAGTATGTAGGAGCCAATATGGGCATCCAGGTTCCGCTATTGGTTATTGACCAGAGAGGTGTCTCGGTCATGTCTACATAGTTCTCGAACCCATAGGGTCCGCACGCTTAACATTCGTTGACGATATAGTGTTATATGAGTTATATGATTTGGTGCCAAATGTTGTTCGGGGTCCCAGATGAGATCACGGACATGACGAGGAGCTCCGGAATGGTCCAGAGGTAAAGATTTATATATAGGACGATGATATTCGGACACCGAAAGAGTTTTGGAGTGCACCGGGTAGTCATCGGGTCGCCGGAAAGGGTTCCGGACACCCCGGTAGGTGTATGGGCCTAATGGGCCAAGGGGGGATAGACCAGCCCACAAGGGGGCTGGCGCGCCCCTCTCCCTGGCCGCCGGCCCTAGGGAAGGAAAAGGGGGAGGGCTAGCCCCTCCTGCCTTCCCCTCCACATGGGAGAAAGGAAAGGAGGGGGGGTGGCGCCACCCTCCCTTGCCTTTCCCGCTCACCTAAAAAGGAAAGGGGGGGGGGGGGCGCGGCTTGGGGAGGACCCCAAGTAGGATTCGGCCTACTTGGGGCGCCTCCTTGGCTGCTCCTCCCTCCCCCCCACCTATATATATGTGGGAGAGGGGGCGCACACATAACCACGACAATCTCTTAGCCGTGTGCGGCGCCCCCCTCCACAGTTTTATCCCTCGGTCATATTTTCGTAGTGCTTGGGCGAAGCCCTGCGGAGATAGCATCACCACCACCGTCACCACACCGTCGTGCTGCCGGAACTCATCCACTACTTCGCCGTCTTGCTGGATCAAGAAGGCGAGGACGTCACCGAGCTGAACGTGTGCTGAACGCGGAGGTGTCGTACGTTCGGTACTCGATCGGTTGGATCGCGAAGAAGTTCGACTATATCAACCGCGTTAACAAACGCTTCTGCTTACGGTCTACGAGGGTACGTAGACACACTCTTCCCTCTCGTTGCTATGCATCTCCATGGATAGATCTTGCGTGTGTGTAGAATTTTTTTTGTTTTCCATGCAACGTTTCCCAACAAAAATTGGTTAAAGATATGTCTGACCATAGTCTCCTATTATTTGATTGTGGTTTACCTCCGTCTAGAACTCCTGGCAGCAATTGTTTCAAGTTTGATGTTGCTTGGTTAAGTAATGCTGATTTTCTCCCCCTTGTGGCTAGTATTTGGTCCAAGCCAGTTTAGACTTCTGATCTTTGGACATTTTAAATATCAAACTCAAAAGAATTGAGAACTATTTTAAAGGTTGGGGTTCTAATAGTTTTGGTAATGACAAAGTGAGGAAATTTTTGTTAAAACTTGAACACCAAGAATTGGAGCTGCTTGAAGAATCATGTGACTTGTGTGGTGATGCTTACAAGAGAAAACTTGATATTCTTGTGGAACTGAATGTATTATATGTTGAAGCGGAGCTCTTTGGGCACCAAAAATCTCACAAGCGTTGGTTGTTAAAAGAGGACAATAATAATGATTTTTTCACAAAGTGGCAAATGGCAGAAGGAGGAAACATACTATGCACTCTCTTGAGTGTGGTAACTTGTTTATTGAGGGGACTAAAAATTTGTTGGCACATGCTATTGATTTTTATAAAGGCGGTCTTGCACATGGTAACTTGTTTAGTGTTGATCCATCCCTGTGGTCTGCTAATGAAACCCTATCCTTTGATGATAATGCTGACCTGACTAGGCCTTTTTCTCTTGAGGAATTAAGTCTGCCTTATTTGTTATGGAGCCCAATAGGGCTCTAGGGCCTGACAGTATTCCGGCTGAATTCTATTAGCATTGTTGGGATGTTGTTTGCTATGACGATCTTTTCAAGCTTTTGAGTGATTTTATGAGGGTTCAATGTTTGAACTATGATATTATTACTTTGTTACCTAAAACCTCTTATGCTAAAAACATTCAACAATATAAGCCTATTTTTCTTTTGAGATGCCCTTGTAAATTGACTACCAAGATCATGGACATTAGACTTGAACCATATGCTTCCAAATTATTTAACATTCAACAAAGTGCTTTCATTAAAGATAGTAATATCATGGATGGTATCTTGTAATTGCATGAGATTATGCACTACATCCATATTAAGAAGCATACTAGCATGTTGCTTAAGCTAGATTTTGAAAAATCTTACGGCAAAGTGAATTAGTATTTTTTTTACTTGCTTCTCATAGAATTAGAGGCTTTAATGATAAGTGATGTGTTTGGGTTTCTCAAAACTTACATAATGGAACAATTTGTGTTAAAATTAAGGATGAACTGGATCCTTATATTTAGAGTGCTAAAGCGGTTCGTCTGGGTGACCCTCTTCTCCATTTATGTTTAATTTGGCACTTGTATGTCTCACCAAAATGGTGATTGCTACCCAAAAGAATAACTTGATTCAAGGTATGGCCCCTGATCTCATTGATGGGGGTGTGGCGATTTTGCAGTATTGGAGGACGTAGTGCTCCGTATTACCCGTGATCCATCCAAAGCTGTGAACCTCAAACTCCTTCTCTACTTGTTTGAATTGATGTCTGGTTTGGAAATTAATTATCTTAAGGGTGGGATTTTTACTATTGGCGGAGATAGTAAGGTTGCTGGGGTTTTTGACGATATGTTTGATTGCCAGGCTGGTACTCTTCCTATGAGGTACATGGGGGTCCCTGTAACATATTCCAGGCTTAAGAATATTGATTGGGATTTTCTTGATGCTTGGATTAGTTACTCTGCCTACTCAGCCTCCTCTGGGGCCATAACTATTTTGCTAAATTGGAGTTTAGATGGAATCCCAACTTATTTTATGTCTATGTTCTTTCTTAACAAAGTCTTTGTAGATGAGATGGATACACATTGTAGATGCTTCTTTTGGCGGAAAGGTAAAAAGAAAAGATATTATCATTTGGTAAAATGGTCGAGGGTTTGTTGCTCTAAAAAGATTGGAGGCCTTGGTATCAAGGATCTCCGTACGCAAAATAATCAGTATTTTATTTAAGTGGTGGTGGAAGTGAAACTAAACATGGGCCTTGGCAGCGGATTGTGCGTGCTAGATATTTCAAGCATAAAACTGTTGCTAATATCCAGCACCCCTTGAAACATAAATTTTCTTGTGCTCTTTGACATTTGCCAGAAATAAGAATGTACCTTTACTGATTTTGTTTCTGCTGGTTGTGAGTTCCTTTCCGTCGTAGGCTGTTTGGAGAATTAGTTGATCACGACATGAAATTGTTTCCAAAGCTAGAGACTTTTACTTGAATTCGTTTTCCAGCATTTCCTAGTCTTTTACTAGTAAAGGAACTTTGGCCACTAAGTATGTATATGAGTGGTTGGAGAAAGATCTCTCGGGATCAAGCTATCACAATGGGTGTGGAAAGCTTGTATGCCTTTAAAAGTCAAGATTTTTATTTGGCAATTGTTTCAAAATGGCGTGCTTACTCGGGACAATATGCACAAGTGCAATTGGCCCGGGAACCCTTCTTGTTCCTTCGGTAATAATATGATAGTTGTTGACCACCTGTTCTTTACTTGTCCATTTGTTGGATCGGTTGGGGGCGGTATTTGGTTTGGTACTTCTTGTTGTCTGAGTTTTTTTTGGCAGAGCTTCTCGTGGTTCTACTGTTTCCTTCTTGGGGGCAAGAAATTTTACATGATGACTATAACTGCCATTTGTTGGGTATTTAGTGTACCTGTATCAAAGTAACTTTCACAGGGCATATTGTTTGTTCTCTCCTTGAAGTTGTCTTCACTGCTTGTTCATTCTCCGATGTACTGGACATGGTTGCTAAAGATGGAGGACGGAGTTCCAGGCTAGAGTCAAGAGGGTGATCCAAGTGACTTTGTTTTTGGTTGCCCGCTATGTTTCTGTGAGAGGCTTATGATTCAGGATGCTGCTGATGTTCAACATGGATGAAGCCTGTGATTGTGTGTTTTGCTCCGTGGTCTTTTTATCTTGCTAAAGTTCCCGCTGAGTTGGTCGTTATAGTTCTTTTGCTCACTCTATCTTATCGAAGAAGGCTTTCGCCCCGTGTTATATATAAAACAAACCGCCGCAAGCATAACAAAGTTCACACAAGATACAAACGCACGCATACAAAGTCCCACATTACGCACACATAGAGTACCGCAAATAATATTCTTCTGAAAAGCTGAGGGCACCAACTCACTCTATCTTAAAACTTGCTACTCTCTTGGGTGCTGGTGTTAACAGTTTTTTTTTCTCTCCATGGTAGGTGTTTCTTGTTAATGCCCCCAGCTCGCTTCTCTTCTTTCCCGCCCCTTTGTCTTTCGCTCTAGTTGTTACTGGAATCGTATACCGGATATTTTCGCTAAGCAATTAATAGAAAGGGGTGTAAGCCCGGTTGCAAGAAAATATGCCAAAAAAAACTCCAACTATTCAAAGTATTTTTCGGTGAACTATTCAAAGTTGCAACAACAACAGTCTCCCTCCGAATCAAACGTCCCCGGATTCTCCTGTTTAACCCACACGGCGACCGTCGACGGTCGCCAGGCGCGGCCGCCGGGTGCTCCCTCCAGTCCACTTCATTTTTACCCATTTGGAAGCATCTGAGATTCCGGGACCGAAGTGGCCCGGTCCACGTTCCACAGTCTACACTCTACTCCACCCCACACCGACCGCCCGCCCGCGCGTAGGCAGGTTGCCGCCGCACCGCGCACAGCAGCGCTCGCCCCAGGCCAAACCCGTGGCACCCGCAGCTCGTTTCTGGGCCTCGGAGACGAGCGGCGCAACAACGGGCAGAAGAAAAGATATCGACTTGGTATAAAGATAAAGCGTTGGCCCGAGGCAGCAGCAAAGCCGAGCACCGCACCGCGAAGCCGAGCAAAACCGCGAGCGCGCGCCCGCGTGCATGCGTGCTGCAGAGGAATAGAAGGAGAAAGAGGTGGTCACCGCGCCAGGTGATCACCGGCCCGCGGCGGGCGCGCGAGCGTACGACAAGCCGAACCAGCCCACGGGGCGCGACGGGGAGGGAGAGATATCAAGCGAGCGAGCTGAGCTTGCGTATCATAATACAAGCGGCCGCACCGCAACTACCATTGCAGCCCCCACCGAGTGCCCCGGGTTATTTTTATTCTTCTTCTTCGTCCTCCTCCCGCTCCTCTCGCGGGCGCGGGGCGCGGGGAGCGGCCATGTGGACGCCGTCGCGGGGGAGCAACGCGCGGCGGTCCGGTCACCGCCGCATCGCGGAGGGCCTCCCGGACGACCAGACCACCAACACCGACACCTCCGACAACGAGTCCTTCACCACCGCCTATGGGGACGAGTTCTTCGCCGGGGGGAGCGGGGGCGGGGGCATGCTCCCGGCATTCCTCGCCGACCAGGAGGACCTGGTGGAGGTCATGCTGGAGCTCGACGAGGAGTCCATGGTGGTGCGCAGCGTCACGCCCACCAGGGCCGCGCTCTACAGCGCCGCCGCGATGCCTCACACGCCGGAGGCGCCGAGCGGCGGAGCCCTCAGCCGGTGCTCCTCGACGTCCTCGCGGATACGAAAGAAGTTCGCGTGGCTGCGGTCGCCGTCGCCCGCGCCCTCGCCCTCGCCGCGCGTGCCCACGCCCGCCGAGCTGCAGCGGGAGGCGGCCATGGCGGCCCGCGAGCGGCGGCGCATCCAGGCGCGGGTCAACCGGTCGCGCGCCGGCGCCAAGCGCGCCCTCAAGGGCCTCCGCTTCATCAGCCGCACCACCGGCTCCCTGGAGGCCGCCGAGCTGTGGCGCCGCGTCGAGGAGCGCTTCAACGCCCTCGCCCACGACGGCCTCCTCTCCCGCGACAACTTCGGCGAATGCATCGGTACACCATCCCACACTGTACTCTGTTTCTTTCTTGGCAACAACTGCACTCTGTACCCCCCATCCCATCGTGTAATTATTAATGGCGATGTTCTTGGCCGTGCCATGGATCGATCATCAGGAATGGTGGACTCGAAGGAGTTCGCGGAGGGCATCTTCGACGCGCTGGCGAGGCGGCGGCGGCAGAACCTGGAGCGGATCACCAAGGAGGAGCTCTACGACTTCTGGCTCCAGATCTCAGATCAGAGCTTCGACGCGCGGCTCCAGATCTTCTTCGACATGTAAGCACCACCGGAGCCGAATTCCCCACCCATACATTCTATTTCACCGGATCCCAAGCAACCGCTTTTAATCGCCCATTCCCGGCTTCCGATGCAAGCTCCCGCGTCCCAGCAGATTCTTGACATGCTTCACTCTTCTTCTTTGCCCCAAATTCAATTCAGGGTGGACACCAACGTGGACGGGAGGATCACGAGGGAGGAAGTACAGGAGGTGATGACTTGTTTGAACGCTTTCCTCTCAAATCCTTTCGCTCTTTTCGTTTCTCCATTACCAGCGTTTAAGAAGCTTCTTCTGTGCGCCCAGCTCCAATTACAGTCACGCTTGCTGTTACGGTAGTTAGTTAATTACTGCTGCAGTAACTATCACGGCTTTGCTGTTACTTTCACGTGCTCTGCTGCTGCTTCTGCTTCACTCATCAAGTCCAAAGTGTAGTAAAAAATTCTCATCGAATAAACTTTGGTCTTCTTCTTCTCCGAGCAGCTGATCGTTCTGAGCGCGTCGGCGAACAAGCTCGCGAAGCTCAAGGAGCAGGCGGAGGAGTACGCGTCGCTCATCATGGAGGAGCTCGACCCGGAGAACCTCGGCTACATTGAGGTGCGTACCATACGTGTACCTGGACTTTAATTGTACATGACGTACGCGGCTACGTGGACGCTGACACGTGTGATGACTTTTGTCTCGGCCGCTCGCCAGCTGTGGCAGCTGGAGACGCTGCTGCTCCAGCGCGACACGTACATGAACTACAGCCGGCCGCTGAGCACGGCGAGCGGCGCGCAGTGGAGCCAGAACCTCGGCGTCGGCGCCAGCGGGGCTGCGGCGGCGGCGGGCGGCGCCGCCAACAAGGGAGAGGGCGACGGCAGCGGCCCGCAGACGTGGGGGGAAGGGATGAGGGAGCGGCGGCGCGGGTGGGGCCGCGGCGTGGCCAAGGCGGCGTCCCACGTGCGGGTGGCGGCGGAGGAGAACTGGCGGCGCGCGTGGGTGCTGGCGCTGTGGTTCGCGGCCATGGCGGCGCTGTTCGTGTGGAAGTTCGTGCAGTACCGGCGGACGGCGGCGTTCCAGGTGATGGGGTACTGCCTGCCGACGGCCAAGGGCGCCGCCGAGACGCTCAAGCTCAACATGGCGCTCGTCCTCCTCCCGGTCTGCCGCAACACGCTCACGTGGCTCCGCTCCTCCTGGGCGCGCTTCTTCGTCCCCTTCGACGACAACATCACCTTCCACAAGGTACGTACGTACGTACGCTTGTAACGTTTCTCCCTGCAAGCATCCTCGCCGTCCGATCACTTCTTTCGAGTCGTTATTAGTAACTGAGGTAGACTGGTGGTGGCGATCGTCACCGCGACTCTGACGAGCCGGGTGGTTTGGCCGTCGCCGTCGGCGACGCGGCGCGGTGGTGCGTCGTTTAGCCGGGGGGAGCGTGGCGCGCAATGATTGGCGCGTAACGTGCACCAAACGCAGGTCGTAACGAAAGAAATCTTTGTCTGTTTACTCCGTTTCAGATGATCGCGACGGCGATCGTGGTGGGGATCACGCTGCACGCGGGGAACCATCTGGCGTGCGACTTCCCGCGGCTGATCGCGTCGGGGCCGGAGGAGTACCGGCTGGTGGCGGCCGCGTTCGGCGCGTCCAAGCCGACGTACGCGCGGCTCATCTCCGGTGTGGAGGGCGTGACGGGCATCGCCATGGTGGTGCTCATGACCGTCTCCTTCACCCTGGCCACCCACCCGTTCCGCAAGGGCGAGAAGGAGGCGTCCGCGTCCCGGCTGCCGGCGCCCCTCAACCGCCTCGCCGGCTTCAACGCCTTCTGGTACTCCCACCACCTCCTCGGCTTCGTCTACCTGCTCCTCCTCGCCCACGGCTACTTCCTCTTCCTCGTCCGCCGCTGGTACGAGAAAACGGTACGTACCCACCCATGTTTTTTTCATTCAAGTATACGTAGCTTTCGCGAGGCCGACGGTGCTCTGGTCCGCGCCGTCGCAAAGGCCTCTGCGCGCCCGTGCGCGCGCGCGCTCGGTCGCTTTATTCGCGAACGCCGTTGTCGACCGGTTTGGTTCTGTTCTCTTCGGCCTTGTAGTGCTTTACGTTGCCATCTTCGCTTTATATTTCTGATGATGAGGAAACGTGTTGCCATCATCTAGAAAACGGATCGATCGATCATGTCATGCTCTCTCCTCTCGCGGCCCGTCTCGCTCACGCGCTGCCCCGCGCGGCCTCACACGCGCCCATCAGTCATCAGAACGACCCTTGCCGACTTGCCGTTACTCGTGACAGGAACCGCGCGCCAAGAAAAGAAATAAGAATGTTGAGAGGATCGTGCCTCTTCCTCGAAAAAGTCCGTCCATGTGATGCGACTCCAACAGTAAATATACAAGGCGAAACCGAGATATTATTATATTTTCCATTCATCGGAAGGAGAATACTCTGCCTGCATGTGGCTAGACGATTTAAGTATTGATGTCGGTGGCCACCGGGGTCAAACCGGGGCCGAGCCGTGCATGACAGCCCAGCTATTCCGTGCTCCGCCCTGTACTCCGATCGGGTCGGCGTGGTGGTCAATCTGTCCGGTTGGGATCATAAATGTGGGCCGCGTTCGACGACTTGGTGCGAGGCAGGCAGAGGAAGATCGGGACGGTAGCTTTGTACCACTCGTACTAGGTGTGTGGTAGCACTAGCTGCCGTGCGATGCCACAGGCCCACTGATGTGTGTCGGTAGCAGTCTGAGGTTCTCGATCCATGACGGACGGGTCCAACTGTGCTGCTGACTGCCGAGCCATTCCGGTCTGCGCCCGTCTCCTTGTACCACTCACTACTAGGTCGTGTTGCCAGCTCCGCAATGTTGACGTCGCCGGAGAACCATCTGGCCTCTTGCCATCTCATCCTAGAAACTGAACCGAGACGAGCTGATGCCCTGCCAACGATTTTCGGGCTGGACAGCGAAAGCCACGGTTCATTCCATTTCGTGTCCTTACAAGATACTCCTATAATATGCTTTCACCTTGTGTGATATGGGGATGGTACTAGTACTAGTAGTACTGTTTGCACGCATGTGTTCCGCTATGATAAACATGGTTAGGAAACACAGATAAGATGAGAGGTTCGTTGATCATGGTCCTATGTTTGCTGGTGGATCTAGCCATGATCACTTTACAGCAGGCAGGCAGGGCGTTTCGTTTTGTATTGGGTGCTGAAATAGGTGACCATCGCTAAGACTAATCATCAAGATAGAGTAGGAGTATAGATTAGATCTATCTATTAATGCCATGAATAGCCGTAAGTTGCTTTACAGAAGGAAGCACTGTTGTCAGTACTGGAGAGGAGTGGCGTAGGACTGCACAAAATAAATCTCTCATCCAAAATCCATTCATTCATCACCGAATAACATGGGCGGATCCATCACCAATAAATATACAACTAGGCATCATCCTAAAGCCCAACGACTTTACTACCCCACCTTGCACGAGCGAGCGAGAGGCGGTCACAAACTCCTCACGAGCATCTTAATTACCACCGCCTCACATAATGATCCACCACCGCCAGGCAGGCCACGCAGCACCCCAAATCTGCAAGTGATGGATCGATGATGAACTCTGCCTTAGCCTTTAAGCTTACGATGATGAATTCCCCGGCCCAGGAAACCTGGCTCCAGGTACTGACAAGTAGTATGCCACTGTAGCTTTTCCTTATTTTCTTCCTTCATATCTGGAGCGCCACATTGTCAAAGGCGCCATCAGCTTTGACCCCAGGTCACATGGCGCTCAAAGATAGTATATTCCCGCCCACCTACTGCCCCCGGCCGCGACGACGACGAACGGCACCGACCGGCCGGCCGGTGCCGCTTTCCTCCCCCCACATTTGCCACGAACTCCTCACTTCCGTCCATGGACATGTGGAGGCCGCCTCGGACCTTTCTCCCATTACGCACGCCACTAATTTTGGCTTGCTCGGTGCCCATTACCATCTCACCCAACTCTGAATTATAGTAGCTAGGATAAGATTAAGTACTTTTTCCCCTGGTGGCCTTAGCTTTGTAGTACGTGACCAGTGACCCCCACTCGAGAGCAATGTGAATGAAGGCGAGGATGGCTCGTTGTACGTACTCACATGCTGTGCGGTTGCCGCAGCGTTTCAAAATTATTGCCGTGCCTCCGGGGCCAAGGGGGGCTGAGTTGTAAAGGCGGCAGACGGTCATGGTGTGGGGGTGGCATCTCTCTAGGGATCGGATCCGATTAAAGAGGCTGTCTAGCAGCTAGTGAAAGGCAAAAGAGGAAGACAGAGAGAGAGAGAGGCCTCGAATCGCGTGACGGTGAAACTTCCCGTGCAATCCATCCATGGGAAGGAGTGTGCGCGGCGGCAGCAGTCGGCACGGGGTCTCACGAACTGCTTTTCCTCTTCTTTTTTTCCCTTTCCGCTGGGCATTTTTGTAGTGGGAGCCATCCGCTGCTGCGTTCTCTGATGCACTTTGCGATCTCCAAATGCCTTTGCCGGTGTGCTTCTCTGAATTTTTCTCTCCTAGGTAGAGAGTCAGTGGCAAGTTTACCAGTTTGAGACGCATGGGGTGGGTAGGATTTTTACTGTGGGTACTACTACTAAGTGCCATCTGCACACTAATACTACTAAGAAGGTTCAGGTGTCAGAGGGGAATCCCATGTCCAGCACGTTCTTGGTGGTTGTGCTCGCAACAGTACAAGCCTACATGTTTGCTAAGCTGAATTCTAGTGATATTATATCCGTAGGTTTTTAAACTCACCCTGTCGCGCCATTCTAGAAGCACCAACGAATCTGACAGCTGCCAACTCGAGTGGCTTGATTTTTCTTCTAAATAATATCTTGGGGCACATATTGTCTACTACCCAGTCTCGTTTGGAGCATTACCATGTGCAAATTTCTACTCAAAAACAGTGTCATGTGGGAACAGCGGTGTTTGTAACCCGCCATGACTTCTGCACTACGCTCAATCATTGCAACGGCTGGCTCTTGTTTGGAGCATTCAGTGTCGCGTTGATGATCATCGTAGCAGCCCGCTGACATGGTGTGATTGATTGATCTCTTGGTGTTTTTCAGACATGGATGTACATTTCCGTCCCTCTGGTGCTTTATGTCGGCGAGAGGATGCTGCGAGCCTTGCGGTCGAATGCTCACCCTGTCAAAATCCTCAAGGTAAGTAGGTAGCAGAATTAAATTCCTGATGATTATAAGTGGGTGGATTTCTTAGATGCTGCAAGTATCCAGCGCTACCTTCCGTCGATAAAAAAAAAATCGATCAAAAGAAGATGCACCACTAATATGATAAGTGTGTGCTACTACTAAACTTTTGCACAAATGAACCTGGTCTTCAGGCACCGAGTGCCTTCACACACACAGCACTAGTATTAATGGATTGGTTGGTGTGTGATAAGGCTAAAACAGTTCCATCAACATCTGCAAACAATTTCTAAAAATGGTCAATGTTGTGTTGGTCTTGTGGGATACAAATGATATTGCCACTATAAAACATCTGCAGTGGAATATAGCCTCTACTCACGCATTTCTGTCCTTTTCAAATTGGCTGTCCCTTTCTATCAGCCACCTTACACAAAAGTTCCACGATTTCAGGTTGATTGTTCATTACTACCTCCGTCCTGGTTTATTGGTCCTTATTGTATTCTATGCCAAAATTTGACCATAAATTTAACTAACGAAATGTTCATGCACATCATAAAAAATTATATCATTGAAAACTATGTTTAAATACGAATCCAACGATATAATTTTTATTGACATGCATTAATATCTTGTTAATTAATTCTTTGGTCAAAATTTGACACAAATTACAAAGGGGACCAATAAACCAGGACGGAGGTAGTAGTTTATTCTTCACTGAGGGCTCCTCTGCCTGTTGTAGTATCAATTTTTTTTTTGTCTCTGAATCAACAGGTTTAATCATTAGGACTGGCATGAATAAGAACACAGTGGTTCTTTCTTATGTTACCCAACCTGTTTAATGAGTTTCAGATTTTTTTTACTATATCATTTTAGGGGTTTAAATGCTATTCTGAAATTTATATAGGAAATGATGTACACACAATATTCATCCATTTACCAGAATATGTTCACAGGCATGGAACTAGGTAACCAAGTGCATGTTCTTATAGAAACTTGATTCACTCAGGTGTTGCTTCTACCTGGAAGTGTACTGACAATACAAATGTCAAAGCCCTACGGATTTCGATATAGGAGTGGACAATATATCTTTCTTCAGTGTCCGATGATCTCTCCATTTGAATGGTGTGTATGACCTTCTTTTGCTTCTCTGCTTACCCTAGTTTTTAGCACAGCAATTCACCTTGCTTCTGCTCTGTTTTTCTTCTTCAGGCATCCTTTCTCCATCACCTCAGCACCTGGAGATGACTACCTCGCTGTTCACATTCGCACGAACGGAGACTGGACGCAAGAGCTCAAGCGCATATTCGTCGAGAACTACTTCTCGCCGCATATGAACAGAAGAACTTCATTCAGCGAGTTAGGTGCGGCAGAGCCTAGACCCACAGCCGCACCAAAATTGCTCGTAGATGGTCCATATGGCGCCCCTGCACAGGATTTCAGAAACTACGATGTTCTGCTTCTAGTTGGCCTTGGGATTGGAGCAACACCGTTCATAAGCATTCTGAAGGACCTACTTAACAATATTAAGCTTGCTGATGAGCTGATGGTATTTGCTTCAACCTATTTTGTTCGCATTTTGACAGTTTCCTGAGATAGCTTACATGATTTATTTTCTGTAACTATTAGGACTTGGCAATGGAGACTACTCAAACTAGTAGGTCCGAGGACAGTGCCAACAGCTTCAGTGTCTCAACAGCTAGCAGCAACAGGAAGAGATCATATAGAACAAGCCGCGCGCATTTTTACTGGGTTACTCGCGAGCCCATGTCATTTGAATGGTTCAAAGGAGTGATGAATGAGGTTGCCGAAATGGACAAGAAGGTAGGAGTGCATGCCTTCCTTTTACAGATCGCCCAGCAATGTTTTTTAACTTTACTGATGAACTACTCGTCATGCAATCTTAACCAGGGTGTCATAGAGTTGCACAATTATCTTACGAGCGTGTATGAGGAGCGTGATGCACGAACAACTCTGTTGTCCATGGTCCAAGCTCTAAACCATGCCAAACATGGCGTCGACATCGTCTCGGGCACCAGGGTAAACTTGCTTTCTTTCAGTTAATCGATCACAATATTCACCATATAGGCACGAGTATATAAATAAATGGAAAGCTTCCTTTTTTTTTCTCTAAGGAAGAACCGACACACAAACTATCCGATGATTAACTTGTGTTTTCATGTCTGCCTGCCTGCAAACTGAAACATCTGCTGTGCACTTGACAGGTGAGGACACACTTTGCCAGGCCAAACTGGAGGGAAGTCTTCACCAAAATCGCCGCCAAGCAGCCGAATTCAACAGTTGGTATGATCTCTCGCTCACACAGGCTATATCCATTAGCATCAGTTGATATCAGCAACAACATTACATTCCTAAAATCAAGTGACGTCCATGGATCCACTCCACACATTCACTTGCTCACCAAGGATCATTCTGGTTCGTGCAGGAGTGTTCTACTGTGGCGCACCGACGCTGGCCAAAGAACTGAAGAACCTGTCGCACGAGATGAGCCACAAGACGTCGACGCGCTTCCATTTCCACAAGGAGTACTTCTGATGGGAAGAAGCATGGATTCTTCTGATCTGCATAGCGTTAGGCACTGGTAAAGAAGGAGGAATTTTTTTTGCACAGAAGCAAAGCAAACTGACCTCTCTCTCTCTTCCTGATCTGGAACTGTACATAGTATAAAGAAGAACAGTCTGTTAGGGGAGGGTAGTTAGTGCCATTTATATATTATTAACAAAAAAGAAAGTAAAGCAAGGCTGCTGTATCCAAAAGGAGAAGGAAAAGAGGCAGGGTAAAGGGTTGGGTTAAATTTCAGATATACTAATATACATGTACACAGTATAGTTTTAGGTAGTTACGTATCAAATGCTGGCTAAAGCATATGTACAAGGGCCGGAGGCTGCCGTTGTGAATGTAAATCTTCCGGGCATTCATTCATGTGTGCATCTGTGCCTATCGGCTGCTGATAATAAACTCCGGTATATTGACACTTTCTTCTTTGGGAACGCGATCTACTATGATGGAGTACGGGAAATGAGAAGAAAGATGGGAAATGTTAACCGGGGGAGGTCTCAGGGAACACCTCCACAACTATTGGATTCAGATCACGCGGCTGGCAAAAGGATTAAAAATCATTGGCATTTTGTTATGTTACATGGCAATTATCTCTTTCGATCGTGACAAGTCCTGTAAAGTTGCCATGACAACTTTAGTTAAAACTGCATGACAATTCGAGCGTTCGCTCGGAAAACGCTCCCAGGAAGCGTCCGCCAGCAATTGGTGTCTAGAAAGACATACTCAGTCAGTGGTCTTCTTTACGCCATGCAGCATGCGACCTGCAATGCATTGATGCGTGCCCCGTGCCTGACGGCCAACGATCTCGCGCTGGTGGCCTTGTCCGGCGCGGGGCAACGCAACGGTGACTCTCGCCCAATGTTATGTTGTACTTTCGCCGTAGGAAAATCTAAACCGGTCTGTTTTAGTTAGTAGCTGTTCTGCATTTGTCAGTGCGGGGTGTAACGTTCCTGTCTATTTATTTTTATTTTTTTGCGGGGTGTTCCTGTCTATATGGAGGCGACGGTTATTCTCAAAAAGAAAATGGAGGCGACGGTTGAAGGAAAAGGTTTATGGGCTAACATGTACTTATGTTTTATTTCTCTGTTTGCAAACATAATATAATTCGTCACGAAGGCTTTCCATTTAAATTACTTTTCTATACTCAAATTTCAAATAAATAATAATATACTTTGTAATAATTTTACAAATCAGTTTTAAAAATAGAGGGAAAATATGAGTTGTGAATGGGGAAATGCTGAAGCATAACAAAAAATGCTAAAAAAGAAATGTTCATGCACTAGGAAAAAGATGCTCCTATGTGTTAACAAATGTTAATATAAATAAAAAGAATATGTTCATGGTATGGGATTGTGACATAAAGTAAAGTTCATGTGTACAAAGAATAATATCTTCATGCGTATAAAAGATGTTCTTGTATTTCTTAAAAATTTAGGTGCATAAAAAGAAAAAGATTATTTTTATAATGAAACAGTGGGAAAATAAACGAAAAGGGATAAAAGTGAAAAAGCTAAAATAGAAAATGTAAAAACAACAAAAAAAATACAGTCGAGGCTACCACAATAAAATTGCTTTTTTTAAATGGCCGAACGTATGCGAAAACATGGCATGTAGCTTATTGAGAGCCCAATGAGGGCTGATAAGGGCATGTACAATGCATAGCCTCAGGGTGATGCCTCACATGCCATGTAGGATCGGATATCAGGTAAAGTAGGTTCGGATAGGGAAGCGGGATCCTCCGCAGGAGGCGGGTGCTTGGAGAGAAAAAGTGTGGTTCGGTGTCAAAAACTGAAAAAGTTGGAGTGAAAAGTAGAGATGCATGTGTACTAGAGTCTTTATTTTCTATTTCTTAATTAGACCCACTAGTGGCAGCTTGCATTGGGGAGAAAAATAAATGTAGGTGCCTCAAACTACTTTTTGTCACGGGGCATCTGTATCCATATGCCACCATTGTACATGCCCTAACGGGAGCGAGAGCTATTTCTTTCCTGTACCGAGGCCTAACTCGGTCTCGCCTCTGGTGCGGCACTACTAGGCCGGCCTAGTACTGTACCTTACGCACGAGTTTTTTCTCTGTGGTTTTCTTATCCGGTTTTCACTGTTAGCATCGGTGTTTTCTGGTTTTCTTCAGTTTTTTCCTTTTATTTTTTCTTTGGTTTTTTCATTTCCTTTTATTCTTTTCTCCTTTTTCGTCCTTTTTAACACATTTATACATTTTTTATATTTATCAGGAATATTATTTTTATACACATTTAAATGAAATTTAAATACGTGATTAACATTTAAAAAAAATATGTGTTGATGTATACATTTTTCATATACATCATTAACAATTTTTATACATTTTTATCATATTTTAAATACATGGTTAATATTTTTATGAATATATATTTTGATGTCTATATTTTTCATAGACATTGTAAATTTTTCGTATACATCAGAAATATTTTTGAAACACAATTAACATGTTTTAAAATACATGATTAATATTTTTTTCATATATATATATTTTTTTCACGTCTACTTTTGTCATACACGTTGTACATTTTTGACATACAGCACTAACATTGTTTCATACACGTTTAATAAACATTTTTTATAATGTCACATACATTTTTTCTAAATGCGTGAATCATTTTTAAATGTTACAACCATTTTTTAATGCTATCAACATTTTTTTATGTATTATGCTAATAATTTTTTAAACTGCGTTAAAATTTTCAAATTCAAAGTTCATTAACAATTTTAACAAATTAAGTTTTGGAATATATGTAATTGGAATTTTTTTTAAAATATAAACATTTGGGCGTGACAATGAACACATCTATTTTTAGCAATTTTTTTACATTTGCAAAAGACATTTTTAACGCGCAGGAGCATATGCTCCTTGGAACCAAATTGGATTTCCGCCGTGATATGTGCATGTGATCTTGCCTCATTTGGAGCCATTCCGGGGGATGGTTAGGTTCGCCTGACGTCCTAGTTTCCAACTACGCCAAATCGCAAAAGATGCATTATTCTTTTGTTCCTTATCGATGGAGGGTTATTGCGCTAACCTTCTCTATGCGACTTGGAAGTCAGTCTCAATAAATAATTGCGCTGAAAGTTTATTGGGTAATATTAACCATGGCAAATCGAACAAAAAAATACTAGTACAACAATGAATTGGAAAAAAACAAGGAGTACTGCTTGCCACTACATGATATTGAAAGGTGGTTCACCGAATTCAATTGGGAAAAGCAGTGAATCATTTAGCGGCAACTTTATCACTTGAGCAATTAATAAGACGGCTTTGTCTTCACATCACTATGATTACATAGCGTTATCTGCAACATCCTGTATGGAAAACAAAAGTCTTTGCCTAAGAAAATTGTTGTGTATTAGTAGTATAGTACTACTATTACAAATACCAGGCTCTAAGGGCAACTCCAGTGCAGGTCACCAAATCGTTCTTGAATGTCTGGACCAGATGGTTCATGCATTTTGACCATCCAACGGAAGTCATTAAATGTCCGCGGCTCAATCCAGACAACCAAAATCCCTCAAAATGGAACCAAATTTACGAAAGAGTTGGACAAGTCTAGACGATTCGTCTGGCCCACTTGTTACTTGGTCCACATCTCCCCACAACCAATGTGTTTTTTTCTCTTGGCCCGCCTCGCTGTCAGTCACTAGCGCACTGTCCAAATTTGATGACTACAGTTGGATGGCTGGTTTCCCTACCGCTGTCCGTGGACACATCCAGACGTTTCTCGGACATTTGTTGTTGTCCGTTTGGTGAACAACGTTGAAGTTACCTTAATGTGGGAACTGGAAACACAAAATTTAAACGTTCAGTTGTGCACGCATCTCATATTGAATGAAGGCATCTGGAAAATTTCAAGTCCTCCCCACCCTCCCCACGTGACTCTCCCAACCCCTAGCGCCGCCACAAGGCCTCTCCCGCCGCAGCCGCCGGCTTCGACTGCAGTGGCAGCACCTCCGGTCCCAAATGGCGCGGGGGACCTCTGGTCGTCCCTTGTGGCGGCGGAGATAGGGCTCCGGGGCGACGGCCCCTCTTCGAGGCAACGGCGGCCACAGCGGCCGCTTGGGCGGCGTCGTGGCTGGGCTTGCAGACTACACGTGGTGCCACCGTAGTGGTAGCGGTGGGGCTGGGAGTCATCGGATCCGGCTGGGAGTGTCTGGTCCCCGTCACCTGCCAGGTTGGCCCCTCGCCAAGTTTAGGCCTACGCTTGCGGGTGGCACGATGTGGCGTCGTTGACTTTTGTCTGCAGGTCTGGATCGAGAGGAGGGCGGCATGGGGTTGCTGGCTTCGTCCTAATAATGGTGGTTTGGCCATAGCGCTCTTCTTCCGCCAAGTCTTCTTTCTGTCGGACGTCGACCTCTTGGATCTGGACGCTGACGAGTTCCGGTCTTCCTAGTTGGAGATCTATGCGGATTGGGCGTATGTCTCCCCTGGATATCTAGATCGGAAAGGCTCCGGTCGCGCGGGCTCATATTATCAGCCAACACGACTTCAAGAGGACGCGGCGTGAAACTTCTCTTTCTTATCGGTGCCATGAGACATGTCTAAGTCAAGATTCCCAATGCATTGATAGAGATAGAGAAAGTCATGGCGGCTGCGATTGGAGGTCTTGAAGCTTTGGCGGAAGGGTGTATTGGATGCGATGAAGACTGTGTGACAGACGTTTGGTAACTTGCAACTGCGGCCTCGGCAAGCAGGGCGGCAGCACTGGAGGACTGGATTTTTTGGTGGTGCTCCTCGCGCATCGAGTCTTGATTCCCATGGTGAAAACTCAAGGTTTGGCTTTTATTGCTTGTACCTGGCAATGGCCTTTGTCGGAGGGATTGACCACGGGTAGCCTCACCAGCACCCCATAGCATTTCAAGACAACAGGGCAAGCCAAGCCCCTTGCGCCTCCCGGACGTATGGCCGGCTCCCTTGGGCCGGCTGGCCCAAGGGGCCGACTCCCAGATGGCGGCTTCGGGGGAGGCCGGGTCCTAGCAAACGGCCCCTCCTCCCCTCGGAGTCTGCGCCCATTCAATACGATAAGATGGCTACAGGGCCACCCATACCCCCAAATCCCGGCGGGGCGTGGCTACAGGGCGGGCTGACCAAGCGGACACCCCTCTGCCAGGCGCGGCACTGTAGCCACGCGGCCCGTGACGCAGCCCTCGACAGTGGGACCATGCTCCCACGACGGGCGGTCGGTACGGCCCGCAGGCGGCGGGCCCTACCCGCCCGTGAGCAACCGGAAGATGGCGAACCTCAAGAAGGCGGCCTCAGCGATAGACCGGCTTCCAGCAGCCGGCCTCTCCCCCCACTCGGAGTCAACGCGCCGTTACTCCGATGAGACGGGGTGTGGTTACAGTGAGCGTTCGCCAGGTGATGAACTGTAGCCATGCCTCCACTGACGAAGCCCTCGTCATCAAGGGCGAGGCTACAGCAAAAGGCAATCAGCGTGGCCCGCAGGCGGCAAGCCCCACCTGTCGGCCGAATCCTCGGTAACCGGCGGGACCCACCAAGCGGCGGGCCCCAGCAGCCTGCGGAGAACCCGTCGCCCATAGATGCTGACATCCGGGTCCTACACCCGGCCCAATTACCATTGTACCCCTGGGGGGTAGGCTTATATAAGCCCCTTAGGTTCGCCTATGCAAAGGGGGAACTCATCTTCCACTCCATAACACATACACATAGCTAGAGAAGCACCGGGGCTAGCCTTGCCCTTCTCCTCCCTCTGGCAAAAAGCTCAAGGAGCAAGCTTGTAGCTACGAGATTGATCATAGTCATCATGCGAAGACCCCGCAGAGCAGGACTAGGGGTGTTATCTCCTCGGAGAGCCCCGAACCTGGGTAAGACTCGTGTTCGTTCGAGATCTCGCTCACTCCCACTTCCAGGGCCCGACGACGTACTCCTATCCCCATCCATGATAAGCCACCCCTTGGCATATGTCGCGAGATTACACCGACATTTGGCGCCCACCGTGGGGCTAAGCGCACCGTCGGCCGGAAACAAGTTCTGGACGGGAACCCTCTTCCGCTCCGCCGAGCACGTCGCGCCTGGCCTGATCAGCCAGCCCGGCGCGCCCGTTGGCGCATGCATCAGCGCGCCGCTTGGCGCGGGGGCGGCCTGCCCCACGAGCTGCCTTGCCGACCTCCTCGGCAAGGCCAGCCTCTCCGACGAGCCCGCTCCTGGCGCAGGAGCGACGTCCCCTGCGAGCTACCTCATCGACCTCTTCGGCAAGATCGGCATCACCAACGAGCCGGCCTCCGACGCGGAGTCCGTCGGCTCCACCGACCCCTCCATCGAGCCCGTCGCGATGCTCATCGACTCCGACGCTGCCTCCGCCAACGAGTTCCCCACCGATGTGGTGGTCATCAACGATCCGCTCCCCCTTGTCGCCAGCGTCACCGACGCCAGCACCATCGCAGAGGTGCTGGTCACTGGCCACGGCGATGATTCTGCAGGGGCGGCCGAGGACCCGCTGCAAGCGGCCATGCAGGGCTTGGCCACCCCGATGGCTGTTAATGCCGATGGGGCGACACTGGAAGCATTCCGTGTCTCGCTCCTTGAAAGTGCCAACAAGATGGCGGCCATGAGGCGCCGCGCTGAGGCCTGCCAGCGCGAGATCGACCGCATAGCAAGCGGCACGCCGGCTGCTGCCGCCGGCTGCTTCCAAACCCAGCCGAGCCGGCGCCGTTCGGCAACGCAACGCGGCCATAGCCAGCATGCTGGGAGTCGGACGCCCAATCTATGCCACTCCCATGGAGAACCTGCGCGCCGCCCAGGCGGCAGCAGACGAGCTGGATGACCTGGAGGGCGACGAGCGTCGCAGCCAGATGGCACGCCTCCAGGAGCTCCTTGACACTGCGACCACGCAGCAAGACGCGCGGCATCGCGTGATGACGGCCGGCAAGCAAGCCGAGGACCATCCCCCCCCCCCCCCCCCCCCCCCCGCCGTGAGCATGGAGCAACCTCCCGGTCCCCAGCAGGCGGGGACCGCGGTCAGCAAGACCCGAAGCCGGCTGCTAGCCGCAGCCGGCGCACTCGCCTTACGGTTGTGCGCAGCCATGACGGCCGCCCACGAGTGGAGCATCGGCGGGACGAGCGTCCGCCTCCTCCTCGCAGGGAGAGGCTGGCCTCTCCGCCGCCTATGGACCACCCGACTCTTGGAGACCGGCTTGGCCCCCGTGAAGGAGTCGGAGAGAATGACGCGCGCCGCCGGATCGAGCGGCTGGCTCGGTCCCTGGCCGTAGAAGAAGAAGACGCAATCGGCCCAGCCTGTTTCGGCCCCCGCATTCGCGACGAGCCCTTTCCCAAAGGGTTCTCGCTTCCCCGAGATACTCCCAAGTACAACGGCTCCGTGAAGCCGGAGGACTGGCTGGTCGACTACTCCACGGCCGTCAGCATAGCAAACGGCAACAAGCACGTTGCCGTGAAGTACGTTCCGCTCATGCTCCAGGGCACGGCCCGGACATGGCTGAACAGCCTCAAGCCGTACAGCGTCAACAGCTGGCTTGACTTCGCCGATGTCTTCATCTGCAACTTCACCAGCACCTACAAGGGACCCCCCAAGCCACGCCAACTCTCCATGTGCGTTCAGGGCCCGACCGAGTCCACCCGCGACTACCTGACGCGCTGGGCCGAGTTGCGCAACTCCTGCGAAGGGGTGCACGAGGTGCAGGCCATCGAGTACTTCACCACCGAGTGCAGAGAGGGCACCTTGCTCAAGCACAAGCTCTTGTGCGACGAGCCGGCTACACTGGACGAGCTCCTGGTCGTGGCCGACAAATACGCCACCGCCGACTCCTCCATGAAGTCGGAGATTCGAGTGGACGCGTCCGGGAAGATGCTCCCGCCGGCTCCTCACGCACCAGCTGGTGACACCAACCGGCGCCAACATCCAAATGACAACAAACGCAAGGACCAGCAGCTCCAATAGCCGGCAGGTGGCAACAGTCGAAGACCAGCAGCCGGAAGGGCAATCCGGCCCCAAGCGTCAGAAGGGCGGCAAGGCCGCTTGGTTGCCCGCCTTCCCCTTCGAGCAAGCACTCGACGCCCCATGCAAGTTCCACAGCGGTGCGAAGCCGTCCAACCACACCACTCAGAAATGCCACTGGCTCACCCGAATTGCCAAGGGCGAAGGCCTGCCGCCTCCACCTGCCGGCCCACCGGTTCCGCCTCCTTAGCAGCCGGCGGCCCGTCCAGTCGGCACGCTCCAAGATGAGTTCCCTGAGCCCAATGCCACATACGTCATCTTCACCAGCCAAGCCGACGACAAGCACAGTCGGCGGCAGCAGCACCGCGAGGTCAACGCTGTCGCTTCAGAGGTCCCCCCATTCATGCACTGGTCTGAGAAGCCCATCAGTTGGAGCCGTGAAGACCACCCGGCCGAGATGCCCTCGCCGGGTGCTTATGCGATGGTGCTGGACTCCACCTTCTCAACAGAGAGGCGAGCTTGCCGCTTCTCCCGGATCCTGATAGATGGCGGCAGCAGCATCAACATCCTGTACCACGACATCATGGAGAAGCTGGGCATCAAGGAAAAGCAACTCCTGCCCAGCCGAACCATGTTCCATGGCATAGTCCCTGGGCTTTCCTGCTCTCCAATCGGCAAGATCAAGATTGATGTCCTGTTCGGCGACAAGACCCACTTCCGCCGCGAGCCAATCTGGTTCGAGGTAGTCAACTTGGACAGCCCCTACCACGCGCTCTTGGGCCGGCCCGCCCTAGCCAAGTTCATGGCGGTGCCGCATTACGCCTACCTGAAGATGAAGATGCCGGGCCCCAAGGGCATCATCACCATTGCCGGCGACTACCAGAAGTCGCTCTCATGTGTCGCCGCTAGCAGCCAGCTGGCCGAGTCCCTCGTCATCGCTGAAGAGAAGCGCCTCCTTGACCGGGTGGTGGCCATGGCCAGCAAGCAGCTGGACATGCCATCCGACCCCAAGGACGCGGACACCCAGGGCTCCTTCCAGCCGGCCAAGGAAACCAAGAAGATTGCCTTGGATCCGGCGCACCCGGAGAGATTTGCTGTCATGGGGTCAAACCTCGACAGCAAATAGGAAAGCGAGCTCGTCGATTTCCTCCGTGAGAATCGGGACATCTTCGCATGGTCTCCCAAAGACATGCCGGGTGTTTTGACGGATTTCGCTGAGCACAAGCTACATGTGAGGCCGAATGCTAAACCGGTCAAGCAACCCCTCCGCCGCCTGTCAGAAGAGAAGAGAAGGATTGTTGGTGAAGAGATCGCCCGGCTTCTGGCAGCCGGCTTCATCATGGAAGTATTCTACCCGGACTGGCTTGCCAACCCAGTCCTCATTTTGAAAAAGAACAACAAGTGGCGCATGTGTATCGACTACACTAGCCTCAATAAAGCCTGTCCCAAGGACCCTTTTGCCTTGCCCCGGATAGATCAAGTGATCGACTCCACAGCCGGATGCGAGCTGATGTCTTTCCTGGACGCCTACTCCGGCTACCACCAGATCAAGCTGAACCCGGCCGATCGGCTGAAGACCGCCTTCATCACACCATTCGGAGCCTTGTGTTACCTGACCATGACGTTCGGCTTGAGAAATGTCGGCGCCACTTTTTAGTGTTGCATGCAGAAGTGCCTCCTTAAGCAACTCAGCAGAAATGCCCATGTCTATGTAGATGATATTGTGGTGAAGACGGAGAAACGCGGCACCCTTCTGGAAGACCTCCAGGAGACATTTGACAACCTGCACCGCTTTCAGATCAAGCTCAACCCAGAGAAATGCGTCTTCGGAGTACCAGCCGGCCAGCTCCTTGGCTTCCTTGTCTCTGAGCGCGGGATCGAGTGCAACCCCGTGAAGATCAAGGCCATCAAGCGGATGCAAAGGCCAACCCGGCTGCGGGACATCCAGAAGTTCACCGGGTGCTTGGCATCACTCAGCCGGTTCATCAGTCGGCTGGGCGAGAAGGCCCTCCCACTGTACCAGCTGATGAAGAAGACCACCTGCTTTGAATGGAATGACTAGGCGGATGAGGCTTTCCTCCAGCTCAAGTGGATGCTGTCCACGCCGCCTATTTTGGCCGCTCCGACTGCTAAAGAACCCATGTTCCTCTACATCGCCGCCACAAGCCGGGTGGTCAGCACCGTGATCGTGGTCGAGCGCCCAAAAGATGGCAAGGCCCAGCCGGTCCAGAGGCCAGTATACTATCTGAGTGAAGTGTTGTCCGCCTCCAAGCAGAACTACCCCCACTACCAGAAGATGTGCTACGACGTGTACTTTGCCGCTAAGAAGCTGAAGCAGTATTTCCAGGAGCACACCATCATGGTCGTCTGCACCACCCCCCTTGCCGAGATCGTAGGCAACAGAGATGCATCAGGTCGGGTGGCGAAGTGAGCCATTGAGTTGGCTCCACACACCATCCTCTACTAGCCCCGCACCGCCATTAAGTCCCAAGTGTTGGCCGACTTCCTAGTTGACTGGCCGAGACCCAGTACTTGCCGCCAGCGCCGGATTCCACTCATTGGCGGATGCACTTTGACGGCTCGAAGATGCTCACCGGTTTGGGAGCCGGCATCGTCCTCACCTCTCCCAAAGGCGACAAGCTCAAGTACACGCTGCAGATTCACTTTGCCGCCTCCAATAACGTGGCCGAGTATGAGGCGCTCGTACACGGACTCCGGCTAGCCAAGGAGATTGCCATCCGCCGGATTCTGTGTTACGGCGACTCGGACTTAGTGGTTCAGCAGTCGTCTGGCGACTGGGACGCCAAGGATGCAAACATGGCAAGCTACCGCTTCCTCGTCCAGCAGATCAGCGGGCACTTCGACGGGTGCGAGTTCCTTCACGTGCCAAGGGCCGAGAATGAGCCAGCCGACGCCCTGGCCCAAATCGGCTCCACCCGGCAAGCCATACCAGCCGGCGTCTCACTCCAGTGCCTGCGCAAGCCGTCTATCAAACCTTCATCGGAATCAGAGTCCATCTTCATGTCGGCTGACCCCGGAGCAGTAGGATCCGGCTCGGGGCCTTCAGCAGTCGGCCCGGGGACTTCGGTAGGCGGCCCGGGGGCTGCAGCACTCGAACCCGGCCCGGGGACTTCAGAACCCGGCCCGGGGACTGCAGCAGTTGGCCCATGGACTTCAACGATGCAGCAAGCAGCGGCCGGCTCCGACCCGCCGCCTCCCAACCCGACCGCCCTGGTACCAGTTGCTATCATGACGATGGTAGAAGCACCATCTTGGGTGCAGCCCATCCTCAACTTCCTGGTGAGCCGAGAGCTACCTGCCGACGAGGTCTTGGCCCGGCAGGTGCAACGCCGGGCGCCAGCCTACACAATAGTCAACAGAGAGCTTGTCAGGCGCAGTGTGACTGGTGTCTTCTGTTGGAAATATGCCCTAGAGGCAATAATAAAGTGGATATTACTATATTTCCTTGTTCGTGATAATTGTCTATTGTTCATGCTATAATTGTATTAACCGGATACCGTAATACATGTGTGAATACATAGATCACAGCATGTCCCTAGTAAGCCTCTAGTTGACTAGCTCGTTGATCAATAGATGGTTATGGTTTCCTAACCATGGACATTGGATGTCATTGATAACAGGATCACATCATTAGGAGAATGATGTGATGGACAAGACCCAATCCTAAGCATAGCACAAGATCGTGTAGTTCGTTTGCTAGAGCTTTTCTAATGTCAAGTATCATTTCCTTAGACCATGAGATTGTGCAACTCCCGGATACCGTAGGAATGCTTTGGGTGTATCAAACGTCACAACGTAACTGGGTGACTATAAAGATGCACTACAGGTATCTCCGAAAGTGTCTGTTGGGTTGGCACGAATCGAGACTGGGATTTGTCACTCCGTATGACAGAGAGGTATCTCTGGGCCCACTCGGTAATGCATCATCATAATGAGCTCAATGTGACTAAAGAGTTAGCCACGGGATCATGCGTTACGGAACGAGTAAAGAGACTTGCCGGTAACGAGATTGAACAAGGTATAAGGATACCGACGATCGAATCTCGGGCAAGTAACATACCGCTGGACAAAGGGAATTGCGTACGGGATTGATTGAATCCTCGACATCGTGGTTCATCCGATGAGATCATCGTGGAACATGTGGGAGCCAACATGGGTATCCAGATCCCGCTGTTGGTTATTGGCCGGAGAGATGTCTCGGTCATGTCTACATGGTTCCCGAACCCGTAGGGTCTACACACTTAAGGTTCGGTGACGCTAGAGTTGTTATGGGAAATAGTATGTGGTTACCGAATGTTGTTCGGAGTCCCGGATGAGATCCCGGACATCACGAGGAGTTCCGGAATGGTCCGGAGGTGAAGATTTATATATGGGAAGTCATCATACGGTCACCGGAAGTATTCGGGGGTTTGCCGGTATTGTACCGGGACCACCGAAGGGGTTCCGGGGGTCCACCGGGAGGGTCCACCTGCCCCGGAGGGCCCTATGGGCTGTATGTGGAAGGGAACCAGTCCCTAAGTGGGCTGGGCGCCATCCCCCCTTAGGACCCATGCACCTAGGGTTGGGGGGAAACCCTAAGGGGGGCGCCCCCCTTGGGTTGGGGGGCAAGCCCCCTCCCCTTGGCCGCCGCCCCCCCTCTAGATCTCATCTAGAGGGGCCGGCCCCCTTCCCCCTTGGCCCTATAAATAGAGGGGAGGAGGGAGGGCAGCAGTACCTCATCCAAGGCGCAGCCCTCCCCCTCTCCAACACCCCCTCCTCCTCCGTTGAGCTTGGCGAAGCCCTGCCGGAGAACTGCCAACTCCACCACCACGCCGTCGTGCTGCCGGAGTTGTCTTCCCCAACCTCTCCCTCCTCCTTGCTGGATCAAGGCGCAGGAGACGTCACCGGGCTGCACGTGTGTTGAATGCGGAGGCGCCGTTGTTCGGCGCTTAGATCGGAATCGACCGCGATCTGAATCGCTGCGTGTACGACTCCTCCAACCGCGTTCTTGCAACGCTTCCGCATCGCGATCTTCAAGGGTATGAAGATGCACTCCCCTCTCTCTCGTTGCTAGTCTCTCCATAGATTGATCTTGGTGATGCGTAGAATTTTTTTTTGATTTACTACTACGTTCCCCAACAGTGGCATCATGAGCCAGGTCTATGCGTAGTTTCTATGCACGAGTAGAACACAAGTTGTTGTGGGCGTCGATTTTGTCAATTTACTTGCCGTTACTAGTCTTATCTTGATTCGGCGGCATCGTGGGATGAAGCGGCCCGGACCGACCTTACACGTACGCTTATGTGAGACAGGTTCCACCGACTGACATGCACTAGCTGCATAAGGTGGCTAGCGGGTGTCTGTCTCTCCCACTTTAGTCGGATCGGATTCGATGAAAGGGGTCCTTATGAAGGGTAAATAGAAATTGGCATATCACGTTGTGGTTTTGGCGTAGGTAAGAAACATTCTTGCTAGAAACCTATAGCAGCCACGTAAAAAAAAATTGCAACAACAATTAGAGGACGTCTAACTTGTTCTTGCAGCATATGCCGTGTGATGTGATATGTCCAAAAGGATGTGATGAATGATATATGTGATGTATGAGATTGATCATGTTCTTGTAATAGGAATCACGACTTGCATGTCGATGAGTATGACAACCGGCAGGAGCCATAGGAGTTGTCTTAATTTATTGTATGACCTGCGTGTCAATGAAAATGCCATGTATTTACTTTACTTTATTGCTAACCGTTAGCCATAGTAGTAGAAGTAATAGTTGGCGAGACAACTTCATGAAGACACGATGATGGAGATCATGATGATGGAGATCATGGTGTCATGCCGGCGACGATGGTGACCATGCCGCGCCTCGAAGATGGAGATCAAAAGCGCAAGATGATATTGGCCATATCATGTCACTTTATGATTTGCATGTGATGTTTATCATGTTTACATCTTATTTGCTTAGAACGACTGTAGCATAAATAAGATGATCCCTCGCTAAAATTTCAAGAACGTGTTTCCCCTAACTGTGCACCATTGCGAAGGTTCGTTGTTTCGAAGCACCACGTGATGATCGGGTGTGATAGATTCTAACGTTCGAATACAACGGGTGTAAGCCAGATTTACACATGCAAAACACTTAGGTTGACTTGACGAGCCTAGCATGTACAGACATGGCCTCGGAACACGGAAGACCGAAAGGTCGAACATGAGTCGTATAGAAGATACGATCAACATAGAGATGTTCACCGTTGATGACTAGTCTGTCTCACGTGATGATCGGACACGGCCTAGTCGATTCGGATCATGTATCACTTAGATGACTAGAGGGATGTCTATCTGAGTGGGAGTTCATTGAATAATTTGATTAGATGAACTTAATTATCATGAACTTAGTCTAAAATCTTTGCAATATGTCTTGTAGATCAAATGGCCCACGCTAATGTTGCCCTCAACTTCAACGCGTTCCTAGAGAAAACCAAACTGAAAGACGATGGTAGTAACTACACGGACTGGGTCCGTAACTTGAGGATCATCCTCATAGCTGCCAAGAAAGCATATGTCCTTGAAGCACCGCTAGGTGACGCACCTGTTTTCCCAGCAACTCAAGACGTTATGAACGCCTGGCAATCGCGTAGTGATGATTACTCCCTGGTTCAGTGCGGCATGCTTTACAGCTTAGAACCGGGGCTCCAAAAGCGTTTTGAGCAACACGGAGCATATGAGATGTTCCAAGAGCTGAAAATGGTTTTCCAAGCTCATGCCCGAGTCGAGAGATATGAAGTCTCCGACAAGTTCTACAGTTGTAAGATGGAGGAGAATAGTTCTGTCAGCGAGCATATACTCAAAATGTCTGGGTTGCACAACCGCTTGTCTCAGCTGGGAGTTAATCTCCCGGATGACGCGGTCATTGACAGAATCCTTCAGTCGCTTCCACCTAGCTACAAGAGCTTTGTGATGAACTTCAATATGCAGGGGATGAAAAAAACCATTCCTGAGGTATATTCAATGCTGAAATCAGCGGAGGTGGAGATCAAAAAGGAACATCAAGTGTTGATGGTGAATAAAACCACTAAGTTCAAGAAAGGCAAGGGTAAAAAGAACTTCAAGAAGGACGGCAAGGGAGTTGCCGCGCCCGGTAAGCAAGCTGCCGGGAAGAAGCCAAAGAATGGACCCAAGCCTGAGACTGAATGCTTTTATTGCAAGGGAAACGATCACTGGAAGCGGAACTGCCCCAAGTACTTAGCGGATAAGAAGGCCGGCAATACCAAAGGTATATGTGATATACATGTTATTGATGTGTACCTTACCAGCGCTCGTAGTAGCTCCTGGGTATTTGATACCAGTGCGGTTGCTCATATTTGTAACTCAAAACAGGAGCTGCGGAATAAGCGGAGACTGGCGAAGGACGAGGTGACGATGCGCGTCAGGAATGGTTCCAAGGTCGATGTGATCGCCGTCGGCACGCTACCTCTACATCTACCTTCGGGATTAGTTTTAAACCTCAATAATTGTTATTTAGTACCAGCTTTGAGCATGAACATTGTATCAAGATCTCGTTTGATGCAAGATGGCTACTCATTTAAATCCGAGAATAATGGTTGTTCTATTTATATGAGAGATATGTTTTATGGTCATGCCCCGCTGGTCAATGGTTTATTTTTATTGAATCTCGAACGTGATGTTACACATATTCATAGTGTGAATGCCAAAAGATGTAAGGTTGATAATGATAGTCCCACATACTTGTGGCACTGCCGCCTTGGTCACATTGGTGTCAAACGCATGAAGAAACTCCATGCGGATGGACTTTTGGAGTCTCTTGATTATGAATCATTTGACACGTGCGAACCATGCCTCATGGGCAAAATGACCAAGACTCCGTTCTCCGGAACAATGGAGCGAGCAACCAACTTATTGGAAATCATACATAATGATGTGTGCGGTCCAATGAGCGTTGAGGCTCGCGGTGGTTATCGTTATGTTCTCACCCTCACTGATGACTTAAGTAGATATGGGTATGTCTACTTAATGAAACACAAGTCTGAGACCTTTGAAAAGTTCAAGGAATTTCAGAGTGAGGTTGAGAATCAAGGTGACAGGAAAATAAAGTTCTTACGATCAGATCGTGGAGGGGAATATTTGAGTCATGAATTTGGCACGCACTTAAGGAAATGTGGAATTGTTTCACAACTCACGCCGCCTGGAACACCTCAGCGTAATGGTGTGTCCGAACGTCGTAATCGCACTCTATTAGATATGGTGCGATCTATGATGTCTCTTACCGATCTACCGCTATCATTTTGGGGTTATGCTTTAGAGACTGCCGCATTCACTTTAAATAGGGCTCCGTCGAAATCCGTTGAGACGACACCGTATGAATTATGGTTTGGGAAGAAACCTAAGCTGTCGTTTCTGAAAGTTTGGGGATGCGATGCTTATGTCAAGAAACTTCAACCTGAAAAGCTCAAACCCAAATCGGAAAAATGCGTCTTCATAGGATACCCTAAGGAAACTATTGGGTATACCTTCTACCTTAGATCCAAAGGCAAGATCTTTGTTGCCAAGAATGGATCCTTTCTGGAGAAAGAGTTTCTCTCGAAAGAAGTAAGTGGGAGGAAAGTAGAACTTGATGAGGTACCCCCCCTTGAACCGGAGAGTAGCGCAGCTCAGGAAGATGTTTCTGTGGTGCCTGCACCGACTAGAGAGAAAGTTAATGATCATGATCATGAAACTTCGGATCAAGTTGCTACTGAACTTCGTAGGTCCACAAGGACACGTTCCGCACCAGAGTGGTACGGCAACCCTGTCCTGGAAGTCATGTTGTTAGACAACGGTGAACCTTCGAACTATGAAGAAGCGATGGCAGGCCCGGATTCCAACAAATGGCTTGAAGCCATGAAATCCGAGATAGGATCCATGTATGAAAATGAAGTATGGACTTTGACAGACTTGCCTGATGATCGGCAAGCCATAGAGAACAAATGGATCTTTAAGAAGAAGACAGACGCGGATGGTAATGTGACCATCTATAAGGCTCGACTTGTCGCTAAGGGTTATCGACAAGTTCAAGGGGTTGACTACGATGAGACCTTCTCACCCGTAGCGAAGCTGAAGTCCGTCCGAATCATGTTAGCAATTGCCGCATTCTATGATTATGAGATATGGCAAATGGATGTCAAAACGGCATTCCTTAATGGTTTCCTTAAGGAAGAATTGTATATGATGCAGCCGGAAGGCTTTGTCGATCCTAATAATGCTGACAAGGTATGCAAGCTCCAGCGCTCAATCTATGGGCTGGTGCAAGCATCTCGGAGTTGGAACATTCGCTTTGATGAGATGATCAAAGCGTTTGGGTTTACACAGACTTATGGAGAAGCCTGTGTTTACAAGAAAGTGAGTGGGAGCTCTGTAGCATTTCTCATATTATATGTGGATGACATACTATTAATGGGAAATGATATAGAATTCTTGGAAAGCATAAAGGCCTACTTGAATAAGTGTTTTTCAATGAAGGACCTTGGAGAAGCTGCTTACATATTAGGCATCAAGATCTATAGAGATAGATCAAGACGCCTCATTGGTCTTTCGCAAAGCACATACCTTGACAAGATATTGAAGAAGTTCAATATGGATCAGTCCAAGAAGGGGTTCTTGCCTGTATTGCAAGGTGTGAGATTGAGCACGGCTCAATGCCCGACCTCGGCAGAAGATAGAGAAAAGATGAGTGTCATCCCCTATGCCTCAGCCATAGGGTCTATTATGTATGCCATGCTGTGTACCAGACCTGATGTGAACCTCGCCGTAAGTTTGGTAGGGAGGTACCAAAGTAATCCCGGCATGGAACACTGGACAGCGGTCAAGAACATCCTGAAGTACCTGAAAAGGACTAAGGATATGTTTCTCGTTTATGGAGGTGACGAAGAGCTCGTCGTAAAGGGTTACGTCGATGCTAGCTTCGACACAGATCTGGATGACTCCAAGTCACAAACCGGATACGTGTATATTTTGAATGGTGGGGCAATCAGCTGGTGCAGTTGCAAGCAAAGCGTCGTGGCGGGATCTACATGTGAAGCGGAGTACATAGCAGTCTCGGAGGCAGCACAGGAAGCAGTCTGGATGAAGGAGTTCATCACCGACCTAGGAGTTATTCCCAATGCGTCGGGCCCAATGACTCTCTTCTGTGACAACACTGGAGCTATTGCCCTTGCCAAGGAGCCCAGGTTTCACAAGAAGACCAGGCATATCAAGCGTCGCTTCAACTCCATTCGTGAACATGTTCAAGATGGAGACATAGATATTTGTAAAGTGCATACGGATCTGAATGTCGCAGATCTGTTGACTAAACCTCTTCCACGAGCAAAACATGATCAACACCAGAACTCTATGGGTGTTCGATTCATCACAATGTAACTAGATTATTAACTCTAGTGCAAGTGGGAGACTGTTGGAAATATGCCCTAGAGGCAATAATAAAGTGGTTATTACTATATTTCCTTGTTCGTGATAATTGTCTATTGCTCATGCTATAATTGTATTAACCGGATACCGTAATACATGTGTGAATACATAGATCACAGCATGTCCCTAGTAAGCCTCTAGTTGACTAGCTCGTTGATCAATAGATGGTTATGGTTTCCTAACCATGGACATTGGATGTCATTGATAACGGGATCACATCATTAGGAGAATGATGTGATGGACAAGACCCAATCCTAAGCATAACACAAGATCGTGTAGTTAGTTTGCTAGAGCTTTTCTAATGTCAAGTATCATTTCCTTAGACCATGAGATTATGCAACTCCCGGATACCGTAGGAATGCTTTGGGTGTATCAAACGTCACAACGTAACTGGGTGACTATAAAGGTGCACTACAGGTATCTCCGAAAGTGTCTGTTGGGTTGGCACAAATCGAGACTGGGATTTGTCACTCCGTATGATGGAGAGGTATCTCTGGGCCCACTCGGTAATGCATCATCATAATGAGCTCAATGTGACTAAAGAGTTAGCCACGGGATCATGCATTACGGAACGAGTAAAGAGACTTGCCGGTAACGAGATTGAACAAGGTATAAGGATACCGACGATCGAATCTCGGGCAAGTAACATACCGATGGACAAAGGGAATTGCGTACGGGATTGATTGAATCCTCGACATCGTGGTTCATCCGATGAGATCATCTTGGAACATGTGGGAGCCAACATGGGTATCCAGATCCCGCTGTTGGTTATTGGCCGGAGAGATGTCTCGGTCATGTCTACATGGTTCCCGAACCCGTAGGGTCTACACACTTAAGGTTCGGTGACGCTAGAGTTGTTATGGGAAATAGTATGTGGTTACCGAATGTTGTTCGGAGTCCCGTATGAGATCCCGGACGTCACGAGGAGTTCCGGAATGGTCCGGAGGTGAAGATTTATATATGGGAAGTCATCATACGGTCACCGGAAGTATTCGGGGGTTTGCCGGTATTGTACCGGGACCACCGAAGGGGTTCCGGGGGTCCACCGAGAGGGTCCACCTGCCCCGGAGGGCCCTATGGGCTGTATGTGGAAGGGAACCAGCCCCTAAGTGGGCTGGGCGCCATCCCCCCTTAGGGCCCATGCGCCTAGGGTTGGGGGGAAACCCTAAGGGGGGCGCCCCCCTTGGCTTGGGGGGCAAGCCCCCTCCCCTTGGCCGCCGCCCCCCCTCTAGATCTCATCTAGAGGGGCCGGCCCCCTTCCCCCTTGGCCCTATAAATAGAGGGGAGGAGGGAGGGCAGCAGTACCTCATCCAAGGCGCAGCCCTCCCCCTCTCCAACACCCCTCCTCCTCCGTTGAGCTTGGCGAAGCCCTGCCGGAGAACTGCCAACTCCACCACCACGCCGTCGTGCTGCCGGAGTTGTCTTCCCCAACCTCTTCCTCCTCCTTGCTGGATCAAGGCGCGGGAGACGTCACCGGGCTGCACGTGTGTTGAACGCGGAGGCGCCGTTGTTCGGCGCTTAGATCGGAATCGACCGCGATCTGAATCGCTGCGTGTACGACTCCTCCAACCGCGTTCTTGCAACGCTTCCGCATCGCGATCTTCAAGGGTATGAAGATGCACTCCCCTCTCTCTCGTTGCTAGTCTCTCCATAGATTGATCTTGGTGATGCGTAGAATTTTTTTTTGATTTACTACTACGTTCTCCAACATCTTCCAGCGCTGCGTGGAGCCGGAGAAGGGCGTGGCAATCCTCAGAGACATTCATCAAGGCGAGTGCGGCCACCACGCCGCCTCCAGATCCCTTGTTGCCAAAGCTTTCCGCCATGGATTCTTCTGGCCAACTGCTTTGGACGATGCCAAGGAGTTAGTCCGCAAATGCAAGGGATGTCAGCCCTTCAGCTCCAAGCAACACTTGCCGGCCTCTGCACTCAAGAACATCCCCATCACCTGGCCGTTTGCCGTCTGGGGATTGGACATGGTGGGCCCGTTCAAAACAGCACGCGGCGGCATGACCCATCTGCTGGTCGCTGTGGATAAGTTCACGAAGTGGATCGAAGCAAAGCCAATCAAGAAACTGAATGGTCCGACCGCTGTCACATTCATTGCGGACATCACCGTCTGATACGGCATTCCGCACAGCATCATCACCGACAACGGCACAAACTTCGCCAAAGGCGCCTTGGCCCGTTTCTGTGCGACGCAGGGCATCCGACTGGACTTAGCGTCCATTGCCCATCCGCAGTCAAACGGCCAGGTGGAGCAAGCAAATGGCCTCATCCTGTCCGGCATCAAGCCCCGACTGGTCGAGCCGCTGGAGCGCTCGGCCGGCTGCTGGATCGAGGAGGTACCGGCCATCCTTTGGAGTCTTCGGACTACGCCCAACAAAGCAACCGGCTTCACTCCCTTCTTCCTCGTGTACGGGGCCGAGGCCGTCATCCCAACCGACTTCGAGTTCGACTCACCTCGCGTCACCATGTACACGGAGGCAGAAGCAAAGGAGGTGCGAGAAGACGGTGTCGATCTGCTGGAAGAGGCCTGGCTGTTGGCACTCAGCCGGTCCGCCATCTACCAGCAGAGCCTACGCCGCTACCACAGCCGAAAGGTCAAGCCGCGTGCTTTCCGCGAAGGGGACCTTGTGCTCCGGCTGATCCTGCGAACAGCCGGCCAGCACAAGCTCTCGGCCCCTTGGGAAGGGCCTTTCATCATCAGCAAGGCCCTGGGCAATGACTCCTACTGCCTCATCGACGCACAAAAGCCCAGGGCACTCAAGAGGGACGATTCCGGCAAAGTGACGGAGCGCCCATGGAACGCAAATCTTCTCCGCCCATTTTACAGTTGATGCAGTGTATGTACCACGCTACCTTTTGTATTAAGCAAAGTCAATAGGTCCCCCGAAGCACACTCGGGGGCTACCTTTTTATCTATATGATAAGCTTGCCTATGAATGTATTATTTCATTCTTTCGCCCTGCACCGGGCCCGGTCAGCCGGCCCGGGGGCTCGCCGCCTTGACCTAAGCTGGCACCACCCGCAGTCGGCCAAGTAGTGTGCCGACATCTAAGCCCTCTCTTGCCTAAAGCCGCAGCTCACAGAGCGACTGTCCGGCTGGCAAGAGCTAAAGGCAAGAAATGATGTCCACACGAAAAACAACTAAGGAAGAACGCCATTTTAGGCCAAGCCGGCTACCCGCCTCGTCCATCCGGCTGCCCAGCAGCTGGCCGGCCGGCTTCTAGCTTGACTAGCTATGCTCTAGACGGCCGAAGTAACTTGCCTACCCTAAACGGCCAAGTCCCTGACCCGGCCATAGACCGCAGAGCGGCTGTTCGGCTGGCAGGGCGGCAGCCAAAGGAAGGCGGCAAAGGAAAAAGCCAAACAAAGCAAAAAAGCAAAACCAAGCCGGAACCCGGGAAGAGCACAAGCATGTGTGAATTAAATTATTTACAAAGCAAAAGGCCCCTAGCCGAGCATTCAACGGAGTTTGAATTACACCCCCAGCGGGTGGAACTACGCGCAATTAACTTGTTTGTTCAAAGCATAAGACAGAAAAAACTTGAAAGATAAGCGGCCGCCTAGGCCAAGGGCGCTGCAGGCGGCGTGGACAAGTTGGCGGAGGCAGAGGCGCCGGCTGGTGGACCGTCCGACTAGCGGGCCTCGGCTTGGTCGGCATCGGCGGCAGTCGATGCGGTCTCCCACGGCTCGCTGGTCGAAGCCCGATTGGGCTGAGGCTGGCCGGTCGCTCCGCCATCCGGTGCGACGCACTAGCCTTCCTCATCTTCATCATCCTCGCCTTCATCGCCGGAAGCGATCTCCTCCGCCGAGTCCTCCCCCTCCGCCGGGTCCAGCCCGAACCAGGAAGGCGGCACCTCAACGCCGTCCTCGTCCCGCTCCGGGATAAAGACGGCGGTGTCAGCGTACTCGGCAAGGGTCGCTGCGCGATTGACAAGCTCGTCGCGCACCGCATCCAGCTCGGGTCCGGCCTCCTGACGGAAGGTGGCCAGCTGGGCCAGCTCCACCCCCGAGTACCAGGCCTTGACGAACTCCAGTGCCGTCTGAGTGCCCGCTCGAGCCGCAGCGCCCTTCCAGGCCTCAAACCGTTCGGCCACCACCTCCAGCCAGTCGGCAGTCCGACTGGGAGTGCGAGGAACCTGAGCGTCTGGCCAGTGCAAGGCCAGCACCTGCGACCCGGCGTGCTGAAGACGGCGAAGCAGACGGCGCGCTGGCTCAAGCCGCATCTTGATGGCCAAAAGCTGCTCGCCCAGGTTGCGGGGCGCATTCGGCGGAATGTTGGCACCTGTCCTCCTCCGCTGTTCGCGTTGCGCCTCGATGGCCTGGCAGATGGCAACGGAGCGACCAAGAAGAAATTCTGCCCAAAAGAAAACCAAGAATTTAGAAGTCGGCCCCCCGAAGCAGTCGGCGACTAAGCAACAAAGAAGAAAGGACATTACCTTCAACCATGTCCTCTATCACTCCGTAGCCGTCCGACAGCAACTTTTCCCTCTTGACCCAGTCCGAGCGCTGAGTCTTGAACTTGGCCTTGAGGAGCGTTTCCCCGTCCTTCAGGTGCCGGACCTCCGCCTTGTGCTTCTCCGCCTAGTCTGCAAGCTCCTTCGCAAGCCGGTCGCACTCCTTGGCGGCTTGGCTGCGCTCCTGCTCCTTGGCACGGAGCTCGGTCTCGAGCTCGCCCACGCGCGCCCGTAGCCCAGCGGCGGCCCCTGCCAAGACAAGAAAGAAACATCAGCATCAACCAAAAACAAGAAGTCCGTTTGGCCAGCAGTCGTACTCACCTCGGCTCTCGTTCAGGTCGGCAGTCAGTTTGGCCAGCAGCCTGTTCTGGGAGTTGAAGGCAGCCGCGCGCAGATTGTGATAGTTCTGCAAGAAGAGCAACACTTCAACATACGCCTTGAAGTTCCACCCCGTCTGCTCAGCAGCCGGCTCGGAACTCGGGGGCTACACCCAGCGGGTGCGCTTGCGCGCCCCCACTGAAGACCGCAAAAAAGCAAAAAGGATAACTCAAGCACATACCCGGATAGTTGCTTGCATCGCCGTCAGCTCTTTCCCCGCCTGCAGGAGGGTGGCGCCATTGGCCTTGAATGAGTCAAGGACGTCCTGCACTGCAACGTTGAGGACACCCGAGCCGGTCCCTGACGTCCAGTCAGGCGGAGCGGCGCTGGTGGGCTCGGCGTCGGGCGCCGATGAGCTCGCAGCCCCAACTTCCATCGGCCTCGGGTGCCGACGAGCTCGCAGCCCCAGCCTCGGCGCGGAGACCGCCCGCAATGGGCGCTGGCGCGCAGGGACACGGGTCGCCACTGCACGGCTCACCACCATCTCAGCGCTGGATGGAGGCACCTCTGGCGCTTTGGGCCGGCTACCTTGCTAGCCGGCAGTCGGCGCGCGTAAAGGCACTTCCATCTCCGGGATGATGGGGTCAGCTCCTCCCCTCTCCAGCGCCGTCTGGTTAGCCCCAGCTCCTCCGGTCGGTGCCTGGCCTTCCACCACCGGCGGCTCCATTTGCTGCGGCTCGGTGGCCTCCGGAGCTTCGCTGCGTTCCAGCTCCTCCGCCCACGCCTTGGCCGCCGCATCCACCCGCTCCTTGGCCGCCGCATCGGCCACGGCCCGCGCCGCGTCTGCCGCTTCCGCCTCTGCCTGAGCAGCAGCGTCCCGCTCCTGCTGCGCCTCTCGCGCATTCCTCTCCGTCGCCTCCCGAAGGGCAGTGGCCGGGTCCACGCGGCGGGCGTCTTTGGGGCCGCCGCCGACCCAATCACTGAGGCGGACGGGGCCCGTGACACAGAAAGCGGAGCCCTACATAGCACGACAAACGAAGATAAGAAGTTTGGAAAGAAATGACCAAGACAGAAAGGATCAATACGAAAAGCGGCCAAAATACTTACGCGGACACCATCGGACGCTGCTTCGGGCCCTTCCGGATGGCGGCCGCCTTCGCGGCCTCTTGCCGCTTGGTCTCGGCGACTGCGGACTTGGCCATCTTGGACGGCCGGCTGCCGAACATCCCAACGTCGGCACGACGCTTCGACGCGCCGGGTGCTCCAGTCGGCGCCGCCGAGGAGCCGGCGCCTGTCCTGCCGGCGCCTGGGGTGCGGCGGGGCTCATCGTCTTCCTCGTCATCGTCCGACCGTTCCCCTATGCCGCTACCTGTGGCCCCGCCTGCCGCATCGCCGCCTCCAGCGGCATCATCCTCCTACAACGCGGCCGCCCCCAGCTCGGGGTCGTCCGCGTCACTCTCCGCGTGGTTCGCCATGTACCGATGGCCTGGATCCGGCTTGTCGACACCCGTCTGGCCTTGGAAGCGCTGCATCATAGCATGGTGGTCAGGCGACGCGAAGAACTTGGCGCGAGCAAAGAAAAAGAGTCAGAGCTAACCGGAGGCGACGGATGGGCGCGGCTGTACGGCTCTTTGCCGAACTGCCAGCTCTCCTCATCGAGCTTGCAGTCGGAGAAGTAATTGATGAGCCGGACCACCTCCACAGTCGGCAACGCCTTGGTGGACATCCGGCATGGGCCCCGGCGGCCGCTCATGCTGGCGATCAGATGAGGCCGGGCTTGGAGGGGCAGCACCCGGCGTTCGACGAAGGCGGCCAGCAGATCTGACGCTCTGAGGCCCTCCGACTCCGTCATCTCTTGGAGCCGGGTGAGGGCGATGGTGATGGCGGCCGACGACGACTTCGGCCGAAATTTCCAGTTGCTCCGAGGCTCGAGTGGCGGGCCGGCTGCGTAAGCCAGCAGGTTGACGCAGTCCCTCGACTCGGGGACGTTCCGGACGTAGAAGTACGACTTCTGCCAGAGTTTGGCCGACTCTAGCAGAGCGATGGCCGGGAAGCGGATCCCGGAGCCGGTGCGCCGCACCGCCATGCAGGCCCCGCACTTAGCCGCCTCTCCTTTGACGGCGGTGCCGAGCTTGAGGTAGAAGAGCTCCCCCCACAGCTCGAGCGTGGGCAAGACGCCGAGGTACCCCTCGCAGAGGGTGACGAAAGCGGAGAGCAGTCGACGGGCAGCTGGCCTGGCCTTGGCCGGCTCCTGGCGGACGGCTTTCTACCAGTCGGATGAAGCAGGAGATACAAGACCTCTCGGAGTAGGAAGCTTTGATAAGTGTTAGCATTGATCATTGGTAGCACCTGTCATTGCATTTGCACTGTCAATGATCATCTTTCATTGTTGCTAACTGTCGTCCTCCTTGCTGGCAAGATAATCAAGATGGAGTGGGACAGAGCCGGCGGAGGAGCGCAGGTTATCATCGACGGAGAGGGTGCGGAGGACCTCATCCCCACAAACCGATGGCTGAAGAGGGCGGTGGTGCCTGGAAGGGTGGAGTGCATGAGCATGCCGCTCGACGCTGGCAGGAGGCCGAGGATCGGCCACGAGGAGGGTGCACGGGAACCTATCAGGTTCTACGTGCAAGTCCATGATCAGGAGGACATCGCCATGCTCGTCATCCCGCCTGCCTTCAGGTTGGTGATGAAGCAATGGCTGGTCAGCGGCCCTCCTCACGTCGTCAGCCTCTCCGCTAATAAGTGGTGCGAGTTCTAGGTCCAGGTGCAGATGTTCAAGGGGCACATGGTGCTTGGGCGCGGCTGGGAGTACTTCTGCCACCGGCACAAGATCGTCCCCGGCGACCTTCTGGCCATCAAGATGAGAGGGCTGGGGCTGAAGGTGCATATCTTCAATGTCAACACCTCGAACATCTGCAGGGTCCGATGCTTCAAGCACAGCTGCATCGGCGACATCACTCAGGCCTTGTAGTTCGTCTGTTAAGTCTGAAACTCTGAACTGAAGTAGTTTAGGTTAAGTTTGAACTTATCTTTTGTTGTGAACATGTCCATATTTTGCCTAGGGAGCAGCACCCTGGGGTCCAGCAGGGGCATGGGATGCCCTGCTCTTTAAACTTATGCCTAATAGTGTTATTATCCTACTTATGCCTAGCTTAGCTGTCTGTTTTCATGTTTTGTGCTCTGTTCTTCATGTTCTTCTCTTGTTGTTCTTGTGTTGATCATCCTCTGTGTTGTGTGCTGTCAAATGGGTGGTAAGTCCTCCACATTTAAAAGGGGTGAGCAGACCAAGTACTTGCACACATCCAAACAGCTGTGCTTTGCATCTGCTCACACCTAAAGCACAAACACAAGCAACCAAACAAGTTGCACCCATCTAGACCTTGATGCAATGCAGACAACCAATCAACATGCAGATGTTGGTTTTTTGCCTGCATATGCTCAGGCAGACCTAGTTGAGACAAGTATGCAAAGTGGCAAAAAACAATGCAGGTAACCAAATGCATCTTAAGAGCATCTCCAACAGGCGTGCAACTGTGCGGTGCGCTAAATTACTTTTACAACGCTGAAATAGCCTTTTTTGAGTGCAGTAGGGCGCTTGCTCTAGCAGGCACTGCAAAATATGGCGCGGCGCTATAGCTCCAGCAGGTGCTGCAAAATGTAGCGCGCGCGAGCAGCCGGCGCTTGGCAAATATGAACAACATATATTCATTTGACAATATGATGATATTTCAAACATAAAACAAGTATGCAAAAAAAATGAGTTGGAGCAACATAGCATAGTTCAATTGCATGACATAGTTCAAAATCACCCAACCAAGTTCACAAATAAAAGTTCACGCAAACAAATGCCACATCAACAATCATGCCACAACATCTTCCTCCTCATCTTCCTCCTCTCCCGAAGACGATTCTTCCTCCTCTTCTCCATTTTCAAGTGCCTCATCGTCATCGGGAGCTCGGACGGTGTTCGCACTACCTCCAATGGCATCATGCGAAGGCATGTGAGGCACACCGGAAGCCATGCGTCCACCCATGTCACCCGGAGGTGCTCCCATGCCTCCCATAAGAGACCCAAAACTCATGCCTCCCATGGTAGCTCCGAAGCCACCCATGCCTCCCGTAGGTGCCCCCATGCCTCTCATGGTAGCTCCGAAGCCACCCATGCCTCCCATAGGTGCTCCCATGCCTCCGAAGCCTCCCATGGTGCCCATGCCTCCCATGCTTGTTCCGAAGCCTCCCATGGTAGCTCCCATGCATCCCATGGCCATGGATCTTTTTTGGACCAAGACTTCATCACGGGAAAGATTGATGTACTTCTTTTGCCTATCATCGAGGGTAGATGTGTCCGTGAAGAACAAGTACTTCTCCCATTCCATTAATCTAGCTCGCTCCTCCATGGCCAATTTCTTCTCCTCCAATGCCACCTTCCTCTCCTCGGCCACCACCCTCCTCTCCTCGACCGCCAACCTCCTCTCCTCGGTCGCTGCATCTTGGGTCCCTGCCATCATCCTCACCTCACTTGCTTCCTTTCTTGCCTTCACAATAGCTTCCATAGCATTCTTTAACTCATCATCTCCTCTCTTCTTCTTCTTCTTCTTCTTCTTCTTCTTCTTCTTCTTCTTCTTCTTCTTCTTCTTCTTTTCTTTTGCTTCTTTCTTATCTCCATTTGGTCATTTTGGCTTGGAGCGGGCAACCAAGTTTGGTGTAGGGCTCCTCTTGCCATCATCACTTGATGCCTCCTCCTCGTCATCATCATCCAAATCAATAGTTCCCTTGCGTTTCTTGCTCTCCTCTAGGACTGTCGGTGTCAAAACTGGCGGATCTCGGGTAGGGGGTCCCGAACTGTGGATCTTGGATCGATGGGGAACAAGGGACATGGGACACGATATTTACCCAGGTTCGGGCCCTCTCTAAGAGGTTATACCCTACGTCCTGCTCGATCATATTGCTTGTGTATATGAGGATTACAGAGTAGATCTACCATGAGATCAGATAAACTAAACCCTAGGCTAATAGGATTATGGATGTTCTCTTGGCCTCTACGGACTAAACCCCCTGGTTTATATAGACACCAAGGGAACTAGGGTTTACACATAGTCAGTTACATAGAAGGAACAAAGACGCCGAATCTTCCACCTTGACTTGGGGTACACACCAAGGCACAAAAGGTCTTCGGTCTGGATACCGTGCAACCCAACTGTCCAGCCCACGAGAGATAGGCCGGCCACCCGAGGACCCCGTAGTCCAGGACTCCCTCAGTAGCCCCCGAACTAGCCTCCAACGCCGGAGTTTACAATCGTCGATAGCTCAGCGCATCCCAAAGCCTTCGGCTTGCGAGGTGAGTTCTCCATCCTTTACTTATTCGGCCGGTACGATAGTTCGGCCACCGATGATTTTCTATCATGCCTAGTAATAGCGGGCCCCCGTCATCAATTCTGTCAGGGGTGACCCTCGATTTCCATGCGCCCACTAGGAGGCGAACAGTCTTACAACCCCCCCTTTTTTTTACAAAAAACACACTTCCAGGACCAGAGGATTAACCTATTAAATAGGCCAGAGGGGCATTGAGTGGCCCATCCACCCCCAAGCAAGAAGTCGAATCTAGCTCAAAAAAAACCTCAGGGCGAATGGCAGGCACCCTCGGATCATCTTCACGCCCTCATGGCCAGCTCCCGGGCGACTGGTCCAGCTGTTCAGTCTCCCGTCTTCAACTGTGCGATCTTCAACGATAGGGGTATCTCCCAGCTGCAGATCTCGTATCTGTTCGCGCTGGATTGACTTCCGCGAACGGCGAAGCTTTCGTAGTGAATTTCTCCACCCCAAGCAAGGACGAGAGGGTATGCTTCATGTCCTTCCTCCTAAGAGGTATTGGATTCCCCATTCATCCTTTCTTGAGAGGCCTGCTGGAGTTTTATGGGATCCAACTCCACCACCTTACTCCTGGGTCAATATTGCATATCTCTGGCTTTGTTGCCCTTTGCGAGATGTTCTTGGGTTGTGAAGCCCACTTCAAGCTATGGAGAAAGTATTTCTGCCTTGTCCCTCGCATCCACGGGGGATCAATTCTTGAGGTAGGCGGGGCCGAAGTGTGGCGTATAGCCGGCATGGGATACCCTATCGGGACCCCAAAGAAGGATTCCGAAGTATGGACCTCGGAATGGTTTTATATTGAAGACGTACCCCTATCTGAGCCAGTTCAGAGAGGTCTGCCCAAGTATTCGGATGCTCTGCTAAAGAAGTGGTACAACTGGCGACCAAAAGGCCCTTCACAAGAAGAGTCCCCCGAAGTACAGTGCCTTGCTACCTGTTGGGGAACGTTGCATGGAAAACAAAAAAAATCTACGCACACGCAAGATCTATCCATGGAGATGCATAGCTACAAGAGGGGAGAGTGTGCCTACGTACCCTCGTAGACTGTTAAGCGGAGGCGTTTATCAATGTGGTTGATGTAGTCGTAAACCTTCACGATCCGCCCGATCAAGTACCGAACGTACGGCACCTCCGCGTTCAGCACACGTTCAGCTCGATGACGTCCTCACCTTCTTGATCCAGCAAGACGGGCGAAGTAGTAGATGAGTTTCGGCAGCACGGCGGCGTGGTCACGGTGGTGATGCAACTATCTCCACAGGGCTTCGCCGAGCACTACGAAATTATGACCGAGGATGAACTAGAGGGAGAGGGGCGCCGCACACGGCTTAGGAATCATGGTGTATGTTGCCCCTCTCCCTCCTCTCATATATATAGGTGGGGGGAGGAGGAGGCAGCCCTAGGGGCGCCCTAAGGTGGCCGGCGGCCGCCCTGGGCTACTGCCCTAGGCGCCTCCCCCCTTTCCTTATTTAGGGTGGAGGAGATGGCAGGGGAGGGGCTGGCGGCTGCCCTGCCTTTGCACCCCCCCCCCTTTCCTTCCTTGGCTCGTGGCCAGGGGAGGTGGAGTGCGCCCAGCCCCTTAGTGGGCTGGTGCGCCTCCCTCCTTGATCTCATCCGGGACTCCAAACAACATTCGGTCACCAATTCACATAACTCATATAATACTATATCGTCAATGAATGTTAAGCATGTGGACCCTACGGGTTCAAGAATGATGTAGACATGACCGAGACGCTTCTCCGGTCAATATCCAATAGCGGGACATGGATGCCCATATTGGTTCCTACATATTCTACGAAGATCTTTATCGGTCGAACCTTTATGACAACATCCGTAATTCCCTTTGTCTGTCGTATGTTACTTTTGCCCGAGATTCGATCGTCGGTATCTCCATACCTAGTTCAATCTCGTCATCGGCAAGTCTCTTTACTCGTTCCGTAATACATCATCTTGCAACTAACATCTTAGTTACTTTGCTTGCAAGCTTCTTGTGATGTGTATTACCGAGAGGGCCCAGAGATACCTCTCCGATACACGGAGTGACAAATCCCAATCTCGATCCACGCCAACTCAACAGACACCTTAGGAGATACCTGTAGAGCATCTTTATGATCACCGAGTTACGTTGTGATGTTTGATAGCACACAAGGTATTCCTCCGGTATCCGGGAGTTGCATGATCTCATGGTCGAAGGAATATGTATTTGACATTAAGAAAGCAGTAGCAATATACTGAATGATCATATGCTAAGCTAACGGATGGGTCTTGTCCATCACATCATTCTCCTAATGATGTGATCCCGTTATCAAATGACAACTCATGTCTATAGTTAGGAAACCTTAACCATCTTTTGATCAACGAGCTAGTCTAGTAGAGGCTCACTAGGGACACGGTATTTGTTTATGTATCCACACATGTATTTAAGTTTCCGGTCAATACAATTCTGGCATGAATAATGAACCTTTATCATGAATAAGGAAATATAATAATAACCAATTTATTATTGCCTCTAGGGCATATTTCCACCAGTCTCCCACTTGCACTAGAGTCAATAATCTAGTTCACATCACGATGTGATTAACACCCAAAGAGTTCACTAGAGTCAATAATATAGTTCACATCACCATGTGATTAACACCCAAAGAGTTCTAAGGTGTGATCATGTTTTGCTTGTGAGAGAGGTTTTTAGTCAACGGGTCTGCAACATTCAGATCTGTGTGTACTTTGCAAATATCTATGTCTACAATGCTTTGCATAGAACTACTCTAGCTAATTGCCCGCACGTTCAATACGTATCCAGATTGAGACTTAGAGTCATCTGGATCAGTGTCAAAGCTTGAATCGACGTAACCCTTTACGACGAACTCTTTTTCACCTCCATAACCGAGAAACATTTCCTTAGTCCTCTTCAAGTATCTAAGGATAATTCTGACCGCTATCTAGTGATCCACTCCTGGATCACTCTTGTATTCCCTTTGCCAGACAAGTGGCAAGGTACACATCAGGTGTGGTACACAGCATGCCATATCATATAGAACCTATTTCTGAGGCATATGGAATGACTTTCATTCTCTCTCTATCTTCTGCCGTGGTCGGGCTTTGAGTCTTACTCAACTTCACACCTTGAAATACAGGCAAGAACCCTTTCTTTGACTGACCCATTTTGAACTTCTTCAAAACTTTGTCAAGGTATGTGCTTTGTGAAAGTCCTATTAAGCGTCTCGATCTATCCCTATATATCTTGATGCCCAATATATAAGCAGCTTCACCGAGGTCTTTCATTGAAAAATTCTTATTCAAGTATCCTTTTATGCTATCCAGAAATTTTATATCATTTCCAATCAACAATATGTCATCCACATATAATATCATAAATGCTATAGAGCTCCCACTCACTTTCTTGTAAATACAGGCTTCACCGTAAGTCTGTGTAAAACCATATGCTTTGATCACCTCATCAAAGCGTATATTCCAACTCCGAGATGCTTGCACCAGTCCATAGATGGATCGCTGGAGCTTGCACACTTTGTTAGCACCTTTAGGATCGACAAAACCTTCTGGTTGCATCATATACAACTCTTCTTTAAGAAATCCGTTAAGGAATGCAGTTTTGACGTCCATTTGCCAGATTTCATAATCATAAAATGCGGCAATTGTTAACATGATTTAGACAGACTTAAGCATCGCTACGGGTGAGAAATTCTCATCGTAGTCAACCCCTTGAACTTGTCGAAAACCTTTTGCGACAAGTCAAGCTTTGTAGACAGTGATATTACCATCACTGTCCATCTTCTTCTTGAAGATCCATTTATTCTCAATGGCTTGCCGATCATCGGGCAAATCCACCAAAGTCCACACTTTGTTCTCATACATGGATCCTATCTCAGATTTCATGGCCTCAAGCCATTTGTCAGAATCTGGGCTCATCATAGCTTCTTCATAGTTCGTAGGTTCGCCGTTGTCCAACAACATGACTTCCAGTACAGGATTACCGTACCACTCTGGTGCGGAACGTGTTCTGGTGGACCTACGATGTTCAGCAGTAACTTGATCTGAAGTTTCATGATCATCATCATTAGTTTCCTCTCTAGTTGGTGTAGGCATCACGGGAATGGTTTTCCTTGGTGTGCTATTTTGCAATTCGAGAGAAGGTACAATTACCTCATCAAGTTCACTTTCCTCCCACTCACTTCTTTCGAGAGAAACTCCTTCTCTAGAAAGGACCCATTTTTAGCAACAAAGATCTTGCCTTCGGATCTGTGGTAGAAGGTATACCGAATGGTCTCTTTAGGGTATCCTATGAAGACGCACTTCTCCGCTTTGGGTTCGAGCTTATCAGGCTGAAGATGTTTGACATAAGCATCGCATCCTCAAACTTTAAGAAACGACGGCTTAGGTTTCTTGCCAAACCATAGTTCATACGGTGTCATCTCAACGGATTTAGACGGTGCCCTATTTAACATGAATGCGGCTGTCTCTAATGCATAACCCCAAAATGATAAAGGCAAATCAGTAAGAGACATCATAGAATGCACCATATCTAATAAAGTACGATTATGATGTTCGGACACACCATTACGCTATGGTGTTCTAGGTGGCGTGAGTTGTGAAACAATTCCACATTGTTTTAAATGAAGGCCAAACTCATAACTCAAACATTCACCTCCACGATCAGATCGTAGAAACTTTATTTTCTTGTTATGATGATTCTCTACTTCACTCTGAAATTCTTTGAACTTTTCAAATGTTTCAGACTTGTGTTTCATTAAGTAGATATACCCATACCTACTCAAATAATCTGTAAAGGTTAGAAAATAGCGATACCGCCGTGTGCCTCAACACTCATCGGACCGCATACATCGGTATGTATTATTTCCAGTAAGTCATTAGCTCGCTCCATTGTTCCGGAGAACGGAGTTTTAGTCATCTTACCCATGAGGCATGGTTCGCAAGTATCAAATGATTCATAATCAAGTGATTCCAAATTAAAGTCCATCCGCATGGAGTTTCTTCATGCGCTTTATACCAATATGACCTAAACGACAGTGCCACAAGTATGTTGCACTATCATTATCAACTTTGCATCTTTTGGCATCAATATTATGAATATGTGTATCACTACGATCTAGATTCAATAAGAACAGACCATTCATCAAAGGTGCATGACCATAAAAGATATTACTCATATAAATAGAACAACCATTATTCTCTGACTTAAATGAATAACCGTCTCGCAATAAACAAGATCCAGATATAATGTTCATGCTCAACACTGGCACCAAATAACAATTATTTAGGTCTAAAACTAATCCCGAAGGTAGATGTAGAGGTAGCGTGCCGACGGCGATCACATCGACCTTGGAACCATTCCCGACGCGCATCGCCACCTCGTCCTTAGCCAATCTTCATTTATTCCACAGCTCCTGTTTCAAGTTACAAATATGAGCAACCGAACCAGTATCAAATACCCATGTGCTACTATGAGCATTAGTAAGGAACACATCAATAACATGTATATCAAATATACCTTTGTTCACTTTGCCATCCTTCTTATCTGCCAAATATTTGGGGCAGTTCCGCTTTCAGTGACCATTTCCCTTGCAGTAGAAGCACTCAGTTTCAGGCTTGGGTCCAGCTTTGGGCTTCTTCACAGGAGTAGCAACTTGCTTGCCATTCTTCTTGAAGTTCCCTTTCTTTCCCTTGCCCTTTTTGTTGAAACCAGTGGTCTTGTTAACCATCAACACTTGATGCTCCTTCTTGATTTCTACCTCCGCGGCCTTAAGCATTGCGAAGAGCTCAGGAATTGTTTTTGTCATTTCTTTCATATTATAGTTCATCACGAAGCCTTTGTAGCTTGGTGGCAGTGACTGAAGAACTCTGTAAATAACACTCTCAACTGGAAGATCAATTCCCAGCTGAGTCAAGTGGTTATGATACCCAGACATTTTGAATATGTGTTCACTGACAGAATTGTTCTCCTCCATCTTGTAGCTATAGAACTTGTTGGAGACTTCACATCTCTCAACCGAGGCATTAGCTTGAAATATCAACTTTAGCTCTTGGAACATCTCATATGCCCCGTGGCGTTCAAAACGCTTTTGAAGTCCCGGTTCCAGGCCGTAAAGCATGGCACACTGAACTATTGAGTAGTCATCAGATCGAGCCTGCCAGACGTTCATAACATCAGTAGTAGCTCCTGCAGCAGGTCTGTCACCTAGGGGTGCATCAAGGACATAATTCTTCTATGCAGCAATGAGGATAATCCTTAAGTTACAGACCCAGTCCATGTAGTTGCTACCATCATCTTTCAATTTAGCTTTCTCTAGGAACGCATTAAAATTCAGGGGAACGGTAGCACGGGCCATTGATCTACAACATAGATATGCAAAAACTATTAAGACTAAGTTCATGATAAATTAAGTTCAATTAATCAAATTACTAATGAACTCCCACTTAAATTAACATCCCTCAAGTTATCTAAGTGATACATGATCCAAATCAACTAACCCATGTCCGATCACAACGTGAGATGGGGTAGTCATCAATGGTGAACATCTCTATGTTGATCATATCTACTATATGACTCACGTTCGATCTTTTGGTCTCCAGTGTTCCGAGACCATGTCTGTACATGCTAGGCTCGTCAAGTTTAACCCAAGTATTCTGCATGTGCAAAACTGGCTTACATCCATTGTATGTGAACATAGAGTCTATCACACTCGATCATCACGAGGTGCTTCGAAATGATGAACTTTAGCAACGGTGCATAATCGGGGAGAATACTATTATCTTGAAATTAAATGAAGGGATCATCTTATCATGCTACCGTCGTTCTAAGCAAAATAAGATGCATAAAGGATAAACATCACATGTAATCAAAATATGTGACATGATATGGCCATCATCATCTTGTGCTTTTGATCTCCATCTCCAAAGCATTGGCATGATCTCCATCGTCACCGGTGTGACACCTTGATCTCCATCGTTACGTCGAGGTCGTCTCGCCAACTATTGCTACTACAACTATTGCTAACGCATCGCGATAAAGTAAAGCAATTACATGGCGCTTAATGATTGACACACAGGTCATACAATAATTAAAAGACAACCCTAAGGCTCCTGCCGGTTGTCGATATTACAAAACATGATCATCTCATACAACAACGTATATCACATCATGTCTTGACCATATCATAACATACCCTGCAAAAACAAGTTAGACGTCCTCTACTTTGTTGTTGCAAGTTTTACGTGGCTGCTATGGGCAACTAGCAAGAACCGTTCTTACCTACGCAAAACCACAACGGTGATTATCAAGTTTGCTGTTTTAACCTTCTTCAAGGACCGGCCGTAGTCAAATTCGAGTCAACTAAAGTAGGAGAAACAGACACCCGCCAGCCACCTTTATGCAAAACAAGTTGCATGTCAGTCAGTGGAACCGGTCTCATGTACATGGACATGTAAGGTTGGTCCGGGCCGCTTCATCTCACAATGCCGCCGAATCAAAATAAGACGTTGGTGGTAAGCAGTATGAACATCACCGCCCACAACTCCTTTGTGTTCTACTCGTGCATATCATCTACGCATAGACCTGGCTCATGATACCACTGTTGGGGAACATTGCATGAAAAACAAAAAAATTCTACGCACACGCAAGATCTATCCATGGAGATGCATAGCTACAAGAGGGGAGAGTGTGTCTATGTACCCTCGTAGACCGTTAAGCGGAAGCGTTTATCAACGCGGTTGATGTAGTTGTAGACCTTCACGATCCGCCCAATCAAGTACCGAACGAACGACACCTCCACGTTCAGCACACGTTCAGCTCGATGATGTCCTCGCCTTCTTGATCCAGCAAGACGGGCGGAGTAGTAGATGAGTTCCGGCAGCACGACGGCGTGGTGACGGTGGTGATGCAACTATCTCCGCAGGGCTTCGCCGATCACTACAAAAACTAGTAGAAGGCCCGTGCGTTGCCACGGGCTTTACAAAAATTAAAGATACTATTCACAAAGCTAAAATAATATAGAACAATGTCATTTCGACTAATACACATCTTTTTTTTACAATCAGCGTGATAGCATTCCCTAGCAAAAACACAATAATATATTATTGACAAATAAAAAAATGTTACTGAAAACAACCAGTAGTTTTTTTTTAACATCAGTACAGACGCAAGCGCTCATACATACATGCATACACTCATCCCTATAAACGCACACACGCACACCCTACCCCTATGAGCAACTTCGAGAGACTGAGTAGACATGTCATCTTGAAATTTACGAAGTCGTCGTAGGTGCCTCGTCGTCAACGGGAACGTCTCCTCCCACTGAAAGCGCATCGCCGGAAATCCTGAAATAAATCCAAGAATAATGCGAGCACCAGGAGTTGAACCCTGGTGGGCTGGGAATACCACTGTCCCTCTAACCATCCAACTACAGGTTGGTTCGCAAAACAACCAGTAGTTGAATGGTAATGATACTGATGGTACCCATCCATGCAGGGGCGGAGCCAACCCAGTGGGCCGCCTTCATAAAATGTAGTTCACATGTATAGTAATTATTTTGTTCCTAAAAAAATGTATAGTAACATTCACATAAGGCGACGGCGGCTCCTCTCAGATGTCGGCGGCGGCGATCTTGTACCTCGGCAGCGGGCGAGTGGCTCCACGATCGACCTAGCAAATAGATAGATCAAGGGCAGCCGCGTTGTATACCTAGAATGCTTTAATATTCACAAAAGAAGTGTCCTTGTAGACCGGTAGCTGAGTCAATCTTGACCCCTTAATAAACTCAGTTATATTCTTCATTTACACCCAATTTAGTTAGAAGTACTGACAAATAATGCAGTATGCTATCGTCTGATAATATAGGGTAATGGATATGCTGAAATTGTAGATACGGAGGCACCTAACGATTGAATTACTTTATTTATTTTTCCACACTACAGAGGCAGGTGCTTGTAGAAATACCAAAGTATACGCTAAAAAAATTCTTTATGAAAACATTGGACAATTATGCTGCAAGGTAGCAAGTAATCTCACAACAATTTCAGAAGAAAAAGCCAGTGGCAAAACAAGCAAAAGGGATGTGCAAACCTCTTAAGGATTTGAGAAAGCTCATAACTCCTCAATTAAGTCAACCATCAATTTCACATAGCCCATAGGAATCAACCGCCTCAGCAATCTCCTCCCTGTTGGATCTGGTACCAGCAAGGTCCTCGATGCTGAAATAAACCATCGTCCATATGGGCAACTACAATGACTGAAAAATATGTGGTCATTAATATGGGCAGCAAGAAAAATATGCACAGAACTGGAAGGCTAATTCTAAAATCAAGCTTAAAATGCAAGCTACTTATTTATGTGCTCTAAATCCATATAAAAACTAATGATCACTCTGTCTGAAAAGAAGTAACTTCCATGAAGGGGGAGGGGTCTGTACCTGAATGAAATCATTGCACACACCAGAGCAAAGCTGATATTGTTATAAAAAAGTACTTCTTGCTACAAGGGCAAAACCAGGAAAGACCATATAGCCATGTGAGAGATGATATAGGAATTGAGAAAATACAATAGGACCAAACCTAGCACATTTTTTCGAACATATCCTAAAGTGGTTTAGAAAATGTGTCTCCATATTTTCACTACCAAAACGCTAATTAAATCAAAAGCAACTGAAGGTAAACGAAAAGTGGCATGATCACAATGCAATAATGCAAGCATCGACCAAGTACTAACTCTGATTCATACACAAAGTTATCCAGGTATATTGGGTTTCCAACTCACACTATGATTCTGATGCATACTGACAGGAAGATGTCACGCCATTATCCATATAACCATAGAGGAGAATAACTGAAGAAACCATGACAATGAAAACAAAAAATAAACTGCAACAACAAAATAAATTTTCTCATCAATCAAGCTGGGGGCCTGTTCATATGAAGAAGAGAAGGATCAGCAAAGGAAATAACATATCAAGAAAAGAAAAGAAAAAACATTAGAAAGTAAACATGTTTGCTCATCGATTACCTTCTGCCTTTTTGATAAACATAATTATATTTTAATTTGCTCCGTTGTTTTCTTATTATTTTTTACCAAACTGCCATATATGGTACACGAAGAAGCATTTACCTGAAGGCATTAATATCTTTTTCAGCTTTTTAGTCTTACTGAATAGGTAAAAGGCCAGTGTGGGTGAAAATATTATAAGGACATACACATTAAATTCAATGACAAAATCAAGCTTTCAAATGATGATTATGTGGTATTGCAACGAACTCCGACATCCACATCTGTTGTGAGTGAGCACAAGTATCGATCAGTTTTACAATTGCTGATTTAGATTCCAAGAGGCTATATTTCTTTATTCAACTGCTATAAATAAACTAAATAAGATGAGAGTGAGACTACATACAGAAAGCTAAATGTGCAAGATCGACGGCATCCCCTAAGTGCTTCTCTTCTCAACTGCTTCCTTCTGGATGTTTTGAATGTTCAATGGAAAACAAAATTCAGAAATGCATGGTCAGATAATTGCAACCTCAGTTTATTTATAGAAAAATGTTATTGAAAGAATTGCATCCAACGAAAAACAAACCTTAATTTGAGACATATAGTTTGATGCCTTACCTACAGTTGTAACCTGTTGAGCAAGTATGCCAATCTGCATGTTCGAACAGAATTTTCTATCGGAGAGCAAGCAGAGGTTATACATCAGAATTTTTTATGAGAAGCAAGCAGAGGTTATACATTATATAGAGGAGACTAATAGAGAGTACGAACTCGATATCTCTTGCATGGTCCATACTTCCATTGTCGGCATGAAAATGAAGCACGGCCACCGTTGCTGGCTCCTCCAAATGCCCATCGGTGTAGGCATGCTGGAGAACATACAACACTGCCCCAGTCAAACCGAAGAAGCAAAGAGCGTAGGAAAATAGACAATTGAATACTGAAAGAAAGGAGAAGATAACCACCATATATGTTATTTTGCACAGTTCATTACATGAGTCAAATTACAATGGTTATATCCCAAGGCCATCTGATAGTCCCTATTTTACAAAGCATGGCTTTGATGAACATACCAATCAGCTACTCTTAACGTTCCACATCACCCAAGCTAGCACTGATTGCAGAAAACTTACAATATTATTTAGAGGTGCTAGTTCAAACTATGACGAATTATTTGCATGGCTTATCATCAGCAGTTATGAAGCTACTGCCTTTAGTATTTTATACTTAGGCTTCATTAGAACTGATGCTGCACATTAAGTATGAGAAGGTAACAGCAGGCAAAATATCACTCTCGGCACTGGTCAAGTTTCAGTTGAGAATTCACACATTATATAAGATGTATATGTGATGATAGATTTGAACCTGAAACGAGATCAACATATGTATACCTTGTAATAACATCCTCCGCCAAAGGGGCAAGTGTCCCTTCTAAAGCCAAAGTACCTATAATCAATGGCCGTGAAATAGCATATGTGTGGCTTACACAAATGTTTCATGAATCAACCTCTACTCTGAAGAACATACAAATGAAATTCTCTCTGGAGTACTATTAACCTAACGATCATATAGTGAGATGCATGCAACCATTAGATCTATTGTTAGTGACCTAAGAATTTCTGTATTTCCATCTCAAAAGGTAAAAATCCAGTCCTGAATCCGCCCGCCGCCCACGCATCTATCACAAACCTCATCCCCTGCTGCTCCTCGATGGTGCACCTCCTCCCCTGCTGCTCCTCGATGGTGCACCTCCTCCCCTGCTGCTCCTCGATGGTTCACCTCCACCCACAACGGCGCAAGCAGTGGCCCTTGCTCCACGACACCGGACCGACCGGTAGGTCCCCCCGGCGGCTTGTTGACAGCATGCTCGCCATCGGCTTCCTGCCAAGAGGCTCACCAAGAGCGTCCCATTTGGTCTGGCTTATGGTGGAGCCGGCCCCTAACCTCTTGCGCGGCACCCGGACAGCAGTATGGTGCCACGAAGGATGGTTTCCTTCTCCGCCCCAGCACGGCGCCACCGCTGCCCCTGCTTCTCCACCCACGCCGCGACGCCCCAGCCGCTCCACCCACTCAGCGATGCGCCCGCCTCGCTCCACTCCTCATTGCCTGCAGCACAACTCGGCGGCTAGGGTTAGCCGCAGGGGTGCGCGTAGGGGCGTAACGGCAAGGAGGTGCTCAAGGGTGGATGGGGAAGACAGGGGCGGAGGCGCACCGGTGGCGGCCGACGCAAGAGGCGGGGCTGGTAGAGGAGCTCCTGAGCGGCGGCGGCGCAAAGAAATTTCCGCGACGGTGGCGGCGTCGGCGTCCTCGAGGATCCTAGAGAAAAGATCAGTGGTGGGAGGAGTGCGGAGTGATTTTTTTCCTTCGATGATTATTTGTATATAAGGAGATAAAACCAGTGCTACGGGGATGGTAGGAGGTGGGAGGTGGGAGTAATAGAATCGGACGGAAATAAAAGCTCAATTAGGAGTAGAGATTGAGCGATTTAAGGTAAGATTAATTAATTTAGATTTGATGTTTAGAAATTGATTGTGATTGATTCTTTCACATAAAGACATTACTAAATAATTTGTGCCAACATAGAAAGTTATGATCCGTTCATATTTTTTTTGTTGTGTGAGAGGGTGACGTGAAACTAAACCGGCGGGGTGGGGGAGGGGACGAAAAAAAACCAGTCGAAAAAAAACCGGACGAAAGTGGTGGGACGAAAAAAACCTGGACGCAATCCTACCAACTGCTCCATTAGGAGTAGAGATTATGACCGAGGACAAACTAGATGGAGAGGGGCACCGCACACGGCTTGGGGATCATGGTGTATGTTGCCCCTCTACCTCCTCTCATATATATAGGTGGGGGGAGGAGGAGGCAGCCCTAGGGGCACCCTAAGGTGGCCGGCGGCCGCCCTAGGCTCCTGCCCTAGGCGCCTCCCCCCTTTCCTTATTTAGGGGTGGAGGAGATGGCAGGGGAGGGGCCGGCGGTTGCCCTGCCTTGGCGCCCCCCTTTCCTTCCTTGGCTCGTGGCCAGGGGAGGTGGAGTGTGCCCAGCCCCTTAGTAGGCTGGTGCACCTCCATCCTTTGGCCCATGAGGCCCACCAAGTGCCGGCGACCTCCCGAAACCCCTTTCGGTACTCCGATAAAACCCGGTACATTCCGAAACCTTTCCGGTGACCAAATAGCATCGTCCTATATATCAATCTTTACCTACGGACCATTCCGGAGCTCCTCGTCATGTCTGTGATCTCATCCAGGACTCTGAACAACATTCGGTCACCAATTCACATAACTCATATAATACTATATCGTCAACGAACGTTAAGCGTGCGGACCCTATGGGTTCGAGAATGATGTAGACATGACCGAGACGCTTCTCCAGTCAATAACCAATAGCGGGACCTGGATGCCCATATTGGTTCCTACATATTCTACGAAGATCTTTATCGGTCGAACCTTTATGACAACATGCGTAATTCCCTTTGTTTGTCGGTATGTTACTTTTGCCCGAGATTCGATCGTCGGTATCTCCATACCTAGTTCAATCTCGTCACCGGCAAGTCTCTTTACTCGTTTCGTAATACATCATCTTGCAACTAACTCCTTAGTTACTTTACTTGCAAGCTTCTTGTGATGTGTATTACCGAGAGGGCCCAGAGATACCTCTCCGATACACGGAGTGACAAATCCCAATCTTGATCCACGCCAACTCAACAGACACCTTAGGAGATACCTATAGAGCATCTTTATGATCACCCAGTTACATTGTGATGTTTGATAGCACACAAGGTATTCCTCCGGTATCCGGGAGTTGCATGATCTCATGGTCGAAGGAATATGTATTTGACATTAAGAAAGCAGTAGCAATAAACTGAACGATCATATGCTAAGCTAACGGATGGGTCTTGTCCATCACATCATTCTCCTAATGATGTGATCCCGTTATCAAATGACAACTCATGTCTATGGTTAGGAAACCTTAACCAGCTTTTGATCAACGAGCTAGTCTAGTAGAGGCTCACTAGGGACACGGTATTTGTTTATGTATCCACATATGTATTTTTAAGTTTCCGGTCAATACAATTCTAGCATGAATAATAAACCTTTATCATGAATAAGGAAATATAATAATAACCAATTTATTATTGCCTCTAGGGCATATTTCCATCACTACCAAGGTACGACTGCTGGCCCACGCTAAATTAACTATGGTTGACGTGATGGCCGCAGCCATCGACCGATGTGTGCAACCCCTTCAACAAAGGATGCACCCTTTGTGGTGTTACAACGGGACAAACGACGCCACCCGCTATAAGCGGCAGGGGCCGGATAACCAAGCAGCAATGGCTGCCATATTGGCGGATTTGTTCAAAGGAGAGGAAGAGTAGTTCGCCCACCCAAGGAACTAGAACGGTTACTCGGACCACAGCCCCATTGAATGGGTAAGCATAGGCTTGTATTATAGTTCGGACATTACGTCCGTATACTAACCGGCCGTATTGTTTTTTCCGAACAGAACTGGAGACGCCAGGTTCAGAGCATCAGCTGCCCCTACCCTCAACCGGTGGACCATTCTCGCGCCGATGACCCGGGATTCAACGAGGACCCGGAGACGTCCATTGACTTTGAGGATGGGGTTTTCTTCTAAGAGAGCCTCAATGGCTCCAAGGTGGCCCTTATAGACGATCACCCCAGGCCCCTCCCTTCCTCCGCCGTAAGTAGCAAGAAGGCCTCCCCTCAAACGAGGTGTTTGCCTCGTGCTACTCCGAATACGCTGACTTCTACTCCCAAGGGTCGCCGTACCATGCGCCTAACACCAACAAGGGCGGAGCCGACCCCAGCCAACAATGGAGCCTCTAAGCGCAAAGCAGCCGCGGGAGCCACATCCACTATTCCATTGGAAAATAGGTAATATAATTTATGATCATGGTCGGATCCTTATTCGCCTCGCCACTAAGGGCTCCAATGATATCCTCCCTGGTCCTGCAGGAGAAAGACACCACCCCCACCGTCCGAAGACCTAAAGGAGGAGTCAGGGCGCAATCGGGTATCTTCAGCCCCGGCAGGAGTCCACACTGGGGGTTCAGCCACAGGCCAACCTTTGGAGGACCCTGAGGATGTTGCAATCACCAATTCCGAAGTTGAAAGCGTGATGAATCATCGGCGACGGAAGGAATCCCTGCATCATGTCATTTTTTTCGATCAGGAATTCAACGCGTTTAATGCCGTAGACGCATACCTCGGAGTGGCCCGAACATGTCTTGAGGGGATTGCCAGTCTTTTATCGAGCAATATGCAGGTAAGTGATCAGTTTTGACAACCGGACATACATGCTTGACCCAGTAGCCCCCGAGCCTTGGTTTGGGCGGAAAGGCTGAATTAAGGGTCTGTAACATCATGTTGTCGTGGTTTTCTACAGGCCTCAAGGGACCAGAACAAAAAATTGTCCGAGGATCTTGATATGAACCAGAAGCAGTTGGCTGATGCAAAAGCCAAACTGGAGGCAGTGAAGAAGTTCACCAGCGAAGCCTATGGTGAGGAAATTTTTTCCCTCTCTCTCTCTCTTTATAGATGTGCATGAATTATGCCCAGGTGTCCTGTTTGACACCGGGTATCTTTATAGCAGCCGAATCCATAGGTCAACTACAAAAGGACCTGGACGTCGCCAAGGAATCTCAACGGTATGCGGAGTCACAGCATGAAGCCGGTCTCCGGATGCTGAAACGAAGCCATGAGGAGAACAACAAACTGAAGGCAGAGAACCAGCAACAGGCCAAAGAACTAGAGAGTTTGAAGACTCAATTGGTGCAGGCTCTCAGAGAGAACTAGAGATTAAAAAGTGGCATGTTCAGTAAGTGTTATTTAAGCTTTTGGATATACATAGACATGCGCAGTGCTTGAGTGTAACAGACATGCCATGCTTTGTGCTAGGTCTCCTGACTGGTCGGCCTGGAGAAGAGGTCAATACCTTTGGCGGGAATCTTTTAAAAGAACTATCTATGGTTCATGAGAAAGCCCGAAAAGCGATGAAAAACATGGTCAAGGCGTTATGGCCGACCGAAGTGGTGCTAGATGATATGGCCGAACTAGCGAGCCGCTTCAAGGGAGCTCAGCGACGCTTTGAATTATGGAAGATATCAGCCTGTCGGGAGGGGGCGCGAGAAGCATGGGCCATGGTGAAGACCCAATTCACGAAACTCGAGCCAAAGCAGATGGCTCGTGTTGGACCAGTAGGGCCGGATGGGCAAGAGGTGCCTCTTCATTTGGTTTATGACAAAGTAATGCCTGCAGCTCGATTCTCCCAACAGGATTGTGCTTTAGATAGCTTTATAGACGATGTGGACAAAAAGTAATGTGTTTGATTCTATGTATCTATGTACTTTACATCAAACGATCTCGATCCGTACTGTTAAACATTGTCTTAACCGGCCATCGGCTTCTGCCTCCCGACCAGTGATCGGGGAGTGTTTTCGTACTATGTGACCTGGGGTAAACAGGGAATCACTTCCGGTAACCAGGCAATCCGGCCTTTGGTACGAACAGACAAAAACGCGTGCGGAGAGTTATGTTATATTACTTTTTAACGTAAGAAACATCTTCTGAAGAAAATAGTTCCTCCATGGGTTCCTTTCTTCAGGTTCGTCTAGATAGAGATGCTATATTCGGATACCAGAAGTATGCAGATACAAATCGGTGCGGGAACCGAATCCCAGTGTTGGCGACGAGCACCAAAATTGCTATGGTCTCCCTCATCGCCGACCCTATATGTTCTTAAGAACGCTAGCTTTCAGCTTCACCCGTCTGAGGTACGGACATGGCTGACCTGGTCGTAACAATCGCAGAGGTGCTCCCTTTACCCCCCTAGCCGAATAATCGGAAACGTAGGGCGTAAGCACAGGAGCCAGGCAATCCAGCTTGACAAAAATTTAAGTCAAATCAGTGCATATGATGGCTGAAAAAGTATTCGGGAGAGTGCAAACATGACAAAGACGATTTCGTGCGCGAAAAAATATATTAAGTGGCTGCTTTAAAGGAGCCCCCAGATAAAATCTGGGCGTTACATTTGGAAAATGTATAATAAAAAGAGCCTAGACATAGTTCGGTTTATTTGAACAGGGCCCGGGAGATGCTAACTCCCCAGGAGAAGAAATCTATAATGAGGAAAAGAATAGTGGACTAACGTGGCCACACTAGCCGTAGAAGCCCAGAGCCGGGCTGCATTCCAAGGGTTTGGTTCAAGGCGGTTGTCAGCCGGGTTGCGAATACGGTATGCTCCTCCTGCTAGTACTTCATCGATTATGAAAGGACCCTCCCATTTAGGCGAGAATTTGTTCTTCTGCTTCTCAGGGAGGCGGAGGACGAGTTCTCCAACATTGTATGTCTTCGCTCGTACTTCCCTACTATGGTAGCGTCGAGCCTGCTACTGGTAAAATGTAGAACGAGCCCGAGCTACGTCCCGCTCTACTTCCAAGGCGTCCAGGTTATCTTGCCGATCTAACTCAGCTTATTTTTCTTCATACATGCGTACTCAAGGCGCGTCATGAATGATGTCACAAGGGAGGACTGCTTCTGCGCCATACACCATGAAGAAGGGTGTGTATCCCGTTGATCGGTTTGCGGTAGTGCGCAGTCCCCATAGTATGGAGTCAAGCTCCTCCACCCAGTGACAATCGGATTGTTTCAAGGAATGGACCAGGCGAGGCTTGATGCCACTCATGATGAGTCTGTTGGTCTGCGGGTGGTACACCAAAGCGTAGTCGAGCTTAATGCCCATAGTAGCGCACCAGTCCTTGATTTACTGGGTCGTGAAATTGGATCCATTATCTGTGATGATACTGTGTGGGACACCGTAACGGTGTACCACGCCGGATATAAAGTCGATAACTGGTCCGGACTTTGCTTAGGTAACTGGATTTGCCTCAATCCACTTAGTAAATTTATCGACCATAACCAGTAGGCATTTCTTTTTCTTGGTTCCCCCTTGAAGTGGTCCGACCATGTCCAGCCCCCAAATAGCAAAAGGCCAGGTAATTGGTATAGTCCGGAGAGCTGTGGGGGGCATATGGCTTTGATTTGCAAAAAGCTGGCATCCAACACAATGTTGGACTAAAGTACAGGCGTCCGTGCGGGCAGTGGGCTAGAAGAAACCTGCTCAGAAGGCCTTACTTACCAGGGCCCGAGCTGCCGCGTGGTGACCGCCCATGCCAGCGTGTATCTCGGCCAAAGTTGCTGCCCCTCTGTTTCCGATATGCACCGCTGAAGGACTCCAGTTGCGCTTTTCTTGTATAGCTCGCCCTCGTGGACCTTGTAGGCTTTAAAGCGCCGAACTATGCGCCGCGCCTCGGTCTGATCGTCAGGGAGCTCCTGCCACAAAAGGTAGGCAAGGAAGGGCTCAGTCCATGGTGCGATTATTGCCATGACCTCGTGAGCCGAAGCGGTTTCTTCAACTGTTGAGCCTCCGATGATGTCGTCATCTAGCTCGATGGCCGGAGAGACGATTTGTTCGGGCCCATTGGTCGCTGCATCCAAGTCCCCATCCTACCACACCACGTATGGCTTAAAAAAGCCGCTCTAGGAAGGTGTTTTTAGGGACCGGGTCGCGTTTAGCGCCCATGCGGGTGAGGATGTCCGCAACTTGGTTACTGTCCCTAGAGACATGGTGGAATTCTAACCCTTCGAACCGGGCCGATATTCTTAAGACGACATTTCGGTATGCTGCCATTTTTGGGTATTTGGCGTCAAACTCACCATTGACTTGGGAGATGGCGAGGTTGGAATCTCCCCGCACCTCGAGCCATTGAACACCCATTGATGTTGCCATCCGAAGACCATGTAACAGGGCTTCGTATTCGGTTGCATTGTTGGAGTCTGTGTACATGATTTGTTGTACGTACTGAATAGTGTCGCCGGTGGGGGACGTAAGGATTACGCCAGCCCCCAGTCCGGCCAACATCTTGGAGCCGTCAAAGTACATTGTCCAGTGTGAGTACGTACTGTATTCCCGGGGAAGCTCAGCTTCCGTCCATTCAGCCAGAAAATCGTCTAGTACCTGAGACTTAATGGCTCGGCGTGGCTTGTACACAATTCAAAGGGCAGGAGCTCTATGGCCCATTTGGCGATGCGGCCTGTGGCGTCCCTATTGTTGATGATGTCATTCAAGGGCACTTCGGATGCCACTATGACCAAACACTCTTGAAAGTAGTGTCGGAGCTTGCGGCATGCCATAAAAACTATGTAGGCGATCTTCTGATAGTGCAGGTATCGGGATTTACACGGGGTGATCACTTCTGATACGTAATAGACATGCTTCTACACCCTGAACTTATGTCCTTCTGCCTCTCGTTCTACCATGAGGACAGCGCTCACGACCTGGTTCGTGGCTGTGATGTATAGTAATATAGGCTCGCCTATGCCAGGTGTAGTCAAAATAGGATTGCTTGCTAGAAGGGTTTTTATCTCCTCTAGAGCGGTGGTTGCCTCATTTATCCATTCGAAGATTTTGGTCTTTTTGAGTAGTTTATAGAGTGACAGGGCCTTTTCACCGAGACGAGAGATGAAACGGCTCAAGGCTGCAACACAACCGGCCAGCTGGGACAGGGCTCGGATTTTAGCCAGATTGGCTTCTATCCCTCTATGGGAGACAATAAATTCGAGCAGCTTTCCGGCGGGAACTCCAAAAACACATTTGTCTGGGTTAAGCCGTATATCGTATGTTCTCAAGTTTTCAAATGTCTGACGGAGATCGTCTACCAACTGGCTGACGTGTTTGGTCTTGACGACCATGTCATCTACATATGCTTCGACTGTTCTACCGATTTGGTTTTCCAAGCATGTTTGAATCATGCGCTGGTATGTACGCCTGCAAATTTTAGCCCGAAGGGCATTGTGTTGAAGCAGAATGGTCCGTAGGGTGTAATGAACGCAATTGCTGATTGGTCGGACTCCTTCATCTTGATTTGGTGGTACCCCGAGTAGGCATTGAGGAAACATAATAAATCGTGTCCAGCGGTGGCGTCGATGATCTGGTCTATTCGGGGCAAAGGGAAGGGGTCCTTGGGGCAAGCCTTGTTGAGGTCTTCGAAGTCGACACACAACTGCCAGGACTTGTCCTGTTTGGGTACCATGACCAGATTCGCCAACCATTCGGGGTGTTTGATTTCTCTGATGAATCCGGCTTCGAGTAGTTTGGCTAATTCTTCCCCCATGGCTTGATGCTTGGGTTCGAAAAATCGGCGCAGCGTCTGTTTAACTATCTTAAAGCCCTTAATTATGTTCAGACTATGCTCTGCTAGCCTGCGCGGGATACCCGGCATGTCAGAAGGGTGCTAGGCGAATATGTCCCAATTCTAGCGCAGGAATACATGCAGCGCCTCGTCGATCGCCGGATCCAATTGTGCTCCGATGGTCGCTGTTTTATTGGGGTCCGTCGGATGCACTTGGAACTTAACAGTTTCATCCGCTGGTTTGAAGGATGTGGACTTGGGTCTTTTACTAAGGGTGACATCATCCTTGTCCATGATTGTACAGAGTGTGGTTAACTCTTCGGCTGCGAGAGCTTCAGATAGTGCCTCAAGGGCAAGAGATGCTGTTTTATTCTCAGCTCAGAGTGCTCTGTCCGAGTCACTGACTATTGTGATCACACCATTGGGCCCTGGCATTTTGAGTTTCATGTACCCATAATGAGGTATAGCTTGGAACCTAGAGAATGCGTCGCGCCCCAATAGGGCATGGTATCCGCTATGGAAGGGCACAATGTGGAAAAGCAGTTCCTCGGTCCTGTAGTTCTTCGGAGTGCCGAATACTACGTCCAGGGTGACTCGTCCGGAACAACACGCTTCTTTGTCGGGGATAATTCCCCGAAATGTAGTGTGGCTTTGCTTGACTCAAGATCTGTCGAATTGCATTTTGTCGAGGGTGTCCTCATAAATGAGGTTCAGGCCGCTGCCTCCGTCCATAAGGACCTTGGTTAGTCTGAAGCCGTCCACGATGGGGTCGAGGACTAATGCAGCGGGTGCTCGGATGGGGCAGGCCCTTGGTTCGTCCTCTTCGTCGAAGGTAATTGGGGTGTCAATCCAGGAACTTGCTGCTGTAACCTGGTGGACTTGGCTGAGCTATCGAAGGGCTCTTTTCCTCTGATTGTTCGACGAGAAAGTTTCGTAAATAGTTAGGATGTCGTTTTCACCGAATGAAGGTGTTTCTGGTCCTCTGCTGGCGTGTTGAAGGCGGAGTATGGCTTCGCCGCTCTTGGCAACCTGTCTGACAACCCAACAAGCTTGAAGCGTGTGGGTTGGATTTGTGTTTAGCAGGGCCGAGTGTATGGGGCATGGTTTGTCCAGTAGCTCGTCAAGGACCGTTCTAGGTCTGGTGAGGGGTCTGTTCCTCTTCCCGAACGGCTCGTGTTCAGGTGACCGCCGTGCGTATGCATGCTTTTCTCGAGTTTTGTGTTCGGCATGGTTTGACTCCATGCGTATTTGTTGTTCTTTCCAGGCGTTCTCCATGACGCAGTACTTGCGCACCAGGTCCGATAACTCGGTGAAGCTTTGCATGTGTCGGTGGGCGAGGGCGTTTAACATCCCTTCGTCTCGGCAGTTAGACCAAAAAATTGCGATTATTTCTTGGTCGCAGTGACTTGTTATTCTTTCTTTTACCAAGAGGAATCTAACCCAGTAATGGTGGACTGTTTCCCCCGGCTGCTGCTTTACGTACGTCAAATCCTAGACGTCCGCAGATCCCGAATTGTCTGGGGAGTACGCGACATGGGGGGTGGGTGGGAAAAAATTCCGTATTGCCCCAAGTTGTGTGTCCGGAACTCTGGTGGAGGTATCCGCGGTCCCCAAAGTTCTTGGCATGTTGGACTCGGCGTCCACATTGTTAGCAGGCCGCGATAGGGACTCAAAACTGTGTATTCGGCCAGGGTATAGCTCCGGACTCTCTTCGGGGCAGTCGCCGGGTTCTGGGCTCGAAGCTTGATCATTGATCCGGACGAAAATTGTTTTCAGCTTTAGTGATTGCGAACCCTCTGCCAATTCTTCGATGGTGACAATGAGGTGCGTGATGGGCAGGGTGTAAATCTCCCTGTTGTCGGGCTTGAGCCCAATTTGGTCGTAGACCGGGGATTGGCCATTGGAGACACTCATGGCCCGCATCCGATCTAGCAGACTGCTTACGGACGAGTGATCCGTCGAGTCCATGTTGCCAATGCCTGAGTGTTCGGGGCGGTCTCGCCGTATGGCCGCTCCGGGGTGGTGTTCGGCTGGCGCCCTCCAGATTATTCCGACGGAGTCCGGATCTAGGGCCAGATTCCGTACGTCATCGGTTTTCGTCCCCGAAGTAAAAACGTCGGGGTTAGCGGATTTCCTGAGGGGAACCGGTGGTTTTGTTGGAGTAAGATCTCCCTGGGAATCAGCGGTGAACTCCAGGCTCCCGAACCTGATTTTCTGACCAGGGGTGAAGCTTCCATCCCGGCCTAGGAGACCGGACGGATTAGTGTGCGGCTTGATGCCGCCGAGCGCAAAAGCCCGGCCAGGGGCTGAGATATCCCTGGAGTGGGTGGCCATCGATCCTTCCGGCGATCTAACAACGAAACTCTCAATTAAAGCACCAATGTCGGTGTCAAAACCGGCGGATCTCGGGTAGGGGGTCCCGAACTGTAGATCTTGGATCGATTGGGAACAAGGGACGTGGGACACGATATTTACCCAGGTTCGGTCCCTCTCTAAGAGGTAATACCCTACATCCTACTCGATTATATTGCTTATGTATATGAGGATTACAGAGTCGATCTACCACGAGGTCAGATGAACTAAACCCTAGGCTAATAGGATTATGGATGTTCTCTTGGCCTCTACGGACTAAACCCTTGGTTTATATAGACACCAGGGGAACTAGGGTTTACACATAGTCGGTTACGTAGAAGGAAAAAAGACGTCGAATCTTCCACGTTGACTTAGGGTACACACCAAGGCACAAAAGGTCTTCGGTCCGGATACCGTGCGGCCCAACTGTCTGGCCCACGAGAGATAGATCGGCCACCCGAGGACCCCCTAGTCCAGAACTCCCTCAAGGACATCACAGGGCTTCCATTTCTCTTCATCCTTCAACACTTCGTAGCAATGGAGCAACATAAATGCTCTCCCTTTCTTGACCTTGCATTTCTTGGTCTTCTTCTCTTCTCCGCGAAACAAGTTTTGTGCAATATTGAGCTACAAACAAAAGAACAAGTTAGTACTTGAAACACAAAAAATGAGGTACGAACACGGAACATAAAGAAATGTCACTTACCCCATCTCTAACACTAGTGTCACTTGGGTTCATCGTGTCAACCAACTTCATTGCCGCCGCCCACTTTTGACAATCTTTATTGATCATCGACCACCGAGAGCGAAGAGATCTATCGGTGCGCTCAATTCCACTATTGTTGTGTGTATCAAAGAACTCCTTCATCTGAAACCAGTATGTATCTCTAGATTGGTCCCCTCCGGTGTTGGCATCCATAGACATGGGCAATCATGTATTGCATAGCAAGACGTCTTCCTCAATGTCGTAGTTGCATGCCCTTCCTTTCGGTGTATCGACGATACCCTCACCATCCTCATCCACTTCATACTCATGATCATCTTCATGCACCTCATTGGTTTGAGACCAATGAGAATTGTTGGAGCCAACACCCATAGTTGACATATATGTCTCATCATTGAAACTACAAAGTACGTAGAACAAAACATAGCTATCCATATGTATACATTTATGTAAAAAACAAGAACAAAAAAGGGGGTGAAATCATACATTGTGGGCATTTCATCAAACATCTTGTGCGCATCGGCCTTCGGCGCAACAAATTGCGAGCTCTCCGGCGCTTCGGTCGACGGAGGCGCGGCCGGATGCCCTGCAAGTTTCTTCTTCAGCCGCCTGGAAGAGCCGTCCGCTTTGTTCTTCTTCCGGGACGCCACCGCCGCCGCATTCGGTCGCTTGGAGACGGGGGGCCATGGCTTCACGGCGGGCGGCGGCGCGACGCCACCCTGCGAGGTCGTCCGTGGCGCCATGAAAAGGCCGCGGCGAGACCGGTGCTTGGAGGAGGGGCGCCGGCGGCGAAGCCGAAGCTCAACCCTGCGCTAGGGCTTGCGGCGGCGGCGGCGGCAGCGGCGGAGGGGTCGCGGGTGTAGGGAGGGGTTGGGGGGATGTCGGCGAGGCCTTCCATCGCCGGCGGCGGCGCGGGGCAGGGCGAAGACGGATCGGCGGCGCGGGGCGGGGCGAAGGCGGGGCGGCAGTTGGTCGCTCGCGCGCGAATCGTCGCTGTCCAGCACGAGGGAGCTGGCGCACCAAATACACCGCACGATGCCGTTTTCCTCCGCGCGTCAAACCAAGTTTACCACACGCACGATTATTTCGCGTCTGCTGGAGCGCCTATTTCGGCCCCGCGCGTGCAATAATGCTATTTTTTTCAGCGCGGGGGTTATTTTCAGCGTCTGTTGGAGATGCTCTGAGTATCCGTGATATTACGACAACTCGCGGCCAGGAAGCTCCACCGGCAACAAGACGGCACAGAAGCATACGGCCAACGCATCAGCAGCGAGCAAGGAGACCGCACAGCCACACGACGTCCCTCCGGTATCCGGACGTATGCTACGCCGCCACAGCCCACACCGGCCGGTGCCGCACGCACGCGGCACGCACAGCTTGCTAAACTTGATGTCGTCCACCACCACCAGTGCCTGATACTCCGAGAGAACCGAAAGCTACGCCGCGATAAAACTCCGCCACTCCTTTGCCGCTGCGCAGCCAGTTGCTTGGGATACGGACAGAACCGGCCTCGATGGGCTTGACGGGTGCGTGTGATCTTGCTTTGTTTGGAGCCATTCTTGGGCATGGTTAGGTTCACCTGACGTCCAAGTTTCCAACTACTATCACGCTAACCTTTTCTATGCGGCTAGCAAGACTTTCGGTCTCAATCAATCTTGCATCGAAATTTTATTTAGCCCAAGTAATTTCGTATTTGATGAGATCAGTGTTATAAATGCACAGGAAACTATTAAAATACGTATATCATAGTACGTCTCTCTCCACCAGTTCTGACTTTTCGAGTAAGTATTCGAGCATGAATCTATATCTATACCTACTATTAAAGGGAATAGGAATTCTTGGTTTGGTTTAGTCCTTTTTGTTTGGTTTGAGTGCAGAATAAAGTTTCGTACTGTTGGCTCGTACACACGCTAAGCGATCTGGGTCAGGTACTTGTATGTTGATGGGCCTTTTATGGGCTTTCATAGAGACCGCGAAAAATAATTGGGTCAAAATAAATCAACATTGTTGGAATTGAACACAAGACCTCCTGTTTAGAGCTCTTCGATGTAACAACCAACGACATATGCGCCTTTCACATTTACTAATCCCAACTCGCTCTAAATATACGAGTGGCAGTCATCATGTTTAGGGCGAGCTAATTAAGCGAATGAGCTAATTAAAGGAAGGATTGTGGGCTTAAATAAATATTTAAACGGTTGTTGCTAATTAAAGAAAGGATTATGGGTAAACCGGTGGAATAACTAAAAGAAAGATTGTGGTCTTAATAAATTATGCATGAAGGATTTGAGGTAAAAAGGTAGGATAATTAAAAGGAAGGATATGTAAGCTTCAATGTGTTGGGGCTACTAAATTAGAAAAGAAAGGATTTGATTCCTGACTAAAATGGATGAGGACGTCATGGTACTTAATGAAATGATTATACTTAAATGTCATTAAAAGTATTATACTTAAATGGAATTAGTGGGAGATTATGCCCGGCAAAGAAAATATGAACACAGCTAAATTGCATCGTATTTTTTTATGTTCATTTTGTAGAAGGATGCTGCGTTTCAGCATGTTCTTCATAGTGGATCCGATGCTGTGGGACATTATGCTTGTACAAAACATCAATTTTTCTCGTTGCAACGTACGGGCATATGTGCTAGTTCAATAAAAACCATAAAGAAGAAAAAGGGATGGCACGAACGTGCATTGGATCTAAATTTCCCTTGTATGCCATTATGTATGCTTTTTTCTTTTGAACTGGGTAACCCCTTTCCATTAAACATAAGTCATAACAGAAATAACCATTCTGTACGATATGATCATGTCCATTTGATCTCAAGGATGCTTGAAGGGGATGAGCAACATGAGTTAGGGCATCTCCAACGCCGACCCTCAAATCACCAGCATACGTTTGGACCACGCGGTCTGAACATGTTTTGCCATCCAATACGGGCCTGTATCGGTCCACTCAGCGGTGCAGACGTGTTTTTCCGCAAACCGGAAACAAAGTGGGGGTGGGGGCTTTGCGGGCGTCCGGACCGCTGCCACATCCTTTTCTGACTGTCCTGGCCCACCATTAACCCCCCTCGCCCGCGTGCGCTTCCCGCCCGAAACGTTCATTGCCGCTTCAGAGCATCAGTGCCGCATTCATGCACGGTCAGATCGGACGCGACCTCTCACTGCTGCCAGCATTGAAGCGGCGTTGGCCCAGAGAGCGCCGCCCGCACCGTTTCCCATGCACGTCACTGCTCCGCGTTCGAATGGCACCACGACGGTCCGTCGCACTACACTAATGATATGCGGTTGCCGAGGAACCTACTCCGGCGCCACCTGTCCGTCCGTCTGCCGCCTACCATTGCATCTGCCCGCTATATAAACTCCAGCCCCGGCCATAGCCACAGTCATCCTCCTCTTGTCCCTTTCTCCTCTCTGCACCACGCCCATCATGGCCTCCTCATGCTCCAAAGCCCTCTAGGACAACCTCCCGTCCGACCAGAAGAAGGAGATGACCGTCATTGCTGTCGGCTGGCAGGCCGGTAGGCACACGGAGGCCGACGATGGAGGACGCGGCCGAGGGATGAGCCGGCTCCACCCTTCTCGCGGTGCATGCCGGCATCAGCATCGGTGAGGCCCGTGCCCACTATATGAACATTATGTGGGAGGAACGGGAGGCCAAGTTTCGGGAGGCGCATGCCGACCAGGCCTACAACATCCGTCTCCTCGAAGAGCACCGGCAAGCGGAGGAGCAACTCGCCGTCGACATGGCCATCGCGCCGGACACGGACATGGCGGAGCAAGTAGTGTTGCTCGACTCCTACCGCTCCGCCCGCGACATCCCCCGTGACCGCTGGCGGTACCGACAATATCAGGCGGAATTACAGGCCTCCTACAAGGAGATGAACGAGGCGGCAGACGAAGTGTTCGGCAAGAGCGACGATGAGGGGGACATCGCCGGCTCCACCAAAGCCGCGCCCGCCGCCACGACCACGGGCACCGCCGGCAGCGAGGAAGAGTAGTGCGTGGTAGGTCGCCTCCACTCGGGTCCCAAGAAGGCCACCGTTCTTCCCCTCCCGTTGAAGCCAAGTTTGGTGGGCTGAAAATAGTCGGCCGATTAGCCACTCAGACTACGAAGGCAGAGCTGGAGAAGGCGAAGGCAAGAGCCGGAGCTTCAGTTCTCGGGTCTCACGGCCGGACATGAGGAACGGGCGCCGGTGGTCATTTAGATTAGGTTTAGAGTAGAGTTTAGTTAAAAATTGTCTAAAATGTAATGAGTTTTGCCCGGTTTATATGAAAAATGTTTGAATTGTAATGAATGTGCTCCGGTTTATATGAAAATTCACCATGTTTGCATGAACTTCGTCCTGTTAGTTGAAACCCGGCTTGAAATATATACAAGCAGCGTTGAATGGCCGGCTCCCGCATTCATGTTTGCAGACGGACGCAGAAGAGAATTTACGAGTTAGTGTTAGAGATGCCCTTAGAACAATCATTCCGTGGAAACTAAACCACCTAGTACCAAGTAGTATATGTCCTAGCTCCTAGCATATTCTTATGGTACCACCATTCATGGTGCAGACCTATCAACACGTACATCGCATTCATAATCCAGACAAGGATATAAGTCTGTCATAATAGCCTAATTATGATTGTATGCTACTATTGATTACACTGTTATTTAGACACTGATATCGATTGGAAAGCAACACATGGTGCTGTTTTCTCCACCGCCACCAAGAGGTCCAAAACCATGAGTTTTATGTGGTTTCAGAAGTGATGACAATGATATGTTTTACCTACTGAAATATTTGGCTGGAAACTGTGGCGGAGATCAAGCAAAACAGTATAGTAGCCAACTAGCCATGAATTGGGGAAAAAAGATCAAGGAGTGCTGCCTGCCACTACATTTATATTCAAAGGTGGTTCACTGAATTCATTTGGAAAAAGCAATGAATCATGTAGCAACTTTATTAATAGCGCAATTGATAAGCCGGCTTCGTCTTCGCATCACTATGATTATATAGCATTATCTGCGACATGCCCTATGGTCTCACTTAACCAATAGACATGGGTTGCATACTTATATGTTGGGAAGAGAAAACCTTGCCCGAGGAAAATATTGTATGTTTAGTACTACCAGTATCAGGCTCTATTTCCTCAATTCGCAGGATTTTCAAATGCAGGAATAGAAGAAACATAGGATTAGAAAACCATAGGAATTTGGATAAAAGAATGTTTGATGCCACAAAAACAAAAAACAAAAATTATAAAGAGGTTTGATGAAAAATTTCCTCCAAAAATAGTGTGCAAAGTGATCCTAAATTCCTAAGGATCCAAATCCTCTAAACATCGTATGGAATTCCTTTAAATCAAATCAAAGGAGTCCATTGTGAGAACTCAAGTTTTGTGCATTTAGTTGAACCTGCATCTCATATTGAGTTTCCAAGTTTGTGAAAAATAAAATCATGGATGTTGGGAATGGCATCCAGTATGTAAACCTGCAAAACTCCGTTCAAAGATACGAAAAATTATGCACCAGATAAAGTATACAAGAGATATTTCTTAAGTACAATTTTTTGCAAGGGCACAGAGGCAACATTTTGATATCTTTTTTTCACAAAAAAAACATTCTTGATATCTTTTAGAATTGTTAAAAAGACAACTCATCCACTGGAGAACAGGGTCAGAAGGATGTAATGGAAAGCATTGCAAACCATGGAAATGAGAGCAGGGAAGGAAACTGAGCAAGAATACTCTGCCATTTGCCAAATTTTCATTTCTCCTGAGAGCTGAGACGAAGGCTGTTCATTTTTCAGCCTCGGCCCTCTTCGATGATACACATACATATGACATGCCCAAATTGAAGGACAAAACTGTCATACACCCCTAAAAACAGTCCAATAATCCTAACCACATTATACACACATTGGGTCCTCTTCCTCTACAGCGACAGGTGCAGTTCCAATCCTGCCCTCCCCCGCCGCGCCCTCGGCGACGCCACCGCCGTGGCGACCTCGCCGTCCCACAGCCTTACAACGGTGCCGTCGAGCACTGCCATGTCAAGGTGGCGGTACCAACCCAAATCTCCCCGCCTCCTCACGGCCATCTCCCTCTCCTCCCAGCACGGCACCAGCGTCGAGGCCGCCGACCTGATCCTCATCGACGCCGTCCGTCTCGGCAGCGTCTCGCTCTGGTCGTCGACGAAGGGCACGCCGTTGTCGTCCTCGTCCCTGTCCGCGCATTTCCTGACGCCGTCCACCACCCCATCGTCGCCGGCGTCAGCTCCGGCCTCGCCGTAGTACGCCGTGAACCGGACCTTGGACGGCGAGCTCGGCTCGCTAATCGGGGAAGACGGCTCCACCGGCACGGCGAGTGCGGGCCGTGGCTCGTCAGCGGCAGGCGACGAAACGGCCTGCAGCTGCTGCTTGTCGTCCACGAGGGTGCTGCTGCGGGCGCCGGCGGCGGGTAGTTTGTTGGAGGAGCCGACCGCGCGGATGCGCCAGAGGCCGACGGCGGCGGCGAGGGCCGCGACGAGCCAGGCGAAGAGCGAGGCGACGGTGTTGGCCGCCGCGGGGAGGGAGTAGAGGGGGAAGTCCATGGCGTCCGCGGGCACCACGTTGAGCAGCTCCATTTGCGGCGGGCGGCGGCGATGGGGAGGTCTCCCGGCGATTGTTCAAGATAGGGAAGGAGCAGGTTTGGTTTTCGGGTTTGTTGTGAATGATGAGGATAGTGAGGAGGGTGGGCTTGGGTAGGAAGTGTATATATAGGTGGCGGAATGGAAATGATAGAATTTGCAGTTTCGTACTGCGAGTTCTTGTAATTTCTATATATTTCCCCCTCAAAAAATTCCATATATTTCGTGGATGTTGGGTTAGGTAAACAAGTGCACTGATACACTTTTTTTAATCTTTTTTTTTGCAAAAATGATACAATACATGTGCAGTGTGCTAGGCAGAACACAATCCACTAGGTACTGAAAATTTTAGCCGTGAATCTTTCGGCTTAAAATTTTAAGCTGCCGAGGCATTTTTCATCCAATTCTTGAAAAGTATACATACATATATATCGTTTCCCAAAATCAAGAAATCGTTCGACCTGGTAACAGAAAACCGGCTAAAGTCGAGGGGCGTACATGCAAAATAGAAACGCTTCAGTTTAATGGGAGCTGTCAAACGTAATAGTGCGGGCAAAGATGCCCGGAATTGGCATCAGTGGGGATCTGAGAGGGAGATGCTCGGAATCGAGCCCGGGAGATGCTACGAGATATCCCATTTCCGCAGCCAGCGTCAGCATGCGTGTGCGCGGTTTGCAACCAGCGGTCGAGGTGGCTCATTGACGGAACCGGCTGCATGTGGGCCTGCCTGAGATATGGTACTACCTCGTGGTTCCTGTAGGCCGAGAGATATATCGGTCGAGAATTATTTTCTTGTCGAAACGGCCGGTCGAGAAATAGGTATCGTGATATGTGATGTGCCGCGTTTGTGCTCGAAGTTTTGGGAAACCGTTTTGCTCATCTTTGGTTCGTAACCACATTCCTTTCAACTTCGGCATACCGGCGCGAACCAATATATGGTTGAATAGTTAGAGGGACTGTGATATCCTGGCCCATCAGGATTCAAATCCTGATGCTCGCATTTATTTCAGGATTTTCGACGATGTGCATTCAGTGGGAGGAGACGTTCCCGTCGACGACAAGGTGACTACGGTGACTTCGTAAATTTCAAGATGATATACCGGCTCGGTCTTTCGGAGATGCTCATAGGGATAAGGTGTGCGTGTGTGCGTTTATAGTGATGAGTGTATGCGCATGTATACAAGCGCTTGCGTTTGTACTGTGTTCAAAAACTTCGGCATACCGGCCGAGGGTTGTGTTGCGTTTGCTTTGAGAAAGGAAGCCACCAGAGATATATCGTTTTGGCATGACACGAGCATCTCGTGTGATCAACGTGCTGCCCCGGGTCTAAACGTTATATCCAATCGATCACGGTTTGATCTAGGGCTAGGTGAATGGATCCTTCTGTTGATCGTCCTATTCCAAATGTTCTATGGATCACACCCGAGACCGGACGACTGGAGCTGCGGCCTTGTGGTTGTGGGTATCTGTATCTGCGATCCAGGTACGGGTACAGCAATAGCAGTCAGTCCATACCCCGCACGGCAGGCCACACAGTCCCCTGTGCGTGTGCGTGTGCGTGTCCAGCCGTGGCATTGGAGGCCAAATTCGTTATTTTGACCATTTTCTGAAAGTTGAGCGAGATCTGACCCTAGTTTTAAAAAAAATTGAAATCTGACTTTTTTTCTACCGCCATAGTCATTGACGGTAGGGTTACACAATCTACCGTCAAGGTAGGTGACGGTAGGACTTAATTGCGCCGTGACAATCATTTTGACGTGAAAAATACCTTATCGTCAGAGTTTTTGACAGTAGGCTGTGTAACCCTACCGCCAAAGTGCCTTGACGGTAGGGTCTTTCATGCAACAAAAAACTAAGGTATTGTCAGTCGCAGAAACAATTGACACAGAACATTGATCTATTCAAATTAGGAAAACTCTTGTGATCCACCGGCTGATAATACGAGCTCGTAAGCCTCCTCCTTCTGATGACACGTGTCCCGTGTGGGCCTCACCACTCGCACGCTTCACGTGCCTTTTGTTCCCCACCGTGGAAAACTTATCCCCTGTTCTCTCGATCCTTCCTCTTCCTCTCTTCCTATCCCCATCTCACCAAGGCAGAAAGCAAGACGCAGCTGTATCACTGGGTGCACGGAGAGGCCGGAGGCGACGCCCAGCTGCGCCCTGCAGCGAGATCCCACCACTCCGCCACTCCGATGCTGCAGGAGGAGGCTCCGCCAGCGAGCGGCTCTGGCCGCGGGCACTGCTAGGCAGTGGCTCGGCGACTGCTAGCCCGCACGAGCTGCTCCATGGGGCAGACGACGACCACTACTGACGCCCTTGTGTTCCAGGTTCCAACAGCCCCGAGGTGCCGACGAGCGTGCGGAATCAAGCTGCCGCAAACCCAACATCGACGATCCTGCATCGCAGCTCCGGCGGCGTCGACGCCCGCTGCATCGCAGCTCCGGCACCCGCTGCATCGCAACTCCGGCGGCATCGACAGCTCTGGCAATGCAGCTCCGATAGCCGCTGCATCGCAGCTCCGGCGGCGTGGTGGCCGCTGCATTGCAGCTCCGACGGCGTCGACGGCCGTTGCATCGCAGCTCTGGCGGCAGCCGCATCGCAGCTCCGACGGCGTCGGCTTCGCCGGCCGCTGCATTGCAACTCCGACGACGTCAGCGCCCGCTGCATCGCAGCTCTGGCGGCCGCCGCATCACAGCTCCGACGACGTCGGCTCCGTCGGCCGCTGCATTGCAGCTCCGGCGACGTCGATGACCGCTTCCTCACAGCCTTGGCAGAGTCGACGCCTGCTTCATCACAACTCCGATGGCCGCTGCATCGCAGCTCCGGCCGCGTCGACACCCACTGCATCACAACTCAGACGCCCGCTGCATGGCAGCTTCGGCGGCGTCGATGCCCGCTATATCATGGCTCCGATGGCCGTTGCATCGTAGCTTCGGCGGTGTCGACGCCCGCTGCATCGCAGCTCCGATAGTCGTTGCATCCCAGCTCCGGTGGTGTCCTAACCGTTACCGCCGAGCTGGTAGGTGTGCTTGGAGCGCAACAGTGGGCGCTGCATGGGTGGTGCCTCTGTTGCGTGAGAGGGAAGATGTGCATGGGTGGTGCCTCTGTTGCGTGAGAGGGAAGATGTTGACGGGTAGTGCGAGACCAAGCGGACGGCTATGATGTGCATGATCGGACGATTACCAAGGCGGCTGATAACTCGCAGTTATCATCCGGCTTACGCCTAGCATCTGCCTTCAAATTATACGTATAAATAAGAAAAATGTCACATCAGACCAACTTGAAGCCAAAAAGGTACTTTCTTGGTCCGAAAAAGCTTTTTGACGTGAAAAAGTTTTTTCGGACGGAGGGAGTACTAGTTTACTGCTCCCAGCTCAAAAACGAAGCAACTCTGACGAACTGAAGCACTGTAGCGTAGATTCTTTACTGGAGCACTATAGCGCAGATTCTTTTGTAAGTTGGGCTGCTCCTGCCGCTGTGTGTTCGCGGCTCCTTGCTGACCGCATGCACATTCTGGAGAGCTGTCCACTAGGCAGAGCACGAAGTGCGTAGGCAGAGCACAAAGTGTAATAAATTACAGCAGAACACAAGTGCAGAGCCTACCGCTAATGACAATAGCGGTAGGGTGTGGTAGGGTGTTTTCCCTGTTATAACAATATGACAATGCAGTTAAACCTTGTATTCATGGACCGTGGTGGTAGGATGTGTTAGTCTATCATCGGAGCGGGTGACGGTAGAAAAATGGTCAGATTCTGAATTTTTTCGGCTGCATTGGACGTGCAGCTAAGGTCGTCGACGCTATGGATGGTAAGTTGTTGTCCGTGCCCACACTGTCCTGCAGGGAGGCAACTAGTGCATTTTGGCCGCTCGATTTTTTTTTTTTGAGAAAACTTTTGATTTATTCATCTTTAATCATGGCAGTACAAAAAACATCAGAAATAATAAAAATTACATCCAGATCCGTAGACCACCTAGCGACGACTACAAGAACTGAAGCGAGCCGAAGGCGTGCCGATGTTATCGCCCCTCCCTCACCAGAATCGGGCACAACTTGTTATAGTAGACAGTCGGAAAGTCGTCGTGCTAAGGCCCATAGGACCAGCGCACCAGAACAATAACCGTCGCCGATGAAGAATAACGTAGATCAAATCGCCCCTTCCTCACCGGAGTCGGGCACAACTTGTTGTAGTAGACAGTCAGGAAGTCGTCGTGCTAAGGCCCATAGGACCAGCGCACCAGAACAACAACCGCCACCGATGAAGAATAACGTAGATCAAAAGGACCCAATCCGAACACACACGAACGTAGACGAATAACAACCAGATCCGAGCAAATCCACCGAGGGTAGATCCGCCGGAGACACACCTACACACGCCCACCAGCGATGCTAGACGCATCACCGGAACGGGGCTAGGCGGAGAGACCTTCATTCTATCTTCAAGGAGACGCCGCCGTCTCGCCTTCCTGAGTAGGACACAAATCCTAACAAAACTCAAAGAAACGACTAACAACGGAGCCCTCCCGCCGGCCCTAGGGCCAGTGGAGGCGAGGCAGACCTGCGGCGGCACCAGCAAGAGGCACAAACCCTAGCTTTTATTGGAAGTGGAGGAGGCGGCGGTTGCATGACCTCGATTTGATGTAATTCTGTTAAAGAACCCTCCCTCCTCAGGGAATCCAAAGTTGTATATCGACCATTTCTTTGAAAGGAACCCCCCCCCCCCCCCCCCTCGCAAAAAAAAAACTCCAAGTCCCTGTTACGTCGTAACCGCTACATTTTCAGTTGTTTCAAGTATAAGTTTTTGTCGCGGGAGGCTGAGAAGATAGTGTTTTTCTTAGGCAATAAGATAGTCTTTTTAGTGAATTGGCTTTCTTTTTGTGCAAATTTTAGTGAATTGGCTAACAAGACAATTAAGCCCAGTCTTTTTTAGTGAATTGGCTAACAAGACAGTTAGGTCCGGTTCTTAGATTAAAATGGCTCATTAGCCCATACAGACCTATGAGGGCAGATCATATTCCCTGGGTAGGCCCGGGAATAGCGGCAAAATCATTAGTTAAGGGTTACCCCTTGCAAAGTTCACTTTCCATCTTCTTTGATGCTGACGTGGCGTATTGCATGTACATTATTTGTCGCAATCTTGGAGCTTTTCATATATTTTTTCATAGATTTATTTTTTCATAACGGTTTGTTTTTTGAGCCGTTCGTTCAAATACCAAATCTTTTTCACTGTTGGATTTCTCGTGACTAGATCTTCGAAACTAGATCCCATGTTAATACGTTTCAATAAACTTTTTATCACGAAGAACGAACCCAAAAAACCGACAAAAAATGAAAATTGGAAGAAAAAATTGGAGCCCAAAAGCACAATCGTGTTTTTCATTTTTTTTGGGTAGCGCAAACTTTGCTTTTATCTTTTTTCGGGGTTTGTGTTTCTCGCATAATAAAATCTGTGCTTCTCGTAAAAGCACACGCTATGCTTTCCCTCTTTTTTAGAGGGAAGCACAACATGTGGTCTCGCAGAAGCACAGAAGCATAGACTGTGTTTTTCACTTTTTCGGTGGAAGCACATAAACGCTTTTCTCTTTTCGGAAGCACGGTAGAAGTAGAGTTGAGTTGTGCTTCCCATGGAAGAAATGTTGTGCTTCTCCCGGTTATGCTTTTCTTTCCTTTTTTTGGGAAGTACAATTGTGCTTCTTGCAGAAGCACATGTTGTGTTTTTCGCAGAAAAACATTGCTTCCCGGAAGAAGAAAAAACTTGCACCAAAATCTAGGGAAAACCAAGCAAAATTCAAAAGGCCAAAAAAAAACAAAAAATTAATAATCCAAAAAGGTGTGCAGAAAGAAAAAAAACAAAATCCCAAGGATAAGCTAGAGGATGACACATGGTGGCGTCTGGACTAATCACTTTACCCGCTCCGACCTCCAAGGCCACGAAAATGACCCTTGGGGTTGCCCCCAAAAGGGTAACCGTGAGCTATTCGCTCCTGAATAGCTGGAAAAAGAGATAGCCCGGTGTATGGGCCGACCCATTCCCGTTTCCTCCCCACCGGTTCTGGGAAGGTTGATTCTATAGCATTCCTTGAACATTTTTTTTCTCCAGACACTTTTCTATTGATTTTTTGGGTTTTCTCGTTTCGGTTTCCTTCTATTTATGCCTATTTTTTTTTCATTTCGTGAACATTTTCAGAAAACATTGGAACAATTGGAACATTTTTTGAAATCTAATAATATTTCAAATTCATGTACATTTTTTAGAATTCAAAACATTTTTGAAATATGTAACCATTTTCAAATTGATGATTTTCGTTAAAACCAGGTTTTCCAAAGCATTTTCAAATTTGTGAACACTACTTGAAATTTGAAACATTTTTAAATCCTAGACCATTTTTCATATTCATAAACATTGTTTGAAATATAGGAAAACTTTTTATTATTTCAAACTATTTTTGAAATACTGAACATTTTAAAGAAAAACAGAAAACAAAAGAAGAAGGAAAAGATTAAATAGGCGCGGCCGCCCGGCACATGGGTTGGCCCAAAGCATGGGGGTGCGGGGTGCACGTTTGGTGGTTAATCCCCGACCCACGCGCGTTATAGGAGGTCTCGCCTTTGGGGGCGCTTTCTTTTGCGCCAGGACTATATCTCATTTTAAGCGAGCCCTAAGCTAGCATTGCCTGAACATTTGCCCTCATGTAGTTTACTGGCCCCCTACGCTGCTAGTTTTCTTTCTTGCTCGCTCGCTGGTTAGGCTTCGGTCGGTCGTGTTTGCCCAGCGATTGTCGCAGTTCGTGTCGGGCCGTGCGACTGGGGGTACCCGGGCCAGTTTGCCTGCGGCCCGTCGCGTGGCGTCATCAGAAGGCCCGGCACGGACCAACATCAAGACTTCATGAGCAAGACCCTCGCGAGGCGAGCGTCAGCAAGGGTCATCAAGGGCTCCCGAGGGCCTCCCGCGGGGCGGTCTCCCGAGGCCCCTCGCAGGGCGGACATCCCTAGGCTCGCCACCCCGCCTCGCGCTGCACGTGGGTGACGCGAGCCATGACGAGCGGAGCCAGGAGGGCACCAGCGGGTGCAGACAAGGACACTTTCCTCTTTCGTGCTAAGGGAACAAAGACGGCACGCGGGTTCCCGAGGCAATCCCCAAAGGTTGCCATTCTGGTGCTAGAAGACCAGGACCGCGGGCTCACCAGGACAGAGGTCATCGCCGAGCCCACCGACGCGTCATGCCCAGAAGCTTTAGCAGGCGGATACTACTTTTGCCAGGATAAGTTGTACTCCTGTCCCCCTTCAAAATTGGCCGTTGTGGTATCCCTTCCCGCCTAGAGTCTTCGGGGGAAGAGGACCGAGGCCAGTATAAATATAGGCTAGTCTCCACCGTAGAGAGGGGTCGAATCCCGAGCCCTCCCAAGCCAGTTCATCCTTGTACTCGTTCATACTCGTCCTCCCTCGCGAGGCAATCCACCACAAAGCAAGAGTAGGGTCTTACACCGCAACGTGGCCCGAACCTGGGTAAATCGCCGTGTTGTGTCTTCCTTTCGTCTCGCTCGAGCACGCCGGAGCATCGCCGTGAGGCAGTGAGCTGCGAGCCATAGCTTAGTGGAGCTCTCCGCGCACACCCTAGAGTTCGAACCATTCCTTGGGTCCCGAGAGCCCCGATTCTGACATTTGGCAGCCAGGTAGGGGTGTGCAGGAGTTCTTCCACTTTGTTCCGTCCCCGCTCCATCGTCCCCATGGCCGACGCTCGTCATGTTTGTGCCGAGCGCCACACAGCTCGCGTCGCCCAGACAGAGCAGGCGGGCCGCGACGCCTGCCGCCACTCCACCTCAGCCGCAGCCAACGCCGCCACCGACCCTGCTGCTCACGAGTAGCAGGACTCCTTCCTGCCTCCCTCCGTGCAGCACGACGGCCGCACCGCTACGCCTTCGCTCACCCTGGCTACGGCTTCATCTTCCCATGCTCGCTGTGGGCCAGCGAACACGCAGGCTGCGCTGCTCATGGCGCGCGAGCTACTGCGCTACCGCCCCGCCAACGAAGGCTACGATGCCTGGCTCGGCCGCATCATCGAGCTTGTCAACTTGGTCATGGCGAACTGGTTCCCCATGGCCCTCAAGGATGGTGCACGCTCCTGACTCATGAACCTGCCTGAGGGGTCTATCTCTTCATGGGATGAGCTACGCGAGCGGTTCATCGCCAACTTCTAAGGCACCTGCGACCGTGCCCTCACAATCAACGATCTGCGGCGCGTGAAGTAGCGCCCTGGCGAGACCCTTCGCAAGTACATTCAGCGTTTCACCCAGGTCCGCCTCAAGATCCCGAAGGCCTCGGACGAAGCCATCATCTCAGCATTCAACGATGGAGTCACGGACGTCAGGATGAACGAGAAACTCGCCATCAACGATGACCTGTGCACGGCGCTGGAGCTGTTCAACCTGGCTGACAAGTGCGCGAGGGCGGAGGAAGGCCGCCTCTCTCTCCTCAACAACCCCGACATCGAGCCTGAGGAAAAGAAGGCCAAGGCCAAGGAAGTGAAGCGCAAGGGCCCCACCGTGCTGGCGGTGTAGCCAGAGTTGAAGCGCGGCCGCGACCATGACGAGCCCGGCAAGGACGGCCGCCTGTTTTGCGTCTACCACAACATGCGCACCCACAACACCGACGACTGTCAGGAGCTCAGGGCGCTCCATGACAAGCGCTCGGGCCGCCGCCCCGACCGCAACGACCGTGGCTTTGGCCGCGGAGGAGGCCACGGTGGAGGCCGATGGGATAACCGCAACCCCCGTCAGGGCTGGCGTGATCAGCCTAGCGACTGCGCCTAGCGTGATCAGCCTCGCGACGGCGCCTGGCGCGATCGGCCTCGTGAGGCCCACCCTCAGGGCAATGCGGGCCTCCCGCCGCCGCCGCCGCCCAGGAGGAACGACAACAACCAGCAAGACGAGGGGGTTGGGGGCTACCAGGAGCCTTGTGCGATAGCCTGCATCCTCGGCGGAGCTCAGGCTCCCGCGTCAAACCGCCTCTTCAAGCAGTTCTCTCGTGAGGTGAACGCTGCCATCCCGAGGCTTGAGGCTGTGCGCCCCCTCAAGTGGTCGCAGTACGCCATCACGTTCGACTCCAAGGACCACCTCAGTGTTCAGCCACCGTCGGCGCGCTCCCCATGCTGTTCACGCCCATCATCAGCAATGTCTCTGTCACCAAGACCCTCATCGACGGCGGTGCCGGCCTCAACGTCCTCTCTGTCGAAACCTTCGAGACTCTCCAAGTGCCTTATGATCAGCTCATGCCCACCAGGCCATTCTCTGGGGTGACCGACAGTTCCACCACTCCCCTGGGGCAGGTGCGCCTGCCAGTCACCTTCGGTACCCGCGACAACTACCACACCGAGCTCATCGACTTTGATGTGACCCACATTGGCCTCCCGTACAATGCCATCCTGGGGTACCCTGCCCTTGCCAAGTTTATGGCGGCAACCCACCATGGCTACAATGTCCTCAAGATGCCAGGGTGCAGCGGCGTCATCACTGTCGCCTGCGATGAAAAGGATGCGGTCTGCTCCCTCGAGCACGCCTACCGGGCTGCGGCGGCCGAGAATTCCGACGACAAGGGTGACGTCGCGCCTCCTTAGGCTGTCCCCGCGAAGAAGAAGCATTTCCTCCCCAAGAGCCGTCTTGAGGCAAAGAAGGCACCCGCCTGCGACACCTCGGGTGCCGCGCCTATCGCTAGGGCATGCCTTCCTCCCGCATAGGAAGGCGCGCCCGATGCCTCCCGCAGGGCAGGCTTGGGGGCTTCCACCTGGAGAGCGTCTGACCTGACCAGTGTGACGAGGGAGGTGCTCTGGCACCACTTGGAGGCGTGCTTCGATGCGCGCCTCCGCAAGCAAGGAGCACGGCGCGAGGCGCCAGGAGCATAAGAGTTCATCGCCAAGGAGATCCACGAGCTTCATGAAGCACGGGCCATGCGCAGTGAGCGTCGCCTCGCATGCCCCACCAGCTCGGCTGCCGCTCCCGACACGGGTGGGGAGCTGCGCGTGTCCGTCAACATCCCGGGCCTCAACAGGGCCACTTCTTAGGACCTCTTCTGGTCGTCACGCGTCGGCCGGAGCGGGGGTGTCCCCTACAACTACATCCGCATGCCCTTAGGCCTGCTGAATGTGGGCGCCACGTACCAGCGGCTCATGCAGCTCACGCTGGCGTCTCACGAGGCCCGGCGCTTGGCGCTGGCATCTCGTGAGGCCTCGGCCCCTCGCGAGCCTCCCGAGCCTCAGGAGCCGCCCGGCTCTTGAGGGGTGAACCTTCGCCGGCGCACTTCGCCAGCTACCACAATGCTTCCGCAGCAACATTGCCAGGTGACTTTTTGGTTTGTTCAATTGAGGGCGCCCCGCGGGCTGCATCATCCTCAGGCTGGTCAGGGTCCACCCCTACAGCCGCGTTGTTTTTGCTCATGTATCGGATTTAGCTGTGCCTTGATAAAATCTTCCCGATGGCTTAAATTGCGTGATCGGTGCTTCGTCACCATGAAAGTCGTTGTGCCCTCGTGAACCTACTCTCGACCGCCTCATGACCAAGGACTGGCACGGCGTCTGTGCTCGGGTCCGTCCCTGCAGCGTTGTTAAATCCAAGCGACTGAGCTTTGTCTCGCGGGCCAGCTCCCGTGCATGTCACCTCCTAGGGTCCTTGGTGTCTCGTCCTCTCATGATCCCACCGCGAGTAGGCAAGTAAGGGCACGGCCCGGTTCGTACAACCGCGATTGTGGTGCTTCGCCACCGCAGGCGCCGTGCGCCGGGTGTTCCTCCTCGGGTCATTACATGAGGAGGCATGGCACGATGTCTGTGCTCGGGTCCGTCCCTGCAGTGTCGCTAAACCCAAGTGACCGAGCTCTGTCTGGCGGGCCGGACCCGTACACGTCACCTCCTATGGGTCCTTGGTGTCTAACCTTCTCATGCAATGGCCTCTGGACGATCATTCGGCGCAGGTCGCCCCCATAACTCAGGTTACAAGAGCGCGCAACCGCACCAGGAGCTAGGCCCAACCCGCCTGAGGATAGAGGTAGGACCTCCTGAGCCCCGCGCTGGCTCACGAGCGTCTAACACCTCCGCAAGTTCTGCTGTGCCTGCCACGCGTACGAACGAGATAGGGCTGTACACGCCACGGAGACTCTAGTACATAGCTCCTACCCACGCCCAGTGGAAGCCCCATGCTCAGCGTTGGCGGAACGATCGAACCACGATCATGTCCACGCCCAGTGGAAGCCCCATGCTCAGCGCTGGCGGAACGATCGAACCACGATCATGCCCACGCCCAGTGGAAGCACCATGCTCCGCGCTGGTGGATAAACAACTCAGGGTGCCCCACGGGCAGCATCAACCTCAGGATGGCCCGTGCCTGTCGCGGCCGTCGCACAACCCTTCAGCGGCACTACTCGTGGCTTTCCCCTGAGCCTCACGCGAGCGGGGGCTGGACACGGTGCCTGTGCTCGGGTCAGTCTTAGCAGCGCTGAAAAACCCAAGGGAGCGGGCTCTGGCTCGCAGGCCTGCTCCCGTGCACGTCACCCCACTAAGGCCCTTGGTGTATAGTCTCCTCGTGTGACACCCAGGTGCAAGCCAACGAGAGCTAGGTATGAGAAACTCCCGGGGTAGCCTCGCCATCGCCGATGTTTTCCTTCATGCGGGCCGCTTGCGCGTCAAGGGGGGCCCCTGAGCATCGCGACTCATGAGCCTTCACTAGTTCCGAAGCCCCTCACCTCCTGGCCTTGTCTAGGCATCGCGACCTGACATCTTAGTGGCGGTTGAGGTATGCGTGGGGCTGGGCCCTGCTGACGCAAAGCACAAAGGCAAGCAAGAAAGAAACTGAGCACGGAAAGGAAACTACGGATTACAAACGGCTATTACAAACATCAAGTGTATCTCAAATTAACCATTGTCTTACGCCTCCGCGAGGCAGGATCAGTCTGTTGTAGGGTGATAAAGGAAGTTTCAGGAAGAGGGGTCGTCGCTGCCATTGCCAGCGCCAGGTGCCCCGTCACTGCTGCAGGAGAACTTCTCAAGCAGCGCGACCACGTGGCCCTCCACAGCTTCCGCCATGACGTCGCGAGATTCCTCGGGGACAGGGCCTATCACCTCGCCGAAGTCAAAGCCAAGGTCGCGGAGGAGAAGGTGGCTGAAGACGCATGTCGCCGCTACGGAGAAGAGGTCGCGACATTCCTCCTCTAGGATACCGTCTACCTTCTGGGCCGTGCCCTCGGGCTCTCCAACGAGCTTCGAGGAGAGCTTGGCATAGCCAACGGCGGGGGCTGCGAGCGGAGCCTCGAATCCCTCCCTGCATATGAAGCTCAGTGCTTGGCGGGCCCTGAGCTCGAGGGAAGAGAAGGTGGTGCGGTCCACCACCGCCTTCGCATCGGTGTCAGCTTGGATCTTCTTCTCCCTGGCGTCCAGCTTAGCATTCTCCTCGGAGACATGCTTGGCGTAAGCTGCTTGGGCTTTGGTCACCTTGCGTTGCAGCGTTTCCAGGCGCCCGCGCTCCATGGCCTGTTCGGCCACCACCTTCGTCACTCGGAGTCGTGATCCGCAAGCTTCGCCTCGCGAGCCTTGAGGTCCTCGTCCCGCTGCTGGAGTTACCGTGCATGTGCGACCTGTTCCTCCTCGAGCATCTTCAGGCTGGCCTCCGCCTCACCGCAGTGCTTGGCGGCCGCCTTCGCCTCATCAAGCGCGCTGTCACGAGCCACCCTTGCCTCGGCAGCTTCCTTCCTGCTCCCCGCAGCGATGGCCTCGGCCCGGCCCTGGGCCTCCTTGGTGGCCGCCTCGAGCTGGTGCCACCCTGAGGCGAGCCTCAGGCGCTCCTTGGTGAGGCGCTTATTAGCGTCCTGGAGGTCTGCCCCGAGCCGGTCGAGCACGGCCCGGGCGTTAGCCAAAGCTTCGCGCCTGATTAGGGCATCGCTGTTCACAAGCGCGAGGGCCTGGCGAGGAAACAGCACCGCTGTGCTTGTTGTCGGCGCGACCGAAGCGGCCTCGGTATCCTCCGCTTGGGTCACGGAGGGGTCCGGATCCTTCCCGGCGCTCGGCTCCCGCGGCGCGGCTGGGGAGACTGCCGCGTTGGTCCGCTGGGTCCCAGGTGTGGGCACTGCTTGAGGCTATGCCATGGCGCGTCCTGCATCATATTCGGCGGGAGGGGTGAGAACAGCCGGCGGGGGCTGAGACGCCGCTTCCTTGTCTGTGGCCGGAGCTGCCGCGACCCTGGCGAGTGGCGCCGCGGGCTGAGCCGCCGCGACCTCGGCGACCGGCCCTTCCGGCAGGACTGGCGAAGCACTGAGCGGAGCCAAGGTACCCGCGTGCCCGGGTGTAGCGGTGCCCGTGCGCCCAAGTGTGACGCCGGGCCGGTGCAGGGCACTCCCGCGCCCGCCAAAGTTGCGACCGAGCGCTGACGCCGCCTTCAGGACGGAGGGCACCTTCGCCACGACGGTCACCTTCTTCTTCTTCTCTGTGCCACCACCCCTGATTCGATGCGGTAGGTAGTCAGCATGAAGATACAAACTATGGGCGCACAACCAAAGGGCGAGCAGGGGTACTTACTCGTCCCGCGCGGTCCACTTCCTCTTCTTCTCGTCCGAGGAGGCTGATGCGCCGCCGCCCTCGCCAGGCGCCGTTCCCGCGCCACCTTGGGGATCCTCGGGGCGGCCCACGGTGAGCCTCGCCACATCGTCACCCCCTGGGGAGGCACGGGGGCCCTCCTGAAGGACCACGGTCGATGGGGGCTTGACTGCCCCCACGCCTGGGGCCGCCTCACCCGACGCCTGCGTGACCGGAGGAGTTGACTCCGCCCTCCTGGACGCCCTGCCGGGGTGCGGGGAAGCTGTGGGTGGATGCTCGTCGGCGGCGTCATTGTCCGCAAGGCCAAGGAGGATCTGGCGGTGCGATAGCGGCGACGCCCTCCTGAGGTCCTCCTCCTTCGAGTCCTCGTCGTGGTCGCTGTCGCCGGAGGACAGCACCACCGGCGAGCTGGCGTGGTCGCGCGGCATGAGCCCCCACTCGTTGAAAATGGGCATAGCCTTGACCAGCTCCTCCTTATCATCGTGGCTGTACAACGGGGCCGCGGCCTCGAGAGGGTCCCTGGGGATGTAGCCGAGCAGGGTCGACAGGGCCCCATCCAGCTCCTCGACTGTCAGGCCGGCGACGTGCAGCCTCATTGCGTCCCCCACGCCGTCATACTCCCGCATGGGCCGCGAGTGCGCTTGGAGCGGCGCGATGCGCTGCGCCAGGAACTCCTTGATGATTATCTCCCCTCGTCAGCTTCGCTGCCACATGTGTGGCTATCCGATCCAAGACTGGCTCTGCCCTTGGGTCGGTGAGCTTCTAGTGACCCCACCGGAGGGACTGCTCGGGTGGCGCCGCCGGGGCCATCAGGCGCGCGTCAGTATGGCACGCATCCATGAAGACCCAGCGCTGTCGATAGCCCTCCGCCTTCTTCCCGGCTTTCAAGTGGCCGCCTCCGCTCTTGACGTCAACAAAGGAGACACACGCGGAGTGCTTGTCATGGATGGAGAACCGCAGGTTCAAGAAGTGGTAGAAGAGTGCCACCGAGGGCCTCACGCCCACGAAGGCCTCGCAGTAAAAGGCGAAGATGGCCAGGAGAAGGATGGAGTTGGGCTGAAGGTGGATGATAACCCACAAGTATAGGGGATCAATTGATGATAACCCACAAGTATAGGGGATCAATTGTAGCCTTTCTCGATAAGTAGGAGTGTCGAACCCAACGAGGAGCTAAAGGTAGAACAAATATTCCCTCAAGTTCTATCGACCACCGATACAACTCTACGCACACTTAACGTTCGCTTTACCTAGAACAAATATGAAACTAGAAGTACTTTGTAGGTGTAATGGGATAGGTTCGGAAGATAATAAAGAACACATAAATAAAATATAGGGGTTTTTTAGATAAAGAAACAATTAAGTTAGTTTTAGTAGAGAGCTTTTTGTCACAAGAAAATTATTTGTCCCTAGGCAATCGATAACTAGACCGGTAATCATTATTGCAATTTTATATGAGGGAGAGGCATGAGCTAACAAACTTTCTCTACTTGGATCATATGCACTTATGATTGGAACTCTAGCAAGCATTCGCAACTACTAAAGATCATTAAGGTAAAACCCAATCATAGCATTAAGTATCAAGTCCTCTTTACTCCCATATGCAACAACCCCATTACTCGGGTGTAAGCTTTTGTCACTCTAGCCACCCGCCATAAACGAATCATGAACATATTGCAACACCCTACAGCGGGAATCGCTCACACTTGCGTGACACGGAGAGCACCATAGGACAACACCAATAATAAAACATACATCTCAAACCAATCATGATCATCAATCAACCCATAGGACAAAACGGATCTACTCAAACATCATAGGATAGCCACATATCATTGGATAATAATACGCAGTGTTGAGCACCATGTTTAAGTAGAGATTATAGCGGGGAGAAGAGGTGTTACACCGCTTCATAGAGGGGGAGAGAGCTGGTGTTGACGGTAGCGAGGTTGTTGGTGTAGATCACCGTCACGATGATGGCCCCGGCGGCGTTCATGCGCCACCGGGAGAGAGGGGGAGAGAGCCCCCCTCCTTTTTCTTCTTCCTTGACCTCCCCCCTAGATGGGAGGAGGGTTTCTCCTCTGGTACATGGCCTCCATGGCAGCGGAGGGGCGGGAGCCCCACCGATATTGGATCTATCTCTCTGTTTCTCTTTTGTTTCGCGTTCCTGTTTTCTGGCCTTTCACTGTTTCTTAAATTCCCGGAGATCCGTAACTCCGATTGGGCTGAAATTTTAACACAATTTTTGTCTAGATATAAGCTTTCTTGTGGTTGAAGGACACCTCCAACCGACCTACGGGGTGGCCACAAGCTTGCCAGGTGCGCCCTGGGTAGGGGGGCGCGCCCCTTGAGCTTGTGGGCCCCTCGGACATCGTCTCGTGTTGATTCTGCTTCCCAAAAATCACATATATTCCAAAATAAATCTCCATAAATTTTTATCATGTTTTGACTTCGTTTGGTATGGATATTCTGCGAAACAAAAAATGCAACAAACAAGAACTGACACTGGGCACTGGATCAATATGTTAGTCCCAAAAAATAATATAAAATGTTGCCAAAAGCATATAAAAGTTATATAATATTGGCATGGAACAATCAAAAATTATAGATACGACGGAGACATATCAGCATCCCCAAGCTTAGTTCCTTCTCGTCCTCGAGTAGGTAAATGATAAAAAAGATAATTTTTAATGTGGAATGCTACCTAGCATAATCTTGATCACATAATCTAATCATGGCATGAATATTAAGACACGAGTGATTCAAAGCAATAGTTTATAATTTGACATAAAGACATTAATATTCACACATCCCAACAAACAATCATGTCTTTCAAAATAGCAATGCTAAAGCACGTTATCCGTACAAAATCATATAGCCTTGTCATGCTGCATCTTCTTAACACAAAGTATTTATCATGCACAACCCCGATGATAAGCCGAGCAATTGGTTCATACTTTTTAACGCGCTTCAGCTTTTTAAATCTCATGCAATACATGAGCGTGAGCCATGGATATAGCACTATGGTTGGAATAGAGTATGGTGATATGGAGAAGACAAAAAGGAAAGAAAGTCTCACATCGACGCGGTTAATCAACGGGCTATGGAGATGCCCATCAATTGATGTCAATGCGAGGAGTAGGGATTGCCATGCAACAGGTGCACTAAGAGCTATAAGTGTATGAAATCTCAAACTGAAAACTAAGAGGGCGTGCATCCAACTTGCTTGCTCATGAAGACCTCGGGCATTTGAGGAAGCCCATCATCGGAATATACAAGCCAAGTTCTATAATGAAAAATTCCCACTAGTATATGAAAGTGACAACATAGGAGACTCTCTATATGAAAAACATGGTGCTACTCTGAAGCACAAGTGTGGAAAAGGATAGTAACATTGCCCCTTCTCTCTTTTTCTCTTTTTTTTGTTTTCTCTTTTCTCTTTTCTTTTTTTCTTTTTTTCTTTTTTTTGTTTGGCCTCTTTTTTTTCTTCTTTTTTTGTTTTCGTCCGGAGTCTCATCCTGACTTATGGGGGAATCATGGCCTCCATCATCCTTTCCTCACTGGGACAATACTCTAATAATGATGATCATCACACTTCTATTTACTTACAACTCAATATTACAACTCGATATCTAGAACAAAGTATGACTCTATATGAATGCCTCTGGCAGTGTACCAGGATGTGCAATGATCTAGCGTAGCAAAGATATCAAAAAACGGACAAGCCATGAAAATATCATGCTAGCTATCTTACGATTATGCAAAGCAATATGACAATGAACGCTCAAGTCATGTATATGATGATGATGGAAGTTGCATGGCAATATATCACGGAATGGCTATGGAAATGCCATAATAGGTAGGTATGGTGGCTGTTTTGAGGAAGATATAATGAGGCTTATGTGTGATAGAGCGTATCATATCACAGGGTTTGGATGCCCCGGCAAAGTTTGCACCAACTCTCGAGGTGAGAAAGGGCAATGCACGGTACTGAAAAGGCTAGCAAATTGCGGAAAGGTAAGAGTGCGTATAATCCATGGACTCACATTAGTCATAAAGAACTCACATACTTATTGCGAAAGTTTATTAGCCCTCGAAGCAAAGTACTACTATGCATGCCCCTAGGGGGATAGATTGGTAGGAAAAGACCATCGCTCGTCCCCGACCGCCACTCATAAGGAAGACAATCAATAATAAATCATGCTCCAATTTTATAGCATAACGAGAGACTATACGTGCATGCTTCGGGAATAACAAACCTTAACACCAATATTCTTACTAAACCACAATCATTCACTAGTACCTCCCACATATTACCATCTATATATCGCAAAACTATTGCAAGGAATCAAACATATCATATTCAGTGATCTACAAGTTTTATATAGGATTTTATGACTAACCATGTGAATGGCCAATTCCTGTTAACTCTCTAAATAGATATAAGTGAAGGACGATAGTTTAATTCTTTCTACAAAAGATATGCCCACGCTCTAACAAATATAAGTGAAGCAAAAGAGCATTATACAAATGACGGTTTTCCTATGTAGAGAAACATGCATTCCAAACTTCAAAAAATATAAGTGAAGCACATGAAGCATTCTATAAAGCCATACTCAAAATATATAAGTGAAGTGCATAGAGCATTTTATAAATCAACCAAGGACTATCTCATACCAGCATGGTGAATAAAAGAAAAGGAAAAAATAAAAACAAAAGATGCTCCAAGAATTTGCGCATATCATATGACGAATAAAAATATAGCTCCAAGTAAAATTACCGATGGTCGTTAGAAGAAAGAGGGGATGCCTTCCGGGGCATCCCCAAGCTTAGTTGCTTGGTAGTCCTTGAATATTACCTTGGGGTGCCTCGGGCATCCCCAAGCTTAGGCTTTTGCCACTCCTTATTCCTTCATCCATTGTGATCTCACCCAAAACTTGAAAACTTCAATCACACAAAACTTAACAAAACCCTCGTGAGATCCGTTAGTATAATAAAGCAAATCACTACTTTAAGTACTGTTGCAAACCCATTCATATTTTATTTTTGCATTATAACTACTGTACTGTAACTTCACCATGGCTTATATCACCGATACAATCCATAGATTCATCAAAACACGCGAAACAATGCATGAAAAACAAAATCTGTCAAAAACAGAAAAGTCTGTAGCAATCTGAACATTGATCATACTTATGTAACTCCAAAAATTCTGAAAAATTAGGAAAAAATAAAAAAAAATTCATAGAAATACTTTGTAAAAAATTCAGAAACTTTTAACGTTCCAGTCAAAAATGTAAATTCACGCACCACAGCCAAAGTTTCTACTTTTGCACTGCACATACCAAACAAGCAATCTAATCATCCTAAAGGCAAATCTTGGCACATTATTTTTATAATACATTGGATTTGTACAAGGGAATAATTATTTTTGTTAAAATTTTTCTGTAATTCAAGATTTGCAAAGTTTCCATGGGCATGAACAAAGTTCAAGGAGCTCCCCCACTTCAACGGTGCTCGTCTTTCTTACTTTCACTTTTCTTTTTGAAAAGTTTTAGGTTCCCCTCTATATTTTTTATTTTTAAACTTTTTTAAAGCACACAACATAATAAAATTACTCTCTAAAACTTCCGGGTTGTCTCCCTGGCAACGCTTTCTTTAAAGCCATTAAGCTAGGCATATAGTGCTCAAGTAATGGATCCACCCGGATCCCAAGGTATATCAAAGCCAGTTTTAATTAACAATGATTTGTAATTTAGTATTGAGCACAAAGCAACATATATCATGCAACAACGAAGTTTAACTCTCTTCATATGCATCGGCATGTCATAAAAGAACAATTCATTCACACATAGTAAAGGCTGATACATAGCATAAACAGTTTCTTGCAATTTTATCGTATTGGAAATATAGAGAGGCGGAGATGTGGTTCCTCTCTCATAATAATTGCAATTAGGAGCAGCAAGCACATGCATATTATATTTGTCAAAATCATCATGTGTAGTAGTAAAACGCGACCCATCAATATAATCCTTAATAAGCGCAAACTTCTCTGATATAGTGTAGTTGGGAGAATTCAAAAAGATAATAGGACTATCATGTGTGGGTGCAATAGCAAAAATTTCATTCTTAACATAAGGAACTATAGCAAGTTCATCTCCATAAGCATAATTCATATTGGCATCATGGCCACAAGCATAACAAGCATCAATTTCATCAAAAAGGGATATTTTAAACGAATCCAAGGGATCGTAGCAATCATCATAGCATTCATCCTTCGATAAGCACGAAGGAAAATTAAACAATGTATGAGTTGAAGAGTTACTCTCATTAGAAGGTGGGCACGGGTAGCTAATCCGCTCTTCCTCCTTTTGTTCTTCGCTCTCCTCGTCATCTTTTTCATCCAATGAGCTCACAGTGTCATCAATTTCTTCTTCCATAGATTCCTGTAAAATATTAGTCTCTTCTTGGATAGCGGAGACTTTCTCAATAAACTCATTAATATCGGCATTATATTCATAATTCTCATAGCAATATTTAAGTATAGCATAATTTTCAGGTCTGTAAACAGCATCATCATAATTTTCACACTTTTCAAACAAAGATTCAATTTCATAAGCACCCTTAAAAGCAAAAGATTCTTCTATTCGTTACACATCATAGTAATCATATATACCATTAGCATAAGAAGCCAAGGTTTCATTATCACTAAATTTACATGAAAAGGGAAGGTGTGGAGCCTTCATCCTAGAGCAACAAGTATAATCATATCTGAAGCATAAATTCCAAGCATACCAATGCAACATTTCAATTTGATCCCATAAGAGTTTTCCTTTTTGAGTCAAGCGATAATCCCTAAAGTATTCACGTTGATCCAACGTGTTTCCCATTATCAAGTTGAATGGGGTTTTATCAGGATTATCAAAGTAGTGTTTAATATTTTTCACATAACGAGCATCGAGGGTTTTAGGAGGTTCCCCATCTCCATGAGTAGCAAGTACACCTAATTTTTTTGGTATTTCGTGTTCCATATCCATAACTAAAGATAGAGAACAACTTAGAATAGAAAATAAAAACTACTTAGTGATAAATCAAACAAGCACACACGAGAATATTCACCCCACGCTATTGCTCCCCGGCAACGGCGCCAGAAAAAGGTCTTGATAACCCACAAGTATAGGGGGTCAATTGTAGTCTTTCTCGATAAGTAGGAGTGTCGAACCCAACGAGGATCTAAAGGTAGAATAAATATTCCCTCAAGTTCTATCGACCACCGATACAACTCTACGCACACTTAACGTTTGCTTTATCTAGAACAAGTATGAAACTAAAAGTACTTTGTAGGTGTAATGGGATAGGTTCGCAAGATAATAAAGAACACATACATAAAATCTAGTGGCTGTTTAGATAAAGAAGCAATTAAGTTAGTTTTAGTAGAGAGCTTTTTGTCACAAGAAAGTTATTTGTCCCTAGGCAATCGATAACTAGACCGGTAATCATTATTGCAATTTTATACGAGGGAGAGGCATGAGCTAACATACTTTCTCTACTTGGATCATATGCACTTATGATTGGAACTCTAGCAAGCATCCGCAACTACTAAAGATCATTAAGGCAAAACCCAACCATAGCATTAAGTATCAAGTCCTCTTTACTCCCATATGCAACAACCCCATTACTCAGGTGTAAGCTTCTGTCACTCTAGCCACCCACCATAAACGAATCATGAACGTATTGCAACACCCTACAATGGGAATACCTCATGCTTGCGCGATACAGAGAGCACCATAGGACAACACCAATAATAAAACATACAACTCAAACCAATCATGATCATCAATCAACCCATAGGACAAAACGGATCTACTCAAACATCATAGGATAGCCACATATCATTGGATAATAATACGTAGTGTTGAGCACCATGTTTAAGTAGAGATTACAACGGGGAGAAGAGGTGTTACACTGCTGCATAGAGAGGAGAGAGTTAGTGTTGACGGTAGCGAGGTTGTTGGTGTAGATCGCCGTCACGATGATGGCCCCGGCGGTGTTCCGGCTCCACCAGGAGAGAGGGGGAGAGAGCCCCCCTCCTTTGTCTTATTCCTTAACCTCCCCCCTAGATGGGAGGAGGGTTTCTCCTGGTCCATGGCCTCCATGGAGGCGGAGAGGCGGGAGCCCCTCCGAGATTGGATCTATCTCTCTGTTTCTCTTCTGTTTCGCGTTCCTGTTTTCTGGCCTTTTACCGTTTCTTAAATTTCCGGAGATCCGTAACTCCGATTGGGCTGAAATTTTAACACAATTTTTATCCGGATATAAGCTTCCTTGTGACCAAAGGATACCTCCAACCGACCTATGGGGTGTCCACAAGCTTGCCCGGTGCGCTCTGGGTAGGGGGCGTGCCCCTTGAGCTTGTGGGCCCCTCGGGCATCGTCTCACGTTGATTCCGCTTCCAAAAAATCACATATATTCCAAAATAAATCTCCGTAATTTTTTATCGCATTTGGACTTTGTTGGTATGGATATTCTGTGAAAAAAAAATGCAATAAACATGAACTGACACTGGGCACTCGATCAATATGTTAGTCCCAAAAATAATATAAAATGTTGCCAAAAGTATATGAAAGTTGTATAATATTGGCATGGAATAATAAAAAATTATAGATACGATGTAGACGTACCAGTGGAGAGCATGGATCTGATAGTGGGAGATAATGGCGTAGAAGAAGTCGGAAAACGGCGGGACCAACCCGGTGTAGATGCTGTGGAGGAAGAAGGGGTAGACGGACTCCACCAAGTTGTTCCGCGCTTGTGAGCCTGGCCAGAGCTGGGTTGCTTGCCCTTCGTTCCCCTCGCCGGCCACCAGCGCGAGCACTGGGTTCAGATCCTCCTCCTTGGCAACCGAGGAGGGGTAGAGCACTAGCCCCATGGGGGGCGAGCTCGTGCTGGAGGCTGCGGACTTCGTCTTCTTGCCGGCGGCGGCATCCGGTGTCTTGACTGCGAGCAAGGTGAGGGAGCTGCACCTGAAATTGGATCGTGGGGGACTTCGCGAGGTGCTGGAAAGCAGATGCAGGGCAAGGGGAAGCAATGATGGCCCCGCAGTGCCGCCAGGCTTTATGTCAGCCTGGGTAGTTGCCGAGACGACGTGGGGAAGTGGGGGCGTTCCGTGCCCCGGCGCATGCCATGCGTCAAGCTTGGCCCGCAGGCGGGTGGGCCCTGCGTTGCTTCACCCCCTCTCTTCTCCTCCGCCACGAGCAGGGTCGGGCCCGTGGGACTGGGGGTACCCGGGCCCGTCTTCCTGCGGCCCGTCGCGTGGCGTCATCAGAAGGCCTAGCGCGGCCGAGCGTCAAGACTTCACGAGCAAGACCCTCGCGAGGGCCCCCGCCTCGCGAGGCGAGCATCAGCAAGGGCCATCAAGGGCTCGCGAGGGCCTCCCGCGGGGGCGGTCTTTCGAAGCAGTCTCCTGAGGCCCCTCGCGGGGTGGAAATCCCTAGGCTCGCCACCTCGCCTCGCGCTGCACGTGGGTGATGCAAGCCACGACGAGCGGAGCTAGGAGGGCGCCAGCGGGCGCAAACAAGGACACTTTCCTCTTTCGAGCTAAGGGAACAAGGACGGCACGCGGGTTCCTGAGGCAATCCCCAAAGGTTGCCATTCCGGTGCTAGAAGACCAGGACCGCGGGCTCACCAGGACGGAGGTCATCGCCGAGCCCACCGACGCGTCATGCCCAGAAGCTTTAGCAGGCGGAGAATGCTTTTGCCAGGATAAGTTGTACTCCTGACCCCCTTCAAAATTGGCCGTTGTGGTATCCCTTCCCGCCTAGAGTCTTCGGGGGAAGAGGACCGAGGCCAGTATAAATATAGGCTAGTCTCCACCGTAGAGAGGGGTGGAATCCTGAGCCCTCCCAAGGCAGTTCATCCTTGTACTCATTCATACTCGTCCTCCCTCGTGAGGCAATCCACCACAAAGCAGGAGTAGGGTCTTACACCGCAAGGTGGCCCAAACCTGGGTAAATTGCCGTGCTGTGTCTTCCTTTCGTCTCGCTCGAGCACGCCGGAGCATCGCCGTGAGGCAGTGAGCAGCGAGCCGTAGCTTAGTGGAGCTCTCCTCGCACACCCCAGAGTTCGAACCATTCCTTGGGTCCCCGGAGCCCCGATTCCGACAGTTCGCTCTCTCGCTGCACAGCTTCTGTTCGTTCTTTCCTTTTTCCTTTTTTCTTTATTGTTTTCTTCGGTTTTCTATTTTCCCAATTTTTTTCATCGGTTCTCTTAAATTTCACGGTTCTTGACGGTTTCTTTTGCTTATTCACTATTTCTTTGGGTTTTTATTTTTTTCTTTGTTTTTTTATCAGTTTTGTTTGTTTATTTCTCGGATTCACCGAGTTTTTTTTTTGTTTTTGTTTCTTTCTTTGTTTTCTTAGGTTTTTCTTGTTTCTTTTCTTTCCTTTTCTTTTGTTGCACTGGTTTTCTCCGGTTTTCTTGTTTTTTCTTTGCTTTCTCATGGATTTCACGCTTGTCTTCGGTTTTTCCCATTTTCTTTGTTTCTAAGGTGTATCTTTTGTTTCTTTCTTACTTTCTTCGGTTTTCTCCCCTTTTCTTTGTTGTTTTTTTCTTTGTTCTCAACACATGTCTACATTTTTCAGACAGATTTGTACATTTCGTGTATATATCAAAAACAACTTATTATACTTTTGAACATTTTCATATACATGATTACCATTTTTTAATTAGATGATTAACATTAAAAAAATTATGTTTGATTACTACTTTTCTCATAGACATTGTACATTTTCTCTATGTACCATGAACATTTTTAATATTTTTTAAATATATGATCAACATTTTTTAATTTTATATTTTTTATGTTCAAATTTTGCAAGACACGTTCTACATTTTTCATATATGTATGAGGAACATTTTTAGGTACAAATGTAACATTTTTGAAATAGATGATTAACAATTTTTAGAATATTTATGTTTGATGACTAATTTTTTCACACATTTGAAACACTTTTTATACAGTATTAACATTTATTCAATATATGATTACATTTTTTTGATAACCATTGAAACAGTTTAAAATTTAATGTTTTTATGTTCAATTTTCTAATACATGTTCTACATTTTTGTTATACATCAGAAAATATTTTTCAAATGCTTGATTAACATTTTTCAAATGCTGTGTCAACTTTTGTCATACACCATTTTTGTATACATTTTTAGTATACATGAGAACCACTTTTCTATACACCTTTAACATTTTGAAAATGCTAGATTGATATCTCTTTTCCAATTGTTTCTGTAATATATATATAAATATAAATATAAATATATAATATTGAAGTACAAACAAAAGTAGAAAAAGGAGAAAACAATTTTAAAAAAAGGAAAAAAAACAAGGCTGTGCCTCCCGCGAGCTGGGGCGTCCATCTGGCAGTCGCCTTCACGCGAGGGTTCCTACATTTTGCTTCGAGCGGGACATAGGGGCGCCCTGACTTTTGTCTCGCTTATTATAGCGAGACCAGCAGGTGCATCTGCTACAACGTCAGCCTCAATAGGCCAGACCGAACAGCGAGACGTGCATCACGAGCTGGACATTAAATCTTCAAGCATCTTTCCGTTTTATTGATTGTCAAGCGTACATTTTTGTATTTTCCTTAATATTATTTATATAATAAAACGTTTTAAATATGTATATGAAATTTATTACATAATTTAAATTTTTTAAAGCATTCATCAGGCATTTTAAAATTATTCATGCAATGTAAAAAGTTTGTTCATGTAATATTTTAAAAATGTCCTTATAATTTTAGAAAATGTTTATGATATTCAAAATATGTTCATGCATTTCAAAAAAAGTTATCTACATTTTTAAATTTTTTTATAAAATGTTAAAAAAGCTTCACGTAATTAAAAAACCTTTGTACCACTCATAAAAATGATTTTGTATTTTTTTTTTAAAAAGGGTTCACCTGTTTCAAGAAATGTAGCGTGTTTATACAATGTAAAGCAATTTTCATTTAGTTCAATAAATTTTTTGTATCATTCAAAAAAATGTTTATGATATTTAAAAAATGTACTAACTCAAAAAAAGATTGTGAAAAATGTCCAATGTGTGTTATAGAATGTTCACCGTGCCAGATAGTGAACACAACAATATGACTTTGTAGGTTTTTAGGATTTGGGCATATGCGTATGATTTGACGGGAATTGTGTATAAAACCATATTGAGTTGGATGCGGTGGCGGCGAGAACTGGATCCGATGGAGCCGCCCCAAGAGGAGCGACGCGGAGCTGTTTATTTTTCCCAACATTTCGTGTATAAACGATGACAACATTGAGAACTTAATTTGTTGCACGAGGACAAATCCTTTTGACTCCTTCGTCCCCACGCTCTTCTTTAGCATGGTAGTTGTTAAGGTGAGTTTTTTTCTCAGTTTGTTAGGGTTGTTTGTAAGTGTGCTAGCTGGACTTACAATCGAGATCCCAAACATGCCAAGCTTGGTACATTCCCTCGATAGATGTGTTTAGAATGTTCTTTTTAAAGGCCTAAGCCATGTATTAAGCATCACATGTCCTTACAAACACACCCATACAGGAAAAAAATTACATTCAAATTCTTGATGACACCAAAGTCTTCTTCCTCCTGCATCCACCGGTGGTGCACCATGACCATAGCCAGACGCCACCTCTCGCCCCTGCCTCGGGGGAGAAAACTATTTTAAACCTAGGAGCTTGTAGAAGCGGTGACCGGGAAGTCATCGATGAAAACCAGGAGATGCCGACGATTATGATCTGCAAAGCAAATCGCTGCCTCAGAGAAGAAAACATTGATAAGAACATGTAAAAACTTTGAAGACCACAGATGCCGGCTAAATCCAGAAGGATCCACCGGAAACCAAAACCGACCAGATCCCGTAAGACCCGCCAGAGACACGACTCCACATGCCCTCCGCCAGCGATAAAGACACCAACAGATTGGGGAAAGAGCGGAGAAAACACTATTCCTACACTAGAACAACATTGCCGCCTTGGTGCCCCAAACCAAACCGGAAGACTCCCTAAAGTAAACATGGAAAAATAATCACCCATGATGTTGCATGACATGTCCGGATCCGATGTCGAGATCGCCTTCGTCCAGGACCATGCACCGACTCCCTCTTCTCTGATGACCTAGCTAGGCTGGGCTGCTGTTGAAGATCGTGGCGCTAGATGACCAACGCCGATGTCGAGCACCGCCTCATGAAGATCACCACTTGAACACACATCTCCTTCGCCATCCTGCAACAGCCCTTCAACTCCTCCACAAGCAGGCCACCTCCGATCAGGACCTCCCAGCCGCCATCGGTGCTGCACGGGCTTTGCCCGACGACATGGCCCAACGGAGGCAAGAGGGGGGGGGGGGGTAGATGGGGCGATGGCTAGGCCTTCGTTCATCTTTGGTCTCACAAATTTTTCTCGATCGACATTGTTCTTTTTCTTTAATTGTTACACCAACTAACTGAAGGTGATGATGCAAATTGTCATATTTGACTAGCGATATATTGTATTTTATCTGGCCCTACTTTCCTAATGATTAACATTACATATTTTTCCACTAAGCATCATGCATTAGTCTAAGTTGATGCCATACATTGAATTGTTTTTAGTACTCGGTGGTTATAGGAATTGCCATGTGTTGGTCGCTTGTGGCGGTCCCATAGGTATAGTTACGCTAGAAAGATGCGAGCAACGGTTTCAAGAGTGGAGTTGACGTTGGGGGAAGAAGGAACAACAACCGGGAACTTGGTAAAATTTTCGTAAAACCCAACTGCCAAGTGTTGGTAAAACCTACGTTCTTTTGTTCCTTCCACAAGCAAGTCCCACATTAGGGTTTTCCCGCCTCCCGCTGGCGCCGCCATCGACCTGCCTCGTCTCCTGCGACCTTAGGCCGATGGAGACGCGTTGGATTCTGTCCCATGCAGGTGGAAGAGCTCTTGCTTCATTTTTAGGTGTTTTTCTAGGGTTTGTGTCATGATCAAGAAGACGAGGTGACGATGGCTCCCTAAAGATGGAATGAGGTTCTCGCGGCCTAGCCCATGTCCCGGTGGTGTGTTTAGCATCGCCGGAGGGCGTGTGAAGGTGTATCTCCGATGGATCTTGTGGGATCCTATCAGTGCTTGTCTTTGGTAGATCTGATTGGATCCGGTCTTCGTTCGTGTGTCTATAAATTGGATCCTTCCGATCTACGCTTCTCTTCATTGACGATGCTTGTCGTTCTGGTGCGCTGGTCTCTTGGGGCCTTACCATGACGACTTCCCTACTGTCTATTACAACAAGTTTTGCCCAGCTCCTGTGAGGGAGGGGCGATGATGGAGACACACCTTCGGCTCGCTCCAGTCTTTGTAGTCGTCGCTAGGTGATCTACGGACATAGGTGTAATTTCTAATGTTTCTTGTGTTCTTTGTAATGACATGATGTTTGGTGAATAGATCGATAATTTTTCACGCAAAAGGATGTCAGTAAAACCCAACAGAAACATTATGGTTTGATATGCAAAGGAGGATGGTGCGGTTTTTGTTGCGAAAGGGCCTAAGGCCATATATTAAGCATCACAAATCCTTACAAACACACCCATACAAAAAATAAAAGTACATTCAAATCTTTAGGGGGCCTAAATATTCTTCCTCCTGCATCCACTGGCGGCGCGCCATGAGCATAGCTTGATGCTACCTCTGGGCTCCGCCTCGACGGAGCAAACCTTTTTTTAAACCCAGGAGCTTGTAGAAGCAGCAGCCGAGAAATCGTTGATGCACACTAAGAGATACCAGTGACCGCGTTCTGCGAGCATCGCCACCCTAGAGAATAAAATGCTGATAAGGCCCTGTAGAAACTTCAAAGACAATGAAAGCCGTCCCCATATGATCCAGCGGAAACGCAAACTGACTGAATCTCGGAAGATCCGTCAGAGACATGGCTCCACACCCTCCTCCCCGACGATAAGTACACCAAGAGAACAGGGAAAGGGCGGGAAGAACATTATTCCTATTCTGGAACAACAATGACGTCTTGCCGCCCCAAACCGAACTCGAAGACCTTCTGAAGAAAATCTAAAAAAAATCCCCCCATGCTGCTGCACAATGGGTCCGAGTCAGATGTCGATCTCGTGGCTATCGAGGACCATTCACCGACTTGCTCTTCTATGATGACCTAGCCAGGCCAGGACGCTGTTGAAGATCACCACATTGGATCACTAACGCCGTCGTGGAGCACCGCCTGACGAAGACTGCCACTCGAGCATACATCTCCTTCGCCTCCAGCCCTCCAACTCCTCCACAAACAGGTCGTCCACAATCAAGACTTCCCCGCCGCCTGCCGCACGTGCTTTGCCCGGTGACATGCCCTGGCAGCGGCGAGAGGAGTAGATGAGGCGGCGCCTAGGTTTTTTTCTCGTGCGTGTGGTCCTCTCTTTCCACGAAAATGCACCATGCTGCCAAACAATTAATGTTGAACACGGAGGATGATACGCTGCCAAACTATTTTGACAGGAGATTTCGACTGCACAACGGGGGCGTGTCCTTCCATATGAGCATCGGGTTGGATGTTGTATGATGGGGGGAAAGTATCCTGTGCTCCCAGCCTTGGGGTACTCCCAGTACTCCAATGCCAAAAAATATTTTTTTAATGTTTCAAAAAATTCCAAAAAAAATCGTGAATGTTCACAATGAATGTGACTACAAGCCCTAAAACTTTCAGATTCAAACTCGAAACACACATTGAGAAACAAAAATGTGAAATCTAGCATGAATAGTGTAAAGAAGAGACAAAAACAACATTGACACTATTCATATCTGGATTTCTCTTTTTTGTTTCTCAATGTACACTTTGATTTTGGACCTGAAATTTTTAGGGGATGTAGTGACATTCCTTGTGAACATTCACGATTTTTTTCGGAATTTTTTGAAACATTAAAAAAAATATTTTTTGACATTGGAGTACCGGGAGTACTCCAAGGCTGGAGCACAGGATACTTTCCCGTACGATGGGTGCTCTCCACACTAAGAAGTTTTCTTCTTTTGGGATGTCCTTCCATATGGGGAAATTTTTGTTTGGTGACCAAAATCCAGCGTACCATTTTTTTCTAAGACCTCTTTTTTGGCCATGGCAAGAAAAAAAGTAATCTTTGTTTAGATGATTCTGATTTTGTTTTTGCCATTGCCGATTCCTCTAGACAAAATATAGAGCTAGTTTAGATGATAAAAATGGCGTGTTGCTTACCGGAACCATGACGAGCAGAGAAAGGGACCAACACCACAACTGAGCAGCGGAAACCATGGGCTGGCTGGCAGGTAGTACTATCTCGGATCACCCACCAGTCATTCAAAGCACTAGCTTGGAGAGGAAGATGGTCGTGTGGGCCCAAAGTGCAGGGTCAAGAAAGCAGAAAGAAAGAAAGGACGGAGAAAAAGACTTACCCTCCACGTTCTTATCTGCAGCCGGTTTGCTCCTGCTTTCGCTCCGCCCGCCGGCTGGCAGCAAACCGAATCCGGTACTGGCAGTACTCTCCGGCGCTAATCGCAATGATTTTCGCGGTAGGGGTCTTGGCCTCTTCCGCCGATCCTCATCTACAATGCCGACTATTAGGGCCGCGCCGCGGTAGCAAGGGTGGGCACACAGACAGACTCACTGCCACTTCACCGCTCCCCCCCTTTCCCCACTCTTCTCCAACCACCGGACGGAGGTAAAGAACCCAAAAACCCTCATTTCCCCCCTCCTTCTTCCTCATTAATCGTGTCGTGTGAGATCCGCGCATTTCTTCGTTGTGGTTCCTCTGCTCCCGGATCCTGCTTTGCTTGCTGGTAGGGATGGCGCGATCTTGACGGCCAAGCGCATCGATCCCCCCCTCTGTTATTTGTGTTTTGTTTTCGTTTGTCGTTTTCCGTTCTGTGTTCTTGTTTTCCCTCTCTGCTTTTGCCCTGCGCTGCATCTTCGTTTGATGTAGTTCTAGTCTAGCGCCGAGTCTTTGTGCGTCGGCGAGGTCCTCAACCCAACCCACACCACCTCTCTCGCGCAATTTCCCCCTTGATTCTTTCTTCTTGTTCCGTTGCATTTACCCCTCTGTCTTTCTTTTTTGTTTGAAAAAACCCTAATGTCGAGGATGGATTTTCCCCTGTTTTTCTCCACACGCTGTCTCTTTCTTGATGTCTGGTGCGACGACTCCGAAGAAGTCTAGTCGTCCTCGATCTCTATCCACTGCAATTTCCTCACAGTTTAAAAACTAAAAAGAACTGAAATTACTGCAGTTTAGTCGTTTGGACGAGAACTGTAGGTGCTTGTGCTAGTTGCTCTCAGATATCTTTTCCCTCGTTGGAGTGTAGCACCAAATCTTACCCGGGTGTCTTTTTCCCTAGTTTTCTCCTTACCCAATCAAATTAAGTACTTTTTCATGGGTGCTGCCGAAATTGCTGAGCTTTTTGTGTGGTATGAGTCGGATCATGGAATTTTCTGCCGGTTGCCCGTCAAATCAAATAATAATGATACTCCCTCCGTTCCAAAATGCAGTGCGTATAGATTTTTTGAAAAGTCAAACTTTGCAAACTTTGACCAAGTTTATAGAGAGAACTACTTATATCTACAATATCAAATATATAAAATATGAAATTATGTCTTATGACGAATCTAATGATATATGTTTGGCCTTCTAGATGTAAATGTTTTTCTCTATAAACTTGGTCAAAGTTGATGAGGTTTGACTTTAAAAAAAAAATCTATAGGCACTACATCCTGGAACATTATGGAACGGAGGGAGTAGCAAGAAACACTGTTGCAGTCTTTACTCTCTTGTCAATGTCCAACTAACTATTCCTGTACGCTATTGTCTGCTGATTTTCAAAGACCTTATTTTTTTTAGAGGATCAGGTTGCAAAGACCTTATAACCATTATACATCCCTGAAAGTGTTTAATACTCAAGCATGCAAGTGGGGCATTAGTCAATGCTTAGGCTCATGTAGGCACTCCCTGATTGGTTCTGGTTTATGTCTGTACAACGGGATAATTGAGGATGATGCCGGCTGTGGCACGCCCTTGCTTATATATACTACCTCTTTCCTGCCTCATTAATCACCCCACCTTGTCATTTGAACCTATCCTGGTACGAGCCAAGCATTCTTTCCTGTCTTGCATACTTCTATTGTTTGCTTTGCAGTAAACATGTTATCGAGAATTACTTTAAGATTTGATATTGTTCTATATGATGGGGTTACTATTGTTACATAGTTCTTTTGGCTTTCTTGTTTTCCGGAGTTCTAGCCAAAGCTCTTATAATTGTTGTATTATGCATGCTAGTCAGCTCTGAAGCCTTGTAATGCTTATGAACGAGTAGTTGCTATTTTTTGTGTGTGGTGGGAGTGGGACCATATAATTGTCACCAATTGCAATTAATCCATTGGAATCAATAATGATTGCAAAAAGCACAGTTGCAGTCTTTAGCATCTTACCGTTGTCTAATCTACCTGTCCTGTACGCAGTTGTCTCCTTTACAAATAGCCTAAGCCATTGAAAGTGATTCATATGTTCTTAAGTTAGCTCGAATGCCCAAGTTGGCGATTAGTGAATTGCTTAGGATGCGTATACGCTTGCTCATTGGTCTCATTGGTCTCCATCCAAGTGGATACAGATAACAATGGGATAATTGAACAGGCTGTAGACCTGTAGTGCGCCCTTGCTTATAAGGCGCATTGCAGATGCCTGCCTTCCTTGTAAAGGTCCACCCTGTTTCTAATTTGGCCCTATCCTTTTACCAGCTGAGCATTCACTTTTGCCTTGCCAATTTAAATTTCGACTCAGGCATGTTCTGTCGCATTCTTCCATTGATTGTTAGTATTGTTTTCAAGAACTGTTAGTTCTTTTGCTGTTCTGTTCTTGTGGTGTTCTACAGAAAGCTCTTATAGTTATGTATGTTCATCTCTGCAGCCTTGTAATTTTGTACAAACGCATTAAATCATTTTGCTCAAGTAAGTTGGAGATCTCAGTTTTGTTCACTGAGAAAATGAAAATCAAGCATCAGTAAAGCTGGATTTAGAGTAAATAACTTTCTTTGGGTATTTCTCTAGGTGTTTAGAGGCACAACTATTTGTTTTGTTGGTCGATACGAGCATCATGCGACTTCTGAATGAGTCTAGGGATACTTGTTGATTTAATAATGTGCGAAAATTTGGAGGGAAGCATTTATTGTCATGTAGTTGCTATTGGTGATTTATTTTCGAAAAAAGAGTTAATGGTATTATGCATATCATCAGTGTAGACATCTTTCTTATTACTTTGTTGATCTTATGGTATATGAAATATCCAGGTGCTACCGGAAGTGATCGGAAGCCTGCTGTATGGGCAATCTGTGCTGCTGTGTTCAAGTTGACCAGTCCACCGTGGCCATCAGAGAGCAGTTTGGGAAGTTTGACAGTGTGCTTGAGCCAGGATGCCACTGCCTGCCTTGGATCTTTGGGAAACGTGTAGTTGGCCATCTCACACTCAGGTTGCAGCAGCTGGATGTGCGCTGTGAAACTAAGACAAAGGTTTATCACTTTATCTTAACACCCAGTTACAAAATGGATGCTTAGATGTCTTTTATTTCTAAAGAAAATGTGCCATCGTTTTTGTCCCAACAGAAATTTCAAAGCTTAATGCTGCATCTTATAGTAGGTCTTTGTGGGCTGTAAATCACATGAATCCCTGTTTGAAGAAACCTTGCTTTTCCTGTTAACTTCTATGTAAAATGAACGGCACTGAAAGTATATAAAATTATATTGGTAGTTAGTTACTCCCTGCAACTTCTATATTTTAGCATTTTGGTTTGCCATCTGGATATAATCCTAAAGTGACTGCCACATGAGGTTAAGAAACGTTCTCGTATAACTATACTTACTAATTATTAATCCTTTAGTGACCTAATCAAGTATCCAAAAGGTCACATTGCCATTGATACTGTGTTCTGTATTTTCTTCTGCTATTAAGAATTATCGTGATGTTGCTGACATGTGAAGTTCTATAGGACAATGTGTTTGTCACTGTTGTTGCATCGATTCAGTACCGACCTCTGTCTGGCAAAGAAAGTGACGCATACTACAAACTGACCAACACAAGATCCCAGATTCAAGCCTATGTCTTTGATGGTAGGATTTCTTTGAATATGTGAAGATTTCTATATGTAGTTTCAGTAGCTTAGTATGTTCATATCATCACTGATATAACTGACTGTAATTTGTTCAACATATCCCACTATTCCTGTATCCACTAATTTCTGTATGTTGTTTCAGTAGATTAGTATATTCATATCATCACTGATACAGCTGGATGTAATTTGTTCCACATATCCCACTATTCCTGTATCCACTAATTTGGGGCACTGATTGATATCTGCAGTGATCAGGGCAAGTGTTCCAAAGCTCAACCTGGATGATGCTTTCGTGCAGAAGAACGATATAGCAAAGGCTGTGGAGGATGAACTTGAAAAGGCTATGTCGGCATATGGCTTTGAGATCGTGCAGACCCTCATTGTCGACATCGAGCCAGATGCGCATGTCAAGCAGGCGATGAATGAGATCAATGCAGGTTATTTGCTAAAGCCCTGACGTGATGAAAGTTGGACACTTGTACTTAAATCTGGCCTCCATCATATTACTGACATGATACTTGTGCCTTTTGCAGCTGCAAGGATGAGGGTGGCAGCAAACGAGAAGGCGGAGGCTGAGAAGATTGTCCAGATCAAGCGTGCCGAGGGTGAAGCAGAGGCCAAGTACCTGTCTGGCCTCGGTATCGCCCGCCAGCGCCAGGCCATTGTGGATGGCCTGAGGGACAGCGTCCTGGGCTTCTCAGTCAATGTGCCTGGCACCACTGCAAAGGACGTGATGGACATGGTGCTGATCACCCAGTACTTTGATACTATGAAAGAGATTGGCGCGTCCTCCAAGTCCTCGGCGGTGTTCATCCCCCATGGCCCTGGTGCGGTGCGCGACATCGCCACGCAGATCCGCGACGGTCTTCTTCAAGGCCAATCTGCCTCTGACAACTAGCAGTTGGCTTCGCCGGCATGAAGTTTGAAGCTGGTGGTGGTTTGTGGTTTGCTAGCTATTGCCTAGAGTACTGTCTAATATGATGCATGCCGTATTATTATGAACTTATGTGGAACCATATGTGGATCGTGGCATGCCATGCCTTAGGTTGATGCGCGGTAACAAAACCTTTAACCTTGTCGGAATGCATGATGATATAAGTGTGTTATGAAATGTTGGTGATGAACTTGATCTAATGCTTTTGCCTCGTTTATTTTGCCTTATAGTGCTGTGGTTACATATTTTTCATCGGGGTTTTCTTCTGAGATGTCTTTCCTGTTTTGCGAGAGATGTTTTTTTCTTGAGATTACAGTTATGCGTACCATATCTACACTATTATTAAACAAGAGAACATATTCAGGGCGGACGAAAACTCTGGCGTTCGCACGCCCGCACAAGGGAAACAACCGCTTCCTCGATTCCGCTCGCAGCTCCCTAATTTTCGGGTCGATTCCGCTCGCAGCTCCCTAATTTTCGGGCCGATTCCTCGTTCCTTCCCGATCCTTCTTTCTCTCCCCCAGATCGAGTAAAACGGCGCCACCGCTCCTCCCTTCTCCTCCTTCTGTGCACTTCCCCCTGGATCCACCCCGAGTCGACCCTGCCTCCGGTCCTCGCCCGCGCTCCTGCAAGCCAACCGCGCGCAACGCCCTCCTTCGTTTTCTCCCCTTCTCCTCACTAATCTCTCTCCGTTCCCAAACTACAGGACGCCATGGCCACCGGAGGCAGGGGACGCGGCTGCGATGGCCCCGAGCTCGGCTGCGTGGAAGCCATTGGAGGCGCTGGCGAGGCCAAGGTCGGTGAGCCTGGCAGCGGCGGTCGGGTGCATTGAGCGCAGGTCTTCCCCGCCACGGCGCCCCAATGCTCTGCACCGTCATTGTTGCCACCAGATCCGGCAGGGAACAGACGGATCCGAGGAGCCCGCGTCGTATCCGTCGTCCCAGCTTCCCGTTGCTCCACCGGCGTCCTGGTCCGTCCTGGTCTTCGTCACCGGCCAAGATCCCGAGCACCGCCGCCCCGAACGATCTCCAGCCGCCTCCACGCGCATGGGATCGAGTGAGGCCGCGCCTGCGTCCCACGTCCGCGTCATCCCATGGGCCGTCAGCCTTCGCCTCGGCCCAGCTGCCTCGCGTCCAGCCTACAGCCGCCCTAAGGTGTAATGTTGTTGTTGATTATTTAAGTGTATTGTCATAAGGTGTAATGTTATAGCATATTTACTTGGAGAATCTCATGGATCATCCATTCGGTATATGTTTTTTCAACTTTTTCTGCTTACTGTAATATATCTGAAGGAGCAATCCTCATTTAGCATTTGGAAGCCCAGGTTTCCGTCACCCCGAACGTTGATGGGCGGCAGCTCGAAGGACGCGTGGCCACGACGAAAATGGCGCAGCAACCGGTACAAGCGGCGGGAGCAGCGGTCAGGACCACGGGCATGGCTGGGGAGTGACATGTGCGTAAGCAACGTCGAGCGTGGCGGATGACGCCAAGATGAGATTCTCCATATCGTTCTTTCCTCTCTATCTACCAATCCTTCTTGCTTCCCCTCTGTCTCTCTCAATGCCACTATATGCAGGTTCTGACATGTGCTTTCGTTTGAACCCGGCTTGATTTTTTCTTTGGTAAGATTCAATGATGGTTGATGCAAGCCCATGCTTCTCACAAGTTGGATTGAAGTTTGCTGTTCCTCTATTTGTACTATTGTTTCCTTACCAATATATCAGTACTGGGGTAGAAAACACTTACCTATTACATAGTTCTTCACTGACAGCCGAAGTTGAGATCTCATCAAAATTTAAACTCGCGGAGTTTAAGGAATGTATCCAAATCATTGCACATATATGTGGATTGAAAATTTAAGCTTTAAAGTATTCGAATTTTGAATTTTGACAAGACGTGCATTGCACGTGCACACTTACTAGTGTTTATAGAAGAGGAGAATATGGTTACAATTGACGCCAGAACAATCACAAGCTGATTGTTAGGGCCAACACCACACCATCGAACATATAAAGCCTCCTAGGCTACCCGCCTTCCCAGCACACTTGCCATCGCCAATTGAGCTGGTCCGTTTGATGTTTTTACTGTGATACGGATTTTACTGCTGGCACTCAGTCAACCGTTCGTTCATTTTGCACCTTTCCAGCAGCTTCACAGGTCAATAACAAGTGGAGCGTTAGATATAGGTCCAATGAATGAAGTGGGTTTGCCCTCGTTCTGCGTATAAAAATTAAGCGACGTGCGAGGGGTGCGGTGAAAACCTAACCCCCAATCGCTTCTCTCCTCGAGCCCCGCATCCACCTCCACTTCCCATTCGCCTTCCCCTCTTCAATCTCCAGCGCCGCCGTGCACCTCCTCCCCCCTTCGATTCCCTCCTTTGCCAGCGCGTGGTCGCCGCTGCCTCCTCTCCAGCCTCAACGCCGACTGTCTCTTGGCCTTTCTCTCTTCCTCGCAGGACAACGCCTCCCCACGTCCTCGATCTGCCGCTGATGTGTGTCGTGCTTAGATCAGGTACAGTTCGCCGCCATAGGAGAGAAGGGGTGGGGTGGTCTTTGTGGTAGGTGTCGAGGAGCAGTGGTGGATGAGAAGGATGGCGGGGAGGGAAGATGAGATGGATGGCGGGAAGGGAAGGAGTAGTTGAGGTCGCAGCTCCACACGGTGCTGGCCGCTCGTCCTCTGTCCCCAGTATAGGTTGCCCGTATGAGAAAAGAGAGAAGAGGATGAATCTTCCTCTGCCAGGTAAATCTTGTCATCCTTCCTCTCCGAGTTCTCTGATAATCTTATTTCGATTTCTTGATTTATGTTTTTTCTAAACACATATATAGATCTGAGAAAAAAAGAGAAAAGGATGAATTCTTGAGGAAGAGCTTGGTGAAGAACAAGGTGATCTCCTCACACAGTGACTCTCTCTCTCTCTCTCTCTCTCTCTTCAGGTCTCACATATGTTTTCTTGTTTAAACAATGCTCATTTAACTTCTGGATTGGTGCAGATTCGAGGATGTAAATCTATCTGATATGTTGTTGATGGGGATTAAGATTATTGTACTGACATATCTGAAAATTTTAATGATCTATCAGCAACTAGGTAGATGTACTCACCTCAAACTATTATTTTTGTGTGCTTCAACTCATTTAACTGCATGTTAATTTACTCATAAACCTCTTGCTGCAGCTACAGGTTTCTTTGTAAAAATTATTGATTATTCTGAAATCTTATTATTAGGTGTTAAGCTTCAGGCTGGGTGCATGTTTCTTTTTGTCAGAAACAGAACAGGTAATGCTACAGCCTTAGCAGCGTATTGTCCATCCAAATATCTGGAATTGGCGTGCATATGTTGCTTGTGTTTGCACACATTGTTAGTTTTGTGTCTCTTTGATATGAATTACTGGCAGAGAAATTTTTCATGGTGTGAAGTATTAGCGATGTTTACTATTTAGGATGTCCAGATGCCAGCTTGTCTTCCCTATTTTGTTTTAGAGATGAGCTTGGCTTCTTTATAAATTACTTGGGTTTTTTATTTCTGTCAGTGTCCGCTTCCTTCGTTGGTTGTCCCTTGTTTGTACACTATTGTAGCTCAGAGACGCCACCCAATTTGCTAATATAATTGTTCAGTTCTCTATCACAGCGATTCTTACAAAATTATCATGCATACAGTTCCCAGTTTAAGTAGAATATAACCACTTGGTTATTCAAATACGGTATATTTAATTGCATGCACTTACTTTAGCTTAGGGGTCAGTGGCGGAGCTAGCGGAGAATCAGGGGGGGGGGGGGGAGAGAAAATATACATATTTAGTGGTGTCAAATGACTGCAATCTTTTTAATCTAAGGATCTCATTTTTTTTCCTTCAGAAACTATGCTATGGCTGGGGGGCAGCGGCCCCCTCAGCATTGCAGTTAGGGGTTCATCTGTACAGGAGCACATCATTGGAGAAAAAGGACATGATCAAAAGGAAATAGATTTCAGGTACATACTCTGTACTGTTTGAAACATATGAGCAAGGTTGTCGCAATGACGTTCTATATCGCAATCTTTTCTAGAAAACGGCTTCATAGTTTTCCCATGTAATATGACTACATGTTCTACTTTCTTATTGCAAACATGCTAATATCTTTGTTCTTATATTATAAAAAAATTGCTCAGTTCTTTTCGTTGAATATAGAGCCAACTCTTTCTTCGGGGACATGTATAATTAGTACTGCTTTGCGTCTGACATTTTTTGTACAGATGGCTGGGTGGTTTGACACAAATATCCATATAATTCTGCTTTTCTTCTCTATGCCTGAAGCCTGCTCTCCTTTTGTTACAGTGCAGGCTCGTGCACCTGTTTTCCTTTTTCCCTTCGATGGGGTCGTTCAGTTGAGGTGAAGCAAGCAAGCACCTCCCCGTGTTTTGTATGTAAGAAATCACCTCCTTATGTTGCTTTGCCCGACTATTTTTCTTTTAAACCTTCCTTCTGTATTTGCACTACTGGATGACCATTATATATCTACCAAAAAGGGAAACACAAATATACTTAGACACGTAATACTTCAAGTTTCACCTAATATGCACATGTGGTTTCAGTTTTCCAAAATATATACCATTGAGAAACTAACTGGATGCAGTGCGGATTCTAGGATATTAACATTTGCAGCCATATCTTGGTTTCAATGGTGAAAGATTTTTGTCAATCCCACGGAGATAATTGAATTCGAGACTAGCAAATAAATTAAGTTTAAACTGTTTCCTTTGATGAAATTCTAATGTTTTTTCAAACAAACTATGATGAACTTAAAATCCATAATATGAAGTTGTGCCTGCTACAGCAGTACAGTTGATGCTTAGGGACTAATTCCTTATATTTCCTGATGTATTGGTTGAGATTGAGGAGAGAGCGAGCCGTTGCAGAGTAGAGGGGATACGAGGGTGGGCGGAGGTCAGGCATTGCTAACAGATTTGCGGCGGAGTGGGAAAGGTGACGCCGGCCGGCGCCTCACCACTGGCTCCTGTTTGGTAGCGGCAAATAGAAAGGTGCCGAGGATGTGTTGCTCTATGCACGGCTGTCGAAGTACATCCTTGCTATGATGTGTATGGTTTCTCTATTTTCCTCCTATTGCTCTGTTCCCAATTTTACAAACTGCTAAGTTGGTGGTTGGTTTCGTTTCTTTCAGATTTTTCTGTGGCTTTCTCCATTAGAATGTTTCTCCTCAACGACCATATCAACCTGTCTGGTGTTTGCACATGTCATTTTGGTTGAGGTGTGTGCAAGATCATCCCTCTCTAAACTGTAAATTTGTCTGTATGTTTTGGTAGATTTGATTTATCGGCGGCGAAGGCAGGCTGACTGTACTACAAGGCGGGGTGCCGTTGTTATTTTGGTTTTGGCTCATGAAGTTCAAATCAGTTTTCCTATGAAAGAAAATCAATCTGTGTATACATGATACTTGTTAATACTTTAACTGCGGTTTAGGATACAAATGTGATTACATTAATCATTTGTTAAACAGGTTACTGCCATTCCGCCTCTTCCTCGTGATGGTATAGGAGCACACACTAACTCGATAAACAAGAGGCGAAGTTGCCAACGCCTGAGATAGTGGTTCCTACCTCTGGCCTTCGCACCTTTAGTTCCGCAAGTAGTTCAGCAACTCAAATGGTAAGAACTTCAACTCAAATGGTAAGAACTTCAGGGTTCTTTTTTCCCTTTCTTTCTTTTCTCTTGGGGCTGTTTATTCTCTGTTTGTATATATTTCCTTTGATTGAAATAAAGGACTGTGTGGCTTTTGCTCCACATAAGGTAGTCAAAAGAAAGTACTCCCTCTGATCCATATTAGTTGTCGCTGATTTAGTAGTGTACTAAATCAGTGACAATTAATATGGATCAGAGGAAGTAACATGTATTTTGTTAAAACTGCTTGAAGTAACTAGGGCCAAGTAACATACTATGTGATTGTTGTGTGCGGTCGTGGCATGTGAATCTGATTAGACCATCGTAGTTGGATAATTAGCAGCCTTGGGGAGGAATACGATGTGTGCTCCAGAGATTTAAGAGCGGTTTGATTATGTTTCAATTTCGAAGACATGGTTTCGTGTTATGCCTCATAAGGTTGAGGCATGTGCTATAGAGGCAAGGAAGATTACTTTGCTTTTGTTGATTATTAGGGTTTTTGATAATGCAACTTTTTTTGGAATCTGTTATTAGTGTTTTATATATTGTTCCCCCAAACATCATTTTTTGTTTAGTTATGTATTGGCAATCTTCTCCTTCCATTGTAGTAAGTAGAAGTTATACTTTTTCCTGGCCATGCCCTTCTTTTCCTAGGCCAGCAATTTGCTTTCTCCTTGGTTTACCGAAAAAGGCTTTCGCCTCGCTTTATAAATAAAGCAAACCGCCACAAAGCATCAGTACACGAGAAGGTTCACACCACACCCACACAAGTCTCACAACATAGAGTACAAGAGGTTCTGCTGAGGGCACAGCTCAACAAGCCCAAATAAAAAACAAAAGGGAGCTGGAGAGGGAGCCCGGCCCCTAATCCGGCTCGGGAGGTGGCGGAGGGAGCGGCGGCGAGAAACGGACAGCCATCGAGCGGAGGTCGGCGATGAAGGCAGAGATGCCGTCACGGTCCTGGGGGCGGCTAAGCGGCCGCCAAAGCTGCAAGTAACCAGACAGTTTGAAGAGGGCGTCAGTAGCACGTCGAAGCGGAATGCGCTGAATCACAAGTCTATTGCGGATCGTCCAGAGGGTCCAAGCGAGGGTCCCAATCTCCAGCCACCTAATGTGACGAGAATGCGGGGGGGAGGCCTGGAGTTCAGCGAACATGTCGGGGAAATTGGTGTGGCACCAATTGCCACCAACCACCTCTCTAAAATAGCCCCGAAGAAATTGGGCGGACACACAAGAGAAGAAGATGTGATTCGAGACTTCGGGGACACCACAGAGCGGACAAAGGCCACTACCCGAGCCATTGCGCTTACGGACCTCCACACCGGACGAAATCCGTCCGCGATTCCATTGCCACATGAAGATCCGGATCTTCAAGGGGAGGCGGACAGGCCAAACCGTCGTAAGGGGGGGGGGGGGGGGGGGGGGGGGAGGAGGAGGGTGCACCCTCCTCCCCCCCATAACATCTTCCATTTTCATTACGAAGATGTATTACGTCAGGATCTGTTGCTCAAACTGAATCACGCCAATGTTATGGAGGTTCCTGGATTGTTTGCAATAAGATTAGTACCAAAAGCTGCCTCTGATTTCAGAATCCAATTTGGAAAATTGGCTATGGAGATTTTGTGTGGTCAGAGATCATACAGACACAAAGGGGCCCCTATTTTCAAGCAGGAAAGTCGTTTCGATCCAATCCATTCTTGGGGTCCGAAAAAGACACTGGATATGTCAGTGACTTTGCACGACAAAGCGTTCTCCGAGGGCATGGAATGTACCATTTTTTGGTCAGAATCTTTACAGTAATGTCTATGTTGGATTCTCCGGTCGAAATACGGGAAAACTCCATCAAATTCTTTATGGAAACGGAGTTTTGCGAATTCTCCCCGGAACTGGAAGATCATTTCGAGATCTTCGAGCATATTTGAGGGTTCAATGTGACTATTGTCACTTCGGCCAATACAAAAGATGAGACTTTACTACTGTGGAGCGGCTTTTTGCTAAAAGATGAGGGGGAAACTAAGTAAGATGCCGGAGAAGCGACGAAATATACGAGATCACAAACGTAGATTGCTCGCGGCTAAATATGAATTGAGACGAAAGCTTTCGAATTTTGTAACCCGATCTTCCGTCTGATATGCGGGACAAACATCGTTATAAGTTGTCCAAGTTGCCAAGAAAGAGTTCAATGGCACGAGTAAGAAACCGAGGTATTTTCACGGGTCGCCCTCGTTCCGTAGTTGAGTTCTTTCGCATTTCTCGTATCGTTTTTCGTGGATTAGCATCTCGAGGTTCTTTGATGGGCATAAAGAAATCGTCTTGGTAGCAACCACCAAACCAATAGAACAAAGGTTAGCTCTGCAGCTAGTCCACAAGCAAGGGTTGTAGGTCCATTACCGTCCGGCTCCTGACCGAAACTAACGGAGTCATCCCAACTCTCGGATCGGAGATGCTAACGGGACAGGAATCGAAGTGGGGGACCTCTCTACCGCACCTGTCTCCCCAGACATAGACTACGTAAAGGGTAGTACTCTTGGAAAGAGAGAAGATCACCGCGTGAACAAAATCCAAAGTAACGAATGTCACTCCCGAGGGATCGACCACTATCATACATGAAATTTTGCATAGAATGATTGTTCATGTTCACGCCGGAGTGCTGAGGTTGTTCCCACCATTGAAGTCAGAGTCTGGGTGTGTTTTTCTTACTAATACGGAGAGGGTTCCGAATGATAAAGACCAATCAAAAACTTCTTCGTTTCGTTGGTAGAACCCACGCCAACTCTTTTCTCTAAATAATAGAGAGATCTTTTGATAGTCTCACTTCTATCAATGCAATGAAAGAACTATCCCTTCCTATTTGTTTGTCCTAATGAGACAAAAAAGAGCCTCCTTCTTTACCACTTTAGGGGATGGGGGTGAAGGGGGGTTTACATACAACCGGGGCAAAGTGGTTTATGATTGAATCTCAGAGGCATTCTTATCATTTGGTAGATCCAAGTCCATGGCCTATTTCGGGTTCACTCGGAGCTTTGGCAACCACCGTAGGAGGTGTGATGTACATGCACTCATTTCAAGGGGGTGCAACACTTCTCAGTTTGGGCCTAATATTTCTCCTTTATACCATGTTCGTATGGTGGCGGGATGTTCTACGTGAATCCACGTTGGAAGGGCATCATACAAAAGCTGTACAATTAGGACCTCGATATGGTTCTATTCTCTTCATAGTCTGGGAGGTTATGTTCCTTTTTGCTTTTTTTTGGGCTTCTTCTCATTCTTCTTTGGCACCTACGGTAGAGATCGGAGGTATTTGGCCCCCAAAAGGGATTGGGGTTTTAGATCCTTGGGAAATCCCTCTTCTTAATACCCCTATTCTCCCTTCATCCGGAGCTGCCGTAACTTGGGCTCATCATGCTATACTCGCGGGGAAGGAAAAACGAGCAGTTTACGCTTTAGTAGCAACCGTTTCACTGGCTCTAGTATCCACTGGCTTTCAAGGAATGGAATATTACCAAGCACCCTCCACTATTTCGGATAGTATTTATGGTTCTACCTTTTTCTTAGCAACTGGCTTTCATGGTTTTCATGTGATTATAGGTACTCTTTTCTTGATCGTATGTGGTATTCGCCAATATCTTGGTCATCTGACCAAGAAGCATCACGTTGGCTTTGAAGCAGCTGCATGGTACTGGCATTTTGTAGACGTGGTTCGGTTATTCCCATTTGTCTCTATCTATTGGTGGGGAGGTATATGAAAGAAGGGAACGAATAAGTGGATCTGTTGTGCTTACATATTTCTGCCAAATCCCTCTATTATTAAGTACGGCTGGTACCATTTCGATGTGTTTCGATTTTTTCGAAAAAGAGAGGTTTGATGCTTCTGAATTCATTGTATTAATTCCACTTCCTACTCGCAGTATGCTCTTAATGATCCCGGCTCATGATTTAATTGCCATGTATTTAGCTATTGAGCTTCAAAGTTTATCCACACCCATGTCTTTCTTAGACCCCGGGGAAGGGGCCATTCAACCTGTGGAGGCACCCCAAAACCAGGGTCAAGCTCATATTCTAAATGTGACGATAAATAACACAGTTGTCAATAACAACTTTGTTGTTCCTCCGGAACAGGCAGATTTGAGCTGGGCCCGAAGGGTTTGGAATTGGGTCAAGTGTTTTTTAGGTTTCTGACGAAGTGGATTGAGGAAAAAAAGCTCGAAGACAAAGCATTTCATTGTTGAAAAAGCAAATAAAGAATGTTCTGAGATCCTGTCGAAATCGTAAGCTGCCCGAAACCAAATTGGAAGAAATTTACAGGGATCTTAACCTGGAAAATGCGAGCGAGGAAAAACGGGTAAAAAAAAACCAGGTCCTCGAGGGCATTTCAAGGCGACGCCTTTATTTTTGAAATAACATGAAGGATAAACCCCATATCGACTTAATTGTGAAAGTCCACGATTGGGATCGCGCACGAAATAGAAATTGACTTGTGTAGGTTTCTCATAGCAAATAGAGAAACCGAGGCCCCTACTTACCTACCGGGTAGGTGGGGGGGAAGAAGAGTGGGAACGAGGGCTTCTTTCACTTGTTTGTTTTCCTACAACGGTATCTCCGAACTCAACGGCTCCCACGATTCGGAGCGATAGCGAATTCATACGAGGACTACGAAGCGAATAATTGCATTCCTTCCAGGAGGTCGAGCGCACGCTTTCCTCGGTTTCGAATCAAGGGACAAAGATAGATCCTCGGTAACGGCAAAGGGGATAGCCTTGCTTTTGAACATTCATGTGCATATATTTTCATTAGATGTGCAATCGAAATCAGTAGGAGAGAAACTTTCATCCCTATATTTCCACTGAAATGGAATTAGCGATACCTTTGCTTTTAGTTTGAATTCATGAATCCTGTTTCTAGTGGCGAGTAACTACTACGAAAGGTACGGAAAACGGGAAAGGCAAAGCACAGGAAAGAAGAATATATTCAATAATGTCATCCTTGTTTCGGTACCGGATTCAACTTGTCGAGGCTTCTGCTCGTAACATCACTCACTGGATCAAATCAAAGGGCTCGGTTTCTGCTCCTCGGCAAAGGCAAAGTCAATTCAATAGGAATCCGAATCCTAAAAGGCAAGACCCAAACCACCGGTCGATCAACAGTTCTTCTTTCACTTCCATCTCTTGATACCTGTTTTCTTGCTTTTCTTACCACTGCTGTAGTGAACCGCATCTCTAAGCACCGGGAGTCGTGAACCGCGCACAAGGTCCTTCTTAAACTAGAAATAAGTGAAATAATTGTTCTGGGTCACCTTGGCTTTTGTGTTCAGTAGTTAGTAGGGGAAGTTGCCCGGCTTGGTATCTCTCTTCCCTGTAGAAAACCAATCACAAGTCCCTCCTTCTTGTAAAAGGAAGGTTCTATACTTCTGGTTATGCCAGTTATCTTAACGGTCAGTTATAGAAATCTTGCTTATGGCTCTCTAGTAAAGAGGTGGAACCAGATTATCTACCTTTGCCTTTCCCTGTGATTCTTAAACTAACTCTAAGCTAACTCGCAACTCGAAGATCCCATGGACCACGGCAGGAATGGGCAACCCTATTCTTAGTCATAATGTCAATAGGGCGTGAAATGACGGACGACAATAGTCTTTCTCTTTTTTCACTCGAGCCAAACTAAGTGTTTTCCCGGAACGGAATAGCGGAAATTCCATACGTTGATCACCAATGTTGCATGTCTTTCCTTAAGCTGGAGTACTTTGAGTTAGAAGGCCTACTTTATTCGTCCTTTTAAAGCCTACTTATTCGTCTAGCTATTTCCAATTCTAATAAATAACCCGATCATATCATATCTTGGAAAACCCTAAGACTACCCAAGGCTGTACCCTACAGTGTTACCTATAGTCTATACTTGTGTATACGTTGCCTTCTGGGGTGGCAAGCTAGAACCAAGTAGTCTAGGTATCAATTCCAATTTAAGTCAATGATCCTCATTTTCTCCAACATTAAGAAGATTATTGGTAAGGTGACCAACCATCACGCAGGATTCCGGGTCGGAGTAGCACCTCTTGCCTGATATATACAGGTCGTTACTGGCGATTCGTTTGTGCCCTATGGTGTTCAATTGCCCGTTTGTTCCCTCCCCCTCGGGACGGGTCAACCTACTTTGCCCGCTCAGGCGCTCCAAAATGCTCTGACTAGACCGCCGACACCCATGATTTGTCCATCATTCAAAATGGCATTTCGTAAGGGCTCATAAGGTAGGAGGAATCAAAGATCCTCCGTGCACTTTCGCCTAGAGTTAGTTTGATTTTTCACTACTGTCTGAGTGGTGGCTAAACCCTGAAACTTTTCCTTGAAATGAAATAAAGATCTAACTTTATTCCAGTAGTGGTTTCCGCAAATGTAGATAATCTTGTTGATTAACACCCACTTTCCATACCCTGCAATTCAGAGGCCATCACCTCTGGTCTTTTAGTAACATATCAGTAAACAAGGCTCTCCTCGTGTAGCTTTTTGTTCTCGAGGAAGAAAATCTCATTGATTACTTATAATGCCGGATGAAGCAAGTTACAGCATTGGTTCTTTCGTGATTCACGTATATTGGAAATCTCTTTCTTTAGGAAATGGGATGGCATTCAATTCTAACTTAGGGATTCTCTTCTTCCTGAACATTCATGAAAAGAAGGACTCTGGCTTTAATGCTAAAGTTTAGTACTGGGCCGAGCGTACTTACCTACTTAGACAAGAGGAATACTTATAGATCTCTATGAGCGTAAGGCAAAGTGGGCAAGACTACTTCCACAACTACATTTTCGCTTAAGCAGGACCTGTGAGACCTCGAAGCAACCGTCTACTACTAGTTATAGATGCTATTTCTAATTGAATAGAATGGATGCTTCACAGCGGTTCTGCGACAGGCAGGGCAGCCGGGTGAACATAGGCAGCTGTTCCTATAGAACACAAGTCTTTCTCTAAAGCACGACCTTCCGATTGGACTACGTCTGGTCTCTATCCTTTTTATTCCAAAAATGGGTCCTCGATCAAAATGATCTGGTGTCTATGTCCATGCCTGAGGTTGGTAAACCCTATATCTATTGCGGGGTGGTTTGAGGAAGGGACAGCTTGTAACCCACGACTTACTACTACGAAGATTCTGGCGGAGAGCTTTTCACATATAGATAGGTCGGGATGAGGAAGCTCCGTAGTCAACTAATAGATAGAAAATCCACCTTGTGAACCGTGTTTGTCTTAAAGTACTGTCTGAGAAGGAATATACCTGTTCCAATCCCTCTAGTGGCTATACTGATTGACATAGGTAGCTTTCGTAGTCAAAGCTCACAGGGCCAAATGCTCTATTGGAGTGGGCACGAACACACACAATCAAGGTTCGAAGAACTTCTACTTCACGCCTTGAGGATTCTATGACGCTCACTCAATGGTGTTGTGGCGATTGCAAGCAATCAATAAACGAGGAAGCCAAATTATGGATCCAGGAAGGCTGCATCAGAAGGAAGAGTAGGTGTTGCTATGCCGTTGGCTGGGACTGAGACAGAGAGAGGGGAGCATAGCCCCTATGATCCCGGTAAAGAGTTCCAACTAAGCTCTTCTCAGGTTCTTTCTTTCTCTTCCATTCTTATGTTTATATATTAAAGTGTAGTTTTCTTACTTAAATATAATAATATTAATCTAATATGCCCATTGGTGTTCCAAAAGTACCTTACCGGATTCCCGGAGATGAAGAAGCGACTTGGGTTGACTTATACAATGTTATGTATCGAGAAAGGACACTTTTTTTTTAGTTCACTGCCCTATACATAGAAAGAAGTGCTTTTCCACCGGTATCAACATTCTATCTGGAATCAGTAGCGATAATTGTTGTATTGTGAGCCAGCCCCATAAGACACTACGCACCTCCAAATTCTATATGATTTTTCCAATCATTTCATTTATACGACCTGCAAATAAGATAAGATCTTGGCTCGCCCTACAAAAAAACAACTATATGCCCTATAAACTTGCTTGCTTCTTCGAATCTCGAAATAACATATAGAAAGTGTTTCTGTGATGAGACCATTCTCGATCGATAAATGCGATAGGAGCCTATGTGTTTCACGGGCAGCCGGCCAATAGGGGAAGGTTGTGAATCCGGCGAACCGACCGCTTTAAGAACGTGATTGTCTTCTCTCACTCAGTTATCAATTGACAAAGATGGCGCATTCTTTTTCGCCCTAAAAACGACAATGGTATGGTACTTTTTCTTCAAATCGAGATTGTGTGGGTGTCCGCTCATGTTCACGTTACATGCTAAATCAGGCTTTCCTTGGAAAAACCAAGGACAACCCCTATCTCAGTCTCCTTTCCTTTCAAAAGTGAGCGAGCAGAGCTGAAAAAGATGGAGTTACCTGGAGATGAGATTTCTTTCTACGGATATGAAGGATAGAAATATGCTATTTGCTGCTATTCCATCTATTTGTGCATCAAGTCCGAAGAAGATCTCAATCTATAATGAAGAAATGATAGTAGCTCGTTGTTTTATAGGCTTTCTCATATTCAGTCGGAGGAGTTTAGGTAAGACTTTCAAAGAAACTCTCGACGGGAGAATCGAGTCTATTCAGGAAGAATTGCAGCAATTCTTCAATCCTAACGAAGTAATTCCGGAGGAATCCAATGAACAACAACGATTACTTAGGATCAGCTTGCGAATTTGCAGCACCGTAGTAGAATCATTACCAACGGCACGCTGTGCGCCTAAGTGCGAAAAGACAGTGCAAGCTTTGTTATGCCGAAACCTAAATGTAAAGTCAGCAACACTTCTAAATGCCACTTCTTCCCGCCGCATCCGTCTTCAGGACGATATAGTCACAGGTTTTCACTTTTCAGTGAGTGAAAGATTTGTATCCGGGTCTACGTTCAAAGCTTCTACCATAGACCTAATTCGAGAAGGCTTGATAGTCCTAAGAAAGGTGAGGGTGGGGGGTTCTATTTAGGAAGAATAAGAAGAATCTCATTCATGTGTTCATGCTAACAGAAGAGCGGATCCAATACACATAAGACTTTTTTTCAGGAAATTCCTAATGTAAATGATGAATTTGGGATGTCATGCCCCACAAGTTAGTTGCCCAAGCGCTCCCTAGGAGGGCAGTCTACCACAAGATAGAGTTTGAGCCTGGAGCCAAAGCCCCAACCCCTCCATTTTAGGTTTTTATCAGGAAAGAATTTCAGGAAGTCATATCGGCCAGATAAGCCTCTGACGGCTCCATATTGATTTTTCCCCAGTTTTCTTTCAGAAGAAGCGGGAGCCATTTTGCATTGAAACTCGGTATCAGCAGAGTCATCTCCTGAGAAAGACTTCTCTACTTACGACTTTGTTAGCGCTTTGAGGGCTTCACTATGTTCTCTGAAATCTTGTATAAATAAGAAAGGAGTGGTGTTATCAGGGGGGCCATTGCTCTAGTTTCAGTTCAGTCATAAACCTATTGCCCGGGTCCTTTGATACTTGATTTCCTGGGTCAACGGTACCTAGATTCCCCTTTGGCTTGATCTTACCTTGGATTTCTGATTGGAATACATATTGGATAAACAAGAGGAACTTGGAAAAGAGGGTTGGCCAAAGCATAACGATAGTGCATTCAATCGATTCCACTCTAGTTTTTCATATCTTTTCCCTCAATAAATAGTTTATATATGAAAGAAAGTGCCAACTTATTGTTCTTGGAATGCTGATTTCCATGGATTTCTTCTTGGCATATCCCCCCTGATTTGATGACCTGGCTAAAACACCTATTCCTTTTTTCTGGAATTGCTGCCGAAAGCCTGTTTGCAGCATCCATAGCAATACGTGTTAGTACTCAATTTCTTTGATTTTCATTTGATGAAGTGAAGACACTTATCTATATACCATTTCTAGAGTGGTAGAGTAATCTTGCAATGCGGCATGAATTGGATGACTTAAAGCGGTCCTTGAACTAAGTCATAACGGCTAGACCTACTATTCCTACTAACGGCTAGAAAGGATCAATTATATTCTAATCTCCTATTTGTTTGAGCCATTCATTATAGTGGTGGTGCCGGGAAGGCAGCTTAGCACTCTAGTCCTTTTGAGTAAGGAATTGTAGCATGGGCAGGCAATCTCTTCGATTGATTCCCCTCCAGGAATTACTTGAATTAATTAGCCGGCCCACGGAGTGAAATATCGAACTTAACCTATAAATAACTAGTATCTCAAAAACCAAATAAAAGGCTTTCTTTTAAGCTTGTTAATGGAATTCCACAGGAGTCAAGCGCTAGCAAAGAAGAATTGGAAATCAGTCGCTTCCCTTCTGGACTCAAGTCAACAGAAGAGTGAACTTCATATTAATAGGTAAATCCTACATCAAGCGTAAAGGAAGTACACTTTTTTTGATTCGGCGCTTAATAACTCGTACTTGACGTTGGTTTCGGTTCGATCAACTATCCTTTTTGAAGCGGATAGTTCACAGTGCTCATTCTCAAAAAAAGCGGAAAAGCCATGATGTTTCCACTCCATTTTCATTACGAAGATGTATTACGTCAGGATCTGTTGCTCAAACTGAATCACGCCAATGTTATGGAAGTTCCTGGATTGTTTGAAATAAGATTAGTACCAAAAGCTGCCTCTGATTTCAGAATCCAATTTGGAAAATTGGCTATGGAGATTTTGTGCGGTCAGAGATTCATACAGACACAAAGGGGCCCCTATTTTCAAGCAGGAAAGTCGTTTCGATCCAATCCATTCTTGGGGTCCGAAAAAGACACTGGATATGTCAGTGACTTTGCACGACAAAGCGTTCTCCGAGGGCATGGAATGTACCATTTTTTGGTCAGAATCTTTACAGTAATGTCTATGTTGGATTCTCCGGTCGAAATACGGGAAAACTCCATCAAATTCTTTATGGAAACGGAGTTTTGCGAATTCTCCCCGGAACTGGAAGATCATTTCGAGATCTTCGAGCATATTCGAGGGTTCAATGTGACTATTGTCACTTCGGCCAATACAAAAGATGAGACTTTACTACTGTGGAGCGGCTTTTTGCTAAAAGAGAGCAGATACCAATCCTAAACAACCCTTAGAATGGCCTCATCCAAACGGATGATTGTCATTGATAAGACGGGCAGGTGGTATGTTGATACTGAGCCGCTTTCCCTGTAGTTGTTAGCTCGTTCTTGACAAATCCGATCGGGTCTTCATAATCTGGAGTAAAAGGATTCGAACCTTTGCATGCCGATACCAAAAACCGATGCCTTACCACGTGGCTATACTCCAAACAAACGGTAGGTTCCTGGAGAACCGTGGAAACTAGTTAGTTCAAATCGAACTCAAAAGCAATGCACATTATCTACGCCTTTTTTTGGTTCACCAAGACCCGCTAAAGGCTGATACAAACGAATAGTGGGAGTTCTTTCTTACGAATATAAATGGAGGAAATATCCCTAGTACCTTTGTCCTCTGCAAAGATCATAAGATCAGATGGAGTTGGATTGATTTCTCGCATCTACTAGATCAGAGATCAGAGTCAGGGGAGCTCTCGTAAGTGAGCCTAAGTAAGTAGTGTGGTTCGAGCGGATCAGTCACCGCTGAGTTCTGCTTTCCTCGCAGAGTTGATTTTAGCCGGAACCGCGCTCTTGCCTTCTTCTTGTGCCCCTTGATTATTGATCTGAATTCAAGTTAGATTAGAGAATACCGGTGCCTTTTGATCCACCCTTAGGTTTGAAAACTGTGGAGGTTCAGTTACAAAATGCAGTTTATGAGGCTGCTTTGTATGCCAGTGTGCAGGAAGGAGAGTTGGAAGATATACCTAGATCCCCCAATAGAGAAAAGAGCGAGCAGGTTACCTACTCTTGTGGTGGATGGCGGCACTAGAAGTTGATGCTTTTTATGGACGGACATAGAAATTCGATTTCCAATAGAGCTGCAAACGCTACTGTAAGCCGAAGACGAATGCTGGCCAAAAGTAAGCAAAGCAGGAGAGGCGTCGTTTCCTTCAGTTGGTCAACCAACAGGTCTCCTCACTCTAGCATTTCTTCTTTGTTCGGTCGCAAGGCAGGGAAATGGAGGATTTGTTTCTGCTCTGTCCTTTACCGCATCGATGGATTCAATTTCAGTGGATAGAGCTCAACCTGTTGCCATCGTCATTTCAATCACAATTCACTTGGTAGGTAGACGCTTGTTCCGACCTCCATAGTGGCACTTTGACCTTTTCTCAACAACATCTACTTCTAATCTGCTTGAACGGCCCTCTTGTCATTTGACCCAGAATTGAACGAGATGACACCCACCAATATCTTCCAACACAGGATCTCCCTTACAGGGCCGTCCTTCTCTCTTTCTTCCCAAGAACATCGGGGGTCTGTTCTGTGAACGAGTCAGCACCAGCCCCGTTACCAATACGGGGATCTCGGCCATGAGAACTTGTAGAACTTGTCTCTTGAATTGCATCCCCCCCTAGGCCGACCAGCTAAGTAGGACCCACTTAGCAAAACAGGTCTATAGGGCGCTAGGGAAGGGGTATAGAATGGTACTTGAATCTATCTATAGACATAGGATCCCCCAGCCACTGGAATCCATTGGTTTCTGTCTCAATTCGTCATTTGAACTGAAACTAACCATGAAGGGAAAAGAAAAGAAGGATTCTAGTTTGCCACTACTTGGACTCAACTTGGACTTTCGGAGGAGAAAACCATTTCCATTAATATATGACTCAGTCATAGCCAAGAGATCATCATTCTAATAACAAGGATCTAGTTTATATATCTCGAATTGGGTTCCATAAGATGCCAAAATAGTGGAAGTACCATCACGTCTACCTAAAGCAAATGGTTTCTATAGATTGAGAAATGGTTTCTATAGAATGAGATATAGTCGAATGTACCTTGAATACTTCACGTGCATTCTTCGCTTATAAATTTAGCCAAGATCCAAACATCTCAATCTCTTCATACGTTCTTCCTGTTGAACTCTTCTTTTCGCTCAACAAATGCAAGTTCGTCAGGGTTTGGTTACTAGTTTTCTTGGAAGGGTTTTCTCCCTTGATCTTTTCCCTTGTTTTATGATTGGAATGAAAGTAGGATTGTTTATCCAATCCAAACTATTTATTGAGGGAAAGTAAGATCAATAGTTGGCCCTATTGTCTGTGCTCTGTTCTGTTAAGGATTTCTGTATTGGAAACATAGGCATCCTGCTATTCCCTGCTCTAGTTTCAGTTCAGTCATAAACCTATTGCCCGGGTCCTTTGATACTTGATTTCCTGGGTCAACGGTACCTAGATTCCCCTTTGGCTTGATCTTACCTTGGATTTCTGATTGGAATACAGATTGGATAAACAAGAGGAACTTGGAAAAGAGGGTTGGCCAAAGCATAACGATAGTGCATTCAATCGATTCCACTCTAGTTTTTCATATCTTTTCCCTCAATAAATAGTTTATATATGAAAGAAAGTGCCAACTTATTGTTCTTGGAATGCTGATTTCCATGGATTTCTTCTTGGCATACCCCCCCTGATTTGATGACCTGGCTAAAACACCTATTCCTTTTTTCTGGAATTGCTGCCGAAAGCCTGTTTGCAGCATCCATAGCAATACGTGTTAGTACTCAATTTCTTTGATTTTCATTTGATGAAGTGAAGACACTTATCTATATACCATTTCTAGAGTGGTAGAGTAATCTTGCAATGCGGCATGAATTGGATGACTTAATAGTTTTCTGCAGTTTAGTACTAACATGCCTGTGTGGTGAACTAACTACCTTGGGAAGCAACAAATATGCCCCCAATCACGCTGCCTATGTGAACAAATTCTAAAACTTTGCATAAGCAGCTTAATTAAGTAGAAAAACCTAATCGATAGCCTACTACTTATACTTCTTACTTTCACTTTGATTTATACTTTGACTTTCGATACCTCTCCCCTAGTGTACTCGAGAGCTTGAAGGGGAAGACAGACTAGAAGACTTCCACACCATAACTTCCTTCCTTGGCTGACTGCCTGGCCTTCAAGAAACTCGAAAAACTGTAATAACTCACTTCACTATGATAACTATCTTTCGAACAGGACTACTACTTAAAGGCTAAAAAGACCTACCGCGACTGGCTCACTTGCTTGAAGGACTAATGAAAACACGTCGAACTAGCTAAAAGGACGTAAGCTAACAGCGAAACTCAAACAAAAACGGATGCTGACTCCGATATAGATATTGAGGATTTTCTACAAGCCGCCGCCTCACCTCGCTTACTTCCCACATGCTTGCTTAACTCACTATCTTTTGGGGTAATACACTGTATAGATAGGAAAGAGATAAATGAAAGAAAAAGAAGATAGAAATGAATTGATAGAGTCAGATGATGTCACTAGCTTCAATGAAAGGACTAACGAGAACTTTGAAAGTTCTTCCTATCAGCATTAGTCAGCTTTCGAGTCCTTCAAGCGAGTGCCGCAGGGAAAGGAAGAGTATTTCATCATGGCCATTTATTAGGACTTATTGGATAAGTTAGGACAGTTTCTCTAAGGCCAGCTGTTGAGTTAGTCGGTTCATAGGTTGTCGTAAAATATGGGTGTAGGAAGCCTGGACTCTGATTACCGATTATGAAAGCGAGGACTCTTTTTCTCTCTCCCCATTAACGGAAAACTATCTTAACCTCCTTTAGCAAGTTCGTTATCTACAAGTAAGTTAGAGAATTCCTGTTGTCAAGCTAGTTATCTTATACAAGACTTTTCTATAAGGCCTGCAAGCAGGTTCAGGTGGAAGCAGGAAAGTAACACCACCTGGTTTTAGACCGGGTGTAACTCTTTCTCTTTTGCCCTTTATGCCAGCCTGTTCCCTAAGTAGGATAAGTTCATTGTGTTATTACAGGTAGTATTGCTCTCAAAGCTAGGAAGGAAAGGTAAGGAGCAAGCTTATTTACTAAGATCCTAGCGAGTGGAATACTTTGAACGAGCAGGGGAGCGAGCGGAGTACTTTACGCAAGTAGTGGTTTACCAGGAACTCGTATAAGAGCTAGTCATATAGTCCTTGAAGCATTATTCCTTTTATCGGTAGGGCTGTTAGCAAGGAGTTTGAAGCTTTAGTACTTTCAGCTTTCCTGTTTTAGCTAGGAATGAAGTTGGTTCAGAGGTGTCAAGTAGAGAGGTTAGATCTTCTCTTCCTTCTCATACTGCGAGTAATATCTCTACTACACTTTCCACTTTATGTTGATCAGTTTGAGCATGAGCAGCTCGTTCAGGAGCAGCCGCCCGTGGAACTCTTGTTTTGAGGAAGCAATGAACATTGTCTTTTTCCATTCTCAATAAATGAGGAAGGAGGGGTGAGGTCCTCACTTGCGAGTGAGGCAAGGCTTTCTTTTATAATACATCCTACCCGATTTTGGTTGACGATTGCGTTCTATTCCAATTATTCACTTGTTTTTCTTGTCACTATGGCGAGACCAGATGAGAGAGAGAACTATTTTCCATTTCCAGACAGACCCCGAGCCGAGGTTGGAACAATTCTTTATTTTCTTGTTGGTTCCTTCTTTATTATTTATTCCAAGTTTTTCTCTTCCATTCGGTTCATTAGCTTTAGGAAAAATAGAAGCTGCGGAAATGCTCGCTTCTAAAAGGCTTAAAGGCTCTGATCAAGGCAATGAACATTTTGCACTTGGAAACTAATAAGAAAGGAATTCAAATCATAGTTCAATACAGACTTTTTCTCTTTTAAGAAGGGTGAAACTTTCCTTCCAATACTTGTGCGCTCTACCCATCTCTACTGAACAAACCCACTACACATCGAGTGGCAGGGTATGTGTGTAGGCCTTTTCAAGGACATTCGAAACAACATGTCGATAAATTGCTATAGAAAGTGGGGCTAGATCGAGAGTTCTGACCTTTTCGTGGGTTGGGTGATCTTCAAACTCTTGTTTTTCTAGCGAAAGAACGCCCTTCTGAGCGATGATCTCCTACAAGCGAGTATAGTAAGGTTGACTTCAATTGAGACAGAAATGTCACTGGTCAGCTCCTTAGCGTGACAATTAACACCACTTTCTTATTACCTAAGAGATTAGATAAGGGAAGAAGGCAGGCCAAAGCTTATAGATTCGGAGATCGTACTTCTAACGCTTTGTCTGAGTCAGTCCTACGACCCCTTCCGGCTGAGACACGAATCCTAGCCTATCTGAGTCGCAGAATGAAGGGCTCTTCAGAAGGCACCACCCAAGTCTCCTTTGATACTTCGGAGTCAGGATTTTTTTTTCCAAGGAAGGCGGATTTTCTGCGTTCCGCAGCACGAACAGGGTGTACAGAAGATCGATGTGCCATCTTTCTAACCACCTTCATTTGTTGTATGATCAGTAGGGAAGGGAGCCTTTGATAAAGGGACCCCCAACCAAGAAATCTACTGTCTCAGAGCGACAGTCAAGCTCGTATCGCGGAACTAGAACATTTCTTTGATTGATAGGTCAGATAGGAAGCAGGCAAGCAAACCAAGTTATAGGTTTGGAAGTTAGAACTCGGAAAGGTTGTCCTGTGACTACCTTTGAAGTCTTTGGGTAGGACATCAGGCTAAGGTCTTATGATGAGCCACGCGCATATGAGGTTTACTGCAGCCCTAAAGCTCTGTCCCCTATCCTACCACTAGATCTCCTATGCCGGAACATGAACAGAGAAAGCTGTGAGTGTAGTCTTAGGAACGAACCCGGGGTTGCTCTCGCAAAAAGATTGTAGTAAAGAAAGCTAGAAAGCTCAATTCCAAGCTTTAAACCTCTGGTCCACGGGTCGGTGAACGAATGGGTTTTGGGAAATAGAGAACATGGACTCGATTGAACAAAGGTGGCACCGGAATGAATAGCCCACTTGTTTCGGGCAAGAATGAATGGGACTGATCGACTCGAGTTACCGAGCGACCTCCACTCTTCGACTCGAGCTTTCGCTTCTGCTTTTCTCTTGTTTTGATTAATTAGCTTTTTAGGGAAAGAAGAGGGTCTGAAATACAACTATGTCTACGAGTGCCGCGAATGAACCTTCGGTTCTTCCCAAGAACAAGGAGACACGAACTAAATAACTCGTATCAGGCTACGGGAATAGTGAACGGGAAGAAGGAACTAGTGAGGCTTTCGTTGGTCAAACAATATGCCCTCCTCACTTGAGGAGAGTGAAGGTCATGACTTATTGAAGCAGAACGTCAATTGGCCAAGAGAAGGGGAACTCCTTTCGTCGGTAACTATTGAATTGCCTATCTAACAGTGGAGCGAAGCGGAACGTTGAACGGGAAACTCGTGTCGTCGGTTATCCAATTTCCCTCCTTTCTGTTTCGACAAAGAAAACGTTTAGGTATCGGTAATAGGATTCCCACTATGATTTGAAGAAAAAGATAGATTCTATAATAATCCATAAATAATATATAGAATCAGGCTCCGTAATCAAGTGCTCGCTGTGAGAAGAAGATCTACAGGCATGTACCCATTTCTCCCTGCAAAATAAGTTTGAACCCGAGTGAGTATGGACCATACGCTCATCTTTCTTCTCAATCTACACCTCGTTCCGCGAGAGACCTATCCTCGTTTCGAAATAAAGGACCGTAGTGAGGATCGATCCCGGATAAGCGAGTCAGTGTAGGGACAGAGGCTGATGATTCTAAAGGTGTTATACGGAAGGGGGGGAGGAGGGTGCAATGGCCCGGTAAAGGGACTTGGTGGAGAACTGTCCCGACGGCTCTAGGCGCCACCGAACGAGATCCAGGCCAGCGTCAACCAGAGGCTCGTGGAGGGCAATGCAGTCAAGCAGCTCCTGCCAGGCGGCAGCATCCGGAGGCCCAAATGGTCTCCGGAAGGCGAGGCGCCCTAAGTCAATAAGGGCCCTCTCAACCGAGATCCTAGGATCAACGGCGATGGAGAAGAGGTCGGGGAAGCGCGCAACGAAGGGGGAGTCTCCCGCCCAACGGTCGAACCAGAACAGAGTCGCAGCCCCAGAACCAACCGAGATGGATGTCCCAATGCGAAGCACCGGGAGCAGTTGGATGACCGACTGCCAGAACTGGGAGCCGCCAGATCTCTGGCAGAAGGCGAGGGGCTGCCCACGTAGGTATTTGTTCCGAATAATGTCTAACCAGAGGCCACCTTGCCCTTGAGCAATCCGCCAAAGCCAGCGGGATAATAGGGCGATGTTCATGCGCTTAGAGCACATGATCCCAAGGCCCCCTGTCTCCCGAGGCTTGTAGATGTCCGGCCAGCTGACCATATGGTATTTCTGTTTATTGTTGTCGCCCGCCCAGTAGAAACGAGACTGGACTTTGGCGATCTCATGATGCAGAGTTTCGTGCAGGCTATAGAAGCTCATGAGGAACAAGAGGAGACTGGACAGGGATGAGTTTATGAGAATCGTCCGGGCCGCCTTAGACAGCCACCTCCCCTGCCAAGGCTCAATACGTGTCTGCAGCTTTGCCACGGTCGGGCGCAAGTCAGCCACGGTGAGCCTAGAGTCACTAATGGGAGTCCCCAGGTAGGTCGTGGGGAAGGTGCCCAAGCGGCAGTTAAGCCGGTTAGCGATGCCCAGGCATTCGTCCGGGGAGTAGCCCATCACCATCACATCGCTCTTGTCGAAGTTGATCTTGAGGCTAGCCATTTGTTGGAAGCAGAGGAGGAGGAACTTCAGATTCGAGATGTTGGTCTCTGAGCCTTCCACCATAATGATGGTGTCGTCGGCGTATTGGAGGAGGGAGATCCCAACACCGCCGGCCAAGTGGGGAGTAATCCCACGAATATGGCCAGCCGCCTTGGCCTTGTCAAGGATGGCGGCAAGAGCGTCCACCACCATGTTGAACAAGAATGGGGAGAAGGGGTCGCCCTGTCTAACCCCACAAAGGGTGGGGAAGTAGGGACCAATCTCCCCATTGATGTTCACGGCCGTGCGACCGCAGGAGACCATCTGCATCACTCGGGTGATCCAACGGTCGTCGAAGCCCTTCCGGAGCAAAACTTCCCGAAGGAAGGACCAACTGACTGTATCGTAAGCCTTATGGAAATCGAGCTTCAGGAAGACCGCCTTAAGGTGCTTAGAGCGGACCTCATGGAGGACTTCGTGGAGGACTAGCACCCCATCCAGGATATACCGCCCTTGAATGAAGGCGGACTGGTTGGGGTGAGTAACGTGATCCGCAAGCAGGGTCACCCTATTGGCGTACCCCTTCGCCGGGATCCGGAAGATCACATTGATCACCGTGATTGGGCGGAACTGGCGGATGTCGGAAGCCCCAGGCACTTTGGGGATGAGCGAAATGATCCCATAGTTGAGCCGGCCGAGGTCAATGGAGCCTACATAGAACTCGTCGAAGATGGCCATGATCTCCGGTTTGATTACATTCTAGAAGGTCTGAAAGAATTTAATCGGGAGACCGTCGGGACTCGGGGCCGAGGAGGGGTTCATACCTCGAATGGCCGCCCAGACCTCGCCCTCGGAGAATGGAGCCGTGAGGGCCGCATTCTCCTCGGCGGAAACCAGCTGGGGGCCGGTCCAGCAGTCATGGGCCAGCGACAGCCCACTCCGGGGGGGGGGGGGGAGAAGAGGTTCTTGTAGAACCCGTCGACGTGCGCACGAATGTCACCAGGGGATTGCAAGAGCGTCTCACCATCCCAGAGAAGAGGGATGGTGTTGCGTCTACGACGACCGTTAGCTATGGCCTGAAAGTAGGCCGTGTTGGCGTCGCCCTTCAAGACCCATTTCTGGGAGCCACGTAGACGCCAATAGGCCTCCTCATCGGTGTAGATGACGGAGAGCTGATCTTCCAGATCGTATCGGGAGAGCCATTCATCGGGGGAGAGGCCAGAAGCATCGGCCCGGAGGTCAAGGGCCTGGATGGCGGTCAGTAGGGCCTTTTTGCGCTCCCGGAGATCCCGACCAAGGTTGGCGCCCCAACCCTTCATGAACTGACGGTCGCGCTTGGCACAGAACTGCCAAGAGTCGATGGCCGAGGGAGGGCGGGGGTGGGGGTGGGAACGGGCCTCCACCCAGCGCGCGCCGTCGGCCGCCACGAAGCCGGTTTGGGACAACCAAAATGTCTCAAACCGGAAGCGAGCGGGGATCAGGGGGCGCTCGTCGGTGGAGGACAAGAGGAGGGGGACGTGGTCGGAGCCAATCTGGGTGATGGCCCGGAGGGAAGCCAGGGGGCAGCGAAGGTCCCACTCCGGGGAGACTAGGACCCGATCCAGAACCGACTGGGTCGGGGCAGCCTAGCGATTGGTCCAGGTAAGCCTGGCACCGATCCTATCTATCTCGCGGAGGCCAAGATCAGCAATGCAGTCATTAAACATTTGCATGCGTGCAAAGTTTACATGCGAATTGCTCTTGTCCTCGGCGAAGCGGAGGAGGTTAAAATCGCCCCCGACCACCACGGGGAGGGTGGCGGCCGACACCTTCCGGTGGAGCTCCTCAAGGAAGGTGGATCTCCTTGGTTTACACTGGCTGCAAACTCCTATTTGTGACGTCGTAGCCCCAAAGGTATCCTTCTCTCTATACTGAATCTGGTTTGGATATATTTGCTATTGGCAGCTCTATTTGCACTCGATCAATATATGTGCGTGCGCTGGTAGAAGTGAGAGAAATTTAGAGGGCGATAAAGGAATATACAGAAGGTCCTGAGGAAAATGATACCTGTACAGTTGACGCTTCAGTTCATGGGTTCCTAAAATTGATTTTTCCTCTCCTCCTGTTTAATGAAATGTCTATGGGCCCTTTTATTATTCTGTGATCAGGATCGACAACTTCATTAAGTGCAGTCTATTTTAACTCGCTCATTGTTCGACTGAACTGAACAAATCCATTTGAGTTCATCTATTTCTGATTTTGTGTTTCTCTAATGTCATGCCTTCTGGTTGTGTTGCACATTCATGGGTCAACAATAACTATCAAACAATAGAATTGCTCACCAATCATTAGGTTCAGAAGCATGTATATCGATTTTTTTGTTAGACATCAACCTTTGTTTGCATCAAATTAGAACATGTGCCTTACCTTCACTTTTTCCTTTTAATGCTTAGGGAAAATGTAATACTCAGATGTTTCTGGCCCAGATTGTATTATTTCTGCGGCAGTGTCCTATGGAGCTAATTGATCTTTCAAGCAAGTTCCTGTTGGGAGCAATGTTTGAGAATCTCGACCTCCCTCAGCCACACTACTTCACCCGTGCTTTAGAGCAAGGTGGATATGTATCTATAGTTGAGTTTTACCCCACAAGAGAGAACCTGTGTAATGCATCTGGGTGAGTGTCGCTCTGAAGTCCCACATGCAAAGATGGGGCAAGTTTAATGAATAGTGCAGCTGCCCGAGCGATCAGGTGCTTGTCGATTACAACTATGACCAGCTGCAACAAGCACAAAAGACCATTGCAGCCCTCATAGATTTGGTGGTTCAGAAAAACACTGAGATAAAAGGGCAGAAAATGATCATTGGAGAGCTAGATAAGGAATGGTCAGACTATTTGGCCGAGGTCCATGTTGCATCTAGCCAAATTCATCAACTTGTTGCAGCTGCTTTAGACCCAGCTACTCCGGTGTCTGCCTATGACCTTTAGAAAGCTCTTGTCGAGGTTCATGATGCTATGGTTGCACTGCAGCAGCTTACTGATGTGGGGTTTCTCTCCCTGCAAAGGAAAGGCACATATCCGTATAGCACAAAGTCTGATTAGACCACCATGGAGATATTTTTGATGATCTGGCTGATGGTGACAACAACTTTGATTAGTTATGGCCTGCCAATATGCGATTACCATAGGCACTAATCATCCTTAGGCGGTGCGTCCCACTTTACCTTTGTTGTGGTCGATGTTGCTACGAACAATATAAATTGTACCTGGTTTGGTCGCTTTCTATGCTCCATGTTCTATTTGCATCTGCTATGTCCCAGCCTATTAGACTTGCCATCTACAGCTTTTGTACATCACCATATGTTTGTACTAATGTTCTATGTTTCAATGTAATAGAATTGTGCAAGAGATAGGTGATGCCGGTCGGCGCCTCATCACCGGCTATTGTTTGGAGGCGTCCAAGAGAAGGGCGTAAAGGATGGGTGCTGCTCTTTGTGGGTCTGATCCATTCTCCTCATGGACCATGTGTTTCTCTTTCCCCTTCCTCGATCTGCTTTTTCCTTGTTTCTTTGAGCATGGGTTGATGTACAGACTCGACCTATTATTGCAGGTCTTTCTCGTCGTTGTTGGTTGTAAACACAGGCGCTACCTTGCCGTGGTCGAAGTCTCCTAGGCAGGTTTGTCTGCTTCGAGAGGGGTCGTGTCGGGGGGATAGACTCCGGGTAGCCTCACCCGCACCTGACAATGTTTCGAGGCATCGGGGCAAGCCAGGCCCCTCAGGCCGGCAGGTCTCACTACGGGTTCCCAGGGCCGGCTGGTGCCATCGAGCCGGCCTCCAGAAGACGGCGCGCTCTTCGAGGGCGGCGAGGGCGCGGGTCGGCTTCTAGCTGGCAGCCCGCCCCTTCCCTCGGGGTCTGTGCCCGACCAGGCGACAAGCTGGGGCATGGCCGCAGTGCGCCATGCCTCCTCCAAAGCAAGGCCGCATGGCTATAGTGGGCGCCGCCCGGCGGCCGCCGACCCGCCCGGCGCGGAGCTGTAGCCATGGCGCGCCCGACACGGCCTTCGCTGGCGTGGGCGGCGCCACAGTGAAGAGCCGTCAGCGGGCCCCGCAGGCGGCGGGCCCCGCCTGTCGGCCGGTTCTTTGGCAGCCGGCATGGCTCGACAGAGGCGGGCCCAGCGGCCGGCGGAAAACCCGGCCCCCATAGACGCTGACTGCCGGGGCCTACCACCCGGCCATATTACCCTTGTACCCCTGGGGGGTTGGCCTATAAAACCCCCCAGGCCACCCCCATGCAAAGGGTCCGCCCTCTTAGATTCTACCTCAGTTCTACACATACCACAGCCAGGGAGAAGAGAGAGCTAGCCTCGCCCTCCTTCCTCCTCTAGCCGAACAGCTCTAGGAGCACCATTGTACTCTTTGCTTCGTAGTGAGCATGCGGAGACCCCGCAGAGCAGGAGTAGGGGTTTCATCTCTTAGGAGAGCCCTGAACTTGGGTATATCTCGTGTCCGTCCGAGCTTGTGCCCATTCCCGCTTCCAGGACCCGACGACGATCTCATGGCCCCAACCACGATAAGTCACCCCCTGGCATCTGTCGAGATTTTACCACGACAGTTGGCGCCCACCGTGGGGCAAGCAGTGACGTCGGCCGGAGACACGTTCTGGACGGGAACCTTGTTCCTCTCCGGCGAGCGCGCCGTGGCTGGCGAGATCAGCCGGCCCGGTGCGCCCGCCCGCGCCGGCTTTGGCACATCGCCTGATGCGGGAACCGCCTTCCCCGCGGGTCGCCTCGCCAGCCTCTTCAGTGAGCTCAGCCTCTTCGACGAGCCGGCCGCCGACGCACGAGTGGCCGACTCCCTCACCGAGCTCTTCGGCAAGCTCGCCCTCGTCGACATGCACGCCACCGATGATTTCCCCAGCTACGTGGAGGTCGTCGACGATCCTCTCCCTCCTGCCGCCAGCGACGCTCCTGTCGGCGCGCTCGACGCCGGCACCCTCGTGGAGGTGATGGTTATCGACGACGGCTTGGGCGCTGGCGGATCCGGCCAGGATCCACTGGACGTGACCATACACGCCCTGGCGACGCCTCCTCCCCCTGGCGCCAGCCAGGCGGAGCTGAAGGAGTTCCGCGTCAAGCTTTTCGACAGCGCCTCCAAGATGGCGGCGCTGAAGCCACTCAGCGCGAGATCGACCGCGTGGTCGGTGGGACGCCGGCTGCGGCCGAGCCTAGCCGGGCCGGCACCATCCGGCAACGCGGCGCTGCGATTGCCAGCATGCTGGGGGTCGAGCGCCCGGTCTACAAGACCCCAGCGCAGAACATGCGTGCCGCCCAGGCGGCCGCAGGCGAGCTCAAGCACTTGTGGGGCGACGAGCTACGCGAGCAACTGGAGCGCCTCCAGCAACTCATCGACGCTGCAAACACGCAGCAGGACACGGGCAACCGCGTGGTGGGAGCGGGGCGGCGGGTCGACACCCACGTGCTCCGTCGTGAGAACGGCGCGACCTCTCGGTCCCCTAGCGGCGGAGGCCGAGGGCAATCTCGAGACCCAGAGCCGGCTGCTAGCAACAGCCGGCGTGCGCCCCACACGATGGCAGACAGCCACCAAGTGCTCCAGAACACGGAGCCTCGGCGCCGGCCGGAAGAGCGCTTGCCTCCTCGGAGGGAGAGGGCGGTCGATCCCACGCCGCCGCTTGATCACCTGACGCTCAGCGGCCGGCTTGGCCCCCGCGAAGCAGTCGGCGAAAACGACGCACGCCGCCGGATCGAGCGGCTGGCTCGGTCCCTGTTGTTGGAAGAGGAGCGCACAATCGGGCCAGCTTGTTTCGGCCCCCGCATCCGCGATGAGCCCTTTCCCAGAGGGTTCACGCTCCCCAGAGAGACGCCCAAGTACAACGGCGTCGTGAAGCCGGAAGACTGGCTGATCGACTACTCCACAGCGGTCGGCATCGCCAACGGCAACAAGCGCGTAGCCGTCAAGTACGTCCCGCTCATGCTTCAGGGCACGGCCCGGACGTGGCTGAACAGCCTCAAGCCCAACAGCATCAACAGCTGGGTAGATTTTAGTGACGCCTTCGTCCGCAACTTCACCAGTACGTACAAGAGGCCCCCCAAGCCGCGCCAGCTCTCCATGTGCGTTCAGGGGCCGGCCGAGTCCACTCGCGACTACCTGACGCGTTGGGGCGAGCTGCGCAACTCCTGCGAGGGGGTCCATGAGGTACAGGCCATCGAGTACTTCACCACCGGATGCAGAGAGGGCACTCTGCTCAAGCACAAGCTCTTGTGCGATGAGCCGACCACTTTGGACGAACTCCTGGTCGTGGCCGATAAGTACGCCACCGCCGACTCTTCCATGGGGTCGGAGATCCGGGTCGACGCGGCCGGCAGGGTGGTCCAGCCGGGTTCCCAAACTCCGGCTAGTGACACCAGCCGGCGCCAACAAGCAAACGACAGCAAGCGCAAGGCCCCGCCGTCGGTTTCCAATAGCCGGCAGGTGGCCGTTGTCGAGGATCAGCAACCAGCCGGGCAGCCTGGCCCCAAGCGTCAGCGGGGCGGCAAGGTTGCCTGGCAGCCTGCCTTCTCCTTTGAGCAAACCCTCGATGCCCCGTGCAAGTTCCATAGCGACGCGAAGCCGTCCAACCACACCACCCGGAAGTGCAACTGGCTCGCCCGGATTGCCAAGGGCGAGGCCCTGCCGCCTCCTCCGCCAGCCGGCCAGGTAGCCCCGGCTATTCGGCAACCAGCCCGAGCTACCGGCATGCTTCAAGATGAGTTCCCCGAAGAGAACACCACCTACGTCGTCTTCATGAGTGAAGCCGACGACAAGCACAGCAGACGGCAGCAGCACCGCGAGGTGAACGCCGTCAGCTCGGAGGTCCCCACATTCATGCACTGGTCTGAGAGGCCCATCACCTGGAGCCAAGCTGACCACCCGGCCGTGATGCCTTCGCCGGGTGCGTACGCCTTGGTGCTGGACTCGACCTTCTCAACGGAGAGGCGGACTTGCCGCTTCAGCCGAGTTCTGGTAGATGGCGGCAGCAGCATCAACATCCTGTACCGCGAGACCATGGAGCGGTTGGACATCAAAGTCAAGCAGCTTCAGCCCAGCCGAACTGTCTTCCACGGCATAGTTCCCGGCCTTTCCTGCTCTCCAATCGGCAAGATCAAGATTGACGTCCTGTTCGGCGACAAGAACCATTTCCGCCGCGAGCCAATCTGGTTCGAGGTGGTCGACCTGGACAGCCCCTACCACGCGCTCTTGGGCCGCCCGACGCTGGCCAAGTTCATGATGGTCCCGCACTACGCCTACCTGAAGGCCAAGATGCCGGGTACCAAGGGCATCATCACTATTGCCGGCGACTACCAAAAGTCGTTGGACTGCGCCGCCGCCAGCAGCCAGCTGGCCGAGTCCCTTGTCATCGCTCAAGAAAAACGTCTCCTTGACCGGATGGTAGCCATGGCCAGCGAGAAGCCGGCCGTGCCGACTGATCCCAAGGAGGCGGAAGCAAAGGCCTCCTTCCAGCCGGCCAAGGAAACCAAGAAGATCGCCCTGGACCCGGCGCACCCGGAGAGGTTTGCTGTCGTAGGGACCAACCTCGACAGCAAATAGGAAGGCGAGCTCGTCGATTTCCTCCGTGAGAATCGAGACATCTTCGCATGGTCCCCCAAAGACATGCCGGGTGTCCCGACGGATTTCACCGAGCACAAACTACACGTGAGGCAGGATGCTAAGCCAATCAAGCAACCCCTCCGCCGCCTGTCAGAAGAGAAGAGAAGGATCGTTGGTGAAGAAATCGCCCGGCTTCTAGCAGTCGGCTTCATCATGGAAGTGTTTTACCCGGATTGGCTGGCCAACCCAGTCCTCGTCTTGAAGAAGAATAACAAGTGGCGCATGTGTATCGACTACACAAGCCGCAACAAGGCTTGCCCCAAGGATCCTTTTGCCTTACCCCGGATAGATCAAGTGATCGATTCCACCGCCGGATGCGAGTTGCTGTCCTTTCTGGACGCCTACTCCGGCTACCACCAGATTAAGCTGAACCCGGCCGATCGGATGATGACCGCCTTCATCACACCATTCGGAGCCTTCTGTTACCTGACCATGACGTTCGGCTTGAGAAATGCCGGTGCCACGTTTCAGCGTTGCATGCAGAAGTGCCTCCTCAAGCAGCTCGGCAGAAACGCCCACGTCTATGTGGAGGACATCGTGGTGAAGACGGAGAAGCACGGCACCCTCCTAGAGGACCTCAAGGAGACCTTCGAAAATCTGCGCCATTTTCAAATCAAGCTCAACCCGGAGAAGTGCGTCTTCGGAGTGCCAGCCGGCCAGCTCCTCGGCTTCCTCGTCTCTGAACGCAGCATCGAGTGCAACCCCGTGAAGATCAAGGCCATCGAGCGGATGGAGAAACCCACCAAGCTGCGTGACGTCCAAAAGTTCACCGGGTGCTTAGCATCCCTCAGCCGCTTCATCAGTCGGCTCAGCGAGAAGGCACTCCCCTTGTACCATCTCATGAAGAAAACAACTTGCTTCGAGTGGAGCGACCAGGCGGACGAAGCTTTTCGTCAGCTCAAGCGCATGATGTCCACGCTGCCTATCCTGGCGGCTCCGGCTGCCAAGGAACCGATGCTCCTCTACATCGCCGCCACCAGCCGGGTCATTAGCACGGTGATCGTGGTCGAGCGCTCAGAGGCCGACAAGGTTTAGCTGGTCCAGAGGCCAGTGTATTATCTGAGCGAGGTCCTGTCTGCCTTCAAGCAGAACTACCCCCACTACCAGAAGATGTGCTACGGCGTGCACTTTGCCGCCAAGAAGCTGAAGCAATACTTCCAGGAGCACTCCATCACGGTTGTCTGCACCGCCCCCTTGCCGAGATTATGGGCAACAGAGATGCCTCAGGCCGGGTGGCCAAATGGGCCATCGAGTTGGCTCCCCACACCATCCTCTACCAGCCCCGCACCGCCATCAAGTCCCAAGCGCTGGCCGACTTCTTAGTCGACTGGCCGAACAGCTCTAGGAGCACCATTGTACTCTTTGCTTCGTAGTGAGCATGCGGAGACCCCGCAGAGCAGGAGTAGGGGTTTCATCTCTTAGGAGAGCCCTGAACCTGGGTATATCTCGTGTCCGTCCGAGCTTGTGCCCACTCCCGCTTCCAGGACCCGACGACGATCTCATGGCCCCAACCACGATAAGCCACCCCCTGGCATCTGTCGAGATTTTACCATGACAGGTCGTAATCTGATAGGTACGCTCTAATTATTTTTGGCCATCCTTGCATCTTTGGTTCTATCTTCCTTATAACATTTCTTTACAGGAAACCATTTATTCTAGGCCAGGGATGTTCCTTTGGGTTGTCACCAGGGAGATGTGTATTGTCCAGGTGGTGGCTAATGGCAAAAGGTACAAAACGTGAGATTTGTCTCTCCCTCGCATGCCCCTTTCTGCTCGATTCATACACGATCTGATGTTATGAGCTTTTAGTGCATTGATTTATGGTTGTGCATTGATTTATTTTGATAGTGAAACTCACCTATTATGTCAAGGTGGGAAGCTTGGCTGATTCCACAGCCAATCAGAAGATTAATACATCTATGGTTTTATTTTTCATGCCAACAGCTTGATTGATGATTCCCAATGCATCTCAGGTATTGGTCTCTTCTTCGTAAATGTATATACTTTACCATGCTAATTTTGTGTTAACCGTTGCGTAATATTTCGCCACTGGAGATATGTGACGACCCCGGCTTAATCGAGCACTAATCATACACGCAAATGCACACGATCAAGCCTAAGGACTCACTTGAAGATATCACAACACAACTCTAAAACATAAATAAAGTCATACAAGCTTAATATTACAAGCCAGGGCCTTGAGGGCTCGAATACATAGCTCGATGGCATACAAGTGTCAGCGGAAGCATCAGATATCTGGGTACAGATATATTACAGAAGAGAGATAAGACTTCACAGAGGCGGGGCAAAATAAAACTCTACGATCGAAAGGCGTGGGCCTCCTGCCCTGGACCCTCCGAATCCTACTCCTGGTCATCGGTCGGGTCCTCGTAGTAGTAGTACTCTCCGGGCTGGTAGTAGTAGTGGTCGTCGAGCGGGACAACTGGCTCCGGGGCTCCGTCGTCTGGATGCGACAAAGGGATAAAGGGGAAAAAAAAGAAAATAAAGCAAACGTGAGTACTCATCCGAAGTACTCAGCAAGCAAGGATCTACACTACATATGCAACATTTTCAAAGGGGGCTGTATATGTGGACTGGGCTGCAGAAATACCAGAATAGAGGGGGAAAGCCTAGTCCTATAGAAGACTAGCATCTTCAGCATCTTCATCAGTCTTGCAGCATAAGAAGAGAGCAGAATAACATAATGTAAAGTATAGTAGTAAAGTCATCAACCTCGGCCAGAGATTCTTCCTCGACTCCCTGCGAGAAAGCAATCCCAGAGCCGTATTATCCAGTTCTCATCTCAAGTCATGTTCTAGTTGTACCGATTGGGATATAACTCCGAGTGTCCGTTACCGTAGGACAGGCTATCGATAGAAGTTTCTTCCCTGCAGGGGTGCACCAAGTTACCCACCACGCTCGCTTAACTTCGGCCGGACACACTTTTCTGGGTCATGCCCGGCCTCGGCTAAGCAACACGCCGCAACCCGACCAAATACTTAATGAGAGGCCAGCACGCCGGACTAACCTATGCCCCCAGGGGTCTTGGACCATCACCCCGGACGCTCCTATGCGTTGCGAACGCGGCTGAAAGCAGACCTAGCAACCCCTTATACAAGCGCGATTGCGTTCCCAGTCCAATTCAGCGCGCGCCGCTCCTTGCTGACGTCAATTAAGCTCCGGCTGAAGTATACGGAGCAGAACGCCCATACTATGCCCACGTGATGGTTAGTGCTATCGGGCCAGAGGCCCCTCGGATCAAATATCCAAACCGTTAGTGGATTAGGAGCGCGCGGTAACGAGCAGAGACTCACGGTCGATGTGACCCCGTCGCCCCGTCTCGAGGTCTTGCGGCAAGGGCTAAGAATGCCCGGCCACGCCTCGTAGTTATCTCGCGGGCACCTCTCAGGTCAACCTGACTCCACATCACTTCGCATTCATGCTCACGCGGGTACCCCTCAGGGCCGACCCGTCTTTAGTAACATGTTATCATGGTTCAGTGTTCAGTCATAGTAACCAAGTCTCCGTGTATCTGACACCAAGGGGGAACCCTGAGGAATCACCCTTGTTGGAATTCCCGCTCGATGCTATCGTCAAGGTGAACGAATGAGGAATCACCCTCGAGGTCCACACTTGAGAAGTTGCACGACGACGTCGTTATCGGGGGCGGTGTAGGAGGAATCACCCTCACTTACCACGACCGAATAACTAACCTACAAGGTTATCATCAGAAGTGCTGACGAGGTATCACCCTCGGCACTCGATAGTAACCCAGTAGTGTCGAGCATCTTAGGGAAGTGACGTGCGGTGCCAGGGTCTGATCTTCGATCCCGTTGCTCGGGTCTTCTGAGAGTCCAGCGGGGCAGTCGGGACAAGTGGGTCTCTGATAAGGCTCTACCCATCCTATACTAAACAGTTTAGGAGAACAGGCAGGTATCAAAAGTAGGCTACAATAAAATTAGGCTATGCAGCAGATATAGGACAACAGTAGCAGCAGTAACTTCTAATGCAAGCATAAGAGAGAAGAGAGTGGGCGATATCGGAATGCTCAAAATGGGGGTGCTTGCCTGTCTGCTCGACGGCGAGGGCCTGATCGTCGGGGACGTAGTCGTACTCCGGAGTGGCGTCTGCCTCAGGAGCTACGGCAACGTCGGGGTCTACCAAAAGAGAAGAGGGGGAAGAAACAAGTAAATATAATGCAAACAGATGCAACACAGTGCGTGCGATGCTATGATGCAGTGCAGGGTTGCCTAAATATGCCTCTAAATCATTTTAGTTATTTTTAGAATTAATCTGGGATTTATTAACCGGTGTGTGTGCACTATTCATCTACCGGAATCGAGCTCGGAGTTACGAGTTCTCCTACGTAGGAGGTTCCGACAAGGAAACAGACGGCATGATCAGACTCGTCTCGTCGTTCTGAGCAAGTTTCATGTTTTAACTTTTTCGATCTGAGCTACGGTTTAAAAGTTATTAATTTTTAAAGTTTAAATAATTTTCTGGAATTATTTTTATTAACAGAATTGATTTATGACGTCGGCATGACTAGGTGATGACGTCAGCAGTCAACAGAGACGCTGACTGGTCAAACTAACAGGTGGGGCCCACCTGTCAGCCTCAGGAGGGTTAATCAGCATTTAATTTAAACTAACAGAGGGGTTTAGCTAGTGGGCCTGGGCTGTCAGTGAGTCATCAAACTAACAGGATTAACTAATTATTCATTAGCAGCTAATTAATCAACCGGGCCCACATGTCATGGTCAGAGGGGGAATAGTAACCCATGTTGACTAGAGTTAACTGGGTCAAACAGCGGCCTGGGGCCCACTGGCAGTGACTACGGGCGGGCCCCACTTGGTTGCCACGTCGGTGTCGCCGGAACAGGCGCCGGCGAGCCTCCCGCGGCGGCGCTCTCGCCGGAGAGGACCGGAATTCCGGCACAGTGGGTCGTTCGGCGTGTTTCTGGTTGCGTTCGGAAGCTGGTGAGCTCGCGCATCGAGCAGTGCCATCGGTCGGACTCGGAAGTGGCCGGAATGTCGCCGGCGACGAGGACGGCGGAGACCAAAGCACGGCGACCTGCGAGATCTCGCTAAAGGGCACCATTTCACGCGTTTCCGAGCTCGCTTGATCGAGAGCAACATGCTGAGTCGATCTAGACTATTGACGCAAGCTACGGTGGCCGGAAACGGCGACTACAACAAGTGCGGCGGCGGACAGAGCTCGGCTCGGCGGCGAACTGGATAGGGGAAAGAGCGAGGCGACTCGGGGAGGGGAGAGAGGGAAGTGAGGCTCACCGAGCAGGCTCACGGAGGCCCGGCGAGAGGCTTAGAAGCGCAGACGACGGCGATCGACGAGGTTGAACGGCGATGACCGAAGCAAGGGGTTGAGGTCGATCCCGGTGATGTAGTCCTCTCCAGCTCGATCCAATCCTTCCAGTCGACGCGGACGAGGCAGACGATGCTCCAGGTGAGATCTCAGCCGGCGGAGAGCTCGGTGCACGCGAGAACGATGGTGGCCATGGCGACGTGTTTTCGGGCGACGACGTTTGCGAGGGGAGCGAGCGAGGGAGAGGGGATTGTGAGGCTAGGGTTCGATCGGGGAATCGCTGGGGATGCTCTTATCCCCCTCGCAGCGGCAGCGGCGCCGGGGGATGGGCGACAGCTGCCCATCGCCGGCGCGGGCGCGCGCGCGCGCTGACACGCTGAGGAGGGAGAAGGAGGAGAGAGGCAGGCCGCGGTGGGCTGGGCCACGGGCACTGTTGCTTCGGCCCAGTGACCAGGCAAGGCTCTATTCTTTAGCTTTATTCCTGTTTCTGTTTTTCTTTTATTTGTTTTCTGTTTGGAAATAGTGAGGCCATTTGTGCTCTTTTGGAGAATATGGAACTTGGCCCAAATATTAATATGCAATGTAAGCATTCACCAAAAATTGGTTTGAGCAAAGTTGGGCTTCATTTGAATTTAATATGATTTTAAATGGATTTATTAATTCTGTTTTGGTGCTGTTTCAATCTGTTTGTGTCACTTAATTAATCCAAGGATTATTGGTGATATTTTTATGTGTGCTCCTGGAATATTTGCTATTTAGTGAACATTTTTGCAACAGTGTTTGAGCAAATTTATTTTGCACTTTTGAATTTGAGTTGATTTTCAGATTGGAGTTTGAATTATTTTGGTTAACCACTATGATTAGTCTCTGCAAATGATATGACTTGACAATATTAGCAGTTGATCACAGTGGCTATTACACAGGGGTGTTACAAGTTCTCCTCCTCTAAAAGAAATTCTCGTCCCGAGAATTTAGGAGGTAGAAGGAAAAAGGTCGGGATATTCTTCCCGAAGATGATCCTCGCGTTCCCAAGTGGCTTCATCTTCAGTGTGATTCGACCACTGCGCTTTCAGGAACTTGGTCGTCTTCTGACGAGTTCGACGTTCAGCTTCATCAAGGTTGCGGATCGGATGCTCCTTATAAGATAAGTCATCTTGCAGCTGAAGCATCTCGTGATCCACTGCGCGGTGCGGAGATTCCTTGAAGCATTTTCGAAGTTGCGACACGTGGAAGATGTCGTGGATATGAGAGAATTGCGGCGGCAACTCCAATTTATAAGCCACCTGTCCACGTCTAGCCACGATGCGGAAAGGACCGATATAGCGAGGAGCTAACTTGCCCTTGATTCCGAAACGACGAGTGCCCTTCATAGGAGTGACACGAAGATAAGCTTGATCACCTGGTTGATAGGTTAGACCCCATCGCTTGCGATCATAATTGCTCTTCTGGCGGTCCTGAGCTGCTTTGAGATTTTCTCGGACAATTCTGACTTGTTCTTCAGCGTGTTGAATAATGTCTGGTCCAACAAGAGGTCGTTCCCCAGTTTCTGACCAATTCAGAGGGGTTCGACACTTACGTCCATAAAGCACTTCGAAGAGGGCCATTTTCAAGCTGGCTTGATAACTGTTGTTATAAGAGAACTCGGCATACGGGAGAGATTCCTCCCATTTCTTACCGAATGATATAACACAAGCGCGAAGCATATCTTCAAGTACTTTGTTAACTCGCTCGACTTGGCCTTGGGATTGGGGATGATAAGCTGAACTCCATGTAATGTGAGTTCCCATAGCTTCTTGGAAACTCTCCCAGAACTTGGACGTGAAAAGACCGCCACGGTCCGAACTGATCTCCTTCGGAATACCGTGGAGTGAAACGGTTCTGGAGATATACAGCTCTGCTAGCTGGCTAGCAGTGATAGTCTCCTTGACAGGTAGGAAATGAGCAACCTTGGAAAGTTGATCGACGACGACAAGAATAGCGTCGTGACCTTTCTGAGACTTGGGAAGACCAGTAATGAAATCCATCTGCACTTTATCCCACTTCCATAGAGGAATAGGGAGTGGCTGCAGAATTCCAGCTGGCTTCTGATGTTCTGCTTTCACGCGACGACATACGTCACATTCAGCAACGTATCGAGCAATGTCCTGCTTCATTCTGGACCACCAGTACCTCTGTCGAAGATCGCGATACATCTTGGTGCTACCCGGGTGGATAGACAGCGGTGTATCATGAGCCTCCTTCATGACCTTGTCAGTCATAAGCTCGAAGCGAGGTACTACGATGCGGTCTCTAAAATATAATGTTCCATCTTCAGCAACTGAGAAATCCCGGTACTTATCTAGGTGAAGCTCTTTCTTCATCAAGTCAATTTCAGCATCTTTGGCTTGCGCTTCCTTAACAGCCTTTTGAAGGTCTGGCTGTACCACAAGGTTATTAAGAGAACCTTGGGGAACAATTCACAGATTCAGCTGATTCAATTCTGCATAGAGACGAGGTTGAGCTCGCCTAACCATGAGGTTGTTGCAATATGACTTGCGGCTCAGGGCATCAGCCATCACGTTAGCCTTGCCCGGGGTATATGAAATACCACAGTCATAGTCTGTAATTGTTTCTAACCATCGTTGCTGACGGAGATTAAGATCCGGTTGGGTGAACAAGTATTTCAGGCTCTGATGATCGGTATATATCTCACACCGATTACCAAGAAGATAATGTCGCCATAACTTTAATGCATAGATCACTGCAGCATGTTCAAGATCATGCACTGGATAATTTTCTTCATGCGGATGCAATTGACGTGAAGCATACGCAATCACTCTTCATTCTTGCATTAGGACACAGCCTAATCCCTGACGAGAGGCGTCGCAGTATATGACAAAGTCCTTGCGAGAATCAGGAGGAGCAAGCACTGGAGCAGAAGTAAGCTTGTCCTTGAGGGTCTGGAAACTTTCCTGACACTTGTCTGTTCACTCAAACTTAACGCCTTTGTGGAGCAGATTAGTCAAGGGCTTGGCGATCTTGGAGAAGTTCTCGACGAATCGACGGCAATAACTGGCTAGACCGAGGAAGCTTCGGACTTGCTTGGCATTCTTCGGAGGAGTCCAGTCAAGGATAGCCTGAACAAGCTCCGGGTTAACGGCAATACCGTCCTTGGAAATCACATGTCCAAGGTAAGTCACTTCGGAAAGCCAGAATTCACATTTGGAGTACTTGGCATATAACTTGTGCTCTCGAAGCCTCTCTAGAACAAGGCGAAGATGCTCGGCATGTTCTTCCTTATTCTTCGAATATACTAGGATATCCTCCAGATATACCACGACGAACTTGTCGAGGTAGTCCATGAATATGTAATTCATTAAACGGGAGAACGTAGCCGGAGCATTCGTTAGGCCAAATGACATGACGGTGTATTCATAGGAGCCATATCGAGTAACGAATGCAGTCTTTGGAATATCCTCTTCACGGACACGGATCTGGTGATAACCCAACCTCAAGTCGAGTTTAGAGAACACCAAAGATCCAGCAAGCTGATCATATAAGTCATTGATCCGGGGAAGCGGATATTTATTCTGAATGGTTGCCTGGTTGATAGGACGGTAATCTTGGACCAACCTATTCGTACCATCTTTCTTCTTGACAAAAAGAGACGGTGCTCCCCAGGCAGAGGAACTAGGACGGATGAAGCCCTTCCTGAGTGACTTATCGATTTCTTCCTTAAGCTCGATAAGGTGGTGCGGAGGCATCTTGTAGGGACGTTTCGCAAAAGGAGTGGTGCCAGGCTTCAAGTCTATGACGAACTCGACAGCTCTAGCAGGGGGTATTCCTGGAAGTTCTTCTGGAAAAACATCCGGGAAGTCACAGACAACTGGGATGTTCTCGATCCCCTCAAGCGGAGAAGCCTTCAACGCGTTCAAGGCATAAATCTGAGCCTCGACGTTCTGAGTGATATGAGCTTGATAATTCACTAACTCATTCGATGGGTGCAGGAGGTGTACAGCTTTAGTGGCACAATTGATTGAGGCATAGTGAGCCTTCAACCAATCCATTCCCAGTATCAGATCAACCCCAGAATTTCTCAGGATAATGGGGAAGGCCTGAAAGTTCCTCTCCTCAATCACCACAGTGACTTCGGGGCAAAACATGGAGGCTTGGCACTGACCCGCGGGGGTGTTTACTGCTAGCGGTTGTTGCAAGTTTTCATACTTAATGCCATGTAAGAATGCAAAATGCTCTGACATGAATGAATGCGATGCTCCTGAATCAAATAAAACAGATGCAGGTACTGAATTAACATGGAGTGTACCCATCACGGTTTCAGGTTGGTCTTGAGCTTCAGCCATGTTGACGTGGTAGTTCTGCCCACGACCATAAGAAGATCTGGCATTGCTGTAGCGAGGCTGAGAATTCCCACGACCATTACCACGGCCAGCAGAAGGAAGAGCCAACTGATTCTGATTCTGAGAGCAATCTCTGGCACGGTGACCTGGCTGGCCACACTTGAAGCAGAGTCCATTGTCAGGACGTGCTGCAGGAGCTCGATGTGCTGGAGCTTGCAGAGGCTGCCTCGGTGGTGGAGGAGGCAGACGTGGTGCAGCATAGGAAGGCCTGTTCACAGGGGCTGCTGGACGGTACATGCTCCGCGGTATCCAGATGCGGCGCTTCTGGGAAGACGAGCCCGAAGATGAGCCCGCCTCACAGGTGCGTCTGGTCACTTCTTTGTGCTTCTTCAATCCAGTCTCGACCATAATAGCCTTATTCACCAAGGTGACGAAATCAGGGTAGTCTTGAACAAGCAGGGCTAACTGAATGTCATGGTGCAGCCCTTCGCGGAATTTCTCCTGCCTTCTGTCATCAGTGGGAACGTCCTCTTCAGCGTAGCGAGACAAATCAAGAAACTCGCACTGATAAACTTCCATAGACTTGTTGCCTTGTACGAGATTACGGAACTCGACCTTGTTCCGAGCTATGACAGCTTGAGGAATATAGCGGGCACGGAAAGCAATCTTGAATTCTGCCCAGGTGACGACGGTACCAGGTGGTAGAGTCTGTCGGTGAGTGGCCCACCATTGTGATGCGGGACCCTTCAGAAGGTATGTCGCAAAGGTGACATAGTTGACCGGGGTGACACCAGCAGACTCCATCTCATGGGAGATGTCACGCAGCCAGTCATCGGCATCCAGCGGGTTGACGGTGTTGCGGAAGAACGACGGGTTGAGCTGCATAAATTCTGGCAAGGTGATGGAAGGTAGCGGCTGGTCGGCATTGGGACGGGGGAATTGCTGCATAATCCCCATCATGAATTGGCGGTTGAGTTCGAACTGTTGCATCATCGCAGCCATATAGTCAGGTGGCGGCGGCGGTGGTGGATTGTTGTCAGCCATCCTGCTAAATCGACAGGGGTAGTTTAGCAGAAGCCAATGCGAGTGTTAAGCGTCATGCATGATGTAACGTGACGGAATTTAAATAGTTCAACAGATGCTTAATAGTAGTCATTAAGTCATACAGATCCATACATCGTCGGTTACATTCGGGCAGCATAACGGCGCAAATTCAAAAGTTAGACATGCTAGGCGGCGCGCAGGCACGCGGTAAGGAAGTACACAATGAGACATAGCAAAGGCTACATCAACGTCGGAGAAAACCACTGAAACGGGGTAGCTGCAAGTGCGGATGACGGACGTTCGTCGCAGAAGGATCCTGTGCTCCATGTGCACTCTGATGCAGAACCCGGTCTCGAACTGTAAGAAGAGGTCCACGTGCAGGCGTGTGACCTCCCACAGCAGGCCAATCGATCCCTGATGGCATCTCGGCCCTGCTCGGGTAAAGAATGTGCTCCGGATGTATCCCTGCACGAACAGCTGATAGCAACTGCGTCATAGCCTCGTAGAGTCGTGCTCGAGTGGCGAACAACTCGACAGCAAGAGCGCGAACAGTGCGATCCAGAGCCTGACTACAGTGAATCAGGACTCGCTGATCGTAACGATGAGGCTCGTACGGGGCATAGACAGCTGTGTAGAATCCAGAAGCATCTCCAGCAGGGGCATACGGAATGTACCGATACTCAGAAGCATCCAAACTGGCGCTGTGCTCTCCCCGGAGACGTGCGACAACAGAGTAGGCGGCATCATGGACTGCCATCTCAATCGTCACACCGATACCGTGAAAACGGTGTAGCTCAGTGTCTGAGTCATCCTGCTGATCGTAGATGCGAACATCAGCATAGTACTGCTCCTGGTTGAACTCATGATAAACCTCGTAGACCATGTACTCGGGGCACCAGCGGTATCCCAGCCTGATCAAGAGGGCGATCAGAACAGCTGGAAACCCAGGGACATCTCGAGCACAGGTGCGAAGCACAAGCTGTGTCGCAGGGTGAGGTGGAAACAAACGGTCCATCTGAAATAAGAAGATTCAGGATTGTCATTCGACGATGAGAAACATAACAGATCTCGAATGGAAAGATTAAACAAAACAATGGAAAGGAAATGATTATCAGACTAATCAGATCAAAGACAGGGAAATCACACTGAATCCAGCTCTCCGGATGGATGGAATTAACGAGATCCTAAGTGTCGGTGTTAGTAAATTTTATTAAACCCGAATAGAAGAGAGATCAGAGTCCCAGAGTAAAGGTCGAGGAATAAAAGATCCTAATACCACCCAGTTGGCGACGTGGGCCCGTAAGCCACACAGCCAAGTTAGTAAAACAGTTTTCGACCACTAGACTCAACTTCGGCCAAGGAATTGGATAGGGGGATTGCTAGAGGCAGTCGGCTCTGATACCAACCTGTGACGACCCCGGCTTAATCGTGCACTAATCATACACGCAAATGCACACGATCAAGCCTAAGGACTCACTTGAAGATATCACAACACAACTCTAAAACATAAATAAAGTCATACAAGCTTAATATTACAAGCCAGGGCCTCGAGGGCTCGAATACATAGCTCGATGGCATACAAGTGTCAGCGAAAGCATCAGATATCTGGGTACAGATATATTACAGAAGAGATATAAGCCTTCACAGAGGCGGGGCAAAATAAAACTCTATGATCGAAAGGCGTGGGCTTCCTGCCCTGGACCCTCCGAATCCTACTCCTGGTCGTCGGTCGGGTCCTCGTAGTAGTAGTACTCTCCGGGCTGGTAGTAGTAGTGGTCGTCGAGCGGGACAACTGGCTCCGGGGCTCCGTCGTCTGGATGCGACAAAGGGATGACGGGGGAAAAAAAGAAAATAAAGCAAACGTGAGTACTCATCCGAAGTACTCAGCAAGCAAGGATCTACACTACATATGCAACATTTTCAAAGGGGGCTGTATATGTGGACTGGGCTGCAGAAATGCCAGAATAGAGGGGGAAAGCCTAGCCCTATCGAAGACTAGCATCTTCAGCATCTTCATCAGTCTTGCAGCATAAGAAGAGACCAGAATAACATAATGTAAAGTATAGTAGTAAAGTCATCAACCTCGGCCAGAGATTCTTCCTCGACTCCCTGCGAGAAAGCAATCCCAGAGCCGTATTATCCAGTTCTCATCTCAAGTCATGTTCTAGTTGTACCGATCGGGATACAACTCCGAGTGTCCGTTACCGTAGGACAGGCTATCGATAGAAGTTTCTTCCTTGCAGGGGTGCACCAAGTTACCCACCACGCTCGCTTAACTCCGGCCGGACACACTTTTCTGGGTCATGCCCGGCCTCGGCTAAGCAACACGCCGCAACCCAACCAAATACTTAATGAGAGGTCAGCACGCCGGACTAACCTATGCCCCCAGGGGTCTTGGATCATCACCCCAGACGCTCCTATGCGTTGCGAACGTGGCTGAAAGCAGACCTAGCAACCCCTTATACAAGCGCGATTGCGTTCCCAGTCCAATTCAGCGCACGCCGCTCCTTGCTGACGTCAATTAAGCTCCTGCTGAAGTATACGACGCAGAACGCCCATACTATGCCCACGTGATGGTTAGTGCTATCGGGCCAGAGGCCCGTCGGATCAAATATCCAAACCGTTACTGGATTAGGAGCGCGCGGTAACGAGCAGAGACTCACGATCGATGTGACCCCGTCGCCCCATCTCGAGGTCTTGCGGCAAGGGCTAAGAATGCCCGGCCATGCCTCGTAGTTATCTCGCGGGCACCTCTCAGATCAACCCGACTCCACATCACTTCGCATTCATGCTCGCGCGGGTATCCCTCAGGGCCGACCCGTCTTTAGTAACATGTTATCATGGTTCAGTGTTCAGTCATAGTAACCAAGTCTCTGTGTGTCTGACACCAAGGGGGAACCCTGAGGAATCACCCTCGTTGGAATTCCCGCTCGATGCTATTGTCAAGGTGAACGAATGAGGAATCACCCTCGAGGTCCACACTTGAGAAGTTGCACGACGACGTCGTTATCGGGGGTGGTGTAGGAGGAATCACCCTCACTTACCACGACCGAATAACTAACCTACAAGGTTATCATCAGAAGTGCTGACGAGGTATCACCCTCGGCACTCGATAGTGACCCAGTAGAGTCGAGCATCTTAGGGAAGTGACGTGCGGTGCCAGGGTCTGATCTTCGATCCCGTTGCTCGGGTCTTCTGAGAGTCCAGCGGGGCAGTCGGGACAAGTGGGTCGTTGATAAGGCTCTACCCATCCTATACTAAACAGTTTAGGAGAACAGGCAGGTATCAAAAGTAGGCTACAATAAAAACAGGCTATGTAGCAGATATAGGACAACAGTAGCAGCAGTAACTTCTAATGCAAGCATAAGAGAGAAGAGAGTGGGCGATATCGGAATGCTCAAAATGAGGGTGCTTGCCTGTCTGCTCGACGGCAAGGGCCTGATCGTCGGGGACGTAGTCGTACTCCGGAGTGGCGTCTGCCTCAGGAGCTACGGCAACGTCGGGGTCTACCGAAAGAGAAGAGGGGGAAGAAACAAGTAAATATAATGCAAACAGGTGCAACACAGTGCGTGCGATGCTATGATGCAGTGCAGGGTTGCCTAAATATGCCTCTAAATCATTTTAGTTATTTTTAGAATTAATCTGGGATTTATTAACCGGTGTGTGTGCACTATTCATCTACCGGAATCGAGCTCGGAGTTACGAGTTCTCCTACGTAGGAGGTTCCGACAAGGAAACAGACGGCACGATCAGACTCGTCTCGTCGTTCGGAGCAAGTTTCATGTTTTAACTTTTTCGATCTGAGCTACGGTTTAAAAGTTATTAATTTTTAAAGTTTAAATAATTTTCTGGAATTATTTTTATTAACAGAATTGATTTATGACGTCAGCATGACTAGGTGATGACGTCAGCAGTCAACAGAGACGCTGACTGGTCAAACTGACAGGTGGGGCCCACCTGTCAGCCTCAGGGGGGTTAATCAGCATTTAATTTAAACTAACAGAGGGGTTTAGCTAGTGGGCCCGGGCTGTCAGTGAGTCATCTAACTAAAAGGATTAACTAATTATTCATTAGCAGCTAATTAATCAACCGGGCCCACATGTCATGGTCAGAGGGGGAATAGTAACCCATGTTGACTAGAGTCAACTGGGTCAAACAGCGGCCTGGGGCCCACTGGCAGTGACTACGGGCGGGCCCCACTTGGTTGCCACGTCGGAGTCGCCGGAACAGGCGCCGGCGAGCCTCCCGCGGCGGCGCTCTCGCCGGAGAGGACCGGAATTCCGGCACAGTGGGTCGTTCGGCGTGTTTCTGGTTGCGTTCGGAAGCTGGTGAGCTCGCGCATCGAGCAGTGCCATCGGTCGGACTCGGAAGTGGCTGGAATGTCGCCGGCGACGAGGACGGCGGAGACCGAAGAACGGCGACCTGCGAGATCTCGCTAAAGGGCACCATTTCACGCGTTTCCGAGCTCGCTTGATCGAGAGCAACACGCTGAGTCGATCTAGACTATTGACGCAAGCTACGATGGCCGGAAACGGCGACTACAGCAAGTGCGGCGGCGGACAAAGCTCGGCTCGGCGGCGAACTGGATAGGGGAAAGAGCGAGGCGACTCGGGGAGGGGAGAGAGGGAAGTGAGGCTCATCGAGCAGGCTCACCGAGCAGGCTCACGGAGGCCCGGCGAGAGGTTTAGAAGTGCAAACGACGACGATCGACGAGGTTGAACGGCGATGACCGAAGCAAGGGGATGAGGTCGATCCCGGTGATGTAGTCCTCTCCAGCTCGATCCAGTCCTTCCAGTCGACGCGGACGAGGCAGACGATGCTCCAGGTGAGATCTCAGCCGGCGGAGAGCTCGGTGCGCGCGAGAACGATGGTGGCCATGGCGACGTGTTTTCGGGCGACGGCGTTTGCGAGGGGAGCGAGCGAGGGAGAGGGGATTGTGAGGCTAGTGTTCGATCGGGGAATCGCTGGGGATGCTCTTATCCCCCTCGCAGCGGCAGCGATGCCGGGGGATGGGCGACAGCTGCCCATCGCCGGCTCGGGGGCGCGCGCGCGCTGACACGAGTAGGAGGGAGAAGGAGGAGAGAGGCAGGCCGCGGTGGGCTGGGCCACGGGCACTGTTGCTTCGGCCCAGTGACCAGGCAAGCCTCTATTCTTTAGCTTTATTCCTGTTTCTGTTTTTCTTTTATTTGTTTTCTATTTGGAAATAGTGAGGCCATTTGTGCTCTTTTGGAGAATATGGAACTTGGCCCAAATATTAATATGCAATGTAAGCATTCACCAAAAATTGGTTTGAGCAAAGTTGGGCTTCATTTGAATTTAATATGATTTTAAATGAATTTATTAATTCTGTTTTGGTGCTGTTTCAATCTGTTTGTGTCACTTAATTAATCCAAGGATTACTGGTGATATTTTTATGTGTGCTCCTGGAATATTTGCTATTTAGTGAACATTTTTGGAACAGTGTTTGAGCAAATTTATTTTGCACTTTTGAATTTGAGTTGATTTTCAGATTGGAGTTTGAATTATTTTGGTTAACCACTATGATTAGTCTCTGCAAATGATATGACTTGACAATATTAGCAGTTGATCACAGTGGCTATTACACAGGGGTGTTACAAGATATATGATATAACCATTTTTGTTGCTTATACATAAAAAAGGTTGCATATGTGATGTACTGTTGTTTGTAGCTTTTTGCACTTGTCTAATTTTTTAAGCCATATTCTTGAAACTTCATTCGACTTATTGGTTAATTGTTTGCTCACAAAATAGAATACACCAAAACAATAGGCAAAGCATAAAGTACCTTGGCATGAATTAATTTGTCCTTTAGAGATACGAGATCTGATTGGTTTGGATGTCTGTTTGCCAAGTTATATGGTGTGTTTTCAGTTCTATCAATTATGCAAGACAGTAAAACTTTCAAGCTAACATGATACTACAACAAGTGACTACAGGTCTTGTATAGTTACAAACAACATCGATTTACCTACAAGTATCACCATGAACAAAATCGCTTGACGAAATTAACATTTCTTCGCATATAGTGTTGGCAAATGTGTTGGAGAGATTGATTACAGATGCCTCCCGCAACCTGACATCAGATCATACCTGCCAATACAAGTACTGTTTAGGTAAATTTAAGCCTGATTTATTTTTTAACAACCAAAGCTCAGTATGCTACACACATTAATGATGAATTCATGTTGTGAGTTACAAAATACAAAATCTAAAATGACATGGTTTTACAAAGTTGGGTGTGTCAAAAGAACTAAACTGTTTCAAGTTGCACGTCATCTCTATCGTTGGCTAAAAGCTCTATATGTTTTCCTCGATGATCTTTTAAAAGAAAATACAATATGCCTTTATTTACCATTGATTGATGGATTTCACCTGTGTATTCATTGGTTTTGTAAGTGAATTCTTAAGCGCCCTTTTAGATTGCCCACTATATGATTTAATTGGGGTTAAAAGTTTCCTCTTTGAGTGCATGTTTGGAATATGCAGTAAGGTGAATGGTGCCGGATATAACTCTATGCTGACAAGATGTGATTCCCCACTGTCCAGTCACTATAAAACAATGAGGTGGTTTTGGAAACTATGAAATTGGCTTTATCTTAATTTTCTTATAGAGGTATATTTAATTTGGAGTGTCGATGATGTCTATATCCAATATCTATATCTACAAGTAGTGTTTTTTGTGTATTATGATCCCCCTCGGAACAAAAATGGTACTCCCTCCGTTCCTAAAGATAAGTCTTTTTAAAGATTTCAATGCGGACTATATACGGAGCAAAATGAGTGAATCTACACTCTAAAATATGTCTATATACATCCGTATATAGTCCTTATTGAAATCTCTAAAAAGACTTATATTTAGGAACGGAAGGAGTATACATTTACTATTTTAACCATAACTTAATTGAATGAAATTGTAAGCATCTGCAAACTGGTCACCGATTAGAATTTCAAAGAGGATTTTATATAGGCCCTACTTTCATTTTGAACTGTCCATGACACCCTTGCATTAATATTGTATGACATTGTTTATTCTTGTTTAGATGTTCTATTCAGTGCAAATGCTACATGCATGTGCTTATTACGTCAGCATGCATGGGTGATATGTTTGATGCCCGTATAGAGATGCTACTTTGTTTTATAGTTCATCTTTTCCAGTCATTTCTTAATAATCTTCATTATTAATAAAATGGCACCATAATCTCTCATATGGTGGTAGGAAATGTGGTTACATGGAATTCTGTATCTTCTTAGATAAAAAACTATTATGAAATAAAATCTGTATATGAATTTCCATATCTCTTGGTTATTTTATATATACGTTACATATTATTCTTAACCAATTTCTTAGTATTACTTAAGGGGTGTTTGTTTGGGCTGCAATTTCCATGGCTGCAGCTGAAGGAGCGGCTGTAGCTGATGATGAAGAGAGGCACTTCGCATTTGTCCACCGGAAGTACAGATCGGTAAAGTACAGAGAAGCTTCAGAGCATGGTAGCATTGTTTGAGAAGAATCCACGACGGACTGATAACCTACTTCTTCTTGGAGTTATCTACTGTCAGTTTATGACTTGGTGCTAGCTGAAGCTTCTATTTTCTACCAAAACTGCTATTAACAAAAGAACTCTAGTGATCCATGATTTTATCCTAAGCTTCTATTAAACTCACAAGAGGGAGCATTTTAATAACAAAAGAATTCTAGCCATGCTTTTTGATATACTACGTATATGTATGATGTACTAGCAGTTCCTTTTTTCTACTATTGCGTACCAGAAAATTGAATTGGCAATATCTCCATAATATGATGTATTAAATTATGTCATAAGAGGGATTTGTTCATTTTCAAAACTAAGTTGGATGAGCTTAAAGCACTTATTCAGCAGTACAAGTTAAATATGATTTTAAAAAATTTAAATAAATGTATTTTATTTCTAAACAGGAATACTGGATATGCTCATTTCTATGGCTACAGTACAAGTTAAACCATCCCAACTCCATAGCAGTACTACTCCAAACAGAACTGGAATGATTATATTTTATTATGGATTTTACAAATTCAGCAGATTGAGCATTTTTTTTGAGATTTTCTTGATAAATCAAATATTAGAGTAAACTTTTGTACTCAGCGACAACTTGACTTAGCATAATATGTTGGTTTATGAACTTGGTAGATCAAATTGTTGAAAATAATAACCAGCCGGTTATTAGTGGAAATCTCCGCTCCCCATCTCATGGACGGTTCCACAAAACGTGTGGAACCATCACGGCTGTTGCTTCCCTGGAACGACGCCTCTTCTCTGGAGCGGCGCCTCCTCAAACCATCGCATCCCTACGATGCGACTATTCCCTTGTACTTCTATATAAGTGTACATCATCCATTAATAAATATTAAAGTTCGATTCATTTGTTGTCCTCTCTCGTTCTCTCGATTTTACATTCAACACGTTATCAGCACGACTCTTCCAGAGAGCAATTAGGCCAAGAACACGACGGCAGTGGCGGCAAACGGCAAGGCCTCGCTATGGCCAGAGGCCATCTGGCCATGACCCAGCCTCCCAACGCGGATGCGCGTCCTCCGGCGCGGCGCGGACGCCGGTGACCAGCCACGCCCCAGGCAGGGCAGCAGCGCTCATCCGGCGACGCTCCCCGGCCTCTAACGCGAGGTGCAGTGGTGTGGCAAGCGCCTCCTAACAGGAGCATGGCGCCCTCACGCGCTCGAGTTGCAGCCCGACGGCGCGGACACCAGCAGCGGCACGCCGGCACCCTTCCAGTAGGCGGCGGCGGCAGCCAACGTCAGGCACACGACAACGGGGGCGGAGAGAGGCGCAGCCCCTCGAGACACGAACGCCTAAAACAGCCAGAAGGGAAATCGATCAGGAAACACTAATTCCGTTTAGTTTTTGTTCTTCCCGTGATCTGGAAATTAACTGCATTTTTGTGCACATGGTGGATCGCTTCATCCGAGCATGTGGGCATGGTGAGACGAATAGGTGGCTGAAGCATCAACCGGAAGAAATCCTTGATCAAGGAAAAGAAAAGCTTCAATCAACAACGTATCATCCAGTCATGCAAAGGGAAGAAGAAGGTACCATGACTTTTTCTAATTTCTTGAACTGGAACCAGCGGCCACTGCCGCTCGCCGTCTCGCCATCACTGCAACGGCAACAACCTCGCCGAGGACGCGCGCAGAAGCATCAGTCCTCCGGGCGCAGCGGAGACAACGGCCACGACACGCCGCTCCTCCGAGCGGACCTCGGCCCGGCTCTCCGCAGCGCAGCCGCATCACGCGGTGGAGGCGGCCCTGCGCTCAAGTCCGAGCAACGGCGACAGTCGGCGTCGCCCTGACGCACAGCACTGCGCGGACCTCGACGCCACGGCCATGGTTTCCCCTGCCACTCCTCCATCTTTGCTGCGCGCGGGAGCTCGCCGGGCGCCGCCGCCTCTTGGCGCTCGGCGTCCCGCTGGCGTACCCGCCGTCGAGCAGCCGCTCCGACCGCGCTAGCACATGGAGCCCGGCGGCGCTCGGGTTCACGAATGGCGCCTCCAACGGCGTCGCCCCCTACACCCTCCTTGCTGGAGATTCTTCCGACGAGGGCGAGCGCGGCGGAAGCTCATCTCGCTGCCGGTGATGCGGTCGGCCGGTCGTGGGGGCCTCCGCCTGTCTCGATGTGGATTTGGGATCGAATTAGCTGGGGAAATTTTCTTTCCTCTGGTCGCTCTCCCTTATCTACTCGGGTTGACCAGTGCTGCCTTGCGTGGCCTATCTGCATGCGCTGCAAATTCAGGCAACCAGCAGCTATTACTATCTTTGCTTATTTGCTCCATTGATTTAGCATATTAGCAGATATGTCACCTACCAGTAGTTCTAGCGGTGATTTCATTCCTGTTTTAGACCTGTTATATTTGTACATATATTTCAGTATTGTTTTCTGTGAGTACCGATGTATTCCAGATCTTAAATTGTTGTAATATATTTTCATGTTTGTCACGTGTCGAGATTAATTACGTCTATTTACAATTGAGATTTTTAATCTCTTGCAAAGTATATTCAATACCTTTATAGTACTGTTTTTCTAATGAGTATGATGTATTTCGGAATCTTTTTAAGATGTATTTTTTCTCCATGTTCGTCACATGTTGAGATTAATATGTCTATTTGCAATTGAGATTTTCAATTTCTTACAAATACAGATGCAAAATTCAAGGTGATTTCTTCAAATTGGTGTTTGGGATCACAAGGTAGTCATATGGATCTACTGCCTACACAGATTATTGATGACTACTGATAAAAGCCTACATTTTGTCGTTTCGACATTATGATTGCTTTCCACATGAAGGCCAATGGGCGGCGGAGGAGGCATCTTATCCCGTTTCTGAAAGAGGGGGAGCGTACTGTCACCAGCATAGAGGAGAAGTTGAGTCTGGCGCAGGATTTCTTCAGGGCCCGAATGGGTTGCCCCTCTTCACCGGGTTGCTCACTTCGATGGGATGAGTTGAACTTGCATAGGTTATCTCCAGAGTGGGCGCGCGGGCTGGAGGTTCCGTTCACTGAAGATGAGATCAAGAAGGTTATCCAGGACATGCCGGCCGATCGTGCTCCGGGACCAGATGGGTTCTCCAGTCTGTTTTTTCAAAGCTGTTGGCCGATTATTGCGAAAGACTTCATGGCACTGATGCAGGCTCTTTACGAGGGCCGGTTTTACTCGTTCGGGGCCCTTAATTCTTCCATAATTACCTTGATGCCCAAGAAGGAGGACCCGATGCAGCTTGGCGACTTCAGGCCGATCAACTTGATCCATGGAGCTGCGAAAATCTTTGCCAAGGCCTTGGCTACCCGGCTGGCCCCCCTACTGCCATCCTTAATATCCCAAGCCCAAAATGCTTTTGTCTGTAAAAGGAGTATACATGAGAATTTTAAATTCGTGCGAAACACGGCAAGGGCACTTCACAGGAAGAAGCAACAGGCGGTACTCATGAAGATTGATATTTCCAAAGCTTTTGATACTCTGTCGTGGTTTTTTTTGCTGGAGATCCTCAGAGCCAGGGGTTTTGGGGATAGGTGGTGTTCATGGATTTGTGGCCTGCTGAGATCCTCATCTTCTTCCGTGATGATCAACGGGGAACTCAGCGATCCTTTCGCCCTGGGTCAAGGCATTCGTCAGGGCGATTCGCTGTCTCCAGCGCTGTTTATCCTGGCCATGGATGCTCTGCACGGCATGCTTTGTTGGGCGGTTCAGGAGAGATTGCTTTCTGACTTGGGGCTTGACAGTGACACCCCAAGGGCGTCCATATTTGCTGATGATGCAGTCATCTTCTTCAAGCCACAAATCACGAATCTGCGGGTGCTCACAAAAATACTTCAACTTTTTGGCCAAGCCTCGGGGTTGCACATCAACCTGCAGAAGAGCTCCACTACCTGCATTCGATGTGAGGAGGAAGTGGTTTCCATGGTGGCAGAGCACTTTCAGTGTCAACGGAAACCTTTCCCAATCACGTATCTCGGGTTGCCGCTCTCTGTCTTCAGGTTGAGGAAACAGGACATCATGCCCCTAGTGGACAAGTATTCCAGCAAGATGAAGGGATGGAAGCCGAAGTTACTGCCAGCAGCGGGAAGACTTACGCTGGTTAATTCGGTGCTCATGGCTCTACCGATCCATTTCATGGCAGTTCTGCCTCTCCCAGTCTGGGCCATCAAAATCATCAACAGGAGATGTCGTGGTTTCATATGGAAGGGCGAGGAGGCCATAAGTGGTGGACACTGCTTGCTGCCGTGGGCTCAAGTGTGTGCACCCAAGGACTGTGGTGGTTCGGTTGGGCTCTGCGATGCAGGTGGCCATGGATGAAATGGGACGAAAACCCCAGGCCGTGGCACTCACTGCCTGACACCACGGAGAAAGCAGTCTCGGCAATGTTCAACACGGCCTCTGCGATCTCACTTGGTGATGGGGCGTCTGCGAGGTTCTGGACAGATAACTGGCTCCCGGGAGGTCGTTCTATCGCTGCAACAGCACCTGCGCTGTTCTCATTTGTCAAAGACTCCGACTGTTCAGTCCGGGAGGCTCTCCATAATCAATCCTGGATAAGGGATATCTCGGGTGGAATCTCGGTGCAAGCACTAGCGCAGTATTTATCAGTCTGGGATCTAACCTCCGATACAAGTCTAAGGCTAGGTGTGCGGGATCAGGCTCGCTGGAAGCTTACTAAGGGGCAAGAGTTCTCAGTCGGCAGTGCGTACAAGATGATGTTCATGCCCAATATTCGTTTTGCTTGTAACAAGCCAATCTGGAGATCCAAAGCACCGCCACGCTGCAAATTCTTTATGTGGTTGGTTGTCCATGGTAAGTGCCTGACGGCCGATAATCTTGAGCGAAGAGGTTGGCCTGCGAACCCATCATGCCTCCTCTGTCTGTCAGAGCCGGAGGACTGTGCACACCTCTTCGTTCACTGCCGTTTCACCCAACACCTATGGTGTCTGTTCAGGTCTTCGATCGGGGCACATTTTGCTACATCGGATGATTCTGATGGCTGCACGGAGAAGTGGTGGTTGCGCGTGAGGGCAGGCATACCCAAGCCAATGCGAAGGAACTTCGACACTATCACAATTCTGTTGCACTGGAGGCTGTGGAAGGAGAGGACTCCAGAGTTTTTGACCAAGTGGCGAGCAGTGCTGAAAGAGTCCTAGATTTGATACGGGAGGACATAGCAGTGTGGCGCTCAGCGGGCTGCATAGCGGACCTTGGTTCCTAGCGAGTTCATTGGCAGTTTTTGCCGTGTAAAATTTCGTTGTATTCTGGGGTTTGTCCGACTCTGGTTTTCAGCTCTAGTTCGCCTAGACTGCTAACCGCTCTGTACTTCTTATTCTTCCTATCTAATTAAGATCGGCCACGGGCCCTTCGAGACATTATGATTGCTTTACAATGTGCTCTCCCATACATTTTTAATTAAGTTATGACATAAGGCAATCGAAGTGGGAGTATTTTATACTCCGCTAATGATGTTAGATCCATTCCAAAATTTCTTTTGGAAAAGTATATACGACATATTTATTGTCCTCCAAATTCTATGAATATACTTCATATCGAGTTAACAGAGGGAATAATCATTATATGTTGGATAATTTTCTCCTTATTTTTCCACTGAGTTTGAAGGAGTTTTACTGACATATCCTACACTACTCCTCATATTTTTCCCATAGAGTTTTTGGAGGAGACTTTAATCAAACGATGGATTCTTATGTCAAGCGGTGATTAGGGGGAGTGTTGAAAATAATAACCTGCCGGTTATTAGTGGAAATCCCCGCTCCCCATCTCATGGACGGTTCCACAAAACGTGGGAACCATCACGGCTGTTGCTTCCCTGGAACGACACCTCTTCTCTGGAGCGGCGCCTCCTCAAACCATCGCATCCCTACGATGCGACTATTCCCTTGTATATAAGTGTGCATCATCCATCAATAAATACTACAGTTCGATTCATTTGTTGTCTCTCTCGTTTGTCTCTCGATTTTACATTCAACACAAATCACCCAGGAAAGCTACGTGTGTGCAAGCTAGCTGGACAAGCACACAAGCAAACTGCTGGATTGATAAACAATAGAGTTCAACATAATATAGTACTATGTGTAGCAAAAAGCTCTCTCTTTCTCTCAAGTACACGCAGCCCACGAACAGCAGCAAGCAGAGTAATAGCGAGCAGCCAACAAACAACAGAAGTACCAGTGGCAAGCAGTAGTAAGGAACAACAAGCTCGTGGCCTAACCATGTTGGCCTAGACCAAAATGGTCTCAGGAGGCAGCGCTACAACCATCTCCAGCGAAGGCCAGAATGAGAAAAAACGACGCTGACAAAGAAAAGAAGGCACGAGAAGGCAGTGGCGGCTTCTCACCCTGTTGTTTGTGGCGAGGCCGGACGGCACGGGGACGGATGACAGCGAATTCAGGACGGCAGCAATGGCAGTCTGTGTCGAGGAAGAAGTAGGAGAGACCCACGGCTTCGAATCCTTCCCAGAGGAGACGCAGAGCCCGTCACAGTCCCTGGAGTTACTCGGGGAGGAGGACGACCGCAGCGGCATCGCAACGGCAGCTGACAGAACAGAGGAAGGTGGCCTCGGTCCAAAAGTTTGCTGCATGCTCGGTCTCCAGGACTCGCATCAGAACAACGGCCGGAGCTGAACAGAGTTAGGGAAACTACCTAGGATAAAGGACTCACTGGAAAAATGAGGCGATTCACGGTGGCGTCCAGCGAGCCTGCATGTTGGACCCTGGGGCGTAGATGTCAAGGCGAACAGAGGGCTGGTGGATCCCGCCCGTTCCTACGGCTGGAGTTGCACCCGCGAGCGGCGGCGTCCCCGGCGAGCTCGACTAGAAAGAGGATCCAGGAGAAAAAGGGAATGGATTGAGGAGGGAGGTAGTGGAGTGGAGCAGGAGTAAAACATGAAGGGGCAGGGAGTTGCGGGTGCGTGTCCTGTGAGCTGGCGCTGCCAGCCTAACTGGTGGATTCACGAGAGGGGCCCATTGGTCAGTAGCAAAGGGAGAGGTTGAAAAAAAAAATGAAAAATGAAAAAGGCTGGAATATCTCTTCCTCCTCTACTCCCTCATAATCTACTCAGGATTAATTTCAGTGCTCAAAACTCATCAAAAATATCTTGGAAAATTTCACATATGCTACTACTTATATAATATAACTCTGTGAAAATGTCCAAGATTTTTCAGGAGTATTTGACTTCCCTTTTTCAGATTTGAATTCAAATATGCCCCGAGTTTGGGTTTGAAATGTAAGACGGTGATATGAAATTCTGAAATTCATTAACTTTTTACTAGAGTTTGTAAATAACACACGACTTCGAGATATAGCATGGAGTATGACTTAGACGTGTCAAATTATTTTAAAATTTTGTTTGCAGATAACTCTTGGTTTGGATTAGTTTTTTGCATCTTAGAAAACATGTATCATCACGAACCATCTATCTATCATCAATCCGTACTTATTTTCATATGTTTCATTTTATGTCTACATATTTTAATGCACACTTTTCCAATACTTGGCTTGCACTCGGTCTTTACGCCATTGGCGCAACGGGTCATCTAGTAGATACAAAGGCTACCCTCTCACAATACTAACACCTCTTCCAAGAACCACATGCACAGCTTAAAATCAGACAAACTTGCTGACCAACATAGCCTCATAAACTTGTTGCTGAGAGGCCATTGGGAATAGAGAGAATTCCTTATTTGGCCCTTTCTTAAAATTTGGTTCCCTTTTTGGCCCTAATAAAAAAATTCTTCCTTTTTTGACACTCAAACTTCATTTTGTTCCCTCTATGACATTTCCGTCAGTTTTGGCAACTAACACCGTTAAATGTGACATGAGAAGTCCATTTTACCCCTGGTGTATTTTGTGACCAAAATTGTGAACTAGAAGTAAAAAAGCAATGGCAATGGCAATGAAACCAAATCTGCTATTAGGCACATCTTCAATTTTAATTGGAAAATTGGACAGAACCTCCCTTGTATTTTGATGACATATCCCCTGTACAGTTCATATATACACAAAATATCACATATTTGGAGCAGATACACATGTATGCAAACAAAAAGTTCAGAGATACTTGGTCCAGGTTCACATGTATGCAAACAGTCCACATATTTGATCCTCTACACACATTCATGTTCACATAGAGTTCACATATGATAGTCCAAGTTCACATAGAGTTAACATATAATACGCAGGTTCACATCAGGATAAACACAGCACCTGAAGGTCACATATAGCACATACAAGAGCCCAGGTTCACACATATATCACATAAACAGCTCAAAAGTTTCCAAAATGAACCATGGTATGAAAAGGACTCCCAAGAGAATCACAAGCTAAGTCTATTTTTGCTTCGTGTGCTCATTGCAGGGCTGCCAGGGTTAATTTTTTTGCTTCGTGTGCCCATTTGCAGGGCTGTCATGTGGCACCATAGGAAGGTGGGTAATCTTTTCAGCAACCTCTTTGCTTTTTCTTTTGGCATGTACCTTCACAGCAACAGATGTTTTCTTGTTGGCCACACAAATGGGTTGAGTTCTTGATCTACACATACACATTCATGGCAGCACATCATACATCACATATAGTAGCCCAGGTTAACAATAGAACAAAGCATAACATAACATTTGAACAAAATTTCAGAACTAACATAAGTTACCTTTTTGCTCCTCCAGATCCAGATTTACTCCCTTTCCCTTTTTCCTTAGCTGTTTTCTCCAAGATTTGGCTATGGTGAGAAGAGTGCAATTAGAATACGAAACCAAGCTTTCATGTAATCTACTATAAAATTCAGAACTAGTTCTTACCTTTTTGATGCTCCAGTAATTGAGTTATCATGTTCTCTCTTTTTCGTAGTTGTAGTTTCCAAGCTTTGGCTATGGTGGGAAGTTATTTAGAATTCAAACACAGATTTCATTCAATTATGAGCATGAGTGTAAAGTTGCTAACCTTGGCCGGTTCGGTGGTACACGCAGGTTTTCTTTTTTTTTCCAGCGTGCTAGTTTAAAGCAGGGGTAAATAGGTCCATTCATCTCCCACTTCACGGTGTTAACAACAAAAACTGATGGAAGTGTCATGCAAGGGAGAAAAGGAAGTTATGGTGTCAAAAAAGGAAAAAAGAAATTTTTAGGGCCAAAAAAGGAAACAGATTTTAAAAAAGGGCCAAATAAGGAATTCTCTCTTGGGAATATGCCCCGGACATGTATCCACCAATCATGAAGCCTATTGAGTGTACTGGGCACGCCAACCATTGGAAAGAGCTCAGAAAAACATGCCCACCACACGTACCTGGCGTAGACACATTGGATGAGCAGATGGTAGCCGTAACTTGTAGGCATAGGTGGCAAGGCATCATGTCGTCCCGAAGCCCATGTCTACTCTCCAATCGGAAGTCCAAATGCGATACCGGAGGTGTTGAGTATCGTGATTATTTAGGAAACATTGAATAGCATAGGATTTATTCTACCGTATTTTGTACATCAAAGAAATTATGCAGACATCAACCTAACTCTGATCCACAACTCTAGCCGCCGCCGCTTGCAGCGCGCCGTCCCTGGGGCGGTCAATCTCCATGATCGCCACCGGGGACCGCGTCGCCCGTACCTAGGGTTCGTCCACCAATCCAGTTGATCGGCATCCTAGAGAGTCTTTTCTCGATCCTTTGATCCGAATTTCTCTCTCTCGCCGGTCGTCTTGATCGGCGTTTCTTTTTGGCTTTCTGATATAAGATCGGTAAGCGTCGCCCGCCGCTCGCGCGCCTCTACTCTGACTTCGGCGTTGACTCCACCGGCCTCTTCTTAGATACGGCGGCCTCGCGCGACACGCAGCAGCCTATGTTTGCCGTCCACTTGTCCATCCGTCCGCCCGCCGCTCTGCGCTGACCGTCGTCGCCATGATTATATCGGGATCCTCCATCAATCTTCATCCCGCCCGGCTGCATCAGGCCTGGGCCCTAGCGCCGCCCCGCACATGATGCGTCCGATGGTTGCGTCTGTGCTACGCCACCCCGCGCCCCGCTTAGGCGTGGGCCGCGTGCGTGCGTCGGCCGACGCGTTTGTTCGGGCGTCGCCTCGGTGGCTCGACCCCTTCATCACCAAGCTGCGTCCCCAACCTCGCGAGTGATCGGATTGGTCACCCGCCAGCGATCTGCCCCATCCGTGCCGCACGCTCGATCTGATAAGTCACTTGCGCGTGCCTCCGCAGGTCCCGTGAAGATCATCCCCGAGTCCAGTGCGTTGCCCCGTGGTTCTCCCCGCTGCTGCCCTGACCCGTGCACCCCGCTGCGTCACCCTTCGGGCCATAGCACCGTGGCACGAGGTCCACACCGCCGCCTCAAGGCCATCCCCGTGGTTGCACCGGCCCGTGCTGCCATTGCGTCACCCCTTCAGGCCGTAGGTCGCGGTGTGCAGCCCATGCCGCCACACAGAGGTCTTCCCCGCCATCGCCCCCGACCCGCGTCCTGCCGCGACATCGCCCCTTCGGTTCGTAGCGTCGCACCACACAATCTACTCAGTTGTCCCCGCGCATCGACTTCTACGTGGTATGCGCCGCGCCGCCTCCCTAGGCGCGGGAATGCCATCGTCCGCGCACAGTCTTCGTCACCTCCTCTCCACTCCCTCCTTCGATCTCTTCAATTTCTCCACCATTCTTGCTGATCGAGATGCCTCCACGACAAGAGAAGTAAGCTCTTTCGATCCCTTCAAGTGGTTTTAGTCAAAAGCTATGGTTTTTATGCATTTTTTGGCACAAGATGAACCCTAGTTCATCTAGTAGTTTTAAGATTTGTTGATTCTAGGTTTATTTAGAATGATTCAGTATGATGGATGTGTTGAAGATGAACCCTAGTTCATATTGTAGTTTTGTTGATTCTATCTAGTTTGAAGATGAACCCTAGTTCATATTATAGCTTTCTTCACAATGGTTCATTGATGTTTGATAAATGTGATTGATATTGGTTGAATATGATGGATGTTGGTAAATGATTCATATGCCTCTAATAGAATTGTTGAATATGAGGGATGTTGGCAAATGATTCATTTGCATATTCCAATGTTGTTGATTATATCTTTATTATATCTTTATTTACAATTGTTGATTATAGCTTTATTTAGAATCATTTGGACATATGCATATTCCAATGTTGATTATAGCTTTATTTAGAACATTTGAATATGATGGATATTCCAATATCCAATATTGATAAATGATTCATATGCATATAAGCATATTTGATGAATGAATGAAGAATGAAGAATGCATATTTCAATGTTGTTGAATGGATGTTGTTGATATTTGATGAATGAATTAATGTTGTTGATATTAGTTGATTAGATTTTTTTCTTTATTTAGTACTATTTTAGTGGGCATATAGAATGAATGTTGATAAATAAATGTTGGTGTCAAAATTTTAACTTGAATTGGCAATTTTTTTGGAGGACCCTTGATTCGAACAATGACACTAAGTACACCATGCTTGACCCTATGTTCGACAATGGTCATCGCGCATGTTTATTAAGAATAGAATGGTAAAAACTGTGATCAAATTCTTGCAAGAAAATGGCTTTGCAAAAGTAAGTTACTAACTATTTTCATCTAAATTTTGGCAGATGCTAGCACCATTGTGTATGAGTGCTCACATGAAGGACTGCCAGATGAAATACGACCACCGCTTCGAGCCATACTTCAGGAGAGCCAGGGCCATTTGTGCTTCATTTCAAGCGTGCGATGTCGACGCTCGTCCACTCAACTTTCACAACCTTGGCGGACCGTTGGTGGCCCAAGATGCACAGTTTCCATCTCCCATGGGGTGACATGACGGTGACCCTCGAGGACTTCGGCATGATCACGACCCTGCGGCTCCAGGGCTGGTGACGGTGTCCTGGACTAGGGGGTACCAACCTAGTTGGCCCACAATCCACGAGCCGAGCTTATGGGCCACCGTTCTCACAAGGAAGGACTTCGGAAGCCTCGCTCCTCAACGTGATCGACATGGACTCTGCCGAAGACTTGACGTGTACTCCAAGGATAGCTTCGGTCGCCGCCATGTGCATCTTTAGATCGGCAACTGACCATGTGTAACCCTAGGTGCCCCCTAGCATCTATATAAGCTGAGGGGTTTAGCCAGTAGAGTACGATCAATCATAATCACATCCACCTAGCACTAGGGTTAGAACACTACTCACGATCTCGAGGTAGATAAAGTATGTACTCGATACACAATCATCAATACAATCAAAGCAGGATATAGGGTATTACCTCTTCGAGAGGGCTCGAACCTGGGTAAATACTGCCCCCTTCGTTCCTTGTTACCCATAGATCCGAGATCCACAGCTCGGGACCCCTACCCTGAGGTCTGCCGGTTTTAGTACCGACATTGGTGCTTTGATCGAGAGTTCCGCTGTGTGATCGAAAGAAGGATCGATGGGATCGTCGATCAACGACACCGATCTTCAGGGCATCGTTTCCACGCTTGAACCCCCGCTGGCGGATCGTGCCTCCAGCTTCAAGAGCAAAAGTCGCGACGAGCGGAGAGCAAGACACGATGTGACGCCCCCGGCTCAATCGTGCACTAATCATACACGCAAATGCACACGATCAAGCCTAAGGACTCACAGAAAGATATCACAACACAACTCTAAAACATAAATAAAGTCATACAAGCTTTATATTACAAACCAGGGGCCTCGAGGGCTCGAATACATAAGCTCGCATACAAGCGTCAGCAGAAGCATCAGATATCTGAGTACAGATATAAAAGAAAGACAGAATAAGCCTTTAAGAAGGTGGGATAAAACAAAAGCTACGATCGAAAGGCGCAGGCCTCCTGCCTGGGACCCTCCGAACCTACTCCTGGTCGTCGGCCAACTCGTAGTAGTATCCACCCTCGGGGTAGTAGTAGCGATCGTCGGCGGGGGCAGCTGTCTCAGGTGCTCCGTCATCTGGTCGAATCAAACGGATATGGGGGAAAAAGAAAGCAAAGCAACCGTGAGTACTCATCCAAAGTACTCAGCAAGCAAGGATCTACACTACATATGCAACATTATCAAGGGGAGGCTGTATATGTGGACTGGGCTGCAGAAATGCCAGAATAGAGAGAAGGCCTAGTCCTATCGAAGACTAGCATCTTCAGTGGTCTTGCAGCATTAGAAGAGTGTAGATTAGTACAATATAAAGTAGTAGTATCATTAAGTCTCAACCTCACCCAGAGATCCTTTCTCGACTCCCTACGAGTAAGCAATCCCAGAGCCATAATATCCAAGTATCAACCTCGGCCAGAGATCCTTTCTCGACTCTCTGCGAGAAAGAAATCCCAGAGCCATACTCATCACAAGTATCCAGTTCTAGTTGTATCGATCGGGATACAACTCCGAGCGTCCGTTACCGAGGATCCGGCTATGCATAGATTAGTTCTTCCCTGCAGGGGTGCACCAACTTACCCACCACACTCGCTTAACTCCGGCCGGACACACTATTCTGGGTCATGCCCGGCTTCGGCCAAACGACACACCACAGCCCTACCTAGAGCTCAGCAGAGAGGTCCCCGCTGGTCTACAACCTAAGCGCTCAGGGGTCTTGGGCCATCGCCCTGTGCACTCTGGGTCGTTGCGAGCAGGGTGGATACCAGCGCCAACGGCATGATCCGACCCGGCCACAATGCTGAACTGGACGTCTGACAAAGCTTTCGGCTGATGCATACGATGCAGAGTGCCCATAACTTTTCCCGCGTGATGGTTAGTGCTATCAGGCCAGAGGCCCACTCGAATCAAATATCCAAATCGTAGAGTGTTGGTAGTGCGGTAACGAGCAGAGACTCACGATCGATGTGACCCTGTCGCCTTGTCTCGAGGACTTGCGGCAAGGGCCAAGAATGCCCGGCCACGCCTCGTATTCATCACTCGGGCACCATCCAGGTCAACCCGTCTCCTCATCACTCGCGGGTACCCCTCAGGGTCGACCCGCCTTTCCAAGTATCTGTAGTACAGTCCAAGTGTCCGTGTGTCCATAACATCAAGGGAATCCGAGGTATCACCCTCGTTGGATTCCTACTCGATGTATCCGTCAAGGTGAGCTCGGAGGAATCACCCTCGAGGTTCACACTTGAAGTGTTGTGCGACAGGGTCGTATCGGAAGTGGAGAAGGAGGAATCACCCTCGATGACCACGACCGAGTAACTACTCCACAGAGTTAACATCAAAAGTGCTAATGAGGTATCACCCTCGGCACTCAATGGTGACGTTGTAGTGTCGTACAACAAAGGGGGGGTGTTGTGCAGTGCCGGGGTCTGGCTGTCGATCCCGTTGATCGAGTCATCTGATAATCCAGCGGGGCAACTGGGGGACAAGTTGGGGTCTCTGGTAAGTCTCTACCCAGCCTATACTAAATAGTTTAGGGTAAGCAGGTAAGGTTTCAATAGCAGGTTACAATAAACAGGCTATGCATCAGAATAGGTAAAGCAGCAGCAGCAATTTCTAATGCAAGCATAAGAGAGAAAGAGTAGGCGATATCGGTATGCTCAAAAGGGGGGTGCTTGCCTGGTTGCTCGACGGCAAAGGCAAGGTCGTCAACGGTGTCGTCGGGCTCCTGAGCTGCGTCGGTCTCGAGAACTGCGTCTGTAGCGGGGTCTACCGAGAGAGAAGAGGGGGAGGAAACAAATAAATACACGGCAAACATATGCAACACAGAGCAGGCTATACTAACGTGCAGTGCAGGGTTGCCTAAAAGCATGTCTAAGTCATATTAGTTATTTTATGATTTAAGTTGGATTTATTTTACTAAAGTTGAGCACTATTCATTTATCGAATTCAGTCTAAAAGTTGCGGGTTCACCTCCGTAGAGGGTCCCGACACGGAAATAGATTGCATGGCTAGATTCGTCTCGTCCTTCTGAGCAACTTTCATGTACAAAGTTTTTTGATCTGAGCTACGGATTATTTTATATGAATTTCTAAAGATTTTAGCATTTTCTGGATTTATTTAATTATTTAAATCAAAATTATCCAGAACAGTGCGGGGGTGGTGACGTCAGCATGACGCCTTGCTAGCGTCAGCAGTCAACAGGGGCTGACCAGGTCAAACCTGACAGGTGGGGCCCACCTGTCAGCCTCTTTGGATTAACAGTGGGTTAATTAAAATTAACAGAACTAATTAGGGGTGTGGGCCCCAGTTGTCAGTGACTAATTAGTGTTTTAATTAACTACCATTTTAATTAACATTTCTATTTATTTTAAAAACATTTAAACGACAGGGCCCCACATGTCAGCGACACGGGCAGCCGAGTCAGCGGGTTGACCCGGTCAATGGGGCCCAGTGGGTCCCTCTGTCAGTGGCAGAGAGGCGGGGCCCGCGGTGCCAGGTGGCAGCCACGTCCGCACCGGCCACCGGAGTGCGCCGGTGAGCCCGAGCGCGTCGTCGAACTCCGGCGAGCCCGGGTTTTGTCTACGGTGCATCAGTTCGTGTGGTTCTTCTTGTGTTCGAAAGCTGAGACCGAGCGGCGTCGATCCGTGGTGGTGGACTTAGCTGGGGTGGCCAGAAACGAGCGGCATGACCTCGTTGGCGGCGACGGTTTTTGGGTGGAGCTCGGGATCGGCGAGGCAATGCGCTAGCGAGTGATGCGAGGGGCTAGGCGATGTCTACGCGACGCGGCGAGCTCAATGGACTCGGTTGCGTGGCCATTTGGTCACCGGAATAGCGCCGGCGACGAGCTACGCGGAGGCGCGTTCGGTCATCTCTAACGAGGTGGCTACGGCGATGGATTCATGCGGGGGAGTGAGGGAAGAGACGCGGGGGCTCACTGGGATCCATAGGGAGGTGGCAGCGTGCTCGGGGAGGCGCGGAGTAGCCGGAATCGACGACGGCGTGCGGCGGTGATCCGGGGAGGAAGAAGGGCTCGGGGAGGCGCTGCGGTGGCTCCTGGCTTCGGTTCGTTGGCACGGTCGAAGAAGGTGACGACGGCGAGCACGGTTGCATGTCGGGGAGACGAACAGGGCACGGTGGCCGCGCAGCTCAGCCGCAGCCATCCATGGCGGCGCTCGGGTGCGTTGGGGAAGGGGGAGAGAGGGAGAGGGAGTGGAGAGGGAGACGCCAGGGGGGTCGCGGGGCTGCCCTTATCCACGCCGCGGGCGCGGGCGTCGCGCTGTCGAGCGAGAAGAAGGGGGGGGGGGGGGGGGGCGCAGCGTGCGGGCGCGGCGACAGCGGCTCGGCGATGAACAGAGGAGGAAGGAGGGGACAGGCGCGGGCTGGGCTGCACTGTGCCACTTAGGCCCAGGCGCTGCGGCCTTTTTCTTTTTCTATTTTTCTTTTCTGTCTTTCCTTTTTAGTTTCTGTTTTGTATTGTTTAGCCCCAAATAGACTTTTGTAAAATAGGTGAACTAGCCACATATTTATAGTGCAATTTTATTCACTGTTAGAAATTGGTTTGGAGGCAAATGAATTTTATTTGTATTTTAATTAAATGAAAATGGATTAATTATTTCTGTTTTGGTTCTGTTAGAGGCACATAATTAATTTAGTATATGTTGATTATAATTTTAGAATTGTCTCTGGATTATTTACAATATTATGAACATTTTAGTTCCTGGATTTGAACAACTTTTATTTCCACTTCCAGTTTGAATTTCCATTTGAATTTGAATTTGAAAAGAGATATGATCCAAATGATGTTTAAGCACTGTTGATCATGATGACATGGCATTATCAAAAGGGGATTAATGTAGCTAACCACTGGGGGTGTTACAAATCTCCCCCACTAATAAGAATTCTCGTCCTGAGAATTAAGAGGAAGGCTGAAAGAAAGCGGGGTATCCTTGGAAGTTGTTTCGAAGAAACGTCCGGAGAATCTCGAACGACTGGAATGTTTTCGATCCCCTCGAGCGGAGAAGCGTTCAATGCATCCAAGGTGTATATTATAGCCTCAACATTTTGAGTTATCTGGGATCGGTAATTCACTAGCCCAGCGGTTGGGTGCATGAGATGTACAACTTTAGTGGCACAATTGATTGAGGTGTAGTGAGCCTTGAACCAATCCATTTCGAGGATGATGTCTATGGTGGGAGATTCGAAGGTGATGGGTGTGGCAAGGAATTCCAATCCTTTAATTTTGACGGTAATGTTAGGTGGTATCACGTCAGCGTGACAATGATCTCCGGGAGTTTTAACGACTAACGGAGTATGAATCTTCTTCCTATGAATGGCATGCATGAATGCAAATTTTTCCAGAGATGAAATGAATGTGATGCTCCTGAATCAAATAAAACAGAAGCAGGTATTGAGTTAATGAGAAGGGTACCCATCACAGTGGCAGGTTGATTCTGGACTTGTTCAATATCAATGTTGTAAGCGTGTCCACGACCATGAGCAGCAGGCCCAGTATTATAGTTGCGGGCCTGATCGTTGCCACGACCATTGCCACGGCCAGTACGAGGGAAAGCCAACTGATTCTGAGTCTGGTGGCAGTCCTTAGCAAGGTGGCCTGGTTTGCGACACTTGAAGCACAGTCCATATTCAGGACAAAGAGGAGCATTGGGTGGAACACGTGGTGCAGTATAGTTGTTACCTGGGGCAGGGGCAGCTTGATGGAACACGTTGTTGGGAATCTAGACTCGATGCTTTTGTATTGAGCCCGAAGATGAGCCAACATCACGATACCGCTTCTGTGACTCCTTATGCTTCATTTGAGCAGTCTCAAGCAGAATAGCCTTGTTCACAAGATTAGTAAAGTCGGTGAAATCTTGAGCAGCAAGTGCAAGCTCGATGTCTGGGTGGAGTCCATTACGGAACTTCTCTTGTCTACGGGCATCCGTGGTGATGTCTTCTTCAGCATAGCGGGACAGGTCAAGGAATTCCTGCTGATAAGCTTCGACAGTCTTATTGCCCTGAGTGAGGTTGCGGAACTGAGTTTTCATCCGGTCCATGATTCCTTGAGGAATATATCGGGCACGAAAGGCAGCCTGGAACTCAGGCCAAGTAATGGTTGTTCCAGCAGGCAGTGTACGTTTGTGGGTGTCCCACCATTGAGCAGCGGGACCCTTTGAGAAAAAGGAAGCGAAGGTGACAAAGTTGGCAGGGGAGACATTTGCAGACTCCATCTCATGAGTGATATCACGAATCCAGTCATCAGCATCCAGTGGTTTCTCAGAGTTGCGGAACTGAGTTGGGTTAAGACGCATAAATTCTGGCAGAGTTATTGAAGGAGGGTTCTGGTTCTGGTTGTTTAGATGCGGGAACTGAGTCATAGTCCCAGTCATGAACTGGCGGTAGAGCTCGAATTGTTGCATCATAGCTGCCATATAATCTGGCGGTGGTGGGCGTTCAGGGGCACGACCACGACCACGACCACCTGGTCTAACCATCCTGCTACGTTTCAACAGGGGTAGCTCAGTAAGAGCATTTGCGGGGGTTTAGAGACAAGCATGATGTAACATGACAATCATTAAGCAGTGTACTAGATACTTAACAGTAGTCAATTAAGACATACAGATCCATACACAGAGTCGGGTACATGCGAATAACATAATGGCGCAAATTCAAAAGCTAGACATGGTAGGCGGCGCGCAGGCACACGGTAAGGAAGTACACCACGAGACATAGCAAAGGCTACATCAACGTCGGGAAGATCCACTGAAACGGGGTAACTGCATGTGTGGACGACGAATGTTCGTCGCGGAAGGATCCTACGCTCCATGTGCACTCTGATGCAGAATCCGGTCTCGAGCTGAAAGAAGATGTCCACGTGCAGGTGTGTGACCTCCAACAGCAGGCCAATCAATACCAGCATACATCTAAGTACTGCGCGGGTAAAGGATGTACTCTGGATGTATCCCTGCATGAACAGCTGGTAGCAGCTGCGTCATAGCATCGTAGAGGCATGCTCGAGTGGCAACCAACTCGACGGCAAGAGCCCGAACAGTGCGATCCAGAGCCTGAGTGCACTGAATCAGAACGTGCGGGTCGTATCGACGACGCTCGTATGGGGCACAGATAGCTGTGTAGTATCCAGTAGTATCTCCAGTAGGAGCATACGGAATGTATCGGAACTCAGAGGCATCCAAGCTATCGCTGAACTCTCCTCGGAGACGTGCGACAGCAGAGTAGGTGGCATCATGTACTGCCATCTCAATCGTCACGCCGATACCGTGGAAAAGGTGCAGCTCAGTGTCTGAGTAATCGCGCTGATCATAGATACGAACATCAGCATGGTACTGCTCCTGGTTGAACTCGTTGTAATCCTCGTAGACCATGTACTCAGGGTACCAGCGGTAGCCCAGCCTGGTCAGGAGGGCGATCAGGACAATTAGAAAACAAGGGGCACCACGAGCCCAAGTGCGAAGCACAAGCTGCGTCGTAGGGCGTGGTGGAAACAAATGATCCATCTGAAACAGAGGAAATTCAGGATTGTCAAATGACAATGAGAAGTATAATATAACTCGGAGAGAAAGATTAAACAAAACAATGGAAAGGAAAATGATTAACAAACTAATCAGATCAATGGTAAGTAATTAAGCACAGATATCCAGCTCTCCGGGTAGACGAGATTTACGAGATCCTAAGTGTCGGTGTTAGTAAAATTCATTTAACCCGAATAGAAGAGAGGTCAGAGTCTCAGAGTAAAGACGAGGAATAAAAGATCCTAATACCACCCAATTGGCGACGTGGGCCCGTAAGCCACACAACCAAGTTAGTAAAATTGTTTTTTTGAAAAACTAGACTCAAGTTCGGCCAAGGAGTTGGAAAGGGGGGTTCCTACAAGCAGTCGGCTCTGATACCAACTTGTGATGCCCCCGGCACAATCGTGCACTAATCATATACGCAAATGCACATGATCAAGCCTAAGGACTCACGGGAAGATATCACAACACAACTCTAAAACATAAATAAAGTCATACAAGCTTTATATTACAAACCAGGGGCCTCGAGAGCGAATACATAAGCTCGCATACAAGCATCAGCGGAAGCATCAGATATCTGAGTACAGATATAAAAGAAAGACAGAATAAGCCTTTAAGAAGGCGGGACAAAACAAAAGCTACGACCGAAAGGCGCAGGCCTCCTGCCTGGGACCCTCCGAACCTACTCCTGGTCGTCGGCCAACTCGTAGTAGTATCCACCCTCGGGGTAGTAGTAGCGATCGTCGGTGGGGGCAGCTGTCTCAGGGGCTCCATCATCTGGTCGCATCAAACGGATATGGGGGAAAAAGAAAGCAAAGCAACCGTGAGTACTCATCCGAAGTACTCAGCAAGCAAGGATCTACACTACATATGCAACATTATCAAGGGAAGGCTGTATATGTGGACTGGGCTGCAGAAATGCCAGAATAGAGAGAAGGCCTAGTCCTATCGAAGACTAGCATCTTCAGCGGTCTTGCAGCATTAGAAGAGTGTAGATTAGTACAATATAAAGTAGTAGTATCATTAAGTCTGAACCTCACCCAGATATCCTTTCTCGACTCGCTGCGAGAAAGTAATCCCAGAGCCATGATATCCAAGTATCAACCTCGGCCAGAGATCCTTTCTCGACTCCCTGCGAGAAAGTAATCCCAGAGCCATAATCACAAGTATCCATTTCTAGTTGTATCGATCGGGATACAACTCCGAGCGTCCGTTACCGAGGATCCGGCTATGCATAGACTAGTTCTTCCCTGCAGGGGTGCACCAAATTACCCACCACGCTCGCTTAACTCCGACCGGACACACTATTCTGGGTCATGCCCGGCCTCGGCCAAATGACACACTGCAGCCCTACCTAGAGCTCAGCAGAGAGGTCCCCGCCGGTCTACAACCTAAGCGCTCAGGGGTCTTGGGCCATCGCCCTGTGCACTCCGGGTCGTTGCGAGCAGGGTGGATACCAGCGCCAACGGCACGATCCGACCCGGCCACAATGCTGAACTGGACGTCTGACAAAGCTTTCGGCTGATGCATATGATGCAGAGTGCCCATAACTTTTCCCGCATGATGGTTAGTGCTATCGGGCCAGAGGCCCACTCGAATCAAATATCCAAATCGTAGAGTGTTGGTAGTGCGGTAACGAGCAGAGACTCACGATTGATGTGACCCCGTCGCCCCGTCTCGAGGACTTGCGGCAAGGGCCAAGAATGCCCGGCCATGCCTCGTATTCATCACTCGGGCACCATCCAGGTCAACTCGTCTCCTCATCACTCGCGGGTACCCCTCAGGGTCGACCCGCCTTTCCAAGTATCTGTAGTACAGTCCAAGTGTCCGTGTGTCCATAACATCAAGGGAATCCGAGGTATCACCCTCGTTGGATTCCTACTCGATGTATCCGTCAAGGTGAGCTCGGAGGAATCACCCTCGAGGTTCACACTTGAAGTGTTGCATGACAGGGTCGTATCAGAAGTGGAGAAGGAGGAATCACCCTCGATGACCACGACCGAGTAACTACTCCACAGAGTTAACATCAAAAGTGCTGACGAGGTATCACCCTTGGCACTCGATGGTGACGCTGCAGTGTCGTACAACAAAGGGGGGTTTTTGTGCAGTGCTGGGGTCTGGCTGTCGATCCCGTTGATCGAGTCATCTGATAATCTAGCGGGGCAACTGGGGGACAAGTTGGGGTCTCTGGTAAGTCTCTACCCAGCCTATACTAAACAGTTTAGGATAAGCAGGTAAGGTTTCAATAGCAGGTTACAATAAACAGGCTATGCATCAGAATAGGTAAAGCAGCAGCAGCAAGTTCTAATGCAAGCATGAGAGAGAAAGAGTAGGCGATATCAGTATGCTCAAAAGGGGTGTACTTGCCAGGTTGCTCGGCGGCAAAGGCAAGGTCGTCAACGGTGTCGTCGGGCTCCTGAGCTGCGTCGGTCTCGGGAACTGCGTCTGTAGCGGGGTCTACCGAGAGAGAAGAGGGGGAGGAAACAAATAAATACACGGCAAATATATGCAACACAGAGCAGGCTATACTAACGTGCAATGCAGGGTTGCCTAAAAGCATGTCTAAGTCATATTAGTTATTTTAGGATTTAAGTTGGATTTATTTTACTAAAGTTGAGCATTATTCATTTATCGAATTCAGTCTAAAAGTTGCGGGTTCACCTCCGTAGAGGGTCCCGACACGAAAACAAATAACACGGCTGGATTTGTCTTGTCGTTCTGAGCAACTTTCATGTACAAAGTTTTTTGATCTGATCTACGGATTGTTTTATGTGAATTTCTAAAGATTTTAGCATTTTCTGGATTTATTTAATTATTTAAATCAACATTATCCAGAACAGTGCGGGGGTGGTGACGTCAGCATGATGCCTTGCTGGCGTCAGCAGTCAACAGGGGCTGACCAGGTCAAACCTGACAGGTGGGGCCCACCTGTCATCCTCTGTGGATTAACAGTGGGTTAATTAAAATTAACAGAACTAATTAGGGGTGGGGGCCCCAGTTGTCAGTGACTAATTAGTGTTTTAATTAACTAACATTTCTATTTATTTTAAAAATGTTTAAGCGGCAGGGCCCCACATGTCAGCGACACGGGCAGCCCAGTCAGCGGGTTAACCCGGTCAATGGGGCCCAGTGGGTCCCTCTGTCAGTGGCAGAGAGGCGGGGCCTGTGGTGCCAGGTGGCAACCATGTCCGCACCGGCCACCGGAGTGCGCCGGTGAGCCCGAGCACGGCGTCGAACTTCGGCGAGCCCGGGTTTTGTCTACGGTGCATCAATTCGCGTGGTTCTTCTTGCGTTCGAAAGCTGAGACCGAGCCGCATTAATCCGTGGTGGTGGCCGTAGCTGGGGTGGCCGGAAACGAGCGGCATGACCTCGTCGGCGGCGACGGTGTTCGGGTGGAGCTCGGGATCGGCGAGGCAATGCGCTAGCGAGTGATGCGAGGAGCTAGGCGAGGTCTACGCGACGCGGCGAGCTCAACGGACTCGGTTGCGATGCCATTTGGTCACCGGAATAGCGCCGGCGACGAGCTACGCGGAGGCGCGTTCGGTCGTCTCTAACGCGGCGGGTACGGCGATGGATTCGCGTGGGGGAGTGAGGTGAGAGACGCGGGGGCTCACTGGGATCCGTAGGGAGGTGGCAGCGTGCTCGGGGAGGCATGGAGTAGCCGGAATCGACGATGGTGTGCGGCGGCGATCCGGGGAGGAAGACTGGCTCGGGGAGGCGCTGCGGTGGCTCCTGGCTTCGGTTCGTTGGCGCGGTCGAAGAAGGTGACGACGGCGAGCACGATTGCACGTCGGGGAGACAAACAGGGCACAGTGGCCGCGCAGCTCAGCCGCAGCCGTCCATGGCGGCGCTCGGGTGCGTTGGGGAAGGGGGAGAGAGGAAGAGGGAGCGGAGAGGGAGACGCCAGGGGGGTCGCGGGGCAGCCCTTATCCACGCCGCGGGCGCGGGCGTCGCGCTGTCGAGCGAGAAGAAGGGGGGGGGGGGCGGGGCGCGGCGACAGCGGCTCCGCAATGAACAGAGGAGGAAGGAGGGGAGATGTGCGGGCTGGGCTGCACTGTGCCACTTAGGCCCAGGCGCTGCGGCCTTTTTCTTTTTCTATTTTTCTTTTCTGTCTTTCCTTTTTAGTTTCTGTTTTGTATTGTTTAGCCCCAAATAGACTTTTGTAAAATAGGTGAACTAGCCACATATTTATAGTGCAATTTTATTCACTGTTAGAAATTGGTTTGGAGGCAAATGAATTTTATTTGTATTTTAATTAAATGAAAATGGATTAATTATTTCTGTTTTGGTTCTGTTGGAGGCACATAATTAATTTAGTATATGTTGATTATAATTTTAGAATTGTCTCTGGATTATTTACAATATTAAGAACATTTTAGTTCCTGGATTTGAAAAACTTTTATTTTCACTTCCAGTTTGAATTTCCACTTGAATTTGAATTTGAAAAGAGATATGATCCAAATGATGTTTAAGCACTGTTGATCATGATGACATGGCATTATCAAAAGGGTATTCCTGTAGATAACCACTGGAGGTTTTACAAATCTCCCCAACTAATAAGAATTCTCGTCCCGAGAATTAAGAGGAAGACTAAAAGAAAACGGGGTATCCTTGGAAGTTGTTTCGAAGAAGCGTCCAGAGAATCTCGAACGACTGGAATGTTTTCGACCCCCTCGAGCGGAGAAGCGTTCAATGGATCCAAGGTGTATATTTTAGCCTCAGCATTTTGAGTTATCTGGGATCGGTAATTCACTAGCCCAGCGATTGGGTGCATGAGATGTACAACTTTATTGGCACAATTGATTGAGGTGTAGTGAGACTTGAACCAATCCATTTCGAGGATGATGTCTATGGTGGGAGATTCGAAGGTGATGGGTGTGGCAAGGAATTCCAATCCTTTAATTTTGATGGTAATGTTAGGTGGTATCACGTCAGCGTGACAATGATCTCCGGGAGTTTTAACGACTAACGGAGTATGCATCTTCTTACTATGAATGGCATGCATGAATGCAAATTTTTCCAGAGATGAAATGAATGTGATGCTCCTGAATCAAATAAAACAGAAGCAGGTATTGAGTTAACGAGAAGGGTACCCATCAGAGTGGCAGGTTGATTCTGGACTTGTTCAATATCAATGTTGTAAGCGTGTCCACGACCATGAGCAGCAGGCCCAGTATTATAGTTGCGGGCCTGATCGTTGCCATGACCATTGCCATGGCCATTACGAGGGAAATCCAACTGATTCTGAGTCTGGCGGCAGTCCTTAGCAAGGTGGCCTGGTTTGCGACACTTGAAGCACATCCCATCTTTAGGACGAAGAGGAGCATTGGGTGGAACACGTGGTGCAGTATAGTTGCTACCTGGGGCAGGGGCAGCTTGACGGAACACGTTGTTGGGAATCCAGACTCGACGCTTCTGTGTTGAGCCCGAAGATGAGCCAACATCACGATAGCGCTTCTGCGACTCCTTATGCTTCATTTGAGCAGTCTCAAGCAGAATAGCCTTGTTCACAAGATTAGTAAAGTCGGTGAAATCTTGAGCAGCAAGTGCAAGCTCGATGTCTGGGTGGAGTCCATTACGGAACTTCTCTTGTCTACGGGCATCCGTGGCGATGTCTTCTTCAGCATAGCGGGACAGGTCGAGGAATTCCCGCTGATAAGCTTCGACAGTCTTATTGCCCTGAGTGAGGTTGCAGAACTGAGTTTTCATCCGGTCCATGATTCCTTGAGGAATATATCGGGCACGAAAGGCAGCCTGGAACTCAGGCCAAGTAATGGTTCCAGCAGGCAGTGTACGTTTGTGGGTGTCCCACCATTGAGCAGCAGGACCCTTCAAGAAAAAGGAAGCGAAGGCGACAAAGTTGGCAGGGGAGACATTTGCAGACTCCATCTCGTGAGTGATATCGTGAATCCAGTCATCAGCATCCAGTGGTTTCTCAGAGTTGCGGAACTGAGTTGGGTTAAGACGCATAAATTCTGGCAGAGTTATTGAAGGAGGGTTCTGGTTGTTCAGATGCGGGAACTGAGTCATAATCCCAGTCATGAACTGGCGGTTGAGCTCGAATTGTTGCATCATAGTTGCCATATAATCTGGCGGTAGTGGGCGTTCAGGGGCACGACCACGACCACGACCACCTGGTCTAACCATCCTGCTACGTTTCAACAGGGGTAGTTCAGTAAGAGCAGTTGCGGGGGTTTAGAGACAAGCATGATGTAACACGACAATAATTAAGCAGTGTACTAGATACTTAACAGTAGTCAATTAAGACATACAGATCCATTCACAGAGTCGGGTACATGCGAATAGCGTAATGGCGTAAATTCAAAAGCTAGACATGGTAGGCAGCGCGCAGGCACGCGGTAAGGAAGTACACCACGAGACATTGCAAAGGCTACATCAACGTCGGGAAGATCCACTGAAACGGGGTAACTGCACGTGCGGACGACGAATGTTCGTCGCGGAAGGATCCTGTGCTCCATGTGCACTCTGATGTAGAATCCGGTCTTGAGCTGAAAGAAGAGGTCCACGTGCTGGTGTGTGACCTCCAACAGCAGGCCAATCAATACCAGCATACATCTGAGTCCTGCACGGATAAAGGATGTACTCTGGATGTATCCCTGCATGAACAGCTGGTAGCAGCTGCGTCATAGCATCGTAGAGGCGTGCTCGAGTGGCAACCAACTCGACGGCAAGAGCCCGGACAGTGTGATCTAGAGCCTGAGTGCACTGAATCAGAACATGCGGGTCGTATTGAGGACACTCGTACGGGGCACAGATAGATGTGTAGTATCCAGTAGTATCTCCAGTAGGGGCATACGGAATGTATCGGAACTCAGAGGCATCCAAGCTATCGCTGAACTCTCCTCGGAGACGTGCGACAGCAGAGTAGGCGGCATCATGTACTGCCATCTCAATCGTCACGCCGATACCGTGGAAAAGGTGCAGCTCAGTGTCTGAGTCATCGCGCTGATCATAGATACGAACATCAGCATGGTACTGCTCCTGGTCGAACTCGTTGTTATCCTCGTAGACCATGTACTCGGGGTACCAGCGGTAGCCCAGTCTGGTCAGGAGGGCGATTAAGACAGCTGGAAAACCAGGGGCACCACGAGCCCAAGTGCGAAGCACAAGCTGCGTCGTAGGGCGTGGTGGAAACAAACGATCCATCTGAAACAGAGGAAATTCAGGATTGTCAAATGACAATGAGAAGTATAATATAACTCGGAGAGAAAGGTTAAACAAAACAATGGAAAGGAAAATGATTATCAAACTAATCAGATCAATGGTAAGGAATTAAGCACAGATATCCAGCTCTCCGGGTAGACGAGATTTACGAGATCCTAAGTGTCGGCGTTAGTAAAATTCATTTAACCCGAATAGAAGAGAGGTCAGAGTCCTAGAGTAAAGACGAGGAATAAAAGTTCCTAATACCACCCAATTGGCGATGTGGGCCCGTAAGCCACACAACCAAGTTAGTAAAACCGTTTTTTTGAAAAACTAGACTCAACTTCGGCCAAGGAGTTGGAAAGGGGGGTTCCTACAGGCAGTCGGCTCTGATACCAACTTGTGACGCCCCCGGCTCAATCGTGCACTAATCATACACGTAAACGCACACGATCAAGCCTAAGGACTCACGGGAAGATATCACAACACAACTCTAAAACATAAATAAAGTCATACAAGCTTTATATTACAAGCCAGGGGCCTCGAGGGCTCGAATACATAAGCTCGCATACAAGCGTCAGCGGAAGCATCAGATGTCTGAGTACAGATATAAAAGAAAGACAGAATAAGCCTTTAAGAAGGCAGGTCAAAACAAAAGCTACGATTGAAAGGCGCAGGCCTCCTGCCTAGGACCCTCCGAACCTACTCCTGGTCGTCGGCCAACTCATAGTAGTATCCACCCTCGGGGTAGTAGTAGCGATCATCGGCGGGGGCAGCTGTCTCAGGGGCTCCGTCATCTGGTCGCATCAAACGGATATGGGGGAAAAAGAAAGCAAAGCAACCATGAGTACTCATCCGAAGTACTCAGCAAGCAAGGATCTACACTACATATGCAACATTATCAAGGGAAGGCCGTATATGTGGACTGGGCTGCAGAAATGCCAGAATAGAGAGAAGGCCTAGTCCTATCGAAGACTAGCATCTTCAGTGGTCTTGTAGCATTAGAAGAGTGTAGATTAGTACAATATAAAGTAGTAGTATCATTAAGTCTGAACCTCACCCAGAGATCCTTTCTCGACTCCCTGCGAGAAAGCAACCCTAGAGCCATAATATCCAAGTATCAACCTCGGCCAGAGATCCTTTCTCGACTCCCTGCGAGAAACTAATCCCAGAGCCATACTCATCACAAGTATCCAGTTCTAGTTGTATCGATCGGGATACAACTCCGAGCGTCCGTTACCGAGGATCCGGCTATGCATAGATTAGTTCTTCCCTGCAGGGGTGCACCAACTTACCCACCACGCTCGCTTAACTCCGGCCGGACACACTATTTTGGGTCATGCCCGGCCTCGGCCAAACGACACACCACAGCCCTACCTAGAGCTCAGCAGAGAGGTCCCCGCCGGTCTACAACCTAAGCACTCAGCGGTCTTGGGCCATCGCCCTGTGCACTCTGGGTCGTTGCGAGCAGGGTGGATACCAGCGCCAACGGCACGATCCGACCCGGCCACAATGCTAAACTGGACGTCTGACAAAGCTTTCGGCTGATGCATACGATGCAGAGTTCCCATAACTTTTCCCGCGTGATGGTTAGTGCTATCGGGCCAGAGGCCCACTCGATTCAAATATCCAAATCGTAGAGTGTTGGTAGTGCGGTAACGAGTAGAGACTCACGATCGATGTGACCCCATCGCTCCGTCTCGAGGACTTGCGGCAAGGGCCAAGAATGCCCGGCCACGCCTCGTATTCATCACTCGGGCACCATCCAGGTCAACCCGTCTCCTCATCACTCGCGGGTACCCCTCAGGGTCGACCCGCCTTTCCAAGTATCTGTAGTACAGTCCAAGTGTCCGTGTGTCCATATCATTAAGGGAATCCGAGGTATCACCCTTGTTGGATTCCTACTCGATGTATCCGTCAAGGTGAGCTCGGAGGAATCACCCGCGAGGTTCACACTTGAAGTGTTGCGCGACAGGGTCGTATCGGAAGTGGAGAAGGAGGAATCACCATCGATGACCACGACCGAGTAACTACTCCACAGAGTTAACATCAAAAGTGCTGACGAGGTATCACCCTCGGCACTCGATGGTGATGCTGCAGTGTCGTACAACAAAGGGGGGGGGTGTTGTGCAGTGCCGGGGTCTGGCTGTCGATCCCGTTGATCGAGTCATCTGATAATCTAGCAGGGCAACTGGGGGACAAGTTGGGGTCTCTGGTAAGTCTCTACCCAGCCTATACTAAACAGTTTAGGATAAGCAGGTAAGGTTTCAATAGCAGGTTACAATAAACAGGCTATGCATCAGAATAGGTAAAGCAGCAGCAACAATTTCTAATGCAAGCATGAGAGAGAAAGAGTAGGTGATATCGGTATGCTCAAAAGGGGGGTGCTTGCCTGGTTGCTCGGCGGCAAAGGCAAGGTCGTGAACGGTGTCGTCGGGCTCCTGAGCTGCATCGGTCTCGGGAACTGCGTCTGTAGCGGGGTCTACCGAGAGAGAAGAGGGGGAGGAAACAAATAAATACACGGCAAACATATGCAACACAGAGCAGGCTATACTAACGTGCAGTGCAGGGTTGCCTAAAAGCATGTCTAAGTCATATTAGTTATTTTAGGATTTAAGTTGGATTTATTTTACTAAAGTTGAGCACTATTCATTTATCGAATTCAGTCTAAAAGTTGCGAGTTCACCTCTGTAGAGGGTCCCGACACGGAAACAGATAGCGCGGCTGGATTTGTCTTGTTGTTCTGAGCAACTTTCATGTACAAAGTTTTTTGATCTGAGCTATGGATTATTTTATATGAATTTCTAAAGATTTTAGCATTTTCTGGATTTATTTAATTATTTAAATCAACATTATCAAGAACAGTGCGGGGGTGGTGACGTCAGCATGACACCTTGCTGGCGTCAGCAGTCAACAGGGGCTGACCAGGTCAAACCTGACAGGTGGGGCCCACCTGTCAGCCTCTTTGGATTAACAGTGGGTTAATTAAAACTAACAGAACTAATTAGGGGTGGGGCCCCAGTTGTCAGTGACTAATTAGTGTTTTAATTAACTAATTAATTAACTAACATTTTAATTAACATTTCTATTTATTTCAAAAACATTTAAATGACAGGGCCCCACATGTCAGCGACACGGGCAACCCAGTCAGCGGGTTGACTCGGTCAATGGGGCCCAGTGGGTCCCTCTATCAATGGCAGAGAGGCGGGGCCCACGGTGCCAGGTGGCAGCCATGTTCGCACCGGCCACCGGAGTGCGCCGGCGAGCCCGAGCGCGGCGTCGAACTCCTGCGAGCCCGAGTTTTGTCTATGTTGCATCAATTCGCGTGGTTCTTCTTGTGTTCGAAAGCTGAGATCGAGCCGTGTCGATCCGTGGTGGTGGCCGTAGCTGGGGTGGCCAGAAACGAGCGGCACGACCTCGTCGGCGGCGACGGTGTTCGGGTGGAGCTCGGGATCGGCGAGGCAATGCGCTAGCGAGTGATGCGAGGAGCTAGGCGAGGTCTACGCGACGCGGCGAGCTCAACGGACTTGGTTGCGAGGCCATTTGGTCACCGGAATAGCGCCGGCGACGAGCTACGCGGAGGCGTGTTCGATCCCCTCTAACGCGGTGGCTACGGTGATGGATTCATGTGGGGGAGTGAGGGGAGAGACGCGGGGGCTCACTGGTTTCCGTAGGGAGGTGGCAGCGTGCTCGGGGAGGCGCGGAGTAGCCGGAATCGACGACAGCGTGCGGCGGCGATCCGGGGAGGAAGAAGGGCTCAGGGAGGCGCTACGGTGGCTCCTGGCTTCGGTTCGTTGGCGCGGTCGAAGAAGGTGACGACGGCGAGCATGGTGGCACGTCGGGGAGACGAACAGGGCACGGTGGCCACGCAGCTCAGCCACAGCCGTCCATGGCGGTGCTCGGGTACGTTGGGGAAGGGGGAGAGAGGGAGAGGGAGTGGAGAGGGAGACGCCAGGGGGGTCGCGGGGCTGCCCTTATCCACGCCGCGGGCGCGGGCGTCGCGCTGTCGAGCGAGGAGAAGGGGGGCCGGGGCGCGGCGTGCGGGCGCGGTGACAGCGGCTCGGCGATGAACAGAGGAGGAAGGAGGGGACATGCGCGGGCTGGGCTGCACTGTGGCACTTAGGCCCAGGTGCTGCGGCCTTTTTCTTTTTCTGTTTTTCTTTTGTGTCTTTCCTTTTTAGTTTCTGTTTTGTATTGTTTAGCCCCAAATAGACTTTTGTAAAATAGGTGAACTAGCCACATATTTATAGTGCAATTTTATTCACTGTTAGAAATTGGTTTGGAGGCAAATGAATTTTATTTGGATTTTAATTAAATGAAAATGGATTAATTATTTCTGTTTTGGTTCTGTTAGAGGCACATAATTAATTTAGTATATGTTGATTATAATTTTAGAATTGTCTCTGGATTATTTACAATATTATGAACATTTTAGTTCCTGGATTTGAGCAACTTTTATTTTCACTTCCAGTTTGAATTTCCATTTGAATTTGAAAAGAGATATGATCCAAATGATGTTTAAGCACTGTTGATCATGATGACATGGCATTATCAAAAGGGGATTACTGTAGCTAACCACTGGGGGTGTTACACACGAGCCCTTCATCTCTCCATTCACCCCGACCGAGAAGCCTCCTGTAAAGGATGAAGGGTGGAGGTATTATCCGGAGAGGGACCTCGACGGCGACCAAACAGAAGCAGTCGAGGAATCAGATCTTAAAATTAGCTCGGCCGACCTGGCATCGACACACCCTTCTCGGGATAACAACCTCGAAGACCCCACATCGAGATTTTTCTCCCACCTGCTCCCCACATCGAATACTGCCCGGATAATTCATGCCCCTCCGATGTCTAGGATCTAGTTTATGTACAACAGCTACCTGAGGAAACAATCTGGCGATTCCGGCTAGGTTCCTATTCGTCAAGAAAAAAATACCGGACTACCGGGGCTCAGACATAGTAGCAGCTTTTTAGCATATTTGCAAAGATAGAGGCGTCTTAAACGCCCTCGCTCGTCGCTGTGTCCAGACATTCTTTGAGCTATCGGATCTGGTGTCAAAATTTTGCACCATTGAGGACGCTTGGTTGTCTCAGGAAAAGCAAGTAGATACAATCTGCGACAGAAGCATGAAGCGTGACAAGCTCACACTCTGTCATGAATGCCGTGCCCGGCCCTCATCAGTCGATCGACCTCGGAAAAAGAAGAAGCCTGCCGCAGGATCCAAGACTGCCCTTGACGGCCTGCTGGATAAACCATGCCCTATACACTTTGTTCTGCTCAATACCAGCGTGAGGCAGGTAGCTAAGGGAGGTGAAGCCCTCCTCGGATGCAAGAACATGCATGTAATGGAGTCCTCGGATGATGACGAGGTCCTGATGATCTACGAAACCTTCACGTCAAAAACCAGAGGAAACAATCTCTTCGAGAACTTGGCTCCATTCAGCACATAGAAACCAGGGGCGCATGGATAGACACGCTAATCACCTTTGACCACGGGGATCAACCGATGAGCAGCTCGGGCAGATGCCCAACCACCCTGGCCCTTGACCCAATCGTTAGCGGTTGCCAACTTCGGAAGGTGCTAATGGACGGAGGCAACAGTTTAAACCTCATCTGCGAGGACACCCTAGAAAAGATGCAAATCGACAAATCACACATCCAACAGAGCCAAACTACCTTTAAAGGGATAATACCTAGACGGGAGGCACGGTGCAGCGGAAAAATTACCTTGGATGTGGTTCTCGGAACCCCCAAGAACTATCGATCCGAGGAGGTAGCCTTTCACATCGTCCCCTTCCAAAGCGGTTATCATGCCCTTTTGGGGCGCGACGCCTTCTCACAGTTTCAAGCAATTCCGCACTATGGCTACATGAAGCTTAAGATGCCAGGCCCGAACGGGGTAATTACCATTTCAAGCAACCCCGATAGGGCACTTAAAGCCAAAAATAAAACAGCGCCGCTCGCCCTTGAGTCACTATCCGAGGCCCTCGCGGCCAAGGAGCTGACATCACTATGGGCTACGGTCGACAGGGATGATGTCATTCTCGACAAATGACCGAAGTCGACCTCATTTAAACTAGCCGATGAGATCCTCAAATTTCAAGTACACCCCATGGACCCAAACAAAATGGCGTTTAACGGGGCACAACTCGTGCCAGCAATTGACGAAGCTCTACGCAACTTCCTTCGAGAAAACTGGGATATATTTTCCTGGCACCCCTCAGATATGCCAGGATCCCCACGAAGACTTGCCGAACATAGCCTGGACATCATAAAACGCTTTAAACCTGTCAAATGGGCACTTCTGTGGTTCTCTGAACCCAAGTGTCAAGCTATGGGTGAGGAATTGGCTAAACTGCTTGCAGCCAAATTCATGAGAGACATCAAACACCCCGACTAACTTGCTAATTTGGTCATGGTACCCAAGAAGGATAAGTCCTGGCGCCTTTGTGTCAATTTTATAAACCTCAACAAGGCTTGCCCCAAGGACCCTTCCCCCGACCACACATTGACTAGATTGTGGACGCCATAGCAGGACACGATTCACTGTGCTTCCTAGATGCCTACTCGGGATACCATCAGATAAAGATGAAAGAATCCGATCAGGCTGCAACCGCATTCATTACACCCTACGGGCCATTCTACTTTAACACGATGCCCTTTGGACTAAAAAACGCTGGCACAACATACTATCGTATGATCCAAACATGCTTGAAAAAACACATATGAAAAACCGTAGAAGCCTATGTCGACGATGTGGTTGTCAAATGTAACACCCCTGTGTAATAGTCACCGTGACACTCTGCTAAGTATGCCAAGTCATCTCAATTTTCAGTGCCTAATCACTTTGGTTAAGAATTCAATTCAAATTCTATTCTGAAAATCAACTCAAATTCAAAAGTGCAAAATAAATTTGCTCAAACACTATTGGAAAAATGTTCACTAAATAGCAAATATTCCAGAAGCATTTATAAAAATATAATCAATGATACTTGGATTAGCTAAATGACCCAAACTACATGAAACAGCACCAAAACAACACTATTTAAATCATTTATAATTAAATCAAATGCAAATAAAATCTTACTTTATCCAAACAAGTTTCTGGTGAGAGGTAATAATGCGCTGTAATATTTGGGCCAAGTCCCACATTTTACAAAATAGCAAAAGTGGTCTAACAATTACAAAACAGAAAATAAATAAAGAAAAGGCAAAATAGAAAATAAGAAAAATAAAACGAGGCACTGTGCACTGGGCCTAAGTGCACAGTGCCCCGAAAACCAGCCCACCTGGCCCAAATCCCTCTCTCTCCTTCGTCGTGTCGGCCGCGCCTTGGTCGAGCGCGCGCGCGCCGGCGCGGCGTTGACACGCCGACGCCACTGACAGCCACCGACGCCCGCAAGGATAAGGACGCACCCCATCCACCTCCCCTGGTCCTGCTCAACCATTCTCCCCTCTCTTCCCTCGCTAGCACGCTCTCTCTCTCCCTCTGCTCGCATTGCCCGAGCGCAACCATCGCCGCCCCTCCGCCGTTTGCGTAGCCACCGCCGTCGCCTCGCCTCGTCACCAAGCCATCAGCTCCGCCGTCGTCGATTGCATCGTCTCCGACCATGAACGGAGCCGGGGAGCCCCGCAACGTGCGGATCGAGCTGCCCCCTTTGCTGCTGCCGCCGGCGATCCCCTTCCTCCCCGGCGATGCCCTGCTGCTACTAACCTTTCGAGGGCCTTCGGCGTGCCGCTCGGTGAGCTCCGACACCCACTCCCTCTTCTCCCTTGTCCTACCGCGTCCGTAGCTCGCCGCACCGCGAATGCCCGAACCCGCGGCCGCCGACGAGCTCGTTGCCGTGGCCAGCATCGCCGTCACGCGCAACCGGACCCAGCATCGAGCTCCTGGAGCTCGTGCGAGTCCAGCGAGACCCCTAGCACCCCTCCCCGCGCCGTGTAGCATCGAACCCGACGAGGCCCGAACTCCGGCGCCGTTTTGGCTCATCGCCGGCGCCATTTCCGGCCATCTCTGGTCGGTCCAAGGTCACCACTCAACGCGGCGCTCTTCCAGCATTCGAACGCAGCAAACCGCGCGTGAAACGGTGCCCCGCAGCACAATTCCGACGCGCTCCGGCGATCGACCGCCGTGATTTCGGTCGCCGGAGCAACTCCGGCGATGTCGCCGACGTGGCATGGGTGGGTCCCACCCCTGAGCCACTGACCGGTTGACCCAGTCAACTGTGCTGACTGGGCAGCCCAGTCACTGACATACGGGCCCCACCGTATAATTAAATTAATTAAAACATTTTTATAAATAAAAGTTAATTAGTTAGTTAATGAGGCACTGACATGTGGGACCCAGTGGATAATTAACCTCTGATTAGTTTTAATCAAATTCTGTTAGGCTAACAGAGGCTGACATGTGGGTCCCACTGGACCCACATGTCAGGTTTGACCTGGTCAGCCGACCTGTTGACCTACTGATGTCAGCAATGCATCATGCTGATGTCATAATTCCTTTTTCTGTTAATAAATAAATTCCAGAAAATATTTAAAACTTCGAAAATTAATAACTTTTAAACCGTAGCTCAGATCGAAAAACTTAAAACATGAAAGTTGCTCAGAACGACGAGACGAATCTGATCATGTCGTCTGTTTCAATGCTGGAACCCCCTACGTAGGAGAAACCACAACTCTGAGCCCATATCCGTTATATGAATAGTGCATATACACCAGATAACAAATCCAACTTAAATCCTAAAGTAGCTAAAAATGCCTTAGACATACTTTAGGCAACCCTGCACTTCATCTTAGCATAGCATGCCCTGTATTGCATTGTTTGCTGTGCATTTATATGTTTATTCCCCCTCTTCTCTCTCGGTAGACCCCGATGTCGACACAGCTCCCGAGGCCGACGCCGCAGCTGACGATCTTGCCCTTGCCGCCGAGCAAACAGGCAAGCACCCCCCTTTTGAGCATTCCGATATCGCCCACTCTCTTCTCTCTTATGCTTGCATTAGAAGTTACTGCTACTGCTGTTATCCTATATCTGCTGCATAGCCTGTTTAATTGTAACCTGCTTTTGATACCTACCTGTTATCCTAAACTGTTTAGTATAGGCTGGGTAGAGACCTATCAGAGACCCCACTTTATCCCTACTGCCCCGTTGGATTCTCAGAAGACCCGATCAACGGGATCGAAGACCAGGCCCCGACATTGCACGTCACTTCCCCCTTAACTGCTCGACACTACTGGGTTAATATCAAGTGCCGAGGGTGATACCTCATCAGCACTTCTGATGATAACCTTGTAGGATAGTTATTCGGTCGTGGTAAGCGAAGGTGATTCCTCCTACACCACCCCCGATAACATCATAGTCGTGCAACTGCTCAAGCGTGGACCTCGAGGGTGATTCCTCCTACACCACCCCCGATAACATCATCGTCGCCCAAATTCTCAAGCGTGGACCTCGAGGGTGATTCCTCCATTGTTCACCTTGATGATTACGTCAGGTGGGAATCCAACGAGGGTGATGCCTCAGATTCCTTCTTGATATGATAGCCACACAGATGCCCTTACTTTACTGTTGACATTGCTTATCATGGATAAAGACGGGTCGGCCCTGAGGGGTACCCACGCGAGCTAATTGCGAGAGTTGTGGAGTCGGGTGTATCTGGATGGTGCCCGAGATTTGAACACGAGGCGTGGCCGGGCATTCCTAGCCCTTGCCGCAAGTCCTCGAGACGGGGCGACTGGGTCACATCTTTCGTGAGTCTCTGCTTGTTACCGCACTACCAACACACTAACGGTTTGGATATTTGATCCGAGGGGCCTCTGGCCTGATAGCACTAACCATCACGTGGGCATAGTATGGGCGTTCTGCGTCGTATACATCAGCCGAAGCTCTATAGACATCAGCGAGGAGTGGCCCGCTTTGGATTGGACTGGTTAAGCCTGCGCTTGTATTAAGGGGGCTAGGTCTGCTTCCGGAGTGTCCTCGCAACGTGCAGGGTTCCCAGGGCGAAGGCCCAAGACCCCTGGGGGCATAGGTTAGTCCGGCGTGCTGACCTCTCTTTAGAGCCTAGGTCGGGTTGCGGCGTGTTGCTTAGTCGAGGCCGGGCATGACCCAGTAAAGTGTGTCCGGCCGGAGTTAAGCGAGCATGGTGGGTAAGTTGGTGCACCCCTGCAGGGAAGAAAACATCTATCGATAGCCTGTCCTACGGTAACGGACACTCGGAGTTGTATCCCGATCGGTACAACTAGAACTGGTGACTTGAGATGAAATGGATAGTATGGCTCTGGGATTGCTTTCTCGCAGGGAGTCGAGAAAGGATCTCCGGGCGAGGTTGATAACACTACTACTACTTTACATTATGTTACTCTGCACTCTTCTAATGCTGCAAGACTGATGAAGATGTTTGAAGATGCTAGTCTTTGATAGGACTAGGCCTTCCTCTCTATTCTGGCATTTCTGCAGCCCAGTCCACATATATAGCTTTCCTTTGAAAAAGTTTGCATATGTAGTGTAGATCCTCGCTTGCTGAGTACTTCGGATGAGTACTCACATTTGCTTTATTTTCTTTTTCTCCCCATATCCATATGTCGCCGCCAGATGACGGAGCCCCTGAGATAGCTGCCCCCGTCGACGACTACGGCTACTACTACTACCCTCCCGACGAGTACTACTATGAGGAGCCAACAGACGACCAGGAGTAGGATTCAGAGGGTCCTAGGCAGGAGGCCTACGCCTTTCGATCGTAGAGTTTTATTTTGCCCCACCTTCATAAAGGCTTATCTCTATTTCTGTAATATATCTGTACCCAGATATCTGATGCTTCCGCTGACACTTGTATGCCATCGAGCTATGTATTCGAGCCCTCGAGGCCCTGGCTTGTAATATAAAGCTTGTATGAATTTATTTATGTTTTAGAGTTGTGTTGTGATATCTTCAAGTGAGTCCTTAGGCTTGATCGTGTGCATTTGCGTGTATGGTTAGTGCACGATTAAGCCGGGGTCGTCACATCAAAACCAAACACGTCGGCGAGCTGGTTGTTGACCTTGGTGAAGCATTCACCAGTATACGGGCATACCAAATCAAGCTCAACCCGGAGAAGTGCGTGTTCGGTGTACCGGCGGGAAAACTTTTTGGCTTCATTGTGTCCAACCGAGGAATCAAAGCTAACCCAGCAAAAATTCGAGCCTTGGCCCGACTAGAGGTGCCAACCGAGCTCAAACACATCTAGAAATTGGCAGGCTGCATGGCCGCACTGAGCCGCTTTATCTCATCACTCAGGGAAAAAGCACTGCCCTTTTATAGACTACTAAAACAAACAAAGAATTTTAAGTGGACCAGCGAGGCAGCGGCTGCCCTAGAAGAGATTAAAACCCTTCTTGCCGTAAATCCCATTTTTGCGGCACCTGGCACATGTGAGCCGATGTTATTATACATCTCGACCACCAACCAGGTAGTTAGTGCAGTTCTCGTGGTCGAATGAGACATGGAGGGCCACAAGTTCTAGGTTCAAAGGCCCGTTTACTATGTCTTCGAAGTCCTCGCTCTGTGTAAGACACAGTGTCCTCACTATCAGAAGATAGCCTACGCCGTTTTCATGGCATCAAGAAATCTTCGGCACTACTTCCAAGAGTGCTCGGTAATGGTAGCATCCGAAGTACCCCTAAGAACACCTTCCTCAAATGACCTAATCAACAATAGGGATGCCATAGGATGCATCACCAAGTGGGCCATACAGCTACTGCCCTTCACAATAACATACCGACTGCACCGAGCCATTAAATCTCAGGTGTTGGCAGATTTCATGGCTGAGTGGACGGAAGTCGAGCTCCCTAGAGAGTACAACACATATTCACACTGGATCATGTACTTTGGCGGTTCAAAAATGCTCGCCAGGCTAGGAGCTGGAGTAGTGCTAATGTCGCAAACGGGCGACAACATTACTATAGATCATGTACGCTGACTCAAATAATGCAGCCGAATATGAGGCCCTTTTGCACGGTTTCTGGATAACAGTCTCGATGGGCGTCAAACGCCTCAAGGTCTTAGGTGACTCTAACCTCGTGATCTCCCAAGTAAAAAGTGAATTTGACGCAAAAGACCCGAAGATGACAACATATCGGAACGCAGTCCTTAAAATCTTGGCCACGTTTGAAGGGTTGGAATTTCATCATATCCCCCGCGATAGCAATCAAGCTGCCGATATCCTGGCCAAAATGGGCGTCAAGCAGGACAAGATCCCTGAGAACACCTTCCTCGAATGACTTTTTAAACCATCTGTGGTCTGGCAAGAAGACAAAACAACATCGGAGTCAAACGACGCAAGGCAATTTACCCCTCCCGAGGATGAAGTGGAGCAGGACATAGTCAGAGGCTCGACCATTCAGGAAATGGCCTCGGCTCACGCGGTCATGGCAGTTATCGCACTCTGGACTGAGCCCCTCCTCGCGTACTTGCTCCGCAAAGAACTCCTCGAGGACAAAATTGATGCACGTCGGATTATAAGGCAATCTAAAGCCTACAAAGTCCATGAGGGAGAGCTCTGCAAACAAAGCGTCATGGGTGTCCTCGAACGATGTATATCCGAGGAGGAAGGAAGACAAATTCTTGGTGAGGTACATTCTGGCATGAGTGGACACCACGCTACTGCCTGGACCTTGGTCAGAAAAGCATTCTGAGCTGGTTTTTACTGGCCAACTCGAGGGGCTGATGCCAAAACACGTGTCCAGTGTTACCCCGGCTACCAAGTATTTGCCAAAAAAATTCATATGCCCCCAACAGTTCTTCAGACTATCCCAATCACCTGGCCTTTTGCGGTCTGGGGGCACGATATGGTTGGCCCACTTCAAAGAGGGTCAAAGAAAAATAAATATCTACTCATCATGGTAGATAAGTTCACCAAGTGGATTGAGGGAAAACCAATAACCTCGGTGGAGGCAGCTCCGGTCGTCGAGTTTATATTTAGGGTGGCACACCATTATGGCATCCCTCATAGTACTATAATGGATAACATGACAAATTTTAAGGCCAAGGAGGTAAAGGCATGGAGCGCAAAAATGGTCATAAAGCTCGATTACGCATCAGTTTACCACCCGCAGTCAAACAGGTAGGTAGAACAAGCCAATGGACTAATCCATAGTGGCATCAAACCAAGGTTGGTACGCTCCCTCAGGGAGGCAGATTGCAAACGGGTAGAGGAACTCCATCCTGTGGGGATTGAATACCACGCCAAACCGATCCACTATTTACACACCATTTTTATAGTATATGGTGCCGAGGCTTTACTCCCTTGTGATATAATTCATGACGCACCTCGGGTGCGTATGTACGAGGAATGGGAGGCCAAGCTCGATCGGCTAGATGACTTGGATGCCCTGGAAGAGGAGCGCAACGTAGCTCGGGCATGATCCATGATCTATCAGCAACAGGCACGACGCTATCAAAGTAGGGAAGTCCGGTCGAAGGAGTTCAATGTAGGAGACCTGGTCATGAGGCTCCTCCCAGAAAAATAGAAGCATAAACTCTCACCCAAATGGGATGGATCATTCATAAATGACCAGATCCTCATTGGAGGCGCTTACCGCATCTGAGACCCGACGGACGGGCTAGAGCCTAACCCATGGAATGTCGCGCTACTCCGACATTTCTACGGTTAGAATCAAGCATCTTCTTCCTTTCTTCACTATGTATATAAAATTTTCTTTCGCATTAAGCATCAATTTTCTTTTGCCCACCTCGGCTGCATCTTTGAATGTATGACTCTGATAACCCACAAGTATAGGGGATCGCAACAATTTCTGAGGGTAGAGTATTCAACTCAAATTTATTGATTCGACACAAGGGGAGCCAAAGAATATTTGTAAGTATTAGCAGTTGAGTTGTCAATTAAACCACACCTGGAGACTAAATATCTGCAGCAGAGTGATCAGTAGCACAATAGTATGGTAATTTGATAGTGATAGCAGCAATAGTAATAGTAATAGTAGCTTTGTAGCAATTGCGACAGTAGTAGCAACAGTAGTAACTTAGCAAGAACAATTATGTGAAAAGCTCATAGGCATTGGATCGGTGATTACGTTGGATGACATTCATCATGTAACAGTCATAACCTAGGGCGACACAAAACTAGCTCCAATTCATCATTGTAATGTATGCATGTATTCCGTATATAGTCATACGTGCTTATGGAAAAGAACTTGCATGACATCTTTTGTCCTACCCTCCCACGGCAGCGGGGTCCATAAGGAAACTAAGGGATATTAAGGTCTCCTTTTAATAGAGAGCCGAGACAAAGCATTAACACATAGTGAATACATGAACTCCTCAAACTACGGTAATCACCGAAAAGAATCCCAATTATTGTCACCTTGGGGTATGCGGATCATAACACGTAGCAGGTGCATATAACTTGCATGGTAGGATCAAGAAAACAAATATATTCATGAAAACATAAAGGGTCCAGATCTGAAATCAAGGCACTCGGGCCCTAGTCACAAGCATTAACATTAGGCATAGCAAAGTCATAGCAGCATCAATCTCAGAACATAGTGGATACTAGCGATCAAGCCCTAACAAAACTAACTTGATTACATGATAAATCTCATCAAATCCATCACCGTCCAGCAGGCCTACAAAGAGATTACTCACTCCCGGCGGTGAGCATCATGAAATTGGTGATGGAGGATGGTTGATGACGAAGACGGAAGACCCCCCTCTCCCCGGAGCCCCGAACGGACTCTAGATCTAGCCTCCCGATGAAGAACAGGAGGTGGCGGTAGCTTCGTATCGTAAAATGCGATGAAACTTCCTCTCCTATTTTTTCTCCGAAAATAGGAATTTATAGTGTCGCGATTAGGGTCAGCGGAGCCACGTGGGCCCCACCACCCACCAGGGCGCGCCCCCCTCTAGTGGGTCTTTGCTCCAGTATTTTGTATATATTCCATAAAAAATCTCCAAAAAGTTTCATCCAATTCCGAGAACTTTTATTTTTGCCAAAAAAACAACACCATGGTAGTTCTGCTGAAAACAGCGTCAGTCCAGGTTAGTTTCATTCAAATCATGCAAATTAGAGTCCAAAAGAAGAGCAAAAGTGTTTGGAATAGTAGATACGACAGAGACGTATCAACCCCCCAAGCTTAACTCGTTGCTTGTACTCAAGCAATTCAGTTGACAAACTAAAAGTGATAAGGAAAAACTTTTACGAACTCTTTTGTTCTTGTGTCCATATATATGCTTAAATAATACCCACGTTTTCAACAAAGATTATAACTAACCATGCAAATGATAACTCTTAGAAACTATATTCACTCATATCAATGGCATAATCAACTAGCGAGCAATAATAAAATATCTCAAATACCAACACTTTGTCTAAACAATCATGACATAATATGACAATAATGGTATCTCGCTAGCCCTTTCTAAGACCGCAAAACATAAATGCAGAGCACCTCCAAAGTTCAAGCAACGACTAAACATTGTAATTCATGGTAGAAGAGATCCAGTCATGATGCACACAACATTAACTATACACAATGCATGAGGATGACAATAGTGCTCTCAAGACCGGTGCTTGTTTGAGAAGGTGATGACTCAACAATAAAAGTAAAATAACATAAAAGTAAATAGATAGGCCCTTCGCAGAGGGAAGGAGGGATCTGCAGAGGTGCCAGAGCTCGAAGCATAAATCAGAGATAAATATAATTTTGGGAGGTATACCTTTCCTGTCAATGTTACGACCAAGAGTTTTCAATATCTTCCATGCTAAACAAATTAGGGGCGGTTCCCAAGCGGTAAAAGTAAAGTTTACTCCCCCTCCACCAACAAACACAAGCCATGGCTAGCCGAATCCTCGGGTGCCCTCCATACCAACAAGTTTTTGTGGGAGTTTGTTTTATTATTATTGCAATTTTGATCATGGGACTGGGCATCCCGATTACCGGCCCCTCTCGTGCAAGGACAAGTGAATAAACACTCATCATGAGAATAACCCGCTTAGCATGGAAGATAGTGACCACCCCTGTCGCTCCATGAGCAGTACGGGCACACAAAACATATGTTCATTTGAATATTTAGAGGTGGCACATGCAAATTTAGTTGGAACGGCAGAGTAATGCCGCATATAGGTAGATATATAGTGGACTCATCTGGAATAACTTTGGTTTAAGGATTTTGATGCACAAGCAGTATTCCCGCTTAGTACATGCGAAGGCTAGCAAATTGGTTGAGAAGCGACCAACTAGAGAGCGAAAACGGTCAGAAACATGCATTGTGAATAATTAACATTGAATACTAGCATGGGTAGGGTATAAACACCATGAACATAAATATCATGGAGGCTATGTTGGTTTTGAATCAACTATATGCGTGAACATGTGCCAAGTCAAGCCACTCAAAACATTCAGAGGAGGATACCATATCATCATACTACATCATAATCATTTTAATGCATGCTGACACCCAAGATAAATCATTATCCACTCCTAGTTACTTAAGCATGGCATGAGCAATTATAATCTCTAACTGTCATCATAAACATGTTTAATCATAATATGCTGAATCATGGATACTGAGTTAAACATATTTACAAAAACAAAAACAAGTTGAGTTCTTACCCGCCTTTCCTTGCCTCAGTCACTTTATCAAATATCGTCATTATTACCTGTCACTTGCACGACCGAATGATATGAAAATAATAATAGTGTAAGAGTGTCGTGGACTAAGCTAGAATCTGCAAACATTTTAATTCAAAGGAGAAGACAAGGTAAAATGGGCTCTTTATTATATCAACAATAATGCATATGAGAGCCACTCAACAGTTTCATTGTGGTCTTCTCCTCATAATGACTCAATGAAAGAAAAGAATATCAGAGAAACACACTGAAATATTTTTGGAGTTTTTTATTTTTCTTAAAGAAAGCAAATTAAAGGAGATACAAAAACGAGAAAAACTATTTACACTGGAAAGCTCCCAACAAGCAAAAGAAGAATGGGAAATCTTTTTGGGTTTTCTTTTAATACTACAACTAATTTAAACTAGAAAGAAAAACCGAAAAGAAGCGAGAAATATTTTTGGATTTTCTCAAAGTTTTTCAAACACACAAGAAGAAAGCGAGAAAATAAAACTAAGATGGATTATACAATGAAAAAGGATGAACACCGACAACTGGAATGAAATGTGTGAACATGAATGTAATGTCGGTGGGAAATACATACTCCCCCAAACTTAGGCTTTTGCCTAGCTTGGTAATCACCATCGTTGGTCTGGATAATAAATCAAAGTGGTAGCTCGTGGAGGCTCTCGGTGCCTCTGCCTCGGCCTGGCGAGTAGCTTCCACTGTTGTGTTGTACTCGCGTGCCTCGCTCTCATAAATGTAATATCTTCCTTTACTCTGAAAATCAAAGAGAGCATGTGCAGGCAAAATAATAGGTACAATAGGTTTTTTTTATCAAACACCAGGTTATAATTGTAATTATGAGCTCCCCACTTAATAAACTCATGGTGCTGCATTGCATCAAAATCTAGATATTGATCAGGTAAGATAGGATCATTAGGCATAGGTGAAACTCCCAGCCTTGCAGCTACGCGGGAGGCATAAATTACTCCATAAAAATGACCACTACTCGCGTTACGTTGCAACCTCCATGCAACAATTGCCCCAAGATTATAATGTTTGACACCCGTTAAAGCAGTATGATTAATGCTCAGGTCGGGGGCACAAAGTGTACTACAGTCTTGCTTGCCCACAATACACTTGCCATTAAACAATGCAAAATAGTGAATTGAGGGGAACTGAATGCTTTTTATTCTAGATTGTGTAACTCCCCTATCCTAACCAAATCAAAGGCTACTCAGGAACATTTCTTAATCAGATTTTGGTGGTTCATCTAACAAACCCCAATATGGGATTTTTCATGCATCACAGAATTCTTCTAGAGGCATATTATAAGCTCGGTCATATAAGTGAAACAAAACTCTAGAAGTACGAGGATGAAACTCAATCTTTTTAGTGAATGAGATGGTAAGGTTGTAATGTTGTGAGCACTTATCTGCGATGAAGGGAGCAAGCTCAGTGTTATGAACATATTCATCAAATTCTTCTTTAATACCCGCGCCTATCATGAACTCCTCGCATGGGCACCGACATGATTTGGTGTCGAAATCCCGCACCGAGCTTGCCCTTGGTTCAACATAGGCCTGTCAATCGAGCTGTCACTCGATGATGCCTCCGGGGACCTTCTCCTCGAGGAACTCCTTCTAAGGAAGTTCATTTATGTACGAACAAATATTTGAAATTTTTGGGCCACGAAATGATGTCAACAAAACTTCACAAGATTGATAGCAACTACTCATATGGATGTCTAGAGGCTATATCAAGCATTCAAACTACTTGGAACTCAAAGAATTCAACATGCAAGCTCATTTTCAGTAACACCAAGAGCAGCTAATTATGCAAAATATAATCCACTAAAATAAAAACTAATTGGAGCAATGGAGGAGTCACATACCAAGTAGCAATCCACCAAAACAGTTTCGGAAATGGAGTTTCGAGCAAAGAGATCGAAAATTGCAGGTTTGGGAGCAAGAATGCGAGAGAGAGAACCAGAGTGATTTTTTTGGAGGTGAGTGATGATGTGGGCTGTGGGGCCCTATGGGGCCCATAAGCTACCAGGGCGCGCCCCAGGTGGTGGGCACGCCCTGGTGCCTTGTGGGCACCTGGGGCACCCCATGTGGTGTTTTCAGTGCCAAAAGTTCTTAAATATTCAATAAAAAATCATGTAAAAATTTTAGGTCATTTTGAGCACTTTCATTTTTGGGCACTTTTTTATTGCACGGATAATTCAGAAAACAGGATACTCATAGAATTTTATTGCATTTAACTAAAAATAACATAAAATATAAAGTGGGTACAGAAGGTTGTGCCTACTAAATTCATCGACCACATGTTGATTATGTCTTATTAACAAACCATTTTCGATTAACATGAAACCGAAGAATCTTCGTAAAACACTAAGTTACCTCAAAGGGGATATGCATTTCCCCAATAGTAAGTGTTTCATATTTCTTTTTAACAGTAGGAAGGGGAAGTTGGAAACTTCCAATAGTAATTGTCGGAGTCTTTTCAATAACATGAATACCATTTACTTGAAATTGTTTCTTCGGAAAGTGCACCGTATGCTCATTACCATTGATATGAAAACTGACCTTGCTTTTGTTGCAACCAATAACAGCCCCTGTAGTATTTAAAAAGGGTCTACCAAGGATAATCGACATGTTGTCATCCTCAGGCATATCAAGTATAACAAAGTCTGTTAAGATAGTAACATTTGCAACTACAACGGACACATCCTCACAAACACCGATAGGTATGGTAGTTGATTTGTTAGCCCTTTGCAATGATATTTCAGTGGGTGTGGGTTTATTCAAATCAAGTCTTTCATATAAAGAGAAAGGCATAACACTAACACCGGCTCCTAAATCACACAAAGCAGTTTTGACATAATTTCTTTTAATGGAACATGGTGTCGGTGTGAAAACCGGCAGATCTCGGGTAGGGGGTCCCGAGCTGTGGATCTTGGATCGATGGGTAATAGGGAACGCAGAAACAGTGTTTACCCAGGTTCTAGCCCTCTCGAGGTGGTAAAACCCTACGTCCTACTTGGTTGTATTGATGTGTTTGTATGACAATTACAAAGTTGATCTACCTCGAGATCGGATGAACTAACCCTAGGTGGGTATGGTGATAATGGTTCTCTCCTTGTACGGTCTAGCCCTCTGGTTTATATAGACACCAAGAGCACCTAGGGTTACATATGGCCGGTTACCATTCGGGGATAAACATGCCGGTTATGCTAACTAGACTTGGAGGATACGCCAAGTCTTTGGAGGTTTCCTTCTGGAGCACGGGGTCGCCTGCAGTCCGGCTTCCTTTGATGAATCAAAGGCAGCCCATCAATCCGACCCTATGAGAGATAGGCCGGCAGCTGGAGGATCCCTTAGTCTGAGACACCCTCAGTAGCCCCTGAACTAGCCTCCAATGCCGAGATCGATAATCTTCATTAGCTCCATGCTTCTTAAAATCCTCGGCTTGAGAGGCGAGTTCCTTCCGTTACCTATGTCCGGCTGATGATAGCTCGACCACCCACAATACTTCAGTTAGCGAGGTACTGCGGGGCTCACCATATTGTCTTCTTCATCCAGTATTAATGACGCCCCTCGATTTCTGTGTGCCGGAGGAAAGCAAACACCCAATAGTCTTTTACAGAAATGCCCCTTTAAGTGTTTGGCCTCTATCAATGCCTTGTCATTTTTATACCACACTGTAAGTGCATCTAGTGCCCCTTAGTGATTTTGGTGTATTGAAGACTTATAGGTTAAGGGACTAATGCATTTGTGAGTGTACACAGGTTCTATAAGTCTATGAGGAGTTTGATATTTACGACGAAAGTCGACCCCTAAAAATGAATGTCTTCAACTGAAGACTTTGGTTTTCTTGAAGACTTTGAAAGTGAAGAAATTGGTGTGACCCTGAAGACTTGATATTCATGCGAGGATTATGAAGCGTGAAGACTTTTGTTTTCGTAGTTTCATTTTCTTCTTCTTGAGTCATAGGAAACACCATACTGTTAAAGGGGGTCGAGGTAAAACTAAGGAAAAGTTTCCAAGTGATGCTCATCTCAAAATCCTACACCTACCCAATCCTTTCGAGTGAAGCCATTGGAAATCTCATTCAGTTCAGTCAATTTCTTCAGTGACAGAGACGAAGTTCTTCTGTTCTCTGAGGAATTTGTTCTGACTGAGGAGTTAGGAATTCGCCAGTGCGGATTGCCTACAAGTGAGGAACATGATAGCCCTGTGTAATTTGAGAGCTCAAATTTCCGACCGTTGCTGTGCTACGCGCCAGCTGTCCAAATATCCTACCCACCTAATGGTCATATCATTGAAGGGCATTTATGTCTTATCATGTCGGGCTGCTCCCTAGGCTATAAATAGCCGCCCCCTACAACCACTAGCTGGTTGGCTGCTCTGAGAGATAGATTGACACTTGTCATTTAGAGCATCCCATCCTCCGAGGACTTTGAGCGAAAATCATCAAGTGAGGAAAAACCCAAAAACCCAAAAACCCAAACACCTACAAACCCAAAGTGATTGAGCATTACTGAAGAAATTGTTCCTGTGTGGAACCGATGCTTGTTACCTTTGAGGACTGTGCATCCTACAGACGGTTAGGCGTCATGGTCTAGAGCATCCAAGAGGAAATTGTGGATCGCCGAGTGACCGAGTCTGTGAAGGTTTGGAAGTCACCTGAAGACTTACCATGAGTGATTGGGCGAGGTCTGTGTGACCTTAGCTCAAGGAGAATACGGTGAGGACTGTGTGTCCTCAGGTTTAAATACCTAACCGCTCCAACTAGACGTACAACTGTCACAGCAGTTGGAACTGGTCTACCAAATCATTGTCTTCACCGAGCTACTGGTTCTATTTCCTCAACTCTTTCATTTCCTCATTCATGTGTTGATTTACTTGATCGTTACTGTGTGAAGACTTTGACTGAAGACTTTCTCAATTTCCTCAATCCTATTTCTTCAGTCATTTAGTCTTCAGCCTGCTTATCCTGTGTTTCACGCTACCTGTACTCTGTGCCTATTTCATTTCATCATGATGACTGTTCTTATGCCATGTTATGTTTGCATCTGAGTACTTATTCCGCTGCTAAGTAGTTCGTTACTTAGGAATTTCCTCACCTTGAAATTCCTCAGTGACGAATTTGTAAAAATCGCCTATTCACCCCCCCTCTAGTCGATATAACGCACTTTCAATTGGTACCAGAGCAAGGTACTCCCTTGTTCTGTGTGATTTTGGTTTAACCACCTGGAGTTTTAGTTATGTCGACTGCAGGCATGATCAAGGTCTCGGCTGGGTGTCCTACCTTTGATGGGACGGACTACCCCTACTGGAAGAATAAGATGCGCATGCATCTTGAGGCAATTGACAACGATCTCTGGTACGTTGTGGAAAATGGCGTTCCCTCTGTCACTCCTTCTGTTAATGCTGCTGATGTGAAGAGATTCAAGCAACTCGACTCTCAAGTGAAGAATATCATATGTGGCCGTCTGAGCAAAGGACAGTACGGCAGAGTGAGTGCTTTGGAGTCTGCAAAGCTTATCTGGGACAGGCTGTCCAAGGTCAATGAAGGAATCTCAACTCAACGTGATTCTCGAGTTGACGTTCTTCGCAATCTCTTCAACCGCTTCAAAAGACTCGACAATGAGAATGTCCAACAAACCTTTGATCGCTTCACTGACATTTCAAATGAGCTTCAAGCACTGGGTGCCACTGACATCACCGACCATGAGGTGGTGAAGAAATTGCTAAGGTCACTTGATTCTTCATTCGATACACTGGCACTGATGATTCAAGAACGTGGAGACTACAAGTCACTTGATCCTGCTGATATCCTCGAGAGGCTAAATACTCATGAGTTCCAACTTGCTGAGAAGAGAGATCTCTACGGACCGAGCTATGGCAGATCTCGTGCACTGAAGGCCAAGGCAGTCTCTGAATCTGAAGATGAAGATTCTGGTAGCAGCCTTGGTGATCCTGAAGAACTAAGTCAGGAGCTAGCAATGCTCGTGAGGAAATTCCAGAAGTTCTCTAGACATGACCGATTTGGAAAATCCTCAAGAGGTGATGACATGAAATCAGATTCCTCATCCCGTGATTACAAGAAGAGAACTTGCCACAAATGCAAGAAACCTGGTCACTACATAACTGATTGTCCTCAGTGGGAGAAGGAATCAAAGAAGAAGAAATACAAGGATGATAGTTCAGATGACTCTAAGAAGAAGAAGAAATCTTCAAAGTCCTCATCGTCAAAATATTCAAAGTCTTCATCTCACAAGAAGAGCAGCTCCAAGAAAGCTCGGGCATTCATTGGCAAGGAAATGGACTCTGAAGCTGAATCTGAGGAACATGAGGAAGAGGAGGCATCTGAGGAGTCAGACTCTGGTGTGGCGAGCCTAGCCCTCGCTACTGCTTACGTCAGCAAGTCCATCTTCAACACTGAGGAAAATGGCTTCCCCAACACTGCTGATGACGGCAATGATGACTATGCTCCCACCTATTGCTTCATGGCAAAAGGTGCCAAGGTATTCAAATATCCCTCCTCTGAATCAAGTGAGGATGAATCCGATGATAACCTCAAACCCAGCTATTCCAAACTTGCTAATATTGTTGTTAAACAACAAAAGGCTTTGGAAAAGGTTCAAAATATGCTAGACAAAAGCGATGATCTGTTAGGTGAGGAAATGGATCGAACTCAAACACTGACTGATAATCTTCAGCAACTACAGTCTAAGTTTGACAACCTTCAAAGTCATCATGAAACTCTCTTAGCCGATCATGAGAAGCTTTCTTATGAATTTCTTCAAAGAAAGCAAGATCTTGAGAAGCTAAGGGTGAGTCATGAAGATCTTCAGAAGGAAAATGATTCATTGCTTGCTCAACAGATCAGTTCCGCTCAGGAAGAATTTATTCCACCATGCTTGAAATGCATTGAACGTGAAACAGCTAATTCTTCACCTGAATGTTCAAATGCTTCTATTGCTGCAAATTCGTCAACTATCTCTGTGGTCACAAATTCCTCATCTGAGGATACCACTAGTATCACTGACGAAAATGCAGGGTTGAAGGAATTGTATGTGACAAGCATGTACAAAAGCCTCAAAGGGCATCAGACTCTTTGTGATGTGCTCAAAAAGCAGATCTTGAACAGGAACCCTAGGAAAGAGGGTATTGCATTTGAGAGGAAACTCAATGCTGATGGAACCTACTGGAAACCTGAGCAGTATCCCAAAACCTCATGGGTTACTGCGAAGGGACCTTCCGTGGACCCATCTACCTTATCTGGCTTTACTTGTGAATCCTCATATTCATCTGATGAGTCATTTGACTCCAACTATAAACTATTCAAAAATCAGAATGGTGAAGTATTTGCTAGATATGTTGGAACTAACTGCAGGAATGGTCCCCCTATGAAGAAAATCTGGGTTCCCAAAAGGTGCCTTGAAAGTCTTCAGGTGAATGTCCTTATGACTCCACCTGTGAAGAATAAGAACCCCAGATCAATTTCTTCATATGGACCAAAGTCTTCATATGGATCCAAGTCCTCTTATGGATCAAATTCCTCACGTGGATCCATGTCCTCATATGATCATCATGCTAATGCTTCTGTTTCGCAGGGAAAATCTAAGAGTTCTGATTATGTGCATTATTCTTCAAATCATTATGTTCATAAGTCCTCGAAGAATTTCTCTGCTTACTCATATGCCTATACTAATCCCTCTCCTGTGAAACGAAGCGCTTTGGCTTCAATGCCACCTTTCTCTTATGGAGCTCGCAGAATGATGAACTCTTTGCCACCCCTCCAGATGTGGGTGGTGAAGAAAAAGAACTAACCTCTTATGCAGGGTCAGGTCTCCAGACGAACTAAATCGTCTGAAGAATTTTATGGAGACCTGAAATGCTTGAAAGGACGCAAGCTAATCATGAAGAAATGAATCATTCATTTCTCACATCCTTATACTGCTATATATACATATGTTGCATTAACTGATGAATTTCTGTCTGATGAAATTGATGTCATATTCTTCACTCTGAAGATATGTGTTCGTAAGATGCACTAATTCATCTGCAGGATGACTTACCCAAAGCTACTGAGTGGGTCCTCGACAGTGGATGTACTAATCACATGACCGGTGACAAGATCTTACTGATGAACACTCCTTTATGTCCATCAGATTTGAAGCATATCACCTACGCAGACAAAGGCAAAAGCAAGGTATTGGGTCTAGGTAGGGTTGCAATCTCAAAGGATCGACACATGGACAAAGTCATTCTTGTCGAGTCCCTCGGATTCAACCTCATGTCTGTCTCAATGCTTTGTGATCTTGATATAGTTGTTGTCTTTGGCAAATATCGCTGCTTAGCGCTCATGGAATCTGACAATTCCAAAGTCTTCGAAGGCTTTAGGAGAGGATACTTGTATATTGTTGATTTCTCTGCAGGACCACAGCCTGCCACTTGTCTACTTGCGAAAGCTTCAGAAGGCTGGCTATGGCATCGATGACTGGGTCATGCTGGCATGAGGAACTTACACACGCTCGTGAAGAAGAAGCACGTCATTGGCATTGAGGGTGTCAAATTCCTCAAAGATCATCTTTGTGGGGCTTGTGAGGCTGGAAAGATGACCAGAACCAAGCACCCCTCGAAGACTATCATGACTACCTCTCGTCCTTTTGAATTGCTTCATATGGATCTTTTTGTCTTCAGACGATTTTCTTCGAGGGCTTCGACGAATTTCGATGTGAAGATCAAGCATATACGTAATGACAATGGGACTGAGTTCAAGAATACTGGTCTTGATGACTATCTTGATGAACTCGGTATTACTCATGAGTTATCTGCCCCATACACTCATCAGTAGAATGGCGTCGTGGAGCGCAAGAACAGGACTCTTGTTGAGATGGCTCGCACTATGCTTGATGAATATAAGACACCTCGTCACTTCTGGCCTGAAGCAATTGATACTGCATGCCACATTATCAACAGGGTATATCTTCACAAATTCTTCAAGAAGACCTCATATGAACTCCTCACTGACAAGAAACCCAATGTGAGTTATTTCAAAGTCTTCGGTGCTAAATGTTGGATTAGAGATCCCCATCACATTTCTAAATTTGCACCGAAAGCACATGAAGGTTTTATGCTTGGTTACGGAAAGGACTCGCACACCTACAGGGTCTTCAACACCTATCACAACAAGGTTGTTGAAACTGTAGATGTGCGGTTCGATGAAACTAATGGCTCGCAAAGAGAGCACCTACCTCCTGTGCTAGATGAAATGTCTCCTGAGGAATCCATCAAGCTAAAGGCTACTGAGGATGTTATTCCTACCGAAGAATCTGCTGAAGAAGTCATTCCAGATCGTGAAGAAAATCATGCTGGTGCATCTGATGAAAATGGCTCTGAAGAAAATGCTGAGCCAAATCAAAGTCATCAACCTGCTCATCCTCGCGTTGCAAATGAAGTACAGATTGAGAGAATCATCAACGACATCAACGCACCAGGTCCTCTCACTCGCTCAAAAGCTTCACATTTGTCTAACTTTTGTGGGCATTTTGCTTTCGTCTCTATCACAGAGCCCACCAAAGTAGATGAGGCATTTCTGGAGGCTGAATGGATTCAAGCGATGCAAGAGGAATTACATCAATTCGAGCTAAAAAATGTGTGGGAGCTTGTCAAGTGACCAGACCCTCGCAAGCACAATATCATCGGCACCAAATGGATCTACCGCAACAAACAAGATGAGAATGGCCTAGTAGTGAGGAACAAGGCTCGTCTTGTAGCTCAAGGCTACACACAGGTTGAAGGAATTGATTTCGATGAAACTTTTGCACCTGTTGCTAGACTTGAAGCTATTCGCATATTGCTTGCCTATGCTAACCATCATAATATCATCTTATATCAAATGGATGTGAAAAGTGCATTCCTCAATGGTAAGCTTGAGGAAGAAGTATATGTTGCTCAACCCCCAGGTTTTGAAGATCCTAAGCATCCTGATCAAGTCTTCAGACTCAATAAGGCCCTCTATGGCCTCAAGCAGGCCCCTCGGGCGTGGTATGATACTCTGAAGGAATTCCTCATGAAGAAAGGCGTCAAACCCACTCGACCCAACTCTTTTCACCAAAACATATGATGATGAATTATTCGTGTGCCAAATATATGTTGATGATATTATCTTTGGCTGTACTAACCAACGTTATACTGACGAATTTGCTTATATGATGAGTGAGGAATATCAAATGTCCATGATGGGAGAATTGAAATTCTTCTTAGGTCTTCAAATTCGTCAACAACCAATGGCATCTTCATTTCTCAAGAGAAATACCTCAAGGACGTTCTGAGGAAACTCGGTATGCAAGATTGCAAAGGCGTCAAAATCCCTATGCCCACAAATGGCCATCTATGCACTGATGAAAATGGTATAGACTTCGATCAAAAGGTATACCGCTCCATGATTGGCTCTTTACTGTATCTATGTGCATCTAGACCGGATATTATGCTTAGTGTTTGCATGTGTGCCCGTTTTCAAGCTACACCGAAGGAATCACACCATAAGGCTGTGAAACATATTCTTCGATATCTAGCTCACACTCCAACACTTGGATTATGGTATCCCAAGGGCTCGGCTTTTGATCTCATTGGATATTCTGACTCTGACTATGCTGGTGATCATGTGGATCGCAAGTCAACATCAGGCACATGCCATTTCCTCGGACGATCTTTAGTATGTTGGTCCTCAAAGAAGCAGAACTGCGTATCACTCTCTACTGCTGAAGCTGAGTACATTGCTGCTGGTTCTTGCTGTGCTCAACTACTGTGGATGAAGCAAACCCTCAAGGACTACGGCATCAATGTGAAGAATGTGCCACTCTTCTGTGACAATGAGAGTGCCATCAAGATTGCTCATAACCCAGTTCAGCACTCGAAGACAAAGCACATCCAGATTCGTCATCATTTTCTTCGAGATCATGTGTTGAAGGGTGACATCTCTATTGATCAAGTGAAGTCTGAAGCACAGCTAGCGGATATCTTCACCAAGCCCTTGGATGAGAAGAGATTTAGCAAGTTGCGGTGTGAGCTAAATATCTTAGAATCTTCGAATGTCCTTTGAAAAGGACACACATCCTAACACTTATGCAAATTGATGACTTAGATGCGCAACACACGAAGAAACATTTTTCTTCAAATCAATGAAGACTAACCCTCTAAGTGTGAAGAAATTAACGAAGAATCTGATTCTCAGAGCCCTACGACAATTGTACGCGGCGTCTGAAATCATCATTCTTATACGGTGGGTCACGCCACCACAAAAAGTTGAAAATCTTCAAAAATTGAGTTTTTCTTCATTTTGTAAATTCTTCAAATTTTCAAATTCTTCAACTTTGCAAAGTCTTCACTCTTTCCGACTGTGTTCTTCATTGACTATATATATATATATATTTGAGTTTTCATGTCCTCTACAGCATTCACTTATTGCTAATTCTTCAAAATTGATTTTCTTCTAAGTGAATGTGATCGGACCCTTTCCCCCTCTATGCTAAACTCAACCCAGTCTGTTCACAAATTCTTCATGTGCGTTCTATTTGAAACCCGTTCAAAGTCTTCACTGTGTCCTTGACAGCTGAAGAATTTGCGAACGAAAACATTAAAATATTCTTATCTGAATTTTCGGCTTTTGCCGCTCAAACCGTTCCATATCCCTCGATAAGATTTATCTATTCACCCATGATCTAACACGATCTCCACTTCATAGTACATGGGTGACACATGTCGTTAGGATGAGAAGGGTCAGGGGCATGTTCGTCCATTTTCTTCGGACGAGCGGTTTTTTCACCTCGGCTATAAATACCCCTCGCCCTCCTCAGATCTCATTTACCCCGCTCGATCTTACTCCCTCGCTCGAGCTCTCAGACCTAGCGCCGCCGCTACACTTCATCGTCGCTGGTGAGGAAGAGCTTCACTGCCTCGACCTCGTCGCCGTCGTACTCACGCCGGCCGCGGAAATCTTCACTCCGCCGCCGCCGTAGCTGTTTTCCATCGCCAAGTTAGGGCGTGGAAGATCTGAACGGACGAGCTTCTCCACTGCTACCCTTAGTTCGTCGTGTTCTTCTTCAAGGGTAAATAAAATCTATTTTTACTACCCTTGTTGATTCTAATGATTTCCACAAAATCTTCAAAAGGTGTTTATTCTTCAACTTTCATGTTATTAAACACCAACTTGCTTCTGTTCTTGATCTGTTTCTCTAAGCAACGTTTTTCTTCAAGATTCCTCAATTGTGTGGATTTTCAATCTATACAACTCTGGAACCTAAGTCAAAGAACGCTTAGTGAAATTTTTCAAGACACCTCTGGTCAAATTCCTCAAACTCGATACTTTTGAAAAACTTCTGAGAACGCATATGACCTCTCCAAATTCTTCGCACCTATATTCTGTTCACAGGTACACATGTCCGCTGCTGAATCTCTAGGTTCTCATCAACTTAACTCATTTGCAGCGTTCCTCGAAGAAAAGTTGCACACTTCCTCAGAAACATCCATTGGTCAAAATCCTCAAGTGAAGAAAATGGCTGATGGTAAAAGATCTTAGAACGGAGGAAAGAGGCCAGAAATAAATACTGCTTTTGAGATCCCTGAAGACATCTATGATGAATATTGTACTCCTGATGAAGCAACTCATGGCAAGGAGAACAAAAATCAGCGCAAAGTGCGCATTCATAAGATTGAGAGAAGATGGGCAAGAGAATGGAGAGAGTATCGATATGTGACTCCAAAGTACATGAAGAAATTTGCTGTTAACCCTCCATGCCCAAGACCTCCATTGGCTCCAGGCCAAGAAGCTGATCGCACAAGCATCAGAAGAGGTGAGGAATTTCCTCAGGAGTGGGCTAAGCGTCAAGCCAAGCTGGCCAAAGTGGCTAAAGAGGCAGTGAAGAAATTCAACGAAGAGTCTGCTGCTGCCACTGCTGAGGCCTCTGCTAGCAAGCCTAAGAAGGCTATGCCAAAGAAACCAGCTGTCAAGACAAGTTCCTCAGCTGCAATGGCCTCACGGCCAAGCTCTTCAAAGCCCTCACGGCCTGATCCTCCAGCAAATTCTTCAAAAGCAGCTCAAACTCCCTCAGTTGCAAAGTTCTCAGCTGCTCCTGTAAAGTCCTCAGCACCTGTGCATCTTGCCACGTGCCAAAGGACTACTGGAATCTCAATTGCTTCTGGAGTCTCTGCAGGTTCCTCAGCTCCACCTTAGTCTTCAACAGCTCTGACCTTGCTGAAGAAAAAGGCCACTGCTGGACGAGGCACAAGGCCAAGTCCTCACAAGAAGCAGGTCGCCTTTCAGGTTCTGTCAAGCGAAGACGAAGCTGATGATGAAGAATTAGCTGAGATCATCAGAGATCGACAACAGAGGGCCTCTAGTGCCAAAGGCAGTGCTGTGCCCCTCATGCTGGATCCAAGGAAGATCCTTGATTTCATCGATCTATGGCACAAGGATCCAAATACACCTTTGCCTGAATTAAACCTCACTCCTGGTCAAAGTCACATGTTGACGGCCTTCATTACTGAAGAGAAATGGAAATTTGAAAAGGCCAGGCAGGTGAAGAAGGCTCAGTACAAGAAGGAGCATTTTCTGTAGAACAATGTTGTGAAAATGTCTCCTGAAGAACTTGTGACTATGCAGGCTGAGATCAAAGCACTCAGTGATGAATTTCACGCATACCGTGCAGATTGGCTAGGTGCCAAAGTCAGATTCATCAGAATGGCAAAGGGAATCACTCCAAATGTTGCAGCTTCATCGCAACCCAAATTTCCTCAGACTGACACATCTGCTCAGCCTATTGATGAACATGCAAGCACAGCTGATGAAAATCAGACTATTGAAGAAAATGAAGGCACCAGGGCTGATGAAGAAATTCCAGTCTCTGAAGAAAACGCCAGGGCAACCATCAATGTTGCGCCCGAAGAGCAAACCAGGTCAGTTGATACATCTGCTACTGCGCCTGAGGAATCTGAACAAGCCAGGGCAACTGCATCAGTTGTGCCTAAAGAAATTCAACCAATTTCATCTGCTCCTCCTGCAAAGTCATCACAGATGAAAGATGTCCTTCCTTCTACATCAGAAGCGAAGAAGACCAAAGCCGCAGAGAAGGCTGCGGTGAAGAAAAGGAAAGCATCTGCCACCTCAGAGTCTTCAGCTCCCAAGAAAGTGAAGACTTTGATGAGCTCAAGTGAAAACCCAATTGATGCTGTTCCAATATCAAGCATGCCATCAAAAGAGATTATTCCCTTTGGTGAGGAATATGCAATTCCATGTGAATCTGATGAAGAAGATCCTTCTGCTGCTTCGACAGAGCAGTTGGATGAAGACATTGAAGTGGACAATATCACTTCAACTCTGTTGGTATCATCGCCCATGCCTCAGTTCACAGCTGAAGAGGCAGGCGTTGAGGAATTTGATGATAAAGATGAGGATGTGGATATTGGGTCTACAACTCCTATTCTGAATGATGACTTTTGGGAAAGTCATCACCCCAATTCACCTCTGACAACACCACTACATCATGTTCCTCAGTCCCCTGTGCCAACTGAAGAAATTCATACGGGCTCTGATGGACCTCAATCTTCACTTCAATCTATTCCTGAAGAAGTCCCAGCCGCTAGTGCTGAAGAAATGGAGGCCAAGGCTGCTGCTGATACAGCTACTAAAATTCCTCAGCTTGTGGCTCCAGTGGCTATACCTCAAGAGGCTGTGAAGACTTCAACTATAAATCTTCAGTCCAAGCCACAGAACCCTCACTCCAAGAAGCAGAAGTTCAATGCTGAAGATTTCTTCAATGAGCACATATTCTTCACTGACTACAATCCCTATGACTCTGCTAAACTTCGTCGCAAGTGCTTCTAGACTGCCAGCCAGATGAACTTTATTCCTCACTGTTGTTTTATAAGGACAAGATCTCTGATCATGAGCAAATTCCTCATGTGGATATGGAATCGCTGCCCTGCTTCACCCCAGTCCTCAGTGTTCTTCATGACGCTGGGTTACTCAACTTCTGCACCGACATCTGCGATTGGAATGAAGAACTCATTCTTCAATTCTACGCCACACTGCACATCACTGGAAATGTTGATGATGTGAATTCATGGGTGCTAGACTGGATGACTGAAAATACTCATTACAAAGCACCGGTCTCTGAATTGCTTCATGCCGTCCCAGTCAGTCCTCCCACTGAAGGTGCTAGGCTTCTCTATGTTGAACCTGAACTATCCGATCATCTGATGCAAGTGCTGATGAAGCCTTTGAAGCCAGGCCAAGCTCCAAGGACCAAATTCCTCGTCAAGGAATTGCTCTATGTGCCAAGGACAGTTTATCGCATTTTGACCAAAACCCTCAGTCCAATCAAGGGCCACAACTCTGATGACGAAGAGGTTGTTGGCATTATGAAGAATCTACTGTTCAATATCATTCATGGTATTCCTATCAACTACCACGATTTCTTCATGAGGACTTTGGCCTATGCTGCTCTGTCACCTTTTGAGTTGAAGCCTTATGCTCCCTGGATCATGAAGTTCATCAGATCAAGGTCTTCAATTCATTATAAGGCTGACTTTCAAAATCATCTCAGCTATTTGCCCCCTATTGAAGTCCTCAAACGGACTATTTCCTCAGCTGATGGGAAGGGCAAGGCTGCTGTTATAGATGAAGGCACTCGTCCATTGGATGGACAATTTCGCAAAGCTACTTCATATTCCACCAATGATGACTCTGCAACACAAGATTCTGCCGCCAAAGCTTCAGAACATAATCCTCAAGCCACAGCTCCGTGTGTGATGACTGATCGTGAACTTCTCCTTAGTCTTCATCAGAAAGTTGATCGAAATCACAAGTGGGTCAAGCGTCAGTTTGGTGCAATTCTTCAGAACATGACAGTCACTCAAAATACTATGAAGAAGAATCACTACTACTTGCATGAAGTCTTTGACCGCACTTAGGCTATTCTGTCTAATCTTTATAGTGCTGAAGATCTCAAGGAGATGGGATTCCAATAGGACTTTGACTGGTCTCAGCCACCTTCGAAGAAGTTCAAGAAGGTCAAAGTTCCTCAGCTTGTTGCCAGTTCATATTCTTCATCGCGCGAGACGGATGAAGCTGAAGACTTAAACGACACCGCGGCAGGCCCTACTCCAACGGACGACCCCAACAACGCTGGCGCTCCTCCATCGACATCATGATGATATTCTTCAGGGGCGTTAGTCCTCATTTTTCGTCCCTTTTGGTCATTCGATGACAAAGGGGGAAAATTTTGAGTTAGTCTTCAAGCGGGTCTCTATATGGGCATTTTTTGCTAAGTTACAACTCTCGTTCTTCTGAAGTATTTGTTGGATCGAGTTGTAAACTTAAGTCCTATGGTGGTCTGATACTTTTGCTCTGTTTTTCTGCATGCTATTTCCTCAATATGTTAATGCGCGCATGCTGAATTACATCAGTCACCATATTTCATCATGCATTTAAAATTCTTCATATCATATGTTAAATGCGTGTATGAATTACAAGATATAGGGGGAGATCTCCATGATATTACTCTACAATGTGCATTTGCAATCCAAAGCAAAATCCTCATATGCACATCTTCAGGGGGAGTTCTTCTATATCTTGCAATAAAATTCCTCATTATCAGTATTTACACTTCATATGTTTATCCCCGTTGAAAACTTAACCTATATTGTCATCAATCACCAAAAAGGGGGAGATTGTAAGTGCATCTAGTGCCCCTTAGTGATTTTGGTGTATTGAAGACTTATAGGTTAAGAGACTAATGCGTTTGTGAGTGTACACAAGTTCTATAAGTCTATGAGGAGTTTGATATTTACGATGAAAGTCGACCCCTAAAAATGAATATCTTCAACTGAAGACTTCGGTTTTCTTGAAGACTTTGAAAGTGAAGAAATTGGTGTGACCCTGAAGACTTGATATTCATGCGAGGATTATGAAGCGTGAAGACTTTTGTTTTCGTAGTTTCATTTTCTTCTTCTTGAGTCATAGGAAACACCATACTGTTAAAGGGGGTCGAGGTAAAACTAAGGAAAAGTTTCCAAGTGATGCTCATCTCAAAATCCTACACCTACCCAATCCTTTCGAGTGAAGCCATTGGAAATCTCATTCAGTTCAGTCAATTTCTTCAGTGACAGAGACGAAGTTCTTCTGTTCTCTGAGGAATTTGTTCTGACTGAGGAGTTAGGAATTCACCAGTGCGGATTGCCTACAAGTGAGGAACATGATAGCCCTGTGGAATTTGAGAGCTCAAATTTCCGACTGTTGCTGTGCTACGCGCCAGCTGTCCAAATATCCTACCCACCTAACGGTCATATCATTGAAGGGCATTTATGTCTTATCATGTCAGGCTGCTCCCTAGGCTATAAATAGCCGCCCCCTACAACCACTAGCTGGTTGGCTGCTCCGAGAGATAGATTGACACTTGTCATTTAGAGCATCCCATCCTCCGAGGACTTTGAGCGAAAATCATCAAGTGAGGAAAAACCCAAAAACCCAAACACCTACAAACCCAAAGTGATTGAGCATCACTGAAGAAATTGTTCCTGTGTGGAACCGACGCTTGTTACCTTTGAGGACTGTGCATCCTCCAGACGGTTAGACGTCATGGTCTAGAGCATCCAAGAGGAAATTGTGGATCGCCGAGTGACCGAGTCTATGAAGGTTTGGAAGTCACCTAAAGACTTACCATGAGTGATTGGGCGAGGTCTGTGTGACCTTAGCTCAAGGAGAATACGGTGAGGACTGTGTGTCCTCAGGTTTAAATACCTAGCCGCTCCAACCAGACGTACAACTGTCACAGCAGTTGGTACAACTGTCACAGCAGTTGGAACTGGTCTACCAAATCATTGTCTTCACCGAGCTACTGGTTCTATTTCCTCAACTCTTTCATTTCCTCATTCATGTGTTGATTTACTTGATCGTTACTGTGTGAAGACTTTGACTGAAGACTTTCTCAATTTCCTCAATCCTATTTCTTCAGTCATTTAGTCTCCAGCCTGCTTATCCTGTGTTTCATGCTACCTGTACTCTATGCCTATTTCATTTCATCATGATGACTGTTCTTATGCCATGTTATGTTTGCATCTGAGTACTTATTCCACTGCTAAGTAGTTCGTTACTTAGGAATTTCCTCACCTTGAAATTCCTCAGTGACGAATTTGTAAAAATCGCCTATTCACCCCCCCTCTAGTCGATATAACGCACTTTCACACACCTCAGGTTTAATGTTTTTTCCATGCAGCGGTGTCCTCTGGCATCTGAGCTCCAACGCCGGACTGCATCTGAGGTATCTTTTTCACTACAAAAAAAACGACTTCCGTGTTTTTTTTTGACTGTACGTAGTAGGGCAATGCCCCACTGCAATCTTTTTTCTTTTATTAATGCAAGGTACTAAATATAGGAAAGGCTTGAGCTAAGCCAAAAAAGGAACTACCACTACAACAAGGAGCTAATGCACTAAAAAAACAGAGAAAAGAAAATGAAAAAAGAAAGAGCTAAAATATTACAACAAGTTGTCCAACCATGCATTAAAAGCAGAAGCATATTTCTTCTTGATTCTGTGCCTAAGCCATTGAAGTTCATCCATGTATATTCTTCTCCATATCTGAAATGATGGTTGAATCTGATTGAATATTAGATTGATCCTAGATATCCAGATAGCCCAAGCACCAAGTATGATAATTTCCATGAAGAAAGGAAATCTGATTTTGTCTTTCATGTCTTCCAATGCTTCCCAGATGGAAAGTGGGTTGTCTCTGTTTGGGCAGATGTAATTCCAACATCTTACTGCAAAGGGACATCCCCAAAATAGATGAAAAATAGTTTGCTCCTGGTTGCAATTCATGAGTGCACAGTTGTATGTCTCCAGATAAAATGTTTTCCTTCTCAGAAGATTTCTAGTGTTCACCCTATCATGTAAGAGCATCCAAAAAAATATTTTGTGCTTTGGCTAGCAAGAACAATTCCATATCCATTGGAACTGAGGCTGAACAATTTTTATCCCAATCATTACTGTATAGGCCTTTTCAGCACTAAACTTCTCTGATCCCCAAATGTATGACCATGTATCATTGCAATCTGCAAGATTAAGACTTCTTTGTTCATCACACAGCCTCTCTAATTGTAAGAACTGATCATATGCTTGTACTGTGAGTGGCAGGTGAAACAAATCTTCCAGAAATTCAGTCTGTAAAGTCTCATAGACTGTGATCTGAGTATTTTTAGCAAAGGAGAACAAGTGAGGGAAACTCTGATGAAGACATGATGTGTGCCATAAATCATTCCATAAAAGTGCAGATTTCCCATCTCCCAAGTTACTTCTTGCCATTGAATTGAATTGCTCTACTAATTTGAGATTTGCTTTCCACCAGAATGATCCTATCATTTGCTGTCCAGGAAGGTGTCCCTCTGAGTAGTAAGATTCCCAGATCATGTTAACCCATGGGATGTTATGCCTGTTATAAAATTTGTGTAATTTTTTCAGAAGCAGAGCCTTATTTTGAATGGCAATATCTTTCACCCCAAGCCCTCCTTGATTTTTTGGTCTGCAAACCACAGTCCACTTTACCATTGCAAGTCTATGGTCTTCAGGATCAGGCCCTCTCCAGAGGCAATGTCTAAGGTATTTTTTGATTGTTTCAGGTAGATCCAGACAACACATTGCAAAAATTGGGAGTGAGGCTAGAATAGACTTGACTAGAAGGAGTCTTCTAGCTTGTGTCATGAAACTACTTCCGTGATGATATGTGTTTGTCACAGTAGGTCACATTTTCTGTCATGCATGTACATCCATGACGATTTTATGACAGAATCAAGATAGTCATACCTAAGTTGTCGTAGAAGTGTTCCATGACAATACCAAAATTATCATCACGGAAGTGTCCACTTCCATGACGATAAATGGCGCGTCATGGAATTGTTTTCGTCAAGGGTAATCGACACGTGGCATCCACCGTAACGGGTCGCCGTTAAGCTATCGGGTTCTGGTTTGGATCCGATAACCCATTAATAGCCCGGACCAATGGGGATTTTCCACGTGTAAAATTCTCATTCGCCGGAGGAACCACGTGTCAGCTCCGCGTTGGGACAGATGTCATCCAGCGAATTGACGGGATGCGCCTATGATACATCGACACGTGGCTCAGCCCAACAGCGGCCCATTCAAGACAAAAGGCCGGCCCATTTGACTTGCTCAAAAGGAAGCGGACCGGCCCACGAAAAGCCTGTTAACGGCCTGTTCACATATAGCCCATTTACAGCCCGCTAACTCATGGCCCGCTATGGCCTATCCGAATTAGGCCCAGTAGCGTCATCTGGGCCATCCAATATGATTCCAGCCCGTTGTAACTTCCGGCCCATGTATGGCCCATGACATCTTTCGGCCCATATGAGGCCCTTTGTAACTCCGGGCCCAATAAAGGCCCGTGGTGAAATTGGCCCAAAATGAATAGTGTATAGCTTTATACCCATTAAAAGCCCATTATTGCATTGGGCCGTTTCCAGCCCATGTTATCTTTCGGCCTTCTAAGGGCCCATTTATTCTTGGGCTCATTTCCAGCATTCGATTACTTATGGTCCGTTACTGGCCTGTTCCGCTTGTGGGCCAAATTCAGCCCGTGGTTACAGTCGGCCCGTTTGTGGCCCGATAATCAGTTGGGCTATTTTCATAGCGTCATCAAATACGGCCTATTAACAACCCATTATGCCTATCCATAGAATTAAGCCCGTTATACATATCGACCTATTAACGGCCCGTTATGCTCGGTCCATTCCACTCTAGCCCGTTTACGGCTTATATAGCGGTCCGTTATTGGTCCACGAATAAGTACGACCCATGTTTGGCCAATCGATCATACGGCCCGTAGAAGGCCCTCCTACGGCCCGTAGAAGGCCCAATCCTATGGCCGATGGTCACTACAGCAGGTAGCGGGACCATGGTTACAACGGTCCATATGTTGCCCATGGTTATTGTGGCCTAGTTTAAAAAAAATATTTTATTGTGGCCACTAGCAAACTGTGGAAAAAGAACTGCAGTGACTACAACCAAACAAATAAACAAGACAATAAGGAAAAAAAAAAGCAAGTAACTTACGCTAGGCTATTACATCTATTACACGTATTACATCCACTAGGCATCAAAGTTCGCTGCCAATGCAAATATAGGGAACAAAGCAGCATATTACATACACTGGGCGTCTAAATTGGCCACCAGTGAAAATAAACACGGCAGCAAAACAAGTCCATAACTGAAACAACTTCAGAAGAGCTCAAGAAACGTTATCCTGGGTATCCACCATGCTGGCAATAAGCTTAGCAAGCTTATTAGCTTTCTCCTGTTTGGCGCTTGATACGTCCATTTTGCATCATGTTTTCCTACTGTTATTTATAATGTTTTTATGTATAATAATGTCTTTTGGAGTATTTCTAATGCCTTTTCTCTCATATTATGCAAGGTTTACACAAAGAGGGAGAATACCGGCAGCTGGAATTCTGGACCTGGAAAAGCTACGTCAGAGTTACCTATTCTGCACATCTCCAAATGAGCTGAAAATTTACAGAGAATTGTTTTGGAATATATGAAGAATATTGGAGCAAATAACTACTAGAGGGGCCCACCAGGTGGGCACAACCCACCTGGGCACGCTAGGGATCCCAGGCGCGCCCTGCTGGGTTGTACCCTCCTCGGCCCACCTCCGGTGCCCCTCTTCTGGTATATAAGTCATTTTGACCTAGAAAAAATAAGGAGAGGACTTTCGGGACGAAGCACCACCGTCTCGATGCGGAACTTGGGCAGGAGCACTTTTGCCCTCCGGCGGAGTGATTCCGCCGGGGAACTTCCCTCCCGGAGGGGGAAATCATCGTCATCATCATCACCAACAACTCTCCCATCTTTGGGAGGGCCATCTCCATTAACATCTTCAACAGCACCATCTCCTCTCAAACCCTAGTTCATCTCTTGTGTTCAATCTTTGTACCGGAACCTTAGATTGGTGCTTGTGGGTGACTAGTAGTGTTGATTACATCTTGTAGTTGATTACTATATGGTTTATTTGGTGGAAGATTATATGTTCAGATCCATTATGCTATTTAATACCCCTCTGATCTTGAGCATGATTATTATTTGTGAGTAGTTACTTTTGTTCTTAAGGTCACGGGAGAAGTCATGTTGCAAGTAATCATGTGAACTTGATATGTGTTTGATATTTTGATGATATATATGTTGTGATCCCCTTACACTACTGCAGGTTGGTCCAAACACGATAGTCCAATCAGAGACCCTTCGATGAAATTGTGTGCGATGCATTAATCACAAACCTTGATGTAATAAAACCATCGAAAAAGATACAAAACATTTGCGATGGCGGTGACATCAAACACGGTTCAGATTAGAGTTGCGTGTGTGATGCGTGGCATACAGTTAATCCAGCAGAACTGTTTGCGATGAGGCAGAACAACAGAAACGGGCAGCCAGATGAGGGTGTGTGCGATATACGGCATACAGTTCACTAGGATGAACTGTGTGTGATTAGCCAACACAATAGAAATGGTCAGCCAGATCAAGGTGTGTGCGATGGAGGGCATACAGTTCACTTGGATGAGATGTTTGCGATGAGCCGAGACAACAGAAACAGTTCGACTGAACAAGATGTGTGTGATACGCGGCAAACAGGTCCGTAATCAGAAATGTGTGCGAAGACAATAATAACACAGACGATTACTGCTAATGAGCCGTGTGATTTGCTCTGTCTACAGAAGAATAACATATATATATAACTGAAATAAACATCCAATTACATAAGTGACTATACAGATAATTTGCACACACCTCAATAAACAATTGCATGCATTCTAAACTAGGAGAAACGATCGTCTAGTCGTCTACTTCTTGTGATGCTCCCGCCACTGCTCTGTGGCTTGATCCCTCGTCTGGGGCAGGAAGAAGACACTTCCTCATGTCAACGATCTGCCTGTACATCTCGTAGCTTGTGTACACGTCCTTGGCCGCGTACTTGACGTGTTGTTCATCCAGTCTCTGATGCCAGACACTGTGCCAGGCATTCTTGTCCTTCTTGCTCTCATCCTTCATCTTCATGTAGTAGGGGTCGATGATGGCCGAGGCGAGGTCAACCAGGGAGTTCTGTTTGTTGTTTTTGCTGCCCCAGACCTTGTAGTGGTCCTGGATGTTGACAAGATTCTCGCATTTCAAGCCCGAAACCTTGAGCGCTTTTAGATCGTTGGTGGTGTCCACCGTAGTGAAACTGTAGTCAGAGCTGTTGATAAACCTGGAGAAACGCTCACAAGGCCTTGTGGCCAGGTGGTAGTGGTAGACGAGGACGTCATGTCGCACGCACAACTGGGTGACGACAACCTTCTAATCATGCCCGGCATGACCGATGGTGTACTCGAGGTCGAAGCCGACCACTTGGTACTTGTCCTCAGCAAGCAACTGCTCCATAGTTTGGATGGAGCTCTCCACTGAGACCGGCTCGTTCGTGTACACCACTGAGAGGGCCTTCCCCTCACGTGGGTGTCCACAACATGATGTGTGGTGAACTGCCCCCTGTTGTCGTCGTCGGCCACTGGGAGCGCCATCGGAGCCACGGGGAGCACCATTGGAACCGCTGGATGTCCTCTCTGTATGTGTCGTTGTGGGTGTGCTTATTGCGTCGTGTGGCGCGAGAGATGAACGTAAATGGCCGCAGGAATAAATGGGGCCGGGAGGCCTGGATTCTTGGCGCGTTCGCATGGCAGTTTTTGCAGCGGGTAACTGCATCGTGGCACCGCGCCCGGCGCAACCGCATGCATAATGGCTTCACGAACATACGTGATCATGCGCCGGCCCCAAACACTGGCAGCGCGCGTGGAGGGACGAGGGTAGAGCGCCCAGAGGGACGCGAGAGCACAGCGCGCGCGGCAGGACGCGAGCAGAGCGCGCCGCGGCCGCCTCAACCGCAAGCAACCACACGCATAGAGCAGTTGAACATGTAGGGAATGGTCGTCTACAAGCCGGCCGGCAGTTGCGACGCTGCGTAGAGAGCGGCCGTGTGCTACTACCTCCGTCTTTGTCTATTAGTCCCCTTTATATTTTGTGCAATAATTTGACCTTAAATTTTACCAACAAAATGTTGATGCATGTTAGAAAAATTATATAATTGGAAACTATGTTCAAATACGAATCCAATGATATAATCTTTGGCGACATGCATTCATATTTTATTAGTTAAATCTCTAGTCAAAATTTGGCACAAAAATACATAGACGACTTATAGACCAGGACGGGGGTAGTAGGTAATTAAATCGCAAACATTTTTTTTATTAACCGTATGTGTACGTGTCCTTTTGCCCTCCTCTCGCACGTCTTGTCACCCCGCTGCCGCAGACGGCTTACAGCGCAAGCTTGCGCAGCGCGCGGGGGCGTTCTTTTGGCCGAACGGTGGCTCCAAGTGGCGCCAATGAATCGTCGGTGAGCCCGTTCCCACGCAACCTCGCAGGTTCCCGCGCAAGCTTCCCGCCCAACTAGGTGAAATCCCCCAAAATCCCAATGCTTACTGGCCTGCTATATAAACCCTCACGGCCGGCGAGTCCTGCGTCGCATTTTTCCCTCCCTCCCTGTAGCTTATCTCGTCTGCTTCTCCCACAATCACCAATGGCGCTAGTCCATCGTCGTCGCTCAGCCACTTCGCCGTCATCAGAGGACAGCTCAAGCTGGGAGGCTACACCGCGGGGGCGGCGCAGTCCTCGGCGTAGTGTAGTGCGCGTGGCGTCCCTGTTGGATGTTCGCGGAACACCCACCACATACTCCGCCGTCGCTGCCTGTCGGCAGCTGTTGTCGGCCGCCGTGGCCTCCACACCATTGTCGAAAGCCATGGCCATCGCCCGCTCCGCCGCCGCGGCCCGAAGGCATGAGGTGGCCATCGTGGCCATCACCCGCTCCACCACCGTGGCCCGAAGGCGGGAGGTGGTGGTCGTGGCCGCCACCCCATCATCGGCCGCCGTGGCCGCCAGCCCACTGTCTACCGCCGAGGTCATCACCCGCTCCGCCACCGCCGCCCGAAGGCGGGAGGCGGAGGTGGAGGCCCGCACGTGCGTCAGCGACCTTGTGCGCTACATCGAGTTTCTGAGGGAGGAGGATGAGCACCTCATCGAGCATGCAAAGAGCCTTACCGCCGCCGTGGCCGCAGCACACGCCACCGCAGAGGCGAGGAATCAGGAGATCTACGAGGAGAACCACCGCTTCGAGAGGGGTCGTCTGGAGCGGCAGAGGGCGTTCGAGGTGAGCGTCGCTGAAGGTGCAGCAGTGGCAGGCACCGTATTGTAGTTGTCTAGCTCATCGGTAGGCTCCTCCTCCTCTGCCTCTTGCTGAGCACGCTCGGCAGAGGAGAGGCTGCCGGAAGTAGTACAAAGCCCCTCCGTAGTAGTATTTAGGGGCTATTTTATTCAGTTCATCTGACTATAGATGTGGTGGAACTATACAACATACTTAAAATTAGCTAGTATATATAGTTGAACTAACTATTTTAGTACGTGGTTGGCAACAATTGGGGAAAAGTTTGGTCGGTTTAGCTGTCGAGTTGACTGTTTGTATAAAAGAACGACTGCTTAATCTATGAATGAAATCTATGCTTAATTACTGAATTTTAGTTGAAAAAATTTGATATTGCTAGTGATTTTTAGCTGCATATCTTGACAAATAGCAGTGTTACAAGCTTGACAAATGGCAATGTTACTAGATCAACAAATGTCAATCTTTCCAGTTTGACAAATGGCAATATACCCAATATGACAGATGCAAATCTTACCAAATTGTCTGTACGTGCTTGCACACGGGTCATCCAAAACAATCATTTGCGTTGAAGGGATGTACAAATCCTGCTCGGCACATTTTATCTTGGCTTAGCGCCGAAGTCTGGCTTTGCATACCATATTCAATCTGAACCGTTTGCGTTGAAGAGATGCACAAATCCTGCACTGCGAATTTTCCCTTGGCTCACTTGGGAAGACCATAGCTCTTAGTCTGCATACGGGTGTTCTATCTAAAACGTTTCCGATCAAGAGCTGCACAAATCCTGCTCGGCTCATTTTCCCTTGGTTTCCTGGGGAAGCTGTCGGTTTGCATACGGGTGTTCTATCTAAAATGTTTGCGATGAGTGTTTTATATTTAAAAACCATTTATGTTGTTTTTAAAGAAAATCATTTGATAAGGCTGTACATTCAGAGAGAAAAACGCAAGTTCATTCAAACCATATCTTTCATTCAGTCACACTGCGAATTTATATTCATATGATCGAGATACACTGATATAGTATTAAACCCCAAAAAAAAACTAATTCCAGTGGTGGCGCAGGCGGCGTGTCGCGCCGGCGTTGTCATTGTCGTCCTCTGGGACGCCGTTGTTGAAGTCTTCAAGGCAACACAGAATGTACTTCACTTGGAAATCAAACATCATATCGTCGCGCGATCGACATGCGAGGCGCGTGAGGATGGCAACTCACGGTGCTGCGAGGTAGCGGTCAACGGCGGCATCCCATGCCACTGAGGGGGGCGCGTGCATGGGCACAGGCGCGACGGGTGCAGGCAAACGCACAGGGACCGGCGCCGCGGTGGGTGCATGGGCGCGCACGGGCATGGGCACGGGCGCTGTGATACGTCCATTTTTCATCATGTTTTCCTACTGTTATTTATGATGGTTTTATGCATAATATTGGTTTTTGGAGTAATTCTAATGCCTTTTCTCTCATAATATGCAAGGTATACACAAAGAGGGAGAATTCCGGCAGTTGAAATCTGGACCTGAAAAAGCTACGTCAGGCTACCTATTCTGCACAACTCCAAATGAGCTGAAACTTCACCGAGATTTTTTATGGAATAAATGAGGAATATTGGAGCCAATAAGTACCAGAGGGGGCCCACCAGGTGGGCACAACCCACCTGGGTGCGCCAGGGAGCCCAGGCGCGCCCTGGTGGGTTGTGCTCCCCTCGGCCCACCTCTGGTGCCCATCTTCTGGTATATAAGTCATTTTGACCAAGAAAAAAATGAGGAGAGGACTTTCGGGACGGAGCGCCGCCATCTCAAGGCGGAACTTGGGCAGGAGCACTTTTGCCCTCCGGCGGAGCGATTCCGCCAGGGGAACTTCCCTCCCGGAGGGGGAAATCATCGTCATCATCATCACTAAGAACTCTCCCATCTTGGGGAGGGCAATCTCCATCAACATCTTCAACAGCACCATCTCCTCTCAAACCCTAGTTCATCTCTTGTGTTCAACCTTTGTACAGGAACTATAGATTGGTGCTTGTGGGTGACTAGTAGTGTTGATTACATCTTGTAGTTGATTACTATATGGTTTATTTGGTGGAAGATTATATGTTCAGATCCAATATGCTATTTAATACCCGTCTGATCTTGAGCATGATTATCATTTGTGAGTAGTTACTTTTGTTCTTGAGGTCACGGGAGAAATCATGTTGCAAGTAATCATGTGAACTTGATATGTGTTCGATATTTTGATAGTGTGTATGTTGTGATTCCCTTAGTGGTGTCATGTGAACATCAACTACATGACACTTCACCATATTTGGGCCTAAGGGAATGCATTGTGGATTAGTTATTAGATGATGGGTTGCGAGAGTGACAGAAGCTTAAACCCTAGTTTATGCGCTATTCCGTAAGGGACCGATTGGATCCAAAAGTTTAATGCTATGGTTAGAATTTATTCTTAATACTTTTCTCGTAGTTGCGGATGCTTGCGAGCGGGTTAATCATAAGTAGGAGGTTTGTTCAAGTAAGAACAACACCTAAGCACCGGTCCACCCACATATCAAATTATCAAAGTAGCGAACGCGAATCGAACCAACATGATGAAAGTGACTAGATGAAATTCCCATGTACCCTCAAGAACGCTTTGCTTATTATAAGAGACCGTTTTGGCCTGTTGTTTGCCTCAAAAGGATTGGGCTACCTTGCTGCACTTTTACTACTACTACCGTTACTTGCTCGTTACAAATTATCTTACTATCAAACTACTCTGCTACTTACAATTTTGCAGACATTACCTTGCTAAAAACCACTTGTCATTTCCTTCTGCTCCTCGTTGGGTTCGACACTCTTACTTATCGAAAAGGCTACAATTGATCCCATATACTTGTGGGTTATCAAGGCTATTTTCTGGCGCCGTTGCCGGGGAGTGAAGCGCTCTTGGTAAGTGGAAATTGGTAAGGAAAAATTATCACTACATGCTGAAATTTATTGGCACTTGTTACTATGGAAAACAATCCTTTGAGGGGTTTGTTCGGGGTATCTTCACCTCGACCGGAACCACAATTAATTACCCCTCAATCTACTACACCTACTGAAAATATTGAATATGAAATTCCTTCGGGTATGAAAGAACAACTGCTAGCTAATCCTTATGCAGGAGATGGAACCGAACATCCTGATATGCACTTGATATATGTGGAAGAAATTTGTGGATTTTTTAAGCTTGCAGGTTTACCCGGAGATGAAGTTAAGAAGAAGATTTTCCCTTTATCTTTGAAGAGAAAGGCATTGGCACGGTATAGGCTATGCGATGATCTTGGATCTTGGAATTGGAATAGATTGAAATTGGAGTTTCACCAAAAAATTTATCCTATGCATCTAGTTCATCATGATCGGAATTATATATATAATTTTTGGCCTCGTGAAGGAGAAAGTATTGCTCTAGCTTGGGGGAGGCTTAAGTCAATGTTATATTCATGCCCCAATCATGAGCTCTCAAGAGAAATCATTATTCAGAATTTTTATGCTCAGCTTTCTCGTGATGATCAATCCATGCTTGATACTTCTTGTACTGGTTCCTTTATGAAGAAGACCATTGAATTCAGGTGGGATCTTTTGGAAATAATTAAATGCAACTTTGAAGATTGGGAACTCGACGAAGGTAAAGAGTCAGGTATTAAGCTTAAGTATGATTGTGTTAAATCTTTTATGGATACCGATGCTTTTCAAAAGTTTAGCACTAAATATGGACTTGACTCTGAGATAGTAGCCTCCTTCTGTGAATCATTTGCTACTCATGTTGATCTCCCTAAGGAGAAGTGGTTTAAATATCACCCACCTATTAAAAAGGATGTTAAAGAACCGGTACCAGCTAAAGAGGAAACTATTGTTTATAATGTTGATCCAGTTATTCCTACTGCTTATATTGAGAAACCATCTTTCCCTGTTAGGATAAAGGAACATGCTAAAGTTTCAACTGTGGTCAACAAGAGTTATATTAGAACACCTAAACCTGATGAACAAATCAAAGTAGAATCTAGTGTTGCTATGGTTAAATATCTTCGGGAAGAAAATATAGATGGGCATGTTATCTACTTCTGTAATGAAGCTACTAGAATTGTCAAACCTGATAAAACAGATAATCATAGACCCGTTGTTGGTTTGCCCGTTGTCTCAGTTAAAATAGGAGATCACTGTTATCATGGTTTATGTGACATAGGTGCTAGCGTGAGTGCTATTCCCTTTACCTTATATCAAGAAATTATGAATGACATAACACACGCAGAGATAGAAGACATAGATGTTACTGTTAAGCTTGCTAATAGAGATACCATATCACCAATCGGGATTGTTAGAGATGTTGAAGTCTTGTGTGGGAAAATAAAATATCCTACTGATTTTCTTGTTCTTGGTTCCCCGCAAGATGATTTTGTCCCATTATCTTTGGTAGACCCTTCTTGAAAACCGTTAATGCTAGAATAGATTGTAAGAAACAAACTCAGCTTTGGTGATAAGTCTCATGAGTTTAACTTTTTCCAAGTTTAGTAGAAAACCTCATAAAAAAGAATTGCCTAGTAAGGATGAAATAATTGGTATTGCTTCTATTGTTGTGCCTCCTACTGATCCTTTAGAACAATATCTGCTAGACCATGAAAATGATTTACATATGCATGAAAGAAATGAAATAGATGATATTTTCTTTGAACAACGTCCCCTGCTTAAACACAATTTGCCTATTGAAACTCTAGGAGGTCCTCCACCACCCAAAGGTGATCCTGTGTTTGAATTAAAACAATTGCCAGACACTTTGAAATATGCTTATCTTGATGAGAAAAAGATATATCCTGTTATTATTAGTGCTAACATTTCAGAACATGAAGAAGAAAGACTATTGAAAGTTCTAAGGAAGCACCGAGATGCTATTGGATACACTCTTGATGATCTTAAGGGCATTAGTCCTACTCTATGTCAGCACAAAATTAATATGGAACCTGATGCTAAACCCGTTGTTGATCACCAACGCCGGTTAAATCCGAAGATGAAAGAAGTGGTAAGGACGGAAATATTAAAACTTCTGGAAGCAGGTATAATCTATCCTATAGCTGATAGTAGATGGGTAAGTCCTGTTCATTGTGTCCCTAAGAAGGGAGGTATTACTGTTGTTCCAAATGATAAGAATGAACTTATTCCACAAAGAATTGTTACAGGCTATAGAATGGTAATTGATTTTAGAAAACTAAACAAAGCAACTAGAAAAGATCATTACCCTCTACCCTTTATTGATCAAATGCTAGAAAGATTATCAAAGCACACACATTTTTGTTTCCTTGATGGATATTCTGGTTTCTCACAAATACCTGTTTCTCAACCTGATCAAGAAAAGACCACTTTCACTTGTCCCTTTGGAACTTATGCTTATAGACGTATGCCTTTTGGTTTATGCAATGCACCTGCTACCTTTCAAAGATGTATGACTGCTATATTCTCTGACTTTTGTGAAAAGATTGTTGAGGTTTTCATGGATGACTTTTCTGTGTATGGGAAGTCTTTTGATGATTGTTTAAGCAATCTTGATCGAGTTTTGCAGAGATGTGAGCAAAAAAAATCTTGTCTTGAATTGGGAGAAGTGCCACTTTATGGTTAATGAAGGTATTGTTCTGGGCCAAAAAATCTCTGAAAGAGGTATTGTAGTGGACAAAGCTAAGGTTGATGCAATTGAGAAAATGCCATGTCCTAAAGCTATCAAAGGTATTCGTAGTTTCTTAGGTCATGCTGGTTTCTATAGGAGATTTATCAAAGCCTTTTCTAAAATTTCGAGGCCTCTTAGGAACCTTTTGCAAAAGGATACTCCTTTTGTTTTTGATGATGATTGTTTAGAAGCCTTCGAAACACTCAAGAAAGCCTTAATTTCTGCACCTATTGTTCAACCACCTGACTGGAACTTGCCTTTTGAAATTATGTCTGATGCTAGTGATTATGCTGTTGGTGCTGTTCTAGGACAAAGAGTTGATAAGAAACTAAATGTTATTCATTATGCTAGTAAAACTCTAGACAGTGCACAACGAAATTATGCTACTACTGAAAAAGAATTTCTAGCAGTGGTGTTTGCTTGTGATAAATTTAGATCTTACATTGTCGACTCTTAAGTTATCGTTCACACCGATCATGCTGCTATTAAATATCTTATGGAAAAGAAAGATGCTAAACCTACACTTATTAGATGGGTTCTTTTGCTACAAGAATTTGATTTACATATTATTGATAGAAAGGGAGCTGAGATCCCCGTAGCTGATAACTTGTCTAGGCTTGAAAATGTCCTTGATGACCCACTACCTTTTGATGATAGTTTTCCTGATGAGCAGTTAGCTGCAATAAATGTTTCTAATAACACTCCTTGGTATGCTGATTATGCTAATTACATTGTTGCTAAATATTTACCACCTAGCTTTACCTACCAACAAAAGAAAAAATTCTTTTATGATTTAAGACATTACTTCTGGGATGACCCACATCTTTATAAAGGAGTAGATGGTATTATTAGACGTTGTGTACCTGAGCATGAACAGGGACAAATCCTACGGAAATGTCACTCCGAAGCTTATGGAGGACATCATGCGGGAGACAGAACTGCTCACAAGGTATTGCAATCTGGATTTTATTGGCCTACTCTCTTCAAGGATGATCGTAAGTTTGTCTCATCTTGTGATGAATGCCAAAGAATAGGTAATATCGGTAAGCATCAAGAAATGCCTATGAATTATTCACTTGCTGTTGAACCATTTGATGTTTGGTGTTTTGATTACATGGGACCTTTTCCTTCCTCTAATGGGTATACACATATTTTGGTTGCTGTTGATTATGTTACTAAGTGGGTAGAAGCTATTCCAACTAGTAGCGCTGATCACAACACCTCTATTAAAATGCTTAAGGAAGTTATTTTGGCAAGGTTTGGAGTCCCTAGATACCTGATGACTAATGGTGGTTCACACTTTATTCATGGTGCTTTCTGTAAAATGCTTGCCAAGTATGATATTAACCATAGAATTGCATCACCCTATCATCCTCAGTCTAGTGGTCAAGTTGAACTTAGCAATAGAGAAATAAAATTAATTTTGCAAAAGACTGTCAATAGGTCCCGGAAGAATTGGTCTAAGAAATTAGATGATGCACTTTGGGCTTATAGAACAGCATATAAAATCCTATGGGTATGTCTCCTTATAAAATGGTTTATGGGAAAGCTTGTCATTTGCCTCTTGAGTTAGAACATAAAGCATATTGGGCAATTAAAGAACTCAACTATGATTTCAAACTTGTCGGTGAAAAGAGGTTATTTGATATTAGCTCATTAGATGAATGGAGAACCCAAGCTTATGAAAATGCCAAATTGTTTAAAGAAAAAGTTAAAAGATGGCATGATAAAAGAATCCAAAAGCGTGAGTTCAAAGTTGGAGAATATGTTCTTTTGTACAACTCTCGTTTCAGATTCTTTGCAGGAAAACTCCTCTCCTAATGGGAAGGACCCTATGTTATCGAGGAGGTTTATCGGTCTGGAGCTATCAAAATAAATAATGCCGAAGGTACTAACCCAAAGGTTGTTAATGGGCAACGAATAAAACATTATATCTCAGGTACACCCATTAATGTTGAAAGTAATATTATCCAAACTATGACACCGGAAGAACACATAAAAGAGTCCTTCCGGAACACTCCAGAATCATGAAAAAGAGGAGGTACGTGATACGGTAAGTAAACGGACTCCGAAAAATCCGCAAAAATATTTTTTGTCAGTTTTGGAATATTTAGAAAAATAGGAAAATAAGAAGCAACCAGGAAGGCACCCCTGGTGGGCACAAGACACCAGGGTGCGCCTGGCTTGCCAGACGCGCCCAGGTGGGTTGTGCCCACCTCGGGTACCTTCCGGACTCCGTTTTTCTTCGGTTTGCTTGTTTCCCAAGATAAAAAATCTTTATATACCCCCCGAACCTATTGACCTCCGTATCACGGAGAAATCTCCTGTTTTCTTTTCCTTGCTCTTTTCTGACAGATCTAATCCACCATGGCCGCTTCAACCACCTCCAAGGACAAGTTCTTCGAGAACGTCATCAACCCATATCTGCGGGAGGTGATGCAACACCCTCAAGCTATCCAGATGCATGAGGGGGTGCTCCACATCCGTGATGTGCAAGGCCCCTAGGGGGCTGGATCCGTGGAGGCTAGACTTGAAGCTATGGAGCAGGACGTTTTCCGGTGCAAGGGGATGGTGGAACATGGACTCAATGCCAATCACCTCATGATTGCGGACTATACCCGTGATCTCAAGATGGAGGGCAAGTCCATGAAGGACATCGTCTTCTCCTTCAACGAGAAAATCAACTTCCTCCAGAGCCAGATCTACGACCTCCAAAACCAAGTCTTTGAATATGAGGCAAGGTTTAAAGGTATGAGTTTGGCTGCCAGTTGCAGGACCCATGAGACTCACTCCTCCTCTTATAATGGTGAGCCCCTGCCATGGTAACCCGAGGACAAGATCGTTTCTACTTCATAATCACCACCACCTCCTTCTTCATCACCAAAAAAAAAATTGATTATCGGGTATGGGCACTCCCCTTGGCTTCCGCCAAGCTTGGGGGAGGTGCCCCGGTATCGTATCACCTCCACTACCTTTTGCCTTTACTTTTCTTAGTTTGATCCATGGTTATCTTTTGCTTTAGATGAATAAAAGTTTAGTTCGATCCTTTCTTTTTGAGAGCTTGCTTAGTAATCTATCCTTGTAATCATGTGCGAGATATATAATAAAGTTTAGTTTGAGTTTTTGCTTTCTTTACTTTCTTGTTGCAACAAAAATAAAAGAAATAAATGAAAAGATCATATGCTAATCCTATGGTAGGTGATAACACCACATAAGGAAAAGTATAAGTAGAAAATTTTATTAGGGATTGACAAACATAGCATTAGTCAATGATGCAACTCATGAAAGAATTAATAAGGGAAGAGAAGATTCACATATAAATACACTATCATAGAAATCTTTTGTGATTGTGAGCCCCCATCAAAATATTATATGCCAAAATTGTTGACGTTGGACAAGGAAGACAACTTAATGATTTATGTTTGTTCATATTCACATAGAAGTTATATTGTCATAGATCCTTCAACATGTGGTGCTTGCCCCCCATCTTTGCTAGACAAAAATTCCGCACTAAGTAGAGATACTACTTGTGCATCCAAAAACCCTTAAACCCAAATCTTATTTCCAAGAGTCCACCATACCTACCTATGGATTGAGTAAGATACTTCAAGTAAGTTGTCATCGGTGCAATAAGGCAATAAAAATTGCTTCTAAAAGTGTAAGATCATTTAGTGTAAGAGAAAATTGAGCGTTGTACGAACTTGTGATGGTGAAGAAATAAAAGCGACAGACTGCATAATAAAGGTTGCCATCACAAGGGGCAATATAACATGATGTTCTCTTACACTAAGGGGTTGAGCATACAAACAAATAAGCGCATGGCAACCTCTGCTTCCCTCTGCGAAGGGCATATCTTTTACTTTTATGTATTTATTTTTATGCAAGAGTCAAAGTTCTTCTCTCTTTTCCTTTTATTTTTCTCCTTTGGCAAGCATCATGTGGTGAGGAAAGATCTAGGCACATATGTCTAGTTGAATATGGGTAACATGAGTTATTATTGTTGACATCACCCTTGAGGTGAATACGTTGGGAGGCAAAACTAGAAAGCCCCAAACTTTCTATGTGTCCGGTTGAAACGTTTTGTTCATGTGTATGCGGTGAGTGTTAGCAATCATAAAAGACTATATGATGGTTGAGTATGTGGACTTGCCTAAAGGCTCCGATACAGGACCCTTCCTAAAATATTATGAATTGTAGTTGCAAAGTTGACTGAGAACATAGTTTGTTGGTTGCTAATAGAGTTTATGCTTTATACTTCGATTGTGTGATGAATTGTTACTTATTCATGAGAAGTCTATGATAAAAGTTCTATGATAAAAGTTTTATTTTAAAGTTTGTTGCAGTTACAATAATGCACATGATGCTTCTATGTCCGTATTTTGTTTTTATCGACACCTCTCTCTCTAAGCATGTGGACATGTTTTTCGATTTCGGTTTTCGCTTGAGGACAAGCGAGGTCTAAGCTTGGGGGAGTTGATACGTTCATTTTGCATCATGTTTTCCTACCATTATTTATGATGTTTTTATGCATAATAATGCTTTTTAGAGTAATTCTAATGCCTTTTCTCTCATAATATGCAAGGTATACACAAAGAGGGAGAATTCCAGTAGCTGGAAATCTGGACCTGAAAAAGCTACGTCAGGCTACCTATTCTGCGCAACTCCAAATGAGCTGAAACTTCACGGAGATTTTTATGGAATAAATGAGGAATATTGGAGCCAATAAGTACCAGAGGGCGCCCACCAGGTGGGCACAACCCACCTGGGCGCGCCAGGGAGCCTAGGCGCGCCCTGGTGGGTTGTGCTCCCCTCGGCCCACCTCCGGTGGCCATCTTTTGGTATATAAGTCATTTTGACCTAGAAAAAATGAGGAGAGGACTTTCGGGACAGAGCGCCGCCGTCTCGAGGCGGAACTTGGGCAGGAGCACTTTTGCCCTCCGGCGGAGCGATTCCGCCGGGGGAACTTCCCTCTCGGAGGGGGAAATCATCGTCATCATCATCACCAACAACTCTCCCATCTTGGGCAGGGCAATCTCCATCAAAATCTTCAACAGCACCATCTCGTCTCAAATCCTAGTTCATCTCTTGTGTTCAATCTTTGTACCGGAACTATAGGTTGGTGCTTGTGGGTGACTAGTAGTGTTGATTACATCTTGTAGTTGATTACTATATGGTTTATTTGGTGGAAGATTATATGTTTAGATCCAATATGCTATTTAATACCCCTCTGATCTTGAGCATGATTATCATTTGTGAGTAGTTACTTTTGTTCTTGAGGTCACGGGAGAAATCATGTTGCAAGTAATCATGTGAACTTGATATGTGTTCGATATTTTGATAGTGTGTATGTTGTGATTCCCTTAGTGGTGTCATGTAATCTTGTTCTCGTGCCTGTGCACAGTCAGGGCAACAGACCCAGGGTTTGTTGCACCGACAGAAGCCCCCGGGCCTACCCCGATCGAGCTGCCGGGCATCGTCGGGGTAGGTCCTAATAAGTGCACAGGCAGGGGTGCTGAAGAGGCTGATCTCTTGGAGTCTTCTTTGCTTCTTCATTAATCTTGACTCTGGGCCAGTTTTCGGTTTTCCCGTGCGTCATGTAAAGCCAATCGTGGTGGGGCCATCTTTGCAATGGCCCGTGAATGACTTTAACGCACGGGGTAGAAACTGCCAATTCACTCTTCCCACCACGCCCTTATCCTTAGCCACGTATGCGGCATGCATCGCGCAGGGTAGGTAACGGAGGCGCGTGGTGCGGGAGAGCATCAAGGAGAGGGCCCGGTGTTCTTGAATTAGCGGAGAGGGGCGGCGATTGCTTGTTGAGGGAGCGGCTCCCTTTCTTGCTCCCCCTATAAAAGGAGGGGCGGAGGGAGAGCCGAGCCATCCATCTCCGGATCCTTTCTTCCCCTGTTCCTGCCTTTCGTTGGTCATGTTGAAGAGAAAGGCCCGGGGCCAAGCTCCGGGCTCCATCTTGCGCCTAGAGTTGTTGGTTGTTGGCATTCGGGGAGTGAGCCTGGTCCATGCTCGGAGAAGGCGTCGTGGACGGGCCGCTCATAGTGCGGGAGATACCAAGCTCTCCCATTGTGAGGGAATGCTTGCTCCCTTTGCCACGGCCGTCTGCCCGTTGGGTAGTGCGGTGTCCAGCCTCGGGTCACCGCCGCTCGTGGTCTTGGCGATCAGGTCCTTGGCGTCTCTGGGGGGCGCCCGGGAGGCAGGGTTGGGAATCGTCGGTAAACCCAGCACTGCCCCATCCGGGAGCCGTGGGGATGATGTCGACGAGAGGCACGCCTTCCTGCCCGCCAAGGTGGGGAGGGGCGTGTCCCGAGCCCCTGGCTGTCTTGGTCGCTCGCCGTCTCTCCGGGGAAGGCGTCGGGTTGGAGCCCTGGCGCTCCCCCGGAGCGGTGTTGATGAAGATGAAGCTGGGGAAGACGGAGAAGGCGGGAGGCAGGCCATCCAGTAGGAGCACGACTGCATCGACGCGTTCGTCTCGTACTGGCGACCTGCTGCCTTATCCCTCCGTCCTCCCTTCCCCTTCCCCGGCACCATCATCACCGTCTTCTTGGTGACCGGGGAAAGGGTTGCTCCCCTGGCGCTTCCGCTTCCTCCAGTGGTCTCCTGGCCGACCCCCGGCGCCCCTCTCTGTCGGCGCCTGTGCTGGAGCCTTCTGCCTGGTTCTGGAAGTGGTGACCAGGGAGCCGCAGAGGTGCTCCCAATGTCTTCCTCCTTCGCAGCCTCGCCACTCCCGATCTTGTCAGGCTGTGCTCGGCATCCCTTGACGGGGATCGGGGTGGCGTTGTGTCGATGCGTTGCCTATCCTCTTCTCTTCCCACCGCACTACCTGGGATGAGAGGGACAGGGAGAGGAGTTTACGGAGCATTTATCTTTTTTCAATCTTAAACTCGCCGGCACTTGCCAAATTTTAGTTCAAATAATGTAATCTCTCGAGTCTATGTCTGTGTTCTATAAGGTTTGTACTTGTATGATCAGCATATTAATGAAAAAGATGAACCTTGCCGGGAACTCGTGCATGTATATGTCCACGCAGAGGTGAGATGCCTCTTTATTTTAAATAAACGAGTTTTCCCCGGCAGGCTATCTTTCCGGTACCCTTCCTTCGTTGCCGGGGAACTGAGCCTGCCGGCAAGAAATAGAGGGACCAGCCCCCCGCCAACTTCTTCTCATCAAAGGCCACTACGACCATCCAGGCCGAAGCAACGTTCGAGCCAGAGATCGGAGCACCTAAGTTTCAAAGAGTGGCGGGGTTTTCTTATGCACAAGTTTTAGCTTACAGAACACTTATGGACAAGAGGTAGAACTTATCTGTTTGGTTCGCTGGGGATCGCAGCGTTGGTTCATCTCCTCATCTTCTTGTAGAAACCAAGTTCTCGGCAGGAACCTGCAGCTTTATGCAGATGAGAATGATGCAGGATGCTATCCTATCTATATGCGTATGAAATGGATGCGATCCTATCTATATGCATATGCAAATGCTCATGAAATGCTTATGCATGCATGCAACTTGGTCAGGGGCCGCCCAACGCTTCATTTATTTCTCTGGTGCTCAGGGTCATCGCCTGGCTTTGTACAAGGGGTTACATGCAACTGAGGCAAGGCCTATACAAAAGGGTGGCTGCCGGGCAGGGCCCGACAGCCGCGCCTTACGGGTAGAACTTGCGGAGATGCTCAATATTCCATGAATTTTGAATTTGAATGCCATCTCCGGTCTCCAGACGGACTGCGCCAGGTCTGGTGACTTGTACTACCCGGTAAGGGCCTTCCCACTTCGGCGTCAACTTGTTTGTACCCTTGGCGGACTGAACGCGCCTAAGGACAAGGTCGCCTTCCTCAAAACACCGGGCATGAACCCTGTGGCTATGATAGCGACACAGGGCTTGCTGATACCGTGCAACACACGTAGCAGCCCGGAGACGGTTCCCTTCGAGTAGCACAGCGTCATCACGCCGATGCTGAACTTGCGCTACTTCATCATAGGCAAGCACTCGAGGCGACCCGTAAATGAGTTCCGTGGGGATAACTGCTTCCGCCCCATAGACCAGGGAAAAAGGAGTCTACCCGGTAGCTCGATTTGGTGTCGCTCTGAGGGACCATAGAACTACCGACAGCTCATCGATCCACCGCCTGCCGTGCTTCTGCAGCGTAGCAAAGGTTCTTGTTTTGAGTCCCTGCTGCACTTCAGCGTTTGCCCTCTCAGCTTGCCCGTTGCTTCTGGGATGTGCGACAGAAGCAAACGAGATTTTGCTTCCGAGGGCATAAACATATTGCATGAAGGCACGGCTTGTGAATTGGGTGCCGTTGTCGGTAATGATCCTTGCCGGGATTCCAAAACGACACACCAAATCTTTCAAGAACTTGATAGCTGATTGAGCAGTCACCTTTCTCACGGCAGCAACTTCCGGCCACTTTGTAAACTTGTCGATAGCAACGAACAAGACTTCAAAGCCCCCGATCGGTCGGGGGAAAGGGCCGAGGATATCGAGCCCCCAGACCGAAAATGGCCATGATAAAGCGATTGTCTGAAGAGCTTGGGCAGGCAGGTGGATTTTCTTGGAATGGAACTGACAGGCTTCACATTTGGTGACTAGCTCAACCGCATCTTGGAGGGCTGTGGGCCAATAGAATCCTTGCCGGAATGCTTTCCCAACTAGCGCCCTTGATCCAATGTGGGAGCCGCATATGCCTTTGTGTATTTCAGCCAGCAGTTCCTTCCCTTCTTCCCGGCAGATGCACTTCAATTTCACACCGTTGGGCCTCCTTCTGTACAGAGTGTCATCGACAAACTGGTACATACTGGCCCTCCGGGCTACTCTTTCAGCCTCATCTTGGTCATTGAGGAGTTCTCCGGTTTGGAGAAAGTGGAATATGTGGCTTGCCCAAGTTGGAGCCTGGGGCTCAGCAACAAGGACTAGCGGCACCTCCTCAACTGCGGGGGCACATTCCTCATTCGCAGGGACCATGGGTCCGACTGGAGGGTGCGGTCCGGCAGGTTGTGAGGAGTTGTTTCCGGCAGGGTCCCTGCCAGGAGCGGATAGCTCTACCGGGAGAGGCTTACTGGAGTCCAGCTTTCTCCTTTTCCAGGCCATTGTTGCTGGGGATACGGAGGGCTGAGTAAGATGGAGAACAAAAGTTCCTGGTTCCACAGGAAGCTTTTGGGCAACATACTTTGATAGGTGATCAGCTATGCTGTTTTCCGCATGAGGTATGTGCTCTGTTTGCAACCCGTCAAAGCGCTCCTCTAATCTTCTCACTTCCTCAACGTATGCCTCCATCAATGGACTTTGGTAATCCTTGTTGACTTTTCTCACCACAAGCTGTGAGTCTCCTCGAATGATCAGCTTCTTGATTCCCAATTCAGCGGCAATCCTGAGCCCGGCAAGGAGCCCTTCATACTCTGCTGTATTGTTGGTTGCCTCTTCCCGAGCAAAATGCATCTGGATGATGTACTTCAAGTGTTCCCCAGAGGGAGCGATGAGAAGCACGCCAGCCCCTGCACCTTGTAGGGAAAAAGCACCATCAAAATACATAATCCATTCTTGGGGCGCCTCCTTGCCGGGGATAACTGTTTCTGGCACTTCCTCGTCAGGGGTTGGCGTCCATTCTGCAATAAACTCTGCCAATGCCCTGCTCTGGATTGTTGATGTGCTCTCAAACTTCAAACCAAAACTGGATAACTCCAAAGCCCACTCCACTATTCTGCCAGTAGCCTCAGGGTTCCGGAGTATCCTTTGCAATGGGAAGCGAGTGACAACCGTGATCTCATGGGCTTGGAAGTAGTGGCGCAGTTTCCTTGAGGCCATGATGAGGCCAAAGATAAACTTTTGCATGCCAGAGTACCTCGATCTAGCCCCCTGTAGCAGGGAACTGATGAAGTACACCGGGCGCTGCACCACTTTCTTCCTTGCCGTGTCCTTGGGGTTGTCTTCGCTGCTGTGCTTACCTCTGTCCTGATCCCTATCTGACTCTGCCGGTCTTTGCTCACTCTCTGTTTCATCCACTTCCCGCTGCGCCACAAAGGCTGCCCTAACCACTTGATTGGTTGCTGCCAAGTATAATAGCAACGGCTCTTGTGGTTTGGGAGCAACCAAGGTGGGCACAGAAGATAGGTAGGCCTTCAACTCTTGCAAAGCCGCATCTGCTTCTGGAGTCTACATCATGGGCCCTGCCTTCTTCAAGATTTTGAAGAACAGCAAGGCGCGCTCGGCAGACTTGGAAACGAATCTGCTTAGCGCGGCAACGCACCCTGTCAGACGCCTTACATCTTTGACTGTCTTTGGTGCTTGGATCTGTTCGATGGCTTGGATCTTATCGGGGTTGGCTTCAATCCCCCGATGGGATACAAAGTACCCGAGCAGCTTGTCGGAGGGAACACCAAATACACACTTCTCCGGGTTGAGCTTCAAGTTGATCTTGCGCAAATTGGCAAATGTCTCCTCCAAATCCTGGATAAGGGTTGATCTGTCCTTGGTTTTGACCACAATATCATCCATATAAGCCTCAATGTTTCTGTGCAGCTGTGGCCCAAAACCAATCTGGACTGCCCTTGCAAAAGTAGACCCGGCACTCTTTAATCCGAAAGGCATGCGGATAAAACAGTACGTACCACACGGGGTGATGAACGAGGTCTTCTCTTCGTCTTCCTTGGACATGAAGATTTGATGAGATCCAGAATATGCATCCAAAAAGGAGAGCAAATCGCAGCCTGAAGTGGAGTCCACGATCTGGTCAATGCGCGGCAAGGGAAATGGGTCTTTCGGGCAAGCCTTGTTGAGATCTGTGAAGTCTATGCAAAGTCTCCATTTCCCATTGGCCTTCCGGACAACCACTGGATTTGCTAACCACATTGGATGCAGCACTCCTCTGACCAAACCAGCTGCCTCAAGTTTCTTGATCTCCTCTGTAATGAACTGCTGCCTCTCCAAGGCCTTCTTCCAGACTTTCTACTTGACAGGTCGGGCATGTGGGCAGACAACAAGGTGGTGCTCGATTACCTCCCTGGGAACACCGGGGATATCAGATGGTTGCCAGGCAAACACATCGATATTCACCCGCATGAAGGTAAAGAGCGCGCTTTCCTATTTGTCATCGAGGGTGGCGCTGATGGTGAAAGTACCATCAACGCCAGCCAGCCCTGCTAGGACCTTCTTCACTTGTGGAGCAGCAACCTTGGATCTCTTGCTGTTGGAACTCTCTGGCAAGTAATCAACAGGCGCAGCGCACTCCGAAGAGGCGTGCTTCCCGAATTCCTTGCCGGAGCCCTTACTATCCTTCTCCTTCCCTCTGTTCTCCTTGGCGGGAACTGCCGCTGCCGCTGCTTCTACCGCAACTGCATCCTGGTACATCTTGTCCACACAAATGATTGCATCTTTCTCATCCGATGGGATGGAAATGACTCCAACTGGCCCTGGCATCTTCAAGACGTTGTAGGCATAGTGGGGTGCCGCCATGAACTTAGCCAGGGCTGGGCGTCCAAGGATTCCATTGTACGGCAAGGGGAAGTCAACCACATCAAACACAATCTTTTCAGTCCGGTAGTTCAGCTCTCCCCCAAATGTCACAGGCAACGTGATCTTTCACTTAGGATGACTCCTGCCAGGATTAACTCCTTGAAACATGCCGGTGACTTTTAACTCATCCTATGCTATCTGAAGCTTGCTGGTAACCTTTGGGGAAATCAGATTCAACCCGGCCCTGCCGTCCACCAACATCTTCGTGACCTTGAGGTTGCGGATTGTTGGAGAGACCAACACCGGCAAACATCCTACCGCGGTGGTGCGGTCAGGATGATCCTCTTCGTAAAAAATGATGGGTGTGTGTGACCATTTGAGTGGTTTCCGGGCCCCTGGCGCTGGTTCCACAACATTAACCTCACGCGCCCACCGCTTGAGTTGGTGGTGAGAGGCGTGTAGGGACGCACCCCCGTCAATGCACAGGGCGTCAGTGGCCTTCTGGAACTCCTGCTCACTGGTTTCCTCTTCATCCCCTTCATCACTCTCATCACCGCAGGCTTCCTTCTCTCGATCCCTGGCGGGTTTCCCTTTGTTTCGAAAAGGTCTGCCGGGGTGATTTACTTCACCGCCACGACCCTTACCGCCAGCAACATTCTGTCCCTTTTCCTTGTCACGCTTCTCATATTCTGCTTTCTGTCTCTTGACAAGTTGTTCAACCTGATAACACTCTTGAAGGTCGTGGCCCTTAGTCCGATGGATCTTGCAGTACGGCCCATCACCTTTCCCGGCCTTTTTGGCGGCCGCGGCCTCCCGACTTCTTGCCGGTACTAGGGGTACCTGACCCTTCAACAAACATTACCGTCTTATCCTCTCGCTTCTTATTGCGCTTCTTGCTCTTCTTCTGACTGGTGGACTCGTCATCATCCTCTGAATCAACATTAATGCAATCCTCCTCTTCGGGTAGTTTTCTTCCCTCCTCCATCCAAGCACACTTATCCACCAAGGTGTAAAGTTCCTTCACAGTCTTGGGTAACTGTACATTCATCTTGGAACAAATCTTCCGGTTGTGCACATTGGACTGGAAGGCAGCTATCACAGCTGCTGGATGGATATTTGGGATGTTTCTGTGGACTCTGCTAAATCTCTGCAAATACTTCCAGAGAGTCTCTCCTTCTTTCTGCTGAAGAAGTTGCAGATCGCTGGGCCGACCTGGTTCTTGATGGCCGCCAGTGAAGGCTCCAATGAACTCATGGCACAAATCAGCCCATGATGAAATGGAGTTCTCTGGCAAGTGCATCTACCAAGACCTCACATTGGACTTGAGAGCCAAAGGGAAGTAGTTGGCGAATACCTTCTCATCTCTTCCCCCGGCAGCTTGAACAACGATGGTGTAGATGCTCAGAAACTCTGTCGGGTTCAGCTTCTCATCGTACTTCTCGGGTATCTCTGGCTTGAACGTGCGGACGGACGGCCAACGAACTTGCCGCAGCTCATGATTAAAGGCAGGGCACCCAACCTTGACTGGTAGGTACCCGCCGGTATCGAGTGCAGGCTCGTCGCCGTCGGGACCATCGCACCCATTGGCTCGGCGATGGGCATCGCGGCGTTGCTCAACGATGACGTGCGCGTCTCCCCTTCGCCGGTCCTTCGGGGCACGCTGCCGGCCTGGACGCGCTCGAGGGTCAGAAGAGGCCGTCGAGACACCATCAGGCTCTTGATTCCACTGCATCCGTGCTGGCTGCCGTGGCTGGGATTGTACCGTGGGGGTGGCCCCTTCCGTACGACTAGCAGCACGGGCCGTTGTCATCGCTTGGGGAGGCTGTGGCGGGCCAGCTCGCTGCAAGCCCCTAGCCTCGGTGAATCTGAGCAGGCTCTGGATGGTGGCACGCCATTCATCCATCTGTTCGGCCGCTGGCGGAAACCTCAGCAGCAGTTGAGCCCGCGCCATGGCCTCTGTAGCAGTACTTGGTATGGGTGATGATGACGCAGATCGCGCCGTTGCTCGGCTCCTGACGGGGCCAGCAGCGACCGTATCACGCCCCCGCTGTTGCTGGGCGGCCACCTAGATGGCATGGTGGCGTGGTGATGGCGCTTGAGGGTCAGCAGCTCCACTAGGCGCAGCAGCCTGGTCGACTCGTCCCGAGGGAGGTGCACGCGCTGCTGCCGCCCCTGTGGTGGGGGCGGCCGGAGGGCGGCGATTCGCCCCGGACCGAGCGCCATCGCTGCGGCTGTGCCCGTCGGCGAGGGGAAGGAGTGTGGATGGAGTAGCCCCTTCACCCGTACCTCGCGGAGCATGGCCATCGGGGTGTTGCTGATGTTGCTCTCATCCGGCGTCTCCTGCTCCTGCTTCGACCGCAGGGGAAGTGGTGACGGTGTCGCCTGCCCGACCACAGCCCCAGCGGCGTCCGCACTCTCGTGCACCTCCATGTCCCCCGCAGCATTGGTGGCTGCAGGCGGCGGCACCTTCGAGGTGGATGGGTGAGCAGCAGCACCGGGCTTCTTCTTGGGCGCCATTGCCGATAGCGCCGTCGAAGACGAAGATGGTAATGAAGATGACGCGCTGCACACGCTTTCAGGTTCGCGCAAGCGATCCCCCTACCTGGCGCGCCAAAGATGTCGCGGGAAACCACGGCCACCTATGGGGCCAAGGGGCCCCTTGCTGGTTCGGCAGGGGGGATGTCGCATCGCACAAAGAGCAGAAGAACGTGGGGCAGCACGGCAGAGATCACACAGGCAATTTTACCCAGGTTGGGGCCGCCGCGAGGCGTAAAACCCTACTCCTGCTTTGGTGGATTGATGGTGGAAAAGTGGTGGTGGAGCGTAGTACACTTGCCCGGCAGGCTCGCCCTGGGGAGGCAGTGACTACATGCGTACGAGCGTGGGGGTGTTCAACTTTTTCAACCCTTGCTTCGGTTGCCATGGTCCTCCTTTTATAGGTTAAGGGGTCACCACAGTGGCAAAACAGTCATTATGCACTGATAAGATAGCAAACAGTGCTATCATACCTAATTCCGCAGGCTGACAGAGTGCATTAAATGCACCACTCAACATCACATCATTGCTCGCCTGGCAAGCCTTGCCGGGCTCGTCTTGCCAGCTTCATGCCTGCTTGCTTGACACGCCGCAGGACGGGTGTCATCTGTAGGTATTCCTGTAGAAAGAGGCCGCCATGTGGCGAATGGCTGCCACTTAGTCACTTTGCGGCTTGACACCGCATTGATCAACGACGTGGGTCATGGTGAGATGGCTTGGTGAGGTGTCTTTGCCCTTGTGAGTCCCGGCAGGCCCTGCCGGGACGTCTTGAATGCTCCCTTCCGGGGGAGCCCTTGCCCCTGCCAAGTCCGCCTGCCCGGCAATGGAGGCTTTTATCCTGGTGGTGTCTCGCTTCTCTGTCTTGGTCTTGGCCTTCTTAATCTGCCCGCTGGTTCTTCGAAGATCTTGGTCTCTTGTATCTTGACACGACCTTGGTGTTGTAATCTTGTTCTCGTGCCTGTTCACAGTCAGGGCAATAGACCCAGGGTTTGTTGCACCGACAAGAGTCCTTCCGGAACACTCCAGAATCGTGAAAAAGAGGAGGTACGTGATACGGTAAGTAAAGGGACTCCGAAAAATCCGCAAAAATATTTTTTTGTTAGTTTTGGAATATTTGGAAAATTAGGAAAATAAGAAACTACCGGGAAGGTCACCCTGGTGGGCACAAGACACCAGGCGCGCCCAGGTGGGTTGTGCCCACCTCGGGTACCTTCCGGACTCCGTTTTTCTTCCGTCTTCTTGTTTCCCAAGATAAAAAAATCTTTATATACCCCCCGAACCTATTGACCTCCGTATCGCGGAGAAATCTCCTATTCTCTTTTCTCGCTGTTTTCTGTCAGATCTGTTAAGCCAGGCATCATGTCTTCTTCTTCCTCTAACAATGTGGAAGAGGATGCTTGGTTGATGAAGATCGAGCTAAAGAGGGAAGAGGCCGTCGGCGTAGCCAAGGAGGACAAGGGCAAGGAGGCTACCAGAGATCAAACGCCGGTGATCGAACAAGCACTGCCTGCCGAGGAGGAGGAAGAAGATATCCTTAATCCTTACTATGCTCATCTTACCCCTACTGAGATTGAAGCCTTTCGGATCATCGAAACGGTTCGTGTGCAAAATAAATATCTCACTCGTGAAAATATTCTGCATCAAGAGCACAATGAACGGCTCAGGCAACTCACCACTACAACGAGGGCAACCACAATGTGGAGGCCTCACCCTCTTCCATGTCCAAGGAGCCAATCATCATCGATATCACTGACAATGAGGAGTAGCTTGTCTTATTAGCTCACTATAAGGACCTATGTTCAGTTTGCTAGTTACGCCGGTTAAGCATGCTTGGTTTACCCGTTGCATGTGCTGCTCTTGCCTTTCCTTAACAAATTCTAGTGAATTGTCCTATCTACTTTTACCATGCAATCTGTTGCTCTAGTGTATATGTTCTATATGTCGTGCAATGTGGTGCTCACTTATTAACTGTTTGGTTAATTAGTTGTCGTCTTCAGTTAACTGTTTGGTTCAATTCTGCAAATGTGATGTTCAATTCTTCAGGGTGCAATTTTGTATTGTCTTCCATGTAAGAAATAAATCGAATTTATCTTTACAAAATACATGAGAAACAAATACAATTGCTATATTTCCAAGTTGTCAAGCATGCTTGGTTTGGTTAACTGTCTGATCTTCTAGTATGTTATACATTGTGCAATGTGGTGCTCAGTTAACGTTTGGTTCATTTGTTGTGGTGTTTAGTTAACTGTTTGGTTCAATTCTGCAATGCGATGTTCAATTGTTGTGGGTGCATTCTGTTATTGTATACCATGTGAAAAATAAATCGAATTTGGTTGTACTAAATACATGAGAAACAAATACAATTGCTATATTTCCAAGTTGTTAAACATGCTTGGTTTGGTTAACTGTCTGATCTTCTATTAGGAGTATGTTATATTGTGCAATGCGGTGCTCAGTTAATGTTTGGTTCATTTATTTTGGTGTTTAGTTAACTGCTTGGTTCAATTCTGCAATGCGATGTCCAGTTGTCGTGGGTAGAATTTTGTATTGTTGTGCATGTGAGGAATAAATCGAATTTGGCTGCACTTAATACATGAGAAACATATACAATTGCTATATTTCCTAGTTCTTAATCATGCTTGGTTTGGATAAATGGGTTTTCCATGTGGCTTGAATTAATCTGATGAATCTGCAATGTGCTTATTTTTCATCAACATATTTTACTGATAGCATGCGAACTCTCACTTAACCTGATCACTAACTACCTTATATGTGTTGCAGGGAAACAATGGGAAGCACTAAGGTTTACAATCGAGGTTTGTACATGCATGGTCCTTTGTCTAATAGCACATTATTGTGCAATTGCAGGAACCATTCTAATATTTAGGTTTTTAACAATTTGGTCTTGCACATGTAGGTCCTGCTGTCAGAGGTTTTAACCCACTGTTTGACCCTTTTTGCATATGGGGAAATGAGTTGTCCATGAATATCAGTCAAGTCAAGAAACTCAGAAAGATTGTTAAAATAAAGAAATTAGCGACAAAAAACAAGAAGATCTTTGTCTGCACAATGAAGACACCAGTTCACTACAGGATGGTACTAACTATTATACCTCGCCTTTTTATTCCTTTGCCCCATTTCCAATATAGAGAAGATATTTATGCACATCCTTGTTTTCAGGCCTTTTCAAAGCAGTTCACTGATGATTACCTCTAAAACCACCTGTATGGTCAGGAGGCGAGGAAGGTATTCATACAACACCCACGGTTCAATATTGAAGTGTTCCTCAAGAGGATGAAGGATGGACGGTCAATCATCCACATGCACTGGCCTAAAGTTGCAAAGACCTTCAACATCAATGAAGCCTCAATATTCGCCTTCTGCTTCAGCAGTTTTCCAGATGAGATTCATCTATCTATGTACCATCTATGATGCTAATTTCGAAAGGTTATAGATGTTGCATGTGAAACTTGGTGCTGGTGCAGTTGTGTAATGGGGTAGCTGAGTGCTGAAGCTATATGATGTTGTACTCTGATGTATTTCAATTATGAAATCCTGCTTCCTTAATATGAAAATGAAATATATTGTGTGCTTAATATGAAATGCCAATTAGATTAATAAATGGATTGTTAATAATAGGCCAATTAGCCTGCTAATGGCCAATTAGCCTGCTAATGGCCAATTAGCCTGCTAATTGGGTTTTTCTATTTCAAACGGTTATTGAGAAAACACCGTGGGCGATGACCTCAGGCAACGCACACAGTTTCTAGGAATAAACCATGTTGGATCAATGAACAATCACACACGACATCCTCTTGAAAACTGTTTGCATTAGGCCACCTTGCGCAAAAGTTTACCACATAAATAGTGTGTGTGATGGACAACCTTTGCCACACAGTTTCTTCTATGCACCATGTGTGATGCATTCAATAACGCAAATGATAAAATTGTTAATATCGTCTGCAATGGCAACGCTATCACAAATGATTTAATGGGGAAAATTGTGTGTGATGTACCTGCGAATGGAAACATTTTCCTTGGAGTGACTGTGTGGGATGTATATACGAACGGAAACATACTTCTTGGATTAACTGTGTGGGATGTACATACTAATAGAAACACATTCCTTGGATTGACTATGTGGAATGTACATACGAAAGGAAACGTTTAGCCGGGACTGGCTGTGTGGGATGTACTTACGACCGGAAATGATTTGGCCTGTATAATTGAATTTTTTTAGCACAACTATACGTATAACCGTATTTGATCGCTCGCCTATCGCACACGACCTCATTTTGCTGAGCGAGTGTGCCAGGAGGGCCTATCCCCGACGGTTTCTGGGTCGTGTGGGAAGGACCCCCCTAGTGCAGTCACTCACTAGGCGACGGTTCAAAACGCCGTCGCAAAAAGGGGTTAAAAACCGTTTGTATAGCACCTCGCTGTACCAGTGTTAGTGGTGTCATGTGAACGTCGACTACATGGCACTTCACCATATTTGGGTCTAAGGGAATGCATTGTGGAGTAGTTATTAGATGATGGGTTGCTAGTAACAGAAGCTTAAACCCTAGTGTAATCGCTACTTCGTAAGGGACTGATTTGGATCCAAAAGTTTAATGTTATGGTTAGATTTTATCTTAATACTTTTCTCATAGTTGCGGATGCTTGCGAGGGGGTTAATCATAAGTAGGAGGTTTGTTCAAGTAAGAACAACACCTAAGCACTGATCCACCCACATATATAATTATCAAAGTAGCAAACACGAATCAAACCAACATGATGAAATTCCCGTGTACCCTCAAGAACGCTTTGCTTATCATAAGGGACCCTTTTGGCCTGTCCTTTGCCACAAAAGGATTGGGCTACCTTGCTGCACTTTATTTACCGTTACCGTTACTTGCTCATTACAAATTATCTTGCTATCAAACTATCTGTTACCGACTATTTCAGTGCTTGCAGAAAATACCTTGCTGAGAACCACTTGTCATTTCCTTCTGCTCCTCGTTGGGTTTGACAATCTTACTTATCAAAAGGACTACGATTGATCCACTATACTTGTGGGTCATCAAGGCTCTTTTCTGGCGCCGTTGCCGGGGAGTGAAGCGCTCTTGGTAAGGGAAAATTATTACTAAGTGCTGAAATTTATTGTCACTTGTTACTATGGAGAATCATCCTTTGAGGGGTTTGTTTGGGGTATCTTCACCTCGACCAGAACCACAATTAGCTACCCCTCAACCTACTGCACCTACTGAAAATATTGGTTATGAAATTCCTTCGGGTATGATAGAACAACCGCTAGCTAATTCTTATGTAGGAGATGGAACTGAACATCCTGATATGCACTTGATATATGTGGATGAAATTTGTGGATTATTTAAGCTTGCAGGTTTGCCCAGAGATGAAGCTAAGAAGAAGGTTTTCCCTTTATCTTTGAAGGGAAAAGCATTGGCATGGTATAGGCTATGCGATGATATTGGATCTTGGAGCTGGAATCGATTGAAATTGGAATTTCACCAAAAAAATTATCCTATGCATCTAGTTCATCATGATCGAAATTATATATATAATTTTTGGCCTCGTGAAGGAGAAAGTATCGCTCTAGCTTGGGGGAGGCTTAAGTCAATGTTATATTCATGCCCCAATTATGAGCTCTCAAGAGAAATTATTATTCAGAATTTTTATGCTCGGCTTTCTCATGATGATCGATCCATGCTCGATACTTCTTGTACTGGTTCTTTTATGAAGAAGACTATTGAATTCACATGGGATCTTTTAGAAAGAATTAAATGCAACTCTGAAGATTGGGAACTTGATGAAGGTAAAGAGTCAGGTATTAAGCTTGAATTTGATTGTGTTAAATCTTTTATGAATACCGATGCTTTTCACAAGTTTGGCACTAAATATGGACTTGACTCTAAGATAGTAGCCTCGTTTTGTAAATCATTTGCTACTCATGTTGATCTCCCTAAGGATAAGTGGTTTAAATATCATCCACCTATCAAAGAAGAAATTAAAGAACTCGACATAGCTAAGGATGAAACTATTATTTATAATGTTGACCCAGTTGTTCCTACTACTTATATTGAAAAACCACCTTTCACTACTGGAATCAGGGAATTTGCCATCCGCCTGTTCTTTGATGTCTGCTAGCTGACGACAAAGAGGGTCTTTGCCGTCAGCTTCCAAAACGCGGACGGCAAAGAACTGGCTGATGGCAAATATACAGTTTGCCATTTGCCCTTTCTTTGCCGTCTGCCAGCGGACGGCAAAGGTCCAGAAGGCAGACGACAAAGAGCTGGCGGACGACAAAGGTCCAGAAGGCAGATGGCAAAGAGCTGACGAACGGGCTGAAATTTCCCTGTTAGGATAAAGGAACATGCTAAGGTTTCAACTGTGGTTCGCAAAAGTAATATTAGAGCACATAAACCTGCTGAACAAATTAAAGTAGAACCTAGTGTTGCTATGGTTAAAGATCTCTTGGTAGAAAATATTGATGGGCATGTTATTTACTTCTGTGATGAAGCTGCTAGAATTGCCAAACCCGATGAAAAAGATAAACATAGACATGTTGTTGGCATGCCGGTTGTCTCAGTTAAAATAGGAGATCATTGTTATCATGGTTTATGTGATTTAGGTGCTAGCGTGAGTGCTATTCCTTTTACGTTATACCAAGAAATTATGAATGACATAGCACCCGCTGAAATAGAAGACATAGATGTTACTATTAAACTTGCTAATAGAGACACCATCACACCACTTGGAATTGTCAGAGATGTTGAAGTCTTGTGTGGGAAAATAAAATACCCTACTGATTTTCTAGTTCTTGGTTCCCCACAAGATGACATCTGTCCCATTATCTTTGGTAGACCTTTATTGAACACTGTCAACGCTACTATAGATTGTCATAAACAAACTGTCAGTGTTAGCTTTGGTGATAAGTCTCATGAGTTTAATTTTTCCAAGTTTAATAGACAACATCACAAGAAAGAATTACCCAGTAAGGATGAAATAATTGGTCTTGCTTCTATTTCCGTGCCTCCTACTGATCCACTAGAACAATATTTGCTAGACCATGAAAATGATATGCATATGAGTGAAAGAAATGAGATATATAAAATTTTCTTTGAACAATGACCTCTGCTCAAACATAATTTGCCTATTGAAACTCTAGGAGGTCCTCCTCCACCTAAAGGTGATCATGTGTTTGAATTGAAACAATTGCCTGACACTTTGAAATATGCTTATCTTGATGAGAAAAAGATATATCCTGTTATTATTAGTGCTAACCTTTTAGAACATGAAGAAGAGAGATTATTGAAAGTTCTGAAGAAGCACCGAGTTGCTATTGGATATACTCTTGATGATCTTAAGGGAATTAGTCCCACTCTCTGTCAGCACAAGATTAATATGGAACCTAATGCTAAACCCGTTGTTATCATCAACGATGTTTGAATCCTAAGATGAAATAAGTGGTAAGAACTAAAATATTAAAGCTTCTGGAAGCAGGTATAATCTATCCCATAGCTGATAGTACATGGGTAAGTCCCGTTCATTGTGTCCCTAAGAAGGGAGGTATTACTGTTGTTCCTAATGATAAGAATGAACTCATTCCACAAAGAATTGTTACTGGCTATAGAATGGTTATTGATTTTAGAAAATTAAATAAAGCAACTAGAAAAGATCATTACCCCTTGCCTTTTATTGATCAAATGTTAGAAAGATTATCAAAGCATACACACTTTTGCTTCCTTGATGGATATTCTGGTTTTTCTCAAATACCTATTTCACAACCTGATCAAGCGAAAACCACCTTTACTTGCCCTTTTGGAACTTATGCTTATAGACGAATACCTTTTGGTTTATGCAATGCACCTGCTACCTTTCAAAGATGTATGACTGCTATATTCTCTGATTTTTGTGAAAAGATTGTTGAGGTTTTCATGGATGATTTTTCTGTATATGGATCTTCTTTCGATGATTGCTTAAGCAACCTTGATCGAGTTTTGCAGAGATGTGAGCAAACTAATCTTGTCTTGAATTGGGACAAGTGCCACTTTATGGTTAATGAAGGTATTGTCTTGGGACATAAAATCTCTGAACAAGGTATTGAGGTGGATAAAGCTAAAGTTGGTGCAATTGAGAAAATGCCATATCCTAGAGATATTAAAGGTATTCGTAGTTTTCTCGATCATGCTGGTTTCTATAGGAGGTTTACTAAAGACTTCTCTAAAATTTCTAGGCCTCTTACAAATCTTTTACAAAAGGATATTCCATTTGTTTTTTATGATGATTGTGTAGAAGCCTTTGAAACACTTAAGAAAGACTTAACTTCTGCACCTATTGTTCAACCACCTAATTGGAACTTGCCTTTTGAAATTATGTGTGATGCTAGTGATTATGCCATTGGTGCTATTCTAGGACAAAGAGTTGATAAAAAACTAAATGTTATTCATTATGCTAGCAAAACTCTAGACAATGCCCAAAGAAATTATGCTACTACTGAAAAAGAATTTTTAGCAGTTGTGTTCACTTGTGACAAATTCAGATATTACATTGTTGATTCTAAAGTTATTGTTCACACCGATCATGCCTCTATTAAATATCTTATGAAAAAGAAAGATGCTAAACATAGGCTCATTAGGTGGGTTCTCTTGCTACAAGAATTTGATTTACATATAACTGATAGAAAAGGAGCTGAGAACCCCGTAGCTGATAACTTATCTAGGTTAGAGAATATCCTTGATGACCCACTACCCATTGATGATAGCTTTCCTGATGAACAATTAGCTGCAATAAATGTTTCTCATAACACTCCTTAGTATGCTGACTATGCTAATTATATTGTTGCTAAATACATACCATCTAGTTTCACTTATCAACAAAAGAAAAAGTTTTCTATGATTTAAGACATTACTTTTAGGATGACCCACATCTTTATAAAGAAGGAGTAGATGGTAGTATTAGACATTGTGTACCTGAGCATGAACAGGAACAAATCCTACGGAAATGTCACTCCGAAGCTTATGGAGGGCATCATGCGGGAGATAGAACTGCTCACAAGGTATTGCAATCTGGTTTTTATTGGCCTACTCTCTTCAAGGTTGCCCGTAAGTTTTTTTTATCTTGTGATGCATGTCAACGAATTGGTAATATTGGTAAGAGTCAAGAAATGCCTATGAATTATTTATGTGCTGTCGAACCATTTGATGTTTGGGGTTTTGATTATATGGGACCTTTTCCTTCCTCTAACAGGTATTCACATATTTTGGTTGCTATCGATTACGTTACTAAGTGGGTAGAAGCTATTCCAACTAGTAGTGCTGATCATAACACTTCCATTAAAATGCTTAAAGAAGTTATTTTCCCAAGGTTTGGAGTCCCTAGATATTTAGTGACTGATGGTGGTTCACACTTTATTCATGGTGCTTTCCGTAAAATGCTTGCTAAATACGATGTTAACCATAGAATTGCATCACCCTATCATCCTCAATCTAGTGGTCAAGTTGAACTTAGCAATAGAGAAATAAAACTAATATTATAGAAAACTGTTAATAGATCCAGAAAGAATTGGTCTAAGAAATTGGATGATGCACTTTGGGCCTACCGAACAGCATATAAAAATCCTATGGTTATGTCTCCCTATAAAATGGTCTATGGAAAAGCTTGTCATTTGCCTCTTGAGTTAGAACATAAAGCATATTGGGCAATTAAGGAACTCAACTATGATTTCAAACTTGCCGGTGAAAAGAGGTTATTTGATATTAGCTCACTTGATGAATGGAGAACCCAAGCCTATGAAAATGCCAAATTATTTAAAGAAAAAGTTAAAAGATGGCATGACAAGAGAATCTAAAAGCGCGAATTCAAAGTTGGAGAATATGTTCTTTTGTACAACTCTCGTTTCAGATTCTTTGCAGGAAAACTTCTCTCTAAATGGGAAGGACCATACATCATCGAAGAGGTTTACCGCTCTGGAGGTATCAAAATAAATAATGCCGAAGGTACTAACCCGAAGGTGGTCAATGGGCAAAGAATTAAACATTATATTTCAGGTATGCCTATTAATGTTGAAAGCAATATTATTCAAACCATGACACCTGAGGAACACATAAAAGAGACCTTCCGGAACACTCCAGAATAAGTAAAAAAGAGGAGGTATGTGATACGGTAAGTAAACGGACTCCGAAAAGTCCGCAAAAATATTTTCTGTCAGTTTTGGAATATATTAAAAATTAGGAAAATAAGAAACAACCAAGAAGGCACCCGAGGAGGGCACAAGACACCAGGGCACGCCAGGGGGGTTGTGCCCAGCTCGGGAACCTTCCCGACTTCGTTTTCCTCCCATTTGCTTGTTTCCCAAGATAAAAAATCTTTATATACCCCCCGAACGTATTGACCACCGTATCACGGACAAATCTTCTGTTCTTCTTTCTTAAATTTGATATGTGGGTGGACCGGTGCTTAGGTGCTGTTCTTACTTGAACAAACCTCCTACTCATGATTAACCCCCTCGCAAGCATCCGCAACTATGAGAAAAGTATTAAGATAAAATCTAACCATAGCATTAAACTTTTGGATCCAAAACAGTCCCTTACGAAGTAGCGCATAAACTAGGGTTTAAGCTTCTGTCACTCTAGCAACCCATCATCTAATAACTACTCCACAATGCATTCCCTTAGGCCCAAATATGGTGAAGTGCCATGTATTCGACGTTCACATGACACCACTAAGGGAATCACAACATACATATCATCAAAATATCAAACACATATCAAGTTCACATGATTACTTGCAACATGCTTCTCCCGTGACCTCAAGAACAAAAGTAACTACTCAGAAATAATAATCATGCTCAAGATCAGAGGGGTATTAAATAGCATAATGGATCTGAACATATAATCTTCCACCAAATAAACCATATAGTAATCAACTACAAGATGTAATCAACACTACTAGTCACCCACAAGCACCAATCTAAGGTTCCGGTACAAAGATTGAACACAAGAGATGAACTAGGGTTTGAGAGGAGATGGTTTTGTTGAAGATGTTGATGGAGATGGCCCTCCCAAAGATGGGAGAGTTGTTGGTGATGACGATGACGTTGATTTCCACCTTCGGGAGGGAAGTTCCCCCGGCAGAATCGCTCCGCCGGAGGGCAAAAGTGCTCCTGCCCAAGTTCCGCCTCGCGAAGGCGGCGCTTCATCCCGAAAGTCCTCTCCTTATTTTTTTTCTAGGTCAAAATGACTTATATACCAGAAGAGGGGCACTAGAGGTGGGCCGAGGAGGGCACAACCAACCAGGGCGCAAAATAGGTGGGCCTCTGGTAGTTATTTGCTCCAATATTCTTCATATATTCTAAAACAATTCTCCGTAAATTTTCAGCTCATTTGGAGATGTGCAAAATAGGTAACTCTGAGAGTAGCTTTTCCAGGTCTAGAATTCCAGCTGCCGGTATTCTCCCTCTTTGTGTAAACCGTGCATAATATGAGAGAAAAGGCATTAGAAATACTCCAAAAGACATTATTATGCATAAAAACATTATAAATAACAGTAGGAAAATATGATGCAAAATGGACGTATCAACTCCCCCAAGCTTAGACCTCGCTTGTTCTCGAGCGAAAACCAAAATTGAAACATGTCCACATGCTTAGAGAGAGAGGTGTCGATAAAAACAAAATATGGACATAGAAGCATCATGCATATTATTCTAACAGCAAAGAACATGAACATAAAACTTTATCAAATAACTTTTATCATATAACTTCTCATGAACAAGTAACAATTCATCACAACATTGAAGTATAAAGCATAAACCTTATTGAAAACCAACAAACTATGTTCTCAGTCAACTTTGCAACTACAATTCATCATATTTTCAGGAAGGGTCATGTATCGGAGCCTTTAGGCAAGTCCACATACTCAACCATCATTTAATCTTCTATGTTTGCTAACACTCACAGCGTGCCCATGAACAAAGAGTTTCAACCGGACACATAGAAAGATAGGGGCTTATAGTTTCGCCTCCCAATGTATTCACCTCAGGGGTGATGTCAACAATAATAACTCATGCCCATTCATATCCAACTGGATATATGTGCCTAGATCTTTCCTCACCACATGATGCTTGCAAAAAGAGAAAATAAAAGGGAATAGGGAAGAAAACTTTGACTCTTCATAAAAGTAAATGCATAAAAGTAAAAGATAGGCCCTTCGCAGAGGGAAGCAGAGGTTGTCATGCGCTTATTTGTTTGTATGCCAAATCCCTTAATGCAAAAGAACGTCATGTTATATTGCCCCTTATGATAGCAACCTTTATTATGCAGTCTATCGCTTTTATTACTTTCCCATCACAAGTTCGTACAATGCTCAATTTTCTTTTACACTAAATGATCCAACACATTTAGAAGCAATTTTTATTGCCTTATTGCACCAATGACAACTTACTTGAAGGATCTTACTCAATCCATAGGTAGGTATGGTGGACTCATAAAATAAGATTTTGGTTAAGGGTTTTGGACGCACAAGTAGTATCTCTACTTAGTGCAGAATTTTTGGCTAGAAAAGCTATTGAGCAAGCACCACATGTTAAAGGATCTATGACAATATAACTTATATGTGAATATGAACAGACATAAATCATTATGTTGTCTTACTTGTCCAACGTCAACTATTTTGACACAAAATATTTAATGGGGGCTCACAATCATAAAAGATGTCCAAGATAGTGTATTTGCATGTGAATCATCTCTTCCCTTATTAATTCTTTCATGAGTTGCATCATAGACTAATGCTATGTTTGTCAATCTCCAACAAATTTTACCACTTATACTTTTCCTTATGTGATGTCATTACTTACCATAAGATTAGCATATGATCTTTTCCATTTATTTTCCTTTCTTTTTATTGAGACATAAAAGTAAAGAAACAAAACTCAAACTACTCTTTATTATATATCTCGCACACGATTACATCGATTGATAGATCACTAAGCAAACACTCGAAAAGAAAGGATCGAACTAAAACTTTTATTCAACTAAATCATAGGAAACTAAAGACCGAACTAAAATAGATGAAAGCAAAGATAGTGGTGGTGATACGATACCGGGACACCTCCCCCAAGCTTGGCACAGCCAAGGGGAGTGTCCATACCATGAACTCAAGTCTCCTTTGGTGATGAGGAAGGCGGTGGTGGTGAAGTATGAGTGTTCTTCTTCCTCAGCTTACGCTTGAGGATAGAATTTTCCTCCCTCAAGTCATCGATCTCTTGCTCAAGCCTTAGTACCTTTTTGCATAATTATTGCTTGTTTTCCTGCAAGAGATGAAAAGGGATAAACTGGATCTTAGGTTTCTTTGCTTTATTAGGGAGACTTGACTTCTTGAATTCCACATGCATGTCCCCAGGTTGGGGTAATGGAACTTCATCTTCATCCGAACTTGTCTCTTCTTTTCTTTTTGGATCATAGTCCTCTTCTTCCTCCGTGGTCCAACCATTATGTTCCACATCTCCTTAAACCTTGAGGTTTGCAATATAATTAGCAACATAGCTCTCACCCTCCGAATCTTGAGATGACATATTTTCAAATCTGCCAGAAAACAGCAATCAAAGTAGCGAACACGAATCAAACCAACATGATGAAAGTGATATGATGAAATTCCCGTGTACCCTCAAGAACACTTTGCTTATCATAAGAGACCGTTTTGGCCTGTCCTTTGCCACAAAAGGATTGGGCTACCTTGCTGCAAATTATTTACTATTACCATTACTTGCTCGTTACAAATTATCTTGCTATCAAACTATCTGTTACCGACTATTTCAGTGCTTGTAGAAAATACCTTGCTGAGAACCACTTGTCATTTCCTTCTGCTCCTTGTTGGGTTCGACACTCTTACTTATTGAAAGGACTACGATTGATCCCTTATACTTGTGGGCCATCAGCGCTAAAATCCTCCAATGCTTGTTGTTGCACTAGAAAGTATGCATATGAATTCTCCAGGGACTTCCTTGGTCCTTCGGCTTCTTGTCGTAGCACAGCTGATCGATGTCTTTCAGCTTGTAGTTGAGACTCAAGAAACCGAGCTGATTCAGACAGTGAGTTCAAAGAGCTTGTGCCAGCGGTAGTGGCCAGTAACTCGAACACTACATCAAGACAGGACTTTGGGGTTGTCTCACTGTGTTGAAGATAGTTTTCCTTAGATGTTTTATCAACTTTGTTGGAGACCAACAAGGATGTCTCACTATCTTGAACCTTATCTGCATTACTTCCTTTACCATTGCTTAATAAGGTACTCTTCCCCAATATTCTGTTAGCATTCGAAAAGAAGAAACAAGCACACACATAACAGGTTTAGCATGTAGTATATGAAACTCATTTCGGTGAACCAATTCAGTTGTAAGGTGGACAGGATTAAACTACCAAGTCTTCTGTTGCGAAGTAGTACATAATAAAAGCATCAAACAAACATATATCTATGTGCTGTGGTCACTGCATTGTCTTGCCAAATTAAAATAGAGACACGATTCAAATCATATCAGTTCAAGACAAAGCAGCATTGAAAGAATACAAGTGTGGGAAACTACACGGCACAACAAGATTTCAGATGGGTACCACGGGTATACATGTACAACAACACTATTGGCTCTGTTGTGATGCTAGTAATGTGCATGATATGAGAAGTCAAATGTATACACAATTGAAATTGAAATCAACAGAGCAATTTAAAATGGCAAACCAGTTAAAGAAACATGTTTAAACATACCTGTTCTGCCATTGGAGTTTTGGTTGGATCCTTCAATTTAAAAATAAGTTTGTATGAGTAAATACAGTGATACAAGAGCAAAGCAGTATGCACCATAGCAATGGAATCTTAAATGAGAACAGTTGTTCTTCAGGTTTAAGCACTTGTTCTACACAAACAGAGTACAGTAAGACGCAGGCATATAGTACTTCAAAATAAAAAATGATCTCAACGACCTTACCACATTCTTGCCTCGGGACAAGTATAAAACAAGGCGTTCCCAATCATCGTCCCGTAAATGTGTCTTAGGAGAAAGTAAGTGAATTTGATGAGTTTCCTTGCCACTGAAGTACGTTTTCTTCAGGTAATTCTGATACTGCCACAAAGCATTCTTGAAGATAGCAGAGGTATTAGCATAGGTTACCTCATCTTGAGTTTCCAAATCGGTCCTTCTCTATAGAGAAAAATGGGAACATTTTCTGTATTATAACCAGCATGGAGGTAGAATGTATGGGACAAAGCAAAGTAATTACCATGAATAACATTACTTACACATAACTCATGGACGAACACCTACAACTGGCTTTTTACTTCATCTTCATTATAATATTTCCATGATGGGAAGATACGTATAGAGGATTTACCAACATCAAATGCGATAGATGCTAAACTACAAATGGCTGGTTGTGCTTCGTCCGCGGGAATAGGTGTACTAACTGGTGGAGTTGGGGTTCGCCGTGGTAGTCCTGGCGCTTTGGGCACTGGAGCTGCCTTACGAACTGCTATTGTTTGGGAGCTCTGTGTTGGAGATGGTGTTGTGTCAACTGGAACTGGATTACTATCTGCTGGGGTTGGGGTTAGATTGGGTGAAGCTGGTTCTCTGTCCATCGGAGTAGGGGTACAATCCGCGAGAGTCTGGGTTATGTGTGGTAGGTCTGGTTGTTGTGCATGTATAACCGGGGTGCTATCTCCACCAAGAGGTAGCACTGTTTTATTTGAAGACCGTGTTTTTACTTCGCTAGATACTGCCATCACCCCCTCCAATTCAAATGGCTGATAAACAAGGAAAGTAGTTGAATGTACATACCTTGTATGAGAGACAGATGCAATAGATACCGTGGAAACAAGAGGGCATGAAATAGTTCACATATATATTGTTTAACTAAAAAGGATAGCATGACATAATTTCACATATATGATGTCTATCTAAACTGGATAGCATAGCATGACATAATTCAAAGTTACGATGACTAACTAAACATGATGGTGTGAGATAATTATATGATGTCTTCAGTAAACAGGTTCGCAGGACATAATTCACATACATGTTATCTAAGTAATCAGGATCGCATGATATAATTCACATATGTGATTTATATACTAAGCAGATGGCATTCACATATATGATGTCTGAACTAAGAGCATGGTGTTGAATATTGTGTATATGATATCTAAACTATGCAATGCAAGACACCATATGCATGATATGAGTAGTATAACCGTGCCAAGTTAGAGCATACACCTTGATGGGGGAATAGGACTGGTCATTTGTCTCTGAATCCATCTCTGAGGAGCTATCTGGACCCAACAAGAGATCTGCTTTGACAGGTAGCACTGTCTGCTCTGAAGACCTTGTTTTCACTCTAGATTTTTCCATCACCCACTCAAATGGCTGATTAACAGGAAGAGTGGTTGAATGTACAAACATTGTCGACAAATGGAAATAATTCAAATATATGATGCCTGGCTAAACAGGATGGCATTGCATATTTCACATATATTATGGCTGGCTAAAAAAGATGAGATTGCATAGTTCACATATATGATATAGAAAGTAAACAGGTGGCATTACAGAACATGGCTAAACTAAGCAGATGACATATATGATGTCAAAAGTAAGCACTGCAAGGCAACATATGCATGATATGACCAACATCATCATGCCAAGTTAGAGCAAACACCTCGGGGGGTAAATAGGAGTGGTCAGCTCCGTCTGAATCCGCCTCTGAACAGATATCTTCCTCTGGATTACAATCTGGAGGAGGAGGGAGGGTTTGCCATTGCACCCACCATGGAGCAATGTCTGCATGACATTGTATTGCCGCACAAAACTCTTCTATTTTTCTCTACATGTTCAGCATGACTGTGTACAATATCTGGCATGCATACGAAAAAAATATAGTGAGATTATGTAAGGAGAGCATGCAGAAATCTAGAGTGATGGTAACAACCAGTGGATGATCCAAAAACAATGATAGCAGGCTGATGATAGCTTTAATTTAATAAAAAAGACAGATGATGATTGCTTTACTGTTTGTTTCCCACCCAAGATGAACATACTGTTTGTTTGCCACCCAAGATGAACAACATAGACATACCCTAGGTGAACCAGATAATAGACAGAAATACTATTCATTGTTGCCTCGATATGTGCCCCACAAGCATGTTAAAACTCAAGTTTGAACATTAATTTGGACCTGACTTGGAGTCAAAGAGGTGAACAGGACGATAAAGTGGCAGGTAATATTAAGCAATGCATAACATAAGAAGAAACAAAAGAGTGCGACCTCTCTTGCGGACCCGTGTACTCCTTAGGTTCATCTGCTGAGTCGATGATGGTGATGCAGTTGCGGTGGGTGCCGGCAGCAGGGAAGGAGATCTGAGGCCGCAAAAGACGGTCAGGAGTCACGATGTCTGGTAGGGTGGATGCTTCTGTCGATGGAGCAACTCAGGTGAGGTGGACGACATCGCGGCAGTAGCAGGACAAACCACACCAAGTTTTCTTCGACACCTATCTGTAACTGAAATAATTCTGTAAGGGCTCTTTGGCTTGCAGGATTCTAAAAATGCAGGGATAGGAAAAACACCAGAATAGGATAGGAATGCACGTGGGAAACAAAGCATTTGTTAACACATGATTTATGTCAACTTGGGTGTTTGGTTCATAGGAATTGGAAGAGCAGAGGAATGCAAAGAAACATGGCCAAATTAAAGTGAAACCATATGAAAATGTGTACAGTTAGAATGTTATTCTGCCACTAATGCACTTAGTCTTGTTTTCATGCATAGGATTTTGAAAAGTTGGTCCAGGTGGATATTTTGCTCCATTCCTTTCAACCAAATGCATGAACATTTGCATAGTAGAGTACCATAGGAAAATTTCCTATTGCTATGTTTTTCCTTCACTTTTTCCTTTGAACCAAAATAGCCCTAATGGATCGACATGAATGTAGAGTAACAAGTGATGCGACAAGTGTACAACCTGTTTGGCGTAGCCGTGTCAAACTCAGCATCATTGGGTTGGTCGCTGAAGAAGTTGCAGCAGAGGTGGCTGTCGGAGGTGTGGAGGAAGATCTGAGGTGTGTGTAGACGGCGTCCAGGGTATTGCTCTGTTGTGATGGATGGTTCTGTTGGAGCAGCTCCGGTGAGCCGTAAGACATCGAGGCTGAAGCAGTACAAGACAGACATCATTAATCTCAATTGGGATTCTAATAGCATCTCCAATAGATGATATAAAATACATTACCAAAAAGTGGTAGATGTAAAATTTACATCACCAAAAAACACCTGACTACAACAGATGAGGTAAATACTGTTGACTCTGAACTTAACTATCAAAACTGAAATTTACTGTGGAATCTGAATGTTACTGTCGAAGCTGAACACACTGGTAGCAGAGAAGCACTTCACATGTAGTTTAGGCTGCTCGAGCATAAGTAGTAGAGAAACAGTTATCTAAATCACCAGGCAATCGACAGGGAACATAGTAGCAGATAGCAGCCAGAGCAGCAGCGCCTAGAGGAGCAGCGCGAACTAGAGCCAGAGCAGCAACTCGTGTAGCTGCAACAGCTCATGTACTAGCATCAATAGCGCGAGCAGAGCAGCAGCACAAGCGAGGGGAAGAGCAGAGCAACAGCCTAAGCGAGCAAGAGCCTGAGCAGCACCAACAGCAGTGTGAGTGAGCGAGAGTCAGAGCAGCAGCAGCAGCACAGGCGAGCGAGAGCCGGAGCAGCTGTAGCAGCTCCGGCTGGTATGGCCGCCGCCGCCGTGGGAGCCTCACACTGGGGGAGAGCCGCCATGGAGATGTCACCGGCGGCGCCGACATCGAGGTAGCCGCGCCATGGGGGAGCGGGATCGAGCACCGGCGGCGCTGGGAGGTCAAGTTAAGGAGAAGGTGCGATGTGATGAGTGCACAACCTCTTTGGTGGCGCCGAGTAGGCCTCGGCTTTGTCCGAGGAGTCGGTGAGGATGCTGCGGTTCCGGTGGAGCAAGTTAAGGCGGCGCTGTGGAGACGGAGGAGCCGCCATAGAGGAGGCGATCGTCGGAGCAGCTCCTTGGAGGTGGAGGACGGGGCGGCTGAACTGGTGGGACGACGAGATCGATGACGGATCCTCATCCGGGACGGTGGATGAGGGACGTCGAGCTATTGTGGTGGACGACGTCGTCGGGGAAGAGGGCTACGGTGGAAGCGGGGGGGGGGGGGGGGGGGTGAGCGGAATATCGGAGGGGGGATTCGACGACTGAGAGCAGAGAGGTTATGGCGGCCTGGGTTTTCGAATGGCGAAAAGGAGGTGATGGGAGGGGGGGACCATGACTTAGGGTCTCGCTTGTCCAAAATGTAGGGTGTGTTACGAAAGTACCCCCACCGATTTGAACTAGCGGGCCTTTCGGCTCAAGGTTAGAAGGTGGATTTCGCGTGTCGGGATTTGGGAGCTGGAGGGAGTTTTCGCGTGCGTTGTAATTTCGGGATAGCAAGGCGCGAGTTTTCGGAGCACAAAGAGACAAAGCGATATCTGAAGTTTTGGGATAACAAGGCACGGGTTGAAATTTCAGGACAAGCCTAACGTGTAATAATGTACGTACCAAATCAATTCGCACTTCCCTGGACGAAAAAACCAAAAAAACTATTCGCACCACACAAAGGGAGAGTCTTGTCCCATTTTACTGTACAAATGCTATTGAAAACTATGAATCCATGTTATGTCCAATTAAATTTTTTCACTACCTGTATAATGCATGTAACCTACTCATACGAACATTTTAGTGCATTCCAAATGTATATACTACCGCTGCAATTTGAACTAAATTTGAATTCGTTTCTCTATTTGAATAAGAATCTACAATCATGATTGTTGCCAAGTTAAACCATCATTTGTATATTATCTTAACAACACACCACATGATTACTATAGAGTTAGATATGAACTATGTGTACTATATATATGAACTCAAATTCAAAATTTTGAATACACTTCATGTTGATTCCAAATAATAGTACATTTGATGTGCTAGCTAGATCTTCATACTAAACCATGTTTCATATGTACACTGTATTTATCACACAATGTATAGTGCCCCGCCCCCTACATTATGACAATTATTTAGCCCTGAGCTGTAAAAGCCACACATTATCACAAATTCAAATAAATTATATATATATATTTTATGTAGTATAACATGTTCATAACCACGACATGCGTATCAGCATTATATTCATGCATGCGTTGGTTTAAAACACTATGAACTCTTGTTCAAATATCCAAATCCACTTTTATAAAGAATTATGATCTCTGTTCGTCTTTTATACCCACACAATCCTATTCTCTTTGTATCTACCACTAACTTTCTCTCATGCATGCACACACCCGCCTCCCTCTCACCCTCCCTCAGCATTCTCTAGCTCCAGCGCACACATTCGTTATTTCTCTTTAGGTCGTTCACCCACTGTGTGTGTTGGCCCCCAGCTCCTTCTTTCTGGCACACACCAATCGAGATACCTCTCTAGCCAGGCGTACCTACCACAAACACAACCTTTCCCTCTTCTCTTCTCACCGTCCGTGCCCCCCTCTGTCTAATACGGTTCCACGCACGTGCAAACTCCCACCCCTCTTTTCATCGATCTCATACTCGCACACTCCTTCCCCCTCGATATAGTAGGCCTCTCGCACCACCTCCTAGCAGCATCCCTCTCTCTCTCTCTATCCGTTCTCTCTGGGCCTTATTTGCTTATAACACATGCATGCATGTATACCGATCGATCTCCCTACATATAGCTAGGTCGACTATAACTCTTTTTCCCCACGCACCGATCGACATACCTCACAGTTATGTCTCCCCCTTTCTTCGTCACATGACGATTGATCTTCCTATGTAGTTACATCTGCTTACCACAGCCATATTGTCCCCCCTCATCATCCGTGCATGCCTCCCGACCCGTCTCTCACACGCATGTGCATAGACAGGCAGGCATCCCCTCTCTTATTGATATTGCAGTTGTACCCTCTGTTTGTCTAGCAGGCCTCTCCCATCATTTGTGAGAAGCAACTCCACCACCAACCCTCCGACACGCTAGCTCTGCCTCTCTCCCAACCTTATTCCTCTCCTACACATATGCATGGATGCTGATCGATCTCCCTCAATACATAGCTAGGTCTCTCTCCTTCTCCACACATATATACTAGTCGTTCTACCTCTATAGTTAGGTCTCTGCCCCCCCCCCCCACACACACCGATAGTCAATCGCTGTAGGTAGGTATCCATGCCACAGAGACAAATTGCACCTCTCCCCTCTCACGTTCCAGCAGGCCAGCCGCCCTATATCTTTGACGTGGGCACACACAAATTCGATGGCACTCTTTATCGATCGCGCGCGCGCACACACACACACACACTTCATCCCTCTCTTTGATTCTATGGATATCTCACGCCGATGATCCCTCCACTCTCTTTTCATGGATCACCCCCTCTATATATGATATATCCAGGCCTCTGTTTCACACACATTGCATATGTTACATTTTTTGTTTGAGATATCATCGACACATATTCCCTGTCTATCTCTCACGCACCCCTCAAAAAAACACTCACGAACCCACACACCATCTCTCTATAGGTTTGTATTTCTCTCACACACACGCATGTAGGTGGTGTATGTACACGAAGAGAATAGGTGCACGTACTCACGCCTCATTCCCAGCCACACCCGCGCGGGTACATGGTGGAGCTTATTTCTGTACGAAATGGCAGCCCACGTGCTAATTTGAGAGCGTGTAGCGGTTGTTTACTTACGGAGGTAGTGTACCACGCGTGCATGAAACAAAGTTTGACTTGACACGTTGGCGCGTTATTTTCAAATAAAATTATATTACTCAATGGCACGTACAGAATATAAAATGATTGTTATCGAGAAAAAAGAGTAATCCGCTCCACTATATATAATGGAGCTTGCCAGCTGGGGTTGGTCTGTCTTCACACTCTCTCACACAAGACGGCGGTGGCCTCTCTCTCTCTCTCACCGCTGGTCACTGATCCAGCCCGACCCCGTCCGCCGGCGGAAAGGGAGGACGTGCATCGTTGCTCTGTTCGACGGCGTCGAGGTAGCATGTCCCATTCTGTAGTACCCACCATTCTCTCTAACCAAGCTCCGGTGCGGTAGGGCAGATCCCGCCCGCCGGCACCCTCCTAGTTACATCCCAATGACCCCCAGGTACAGCTTCCTCCCCTTCAGCCTTGCTCCACTGCCCATCTTCCAACGTTGCTGCATGTGGAAAATCCTGCATGTGGATCTTCCCTAGTACTTTGCCCAAAATGTAGCTCGGCTGGCGTACTTTCCATGTTGCAATCTCGTCCTCACACCGTTTTAGATAAACAACCGTGCTGCTATCTTCCCTTAGGACAAGGAATATGCTTCTTTTTTGTTGGCGAATGTGTCATAAACTGTTATTGGCCAGTAATTGTTTCCTTTCTACCTTTTTTTGCAAACAGGGCTATCCATTTCACCTCGTTGCTATTGTGACCTTTTGGTGAACTGCATAAATCACTTTTTTCTTAAGAGTGTTTTGTGCAGTTTTGCTGAAATGTCACACGGGCAACGTTTCTACATTTTAGTGGGACAGCACAAAGGGAGATTGGTTTTGCTCTATCCTCCTCATCCAAGTCCGAGGCTAATCTTCTCCAACTAGTTAGTCTTAAGAGAGACTGCAAAGTTGACTGTCGGTGTCAAAACCGGCAGATCTCGGGTAGGGGGTCCCAAGTTGTGTGTCTGAGGATCGATGGTAACAATGGACAATGGGAACACGATGTTTACCCAGGTTCGGGCCCTCTTAACGAAGGTAAAACCCTACGTCCTGATTGATTGTATTCGATGAGTATAGGGGTTACAAGAGTTGATCTACCTCAAGATCGTAATGGCTAAACCCTAGCTGTCTAGCATATGATTATTCTGATTGCCTCTACGGACTAAACCCTCCGGTTTATATACACACCGAAGGGGCCTAGGGTTGTACAGAGTCGGTTTACAGAAGAAGGAAATAATACATCCGGACACCAAACTTGCCGTCCACGCATATAGGAGTCCTACCCGGGCACGGGGGATGGTCTTCTGCTTTATCTTCATGGCCCATCAGTCCGGCCCATATCGAATAGACCGGACACCCAAGGACCCCCTAATCTAGGACTCTCTCAGTAGCCCCAGAACCAGTCTTCGATGACGATGAGTTCGGCACGCGGATTATCTTCGGCATTGCAAGGCGGGTTCCTTCCCCCGAAAATTTTAAGTTAGCTCCATGCATAAAGAAACTGTATCCGGCTCTGCATAATCAATACAACCCTTAGCCATGAAGGCAAGATGTCAAAATAGGAACAGTGTCTTTTACTGACAACTTTTTCGACGAAGCGTCACACTTGACTCTTTAACATTTCGAACCGTTTTCACGCCTCCCATTTCGCATTTCGAGATCTAGCCTTCATTGGCACGTCTTGTCAAAATAGAGATCATGCCCGCCCATTACGGGATTCTCATCAATATGGTTTGGGTAATCCAACCGTACCTTACGCACGATTTCGTTGGGAACAGGCGAGGTTTATGGCTTGAGAAGGGGACGTTTGGTATTTTTACCGTCTATAAGAGGATAAAGATCCCTCCTTTTTCCCCACGCCTTCCTCGAGCTTCTGTCTCCCAATCTCCAAGCTCCAGCGCCCATAGCTCCAATCTCCTCCACCGCTGCCACCCACCCCAGCAATGGACGGGTCCGGCTCCAAGGGCAAGTGGGAGGCCTCCACCGTCACTGAAAAGGACGTCAAGGAGCTCTGGAGCATGGGCTATTTGTCCGCGAATATCGCGCATAGGATCCGTGACAAAGATCAAGTCATTCCTACTCCGGAGACCGGTGAGAGGGTCATCTTCATCCCCCATTTCCTCCGGGGGCTAGGGTTTCCCCTCCACCTCTTCGTCCGGGGTCTTATGTTCTACTACGGGCTAGATTTCCATGATCTAGCCCCAAATTTCTTCCTTCACATATCGGCGTTTATCGTCGTGTGTGAGGCTCTTCTCCGCATCCCCCCACACTTCGGCCTATGGCTCAAGGTCTTCAATCTGAAGCAAAAGGCGGTCGATGGACATCATGCGGACTGCGGCGGGGCTATGGTGAGCAAGCTCCCCAACGCCGTTTGGCCCAAAGGGGCATTTGTGGAGACGGTCAAGGTGTGGCAGCAGGAGTGGTTCTACATCACTGAACCCCGCGACGCCAACTCGGCGGCCACGCCAGACTTCAGATCTGGACCACCCACGAGACTCACCTCATGGACCGCCAAGGGTCTTGATTGGGGGTCCAAACCGGAGGTGAAGGTGCTCCACAAATGCATCTCTGACATGTTGGGTGAGAACACTGGTCTCACAAACGTGATTCAAGTGATGCTTTTCCGCTGCATCCTTCCTTGCCAGCTCCGGGCCTCCCACATGTGGGAGTTCGATCCAGAGAAGCCACGGACCCTGAAGCGCTTCTTCGGCACCACGCACGAAGATATATGGAAGTAGCTCTTCAAGGCTCAGAAAAAGTGGCCGAAGAAGAATGAAGACATCGGGCTCGACATCAAGAACCCAGCCATGGCGGTAAGCATAGCCTATCCGATCAATATTTCAGATATGATAGAAATTATATCGCCGCTTTCTTTACAGGTCTAGACGGCAAAGGCGGAGCGGATCAACTATTCGACACCGCTGCCTGAGGATCCAGCCATACCCCAGCTAACGGAGGTGCTGGTCCCGACGCCCTATCAAGCGCCGGAGAAGAAGACCAAGAAGAAGAAAGGCAAGGAGGCCAAGGGCGGCCCCCGCCATAAAGGTCCTTCGGAAACAGTGTCCGGAGAGACCGAAGCCCTCTCTTCCCATGAAGGAGATGTGGAAGAAGAGGAGGAGGAGGTGGAGAGCGACTCCCCCCATAGGGGTAGGAAGAAGAAGAGGGTGGCCTATGAAGACCCGGAGGAGGAGGCGCCCAAGAGAGGGAAGCTGGCCCTTCTGGACAGTTCGGACTCAGAGACTGAACTAGTCCCCAAGAAGCCACCCAGGGTTAAGCCCCTGGCCGAATCGTAAGTATCTGGAAACTTACTGTTTATCTTTGGTCTACCTGCTTCCATTATATAAGTTATTTTGTTACTTGCCTTTTAGCCCTCCCCGCGAGCTCCCGCAAACCCCATCATCGAAGGGGAACTCTCTGCTACCCGAAATAGCAGAGAGTGACACACCGACGTGTGCCACCTCGCCTATCATCATGGAGGACACCGAGGTGTCGTCCCAAAGGACCTCCCTTGGCAGAGGGGGGGGGGGGCGAACGAAGCCGCCGAGAAAGCGCCCGAGGTTAATACCTTGGTTGCCGAAAACCTAGGGGAGGCGACCCCTATGACAACCGACGATGGGGACCCCCAACCATCCGGGCCCCAACCGGACACCATTCCGGAGACCAACACAGCTCCTGGATTGGATAAGCAACCCTCTTTGAAAGAGGGGGGAGGAGCATCAGCTCCATCGGCGACCTCCACTAATCCGGAGGCGCCCAACGCTCTGGAGGAAGCACTACGGCGTGCTTCCATCGTAGCGGAGCACCGCACCCTTATGGGTGCGGTGGTGGAGAAGGTTCAGTCTGCTAAGAGTGGACTAAACGAAGCCTTCTCCAGCCTACTGATAGGCTTTGAGGTATGCGACATAATGTTCTAAAAAACTTTTCATATAGAGGAATATACCTGTGTACAGACAGTAGCCCCTGAGGCTCTGTTCGGTCAAAAGAAACTGGACAGGTGATCCATATAGTATTCGGGAGAGTTAACCTGCTATGCTGTTATTGTAACAGGCTTCCCTGTTGGCAGCGACCGCCCAGGCTGCAGAAGTTTCTGAACTCAATCGAAAGCTTCAGGTGGCCAATGAGGAAATCGACCGCATTAATAAGCGGTTCGATGAGACGCAAGGTATGCGTATAATGTTAAAAGTTTATTTCGATATCAGAAGTGATATGTATATTTAGATATTAACTTATGGAATGCTTTGATTACAATCACAGCTGGCGCAGCCGAGGTCGAGACCCTCAAAAGCGCCCTTGCCCAGGCCAAAAAGGAGGCGGAGGCGAATAAGGCAGCCGCTGACAAGGCGGCTGCAGTACTGAAGACCAAGCAAGATGCCCGCCGCCAACACGAAGCTCGGGTGGCCGAAGTAGAGCAGGAGCTGAAGGATGCCATCAACAAATGCGAAGCTTTAGAGCAGAAGACTTCAGACCAGTCGACCGAGCTCGCCAAGGCTCTCCATGATGCCAAAGAGGCGCGGATCGAGTCCCGGAGTGCTCGTGAAGAGATCCATCAGGCGAGGCAGATAGCGGCTGGTAAGGCCTTTCTTTTGCAGAGTGTCTTTGGAGGTCAGAGGTATGCTTTGTTGACCCGAGTGTGGTGTTCTCTAGGCACGTTTGCGGATCTTCCGAAGAGTGCCGCTGATGCCGCACAGTAGTTTCGAGCCCAGGAGGGGAACTCGACCGAGAAACTATTCTGGTCGCAATTTTTCATGCTGGAACACTCGACGCCTCTCCTGGGTGACCAAATGAAGCAGCTGTGTGAGCTGCATAGGGTGGCAGGTTTGGCCATGAAGGACTTGACAGTGCAGCTCTGGCCGGCCGAGCCAATCCCTAGTAGCTACTTCGGTTTGGTGAAGCGGCTTATCGACGCGCGGCCTCGGATTGATGCTTTGAAGTGCTCGGCCTGCATAGAGGGTGCCCGGATGGCCTTCGCGCGCGTCAAGATGCAATGGGCAAAGATGAAGCCACCGAAGTGGCAACCGCAGGCCCGCCCGAAGGCAAGGATCACCGAAAGCCGGAGAGGTACTTCAATGACGTCCTAGAAGGAGCCTGAGTGATCGAGGGCCAATGCTCGAAGGATGTAATATTTGATTGAGTGTGTTCGGGTTGTACAAACAATGCGATGAACCCATGCTGTTTATATAGCTATGTTTGCGCCTTTTCTTTCAAGCGATTTTTTCTCCTGTGCGGCCGTTTATTGTTTTATTTCTGAAAGTTACCAGTCGTCGGCTTCAGCCCCCATGTAGATGCTACAGGGGTGTTCGGCGTAACACGTGAACCCACTTTATCCAACGTCTTGGTCCATAAAGGAGGTGTCAGCGTGGTGAACCAGACAATCAGACTATGCGGCTTTATTACTTTCACTTAACCATAGGAGTTTGACTGTGGGGCTAAGTACTAGCCCCTGGTGCATGTGCGGCTATCCGGACTACGGTGCCTTTTCCACGCAGCTGGACGAAGACCAGCCCCTCGTATAACATGGAGTAAATCGCTAACGATTGTAGTATAAGACTAAGTCACTGAACCGCCGACCAGCTCTTACTTTATCATGACAGTCAGTTTTCGGCTTTCTCTACTGAGGTATTTGACTGGACGAACCAGAAATACAATCGCAGTAGTTCTCCCTTTACTACCTTAGCCGAACGAGCAGAACGTAAGGTGGTAAGCACAGGAGCCGGGCAACCCAACTATAGACCAAAGACATGATTCGGAGCTGATGCATATAATGCAATATTCGGGACACCGAAGAGTACCCCATAGTAGTTCAGACTTTAAAATGTGCCGGGCCGGATACAGCCCCCGGTGTTTAAGACCGGACTAAGGCATGTGTGGCAGTCGGGCGTAGGGAGGGAAGACAGATGATAATATAAAATAGACGAGTACCAAACAAAAGTGGTGATCAACTGCTTTCTTTATGCCCTGATTAATACGTCGAGACGTGTCATTACAGATAATGCCCGAAGGCCAAGGCCGTTTTACATGCCAAAAGTTTACACAAGGGAAAGGTTTATACAGGGCTTTTCTGAAAAAATAGTGGCTTGAAGGTCCTAATGATGCCCTGCTGCACGTCTGCGCCGTTTCTCCTTGGCTGGAAATCCTTTGAGAGGAGGAGTCGATGGTTGTCTATAAGAAATGGGAACCTAGAAAGGAGTCCCTGTACAACCGTAGAGTAGGTAGGTTTTTAATGAACCTATGGTAAAAGAGAAAGAAAAGAAAAAAGAAAGTTAAGGTCCGAATAGGGTCAAGCCGTACTATAGACCTGTTCCGCAGTATGCCTCCGGCGCTGCCCAAGGTATTTTAAGTGCATAATTATGCACGCGTGGTACGTATGCCGCAACCTTATGGGGCGATCGGTGGAGGCCGAACTGCTATTCATGCTCCAGATTTGCCGAGCTGTCATTTTGTAATGTTGATCGGACTCGCTTGGCGGTGTCATGGGTCTTGATGACCGATGAGCTGTTGAAGCCGTTCTATACCTCGGCTGCTAGGGCCGCGGTGTACTCCTCAGTACAGAGGGAGCGTTCCATATTTCCATTGACTGTGATGACGCCGCGCGGTCTAGGCATTTTGAGCTTCAAATAAGCATTGTGCGGGACTGCATTAAAGCGGGCGAAAGCTGTTCGTCCAAGCAATGCATGATAACCACTGCGGAAAGGGACGATATCGAAGATCAATTCTTCACTTCGAAAGTTATCTGGAGAGCCGAATACCACTTCCAGTGTTAAGGAACTCGTGCAGCGGGCCTCTACGCCAGGTAACACTCCTTTAAAGGTAGTGTTGCTGGGCTTGATTCTTGACGGGTCAATACCCATCTTACGGGCAGTGTCTTGGTAGATCAAGTTGAGACTGCTGCCGCCGTCCATAAGGACTCTAGTGAGATGGTATCCGTCGATGATGGGATCAAGTACCAGGGCCGCCGAACCTCCGTGACGGATACTGGTTGGGTGGTCCCTGCGATCGAAGGTGATCGGACAAGCCGACCAAGGGTTGAATTTCGGGGTGACAGGCTCTATGGCGTAGACGTCCCTCAATGCGCACTTGCGCTCCCTTTTGGGGATATGCGTGACATATATCATGTTCACTGTTTTCACCTCGGGGGGAAACTTCTTTTGTCCCTCGGTGTTTGGAGGGCGGGGTTCATCGTCGTCCTCGCTTTGAGGTCCTTTCCCCTTATGTTCGGTATTTATTTTACCGGCCTGTTTAAAAACCCAACAATTTCTGTTGGTGTGGTTGGCAGGTTTGTCAGGGGTGCCATGGATTTGGCAGGGCCTATCCAGTATTTTATCCAAGTTGGATGGGCCGTCTCTATTTCCTTTGAACGACTTCTTCCGCTGACCGGGTTTAGAGCCGCTGAATCCGGCGTTGACCGTCGTATCCTCAGTTTCTTAATTGTTGTTCCGACACTTATTTTTGCTGCGTCGTGGCCTTCCATTGCCATCCCTGGCCTCAGAGGTGCCAGGGTCGCTGGTGCTATTGCTTCTACGAGCCAACCAGCTATCTTCGCCCGCACAGAAGCGGGTCATGAGTGCAGTGAGAGCTGCCATAGTCTTCGGGTTTTCCAGACCGAGGTGTCGGGCGAGCCATTCGTCGCGGACACTGTGTTTTAATGCCGCTAAGGCTTCGGCGTCCGGACAGTTGACAATTTGGTTCTTTTTAATTAAGAACCGAGTCCAGAGTTTGCGGGCTGACTCTCCGGGTTGCTGGACTATGTGACTCAGGTTATCAGCGTCCGGTGGCCGGACATAAGTGCCCTGAAAGTTGTCCCGAAAAGCATCCTCTAAATCCTCCCAACTGCCAATGGAGTTCTCTGGGAGGCTATTCAACTAGTGCCGTGCTGGCCCTTTTAGCTTTAGTGGAAGGTATTTAATGGCATGGAGATCATCACCGCGAGCCATGTGAATGTGGAGAAGAAAATCTTCTATCCACACAGCGGGATCTGTCGTTCCATCGTATGCCTCGATGTTTACGGGTTTAAACCCTTCCGGAAACTGGTGCTGCATTACTTCGTCGGTAAAGCACATGGGGTGTGCGGCGCCTCTATATCGGGCAACAACATGACGGAGTTCGGATGACATTCGTGTTCGGTTCTCGGCTCGAACTTGGTTATGCTTGTCGCGCCAGGCTTGATGGCCGTTGTCTCATGTTGGAGCACGTCCCCTTGATCCATAGATTGATCTGGTCTGGCCGGCTCTATTGTCCAGGTCCTGACGTAAGTCATACGTGTAGCCTAGGGCCGCTGCCTCTTTGCCTCTATGGCGAGGTGGCGCGGGCTGGTGTTCGGCATAATTAGCCGCTTTGTCACATCCACGTGGTGGTCGGTCTGGTAGATCAGCATGATTGTATCTTGACGATATTGGCTCAAGGGCTTCATCGTCGAATTGTGGTAGTAGCCTGCGTTTTGGGTAGCTCTTTGTCGGGCGCTCGAGGCCGTATTCTTCGGTAGCCAGGACCTTGGTCCATCTGTCGTTGAGCGTATCCTGTTCGGCTTGAAGCTGTTGCTGTTTCTTTTTCAGGCTCTTCGTAGTGGCGATGAGCTGTCGCTTGAAGCATTCTTGTTCGAGGGGTTCCTCTGGCACGATGAAATCTTCGTTACCAAGGCTAACATCCTCCTTGGAGGCCGGTAGATAGTTACTATCTTCTGAATCCTCATGATCGACAAGTTCATCGCCATTGACTTGTCCCTCTTCCCTATCATCCTACTCGAACGCAGGGTCAACGGGGTCTTCAGCATTGTCCGAAGTGTCATTATCTCCGGTGTCGGTGTTGCTGTCCTTCGCCCGACGTGATCGTGAGCGGCGCCGCTGACGTCGGCTCTTTGGTGGATCGTCGACGGGCTTGTCCTGATCTGGATCTTGAGTGCGATCGTCGTCCCGCTTCTCAGGTGTGTCCACCATGTATACATCATAGGTAGAAGTGGCCGTCCAACGCCCAGTGATAGGCGGGTTTTGACCTGGTTCGGTTCCGGCATTGTTGTCCATACCGTCGACGTCTTCGAAGGCGTAGTCTAGCATGTCAGTTAGATCCTCGATAGTGGCTATTAAGTGGGTGGTGGGTGGGACGTAAAATTCCTTGCTCTCAGCCCCCAGTTTAGGCTGGTCGTAGTTCGGAGATGATACTTCTGTGATGGCGAGAGATCGCATTAGGTCCAGCGTCTCGTTTAAGAGCGAAAGCCAGACGGGCGTATGATGATCTGTGGAGCTAGGTTCGGTAATAACCACTTGACCGAGCTCAATGGACGCAGATCTCGAGAGTTCGGAGTTGACATCCAGAGGCGAGTCCATCTCCCCGATGTCAGGAAGAGTCACATTTGACTGCGGGTCTGCTGACACTATAGTCGCCTCTGTGTCTCCGGCAAGAAGCTCCATAATGGGAGAGAGTCCAGCGGGGTTTAGCTTCCCGTCTTCGGACAGAGTGGTCCGCCCTGGATCTAAGGCCAGGGCAGGCATGAGAGTCGATCCTTGAGCAGAATCTGATGACGGATCCGACGTCTTCCTTCATGTGGGTGAAGAGTGGCGGCCGAGGCCGAGAACCCTTCAAAGACCAAGTCTCCACGGATATCCGCGATGTAATTCAAGCTTCCAAACCTGATCTGGTGACTAGGGGCGTAGCTGTCGACCTGCTCAAGGTGGCCGGTCGAGTTGGCATGTAGCATGAAGCCGCCAAACACAAAGAGTTGACCGGGGAGAAAAGTCTCCCCCGGAAACAGCATCGTTATCGACAATGAGGCGAGCCATCGATTCTTCTGTCGACAACACAACGGAACTCTGAATGAAAGCACCAATGTCGGTGTCAAAATCGGCAGATCTCGTGTAGGGGGTCCCAAGCTGTGTGTCTGAGGATCGATGGTAACAATGGACAATGGGAACACGATGTTTACCCAGGTTCGGGCCCTCTTAATGGAGGTAAAACCCGACGTCCTGCTTGATTGTATTCGATGAGTATAGGGGTTACAAGAGTTGATCTACCTCGAGATCGTAATGGCTAAACCCTAGCTCTCTAGCCTATGATTATTCTGATTGCCTCTACAGACTAAACCCTCCGGTTTATATACACACCGGAGGGGCCTAGGGTTGTATAGAGTCGGTTTACAGAAGAAGGAAATAATACATCCGGACACCAAACTTGCCGTCCACGCATATAGGAGTCCTACCCGGACACGGGGGATGGTCTTCTGCTTTATCTTCACGGCCCATCAGTCCGGCCCATATCGAATAGACCGGACACCCGAGGACCCCCTAATCCAGGACTCCCTCAGTGACCCACTTCTATTTGTGTCTTTATTGTTTCATCAACAGTCCTCTATTATTGTAATCGCACTTACACAATATCTTTGGAACAGGGACGCTCCGCTCTATTTTAGTGGAACTGCACAAAATGATCGGAATGTTCCATGCTCCTGACAGCTATTTTTTTCCAAACATGTCTTGTTGATTTAGACAGAGCTGCGGGGAAGTTGCTACCAATGAAAGCATGGATCAATTTTTATTTTTTTTCTTTATAACAACTTCTCACAACTTTGTCTTCAGTTGTGATGTAAATATTAGCTCCGATCTGCTAATCATTGAGATGCATTAGCAAGGAAGTTAGTTTTTTTGTGTGAAAGAGCATGGATGTTAGTTTCCTTTCTATTTGATTGATGTTGTAATGAGACAACCTTCCAGCTGGCAAGACACATGAAACAAAAGCTGAAAGCTTCATAGCATTGTACAATTTCATGTCGCTGGAAAATTATGTGTACGTAAATTATGTAAACAAATGCTGGAAGCTTGATAGCATTGCCAGAAGCCATTCAACATCCGGGTCCATGTGCCATGCACCAAATTAGAGTTCAAAACCGCATAGGAGACTCAGCCCGGTCGTTGCGCCGCACTAATAGTGAGTAATGAGTAGTCAAATCATAAGCCCCACCTTTCCTACAGTAAGTTGCTCGGACGAAGCAACCATCACTACACTCTTTTTGAATCTGCTCCTACTAGTATGAAGGTGCAAAACAAAGTGCGCGTATGGCCTGTCGGTCAACGCGCTTCCTCTTGGCATATCACTGACATGTGGGACCAGAGTGTGAGCAAATCAATCTCAATTGAGGGCAAAATGGCCACCCCGCCACTCCTTGAGAGAGACAAGGAGCAAGAACACAGACGGGCTAGGTGTCGCACGGAGGCCAAGAAATATTAGAGCATGTTTGATCGATGTCATCATTACATGTTCGATGTTTTTGAATCGTACCACTTCATTGGCCTGCCATTTTCCGCACTTCTCCGGAATAAATGTGTACTTTATTACATACTAAAATAAAATAAGAGTGCAGACGCTCCACCATGTGGTTCCTAGTACTACATTAGTACTCGTACTACTAAACCTTGCGCTTGGCTCTTCGCCTCTTTGGGAAGTCGAACAATATGGTGGTACTATAGTGCATGCCTCTGGCAATCTGACACTGAATGAACTGCTGCACGTCCACCGCTTGGGCGAGGGAGAGGTTGCATTAGTCAAAAGCTTCTCCTCGTCCTTCGAGCCACCGCGCTTGTGGTAGACGGAGAGGGCATAGTATAATAAGCAAGCTTCACCTCGTCCTGCAAGCTTCTCCTCATTCCGCGAGTTGACGGGACACAACAAAGTAGTGCTAGTCCGTACTATCTCCTTTTCGGTTAATATGGCTTAAATTTTTTTCGGGTAAATGAGAGAGCTTTATTCATATAAAAGCATTCTTAGGACAATCAGCCAAGAGACTGGTCACTATAGGTAACTAGGTGTTTCATCAAGCCAGCTCCCGGTCGCATTCAAAGTGCAAGCACGCTTCGCACAAAGATGTGCCGGAAGGTTTGCTGTCCTGTTTACATGCTAAATAACAAAAGAAAATAAATTATTACTGAGGTCTCATATTTCTAACAGGATAGGAGCTAGAATTAAGCGAGAATTGTGGTGACTGTTCCAGAGTGTCACCAACTCCATGAGATCAACTTCCATTATCACATGCGAGAACCCTTGAAGAGAAGCAAATATGTTGAAGATTGCTTTATCACATATTAAAATAAAATAAGAGTGTAGACGCTCCACCATGCGGTTCCTTGTATGTGACGCCCCCGACTCAATCGTGCACTAATCATACACGCAAACATGAACGATCAAGCACAGGGACTCACGGGAAGATATCACAACACAACTCTAACACAATTTAAACGGAGATCCACAATATTACAGACCAGGGATCCGAAGATCCGAATACATAAGTCAGTCATACAAATATTATCTGAGTACAGTCATAGTTAGACAAGTTTTGCCTTAAGAAGGCTAGCACAAACAATGACTCTAGATCGAAAGGCGTTGGCCTCCTGCCTGGGATCCTCCGATCCTACTCCTGGTCGGCCGGCTCGATCCAGTAGTACGTGCCCTCTGGACCCTCCTGGTAGTAAGCTCCTGTGGTGGCATCTGGCTCCGGGACTCCATCGTCTGATGTATCATCAAGGTGGGGTATGGGGAAAAGAGAAATTAAAGCAACCATGAGTAGTCATCCGAAGTACTCAGCAAGCAAGGATCTATACTACATATGCAACATTATCAATGGAGAAAGGCTGTATATGTGGACTGGGCTGCAGAAATGCCAGAATAGAGAGAAGGCCTAGTCCTATCAAAGACTAGCATCTTCATGAAGCCATCATCTTCCAGCAGTAGAAGAGAGTAGAATAGCATTTTATTTAGCAAACATGTTCAAGCAAAGCCTAGAGATCCTTCCTCGACTCCCAGCGAGAAAGCGATCCCGAAGCTTCAATTAAGTAACAAGTATCCAGTTCAAGTAGTAGATCGGGATACACAAACTGAGCATCCTTTACCGTAGGACCAGCTATCGATAGATTATTCATCCCTGCAGGGGTGCACTACTGTTACCCAACACGCTCGATGAACTCTGGTCGGACACACTTGCTGGGTAATGCCCGGCCTCGGAAGATCAACACGAAGCAGCGCCCTACCTAGGCTCAGCAGAGAGGTCAGCACGCCGGACTAACCTATGCACCCAGAGGTCTTGGGCCATCGCCCTGGGCACCCTGCGTGTTGCGTGGCTGGCCGGGGTGGAGGCGCGACACTGAACTCGTCAGTGAAGTATCCAGCCTAGTCCTGGCGATCAGCCCGCACGGTGAATCGTGATGTCTGACGAGCTTTCGGGAGAAACGTACCTCGCAGAGGGCCCCATAACCATTATCCCGCATGGTGGTAGTGCGTATAGGGCACGTCGACCCACTCAGATCACACACCCAAATCCAATAGGCTCATTTAGTATCACGCGGAGACAATCAGAGTCTCTGATGCTCCGCCACAATATCACACTCGAGTGCCCTTCCGGCACACCCGACAACATAGATCCCCAGCGGGCACCCACCAGGGTGGACCCGCCTGTAACAAAGGTCAAAGTAACCGTGTGGTCATAACATCAAGGGGGAAACCCGAGGAATCACCCTCGGCGGATTCCACTCAACGAAATCATCAGGGTGAATGTATGAGGCATCACCCTCGAGGTTCACACTGAGGGGTTGCTCGACAGAGTCGTATCGGAAGTGGAGAAGGAGGAATCACCCTCGATGACCACAATCAAATAGCTACACTGCAGAGTATTCATCACGAGTGCGTTTCGAGGTATCACCCTCAGCACTCGACAGTAACTATGCAGAGTCGTACAACTAAGGGGGGTGTTAAGTGAGGCGTCGGTCTCTGGTCGACGATCACATTGATCGAGTCGCCGATGATCAAGCAGGGGCGACAAGGGTAAGGTGGTGGGGTCACTGATGGTTCACTACCAACCTATACTAAACAGTTTATCATAGGCAGGTAAGGTAACAATGAACAGGTTACAAAAGCAGGCTATGCATCGGAATAGGAGCATACATTAATAGTAGCAAAATCTAATGCAAGCAGGAGAATAGAATGGGCGATATCTGGATGCTCAAAGGGGGGGCTTGCCTGGTTGTTCTGGCAAGAGAGAGGGATCGTCAACGGGCTGCTCGTCGGTAGTGTAGTCGTACCCAGGTGCAGCGTCGTCGGTCTCAGCGCCTATCGAGAGAGAAGGAGGGGGGAGAGAAACAATAAATTCACGGCAATAATGCAAACAATATGTATGACATGCCTAAATGATATGTCGGGGTGTTCTACTGCCTAACTAAATTATTTACTTAATTTAGGAATTTATTTTGATTTATTTTATTAAGGTTGAGCACTATTCATTTATTGAAATCAGGCAAAAAGTTCCATGTTCATCTAGCTAGAGGCATCTGACAGGAATACGGAGGGCGTATTCGGGTTCGTATCGGAATTCTGAGCAAGTTTCATGTATAAATTATTTTCATCGGAGTTACGGTTTATTTAATATGATTTTCTAGAGTTTTAAACATTTTCTGAATTTAATTATTTATCTAAATTCAACATTATCCGAAACAGTGTATGCTGACATCATCATGACGTCAGCAGTCAACCTGACAGGTGGGGTCCACCTGTCATTGACTGTTTAGTCTAATTAGGGTTTAGCTAATTAATTACTATTTAATTAAACTAACTAATTAATTAGATTAACTTAATCAGGGTTAATTAATTTAATTAATTCACTAGTTAATTAATTAATTATTAATTACGTTTTTATTTTCTTTTATCTTTTTAAAACGTTCTGGGGCTAGGCCCCACATGTCATTGACCCTAGGGGCGTCGGGCCCCACTGGGCAGTGGCCTAGGAGCCACAGCGGGCGCGTGGGCGTCAGACGCGGGCGGAGCCCGTGAGCTTGCGGGCGCTGGGCGTCGGATGCGGGCGGCGTGGCGCAGGGGCGAGGCAGGCGCACGGCAGACCGGAGCGGGGCGGCGCTGCAAGCGGCACAGGGGTGAGGCGAGGTAGGGCGATGGCGCGGGCGGTGAGCAGCGGCGGTGCCTGGCGGAGGCGGCAGCAAGGCGGCTGCGGGGACAAGGAGCGGAACGGCGGGGCGCACGGCCCAGGCGCGGCGCGGGGAAGGAGGCCGCGGCCCCGGGGCGTGCGAGCGCGCGCGCGCTTCGGCGCGGGCTGGCGCGGCCAGGAGCACGAGGAGGTGCCGGCGAGCGTGGCGAGCAGAGAGAGAGAGAGAGGGAGGTCCGGGGCCTCACCGCGAGGCGTAGGGACAAGGCAGCGGCTCGAGGAGGAGGACGAGGACACGTGACGGAGATGGGGAGGCGGTCCGGCGAGGCGGCGACGGCGGGGCGGCGGGGTCGAGCCCGATCCCGATCTGGATCGGGAGAGGGGGAGGAATGAGGGTGGGGTGACTGGGTGTTAGGGTTTCGGGGGTGGCCGGGGTAGGCCATATAGGAGAGTGGGGTGGGCCGGCCTGCTGGGCTGAGGCCCAGTTGGGCCAGGGGGGTTTGTTTTCTTTTCATTTTTGTTTATTTTCTCTGCCTTTTTCTTTTTATTTATTCTTAGTTTCTGTTTCGCAAATAGCCAGGCCTCCAAATGATTTTTACAAAATTAGTGACCTAGCTCATAAAATATAGGGCAATATATCCTATCACCAAAAACTAGTTTGGGTAAAATACCATTTCATATTTATTTTGGATAAAATAAAAAGGTTATTAATTATTATTTTCAGCCACTATTTGAGGTTGTTTAGGTCACTTATCCAATTTGAATAATGTTGATTACAATTTTGTCATGGCCTCTGATTTATCTACTATTGATTGAACATTTTAGTTTCTATGTTTGAACAACTTTTATCTTCCACTTTAATTTAAATTTGAATTTTGACTTAGGAGTTGAAATGCAATATGATGCTAATGATGATCATGCACTGTTAAACTTGCTGACTTGTCATTATCAAAAGTGATTACTGTGGCTAACGACAAGGGGTGTAACAATTCTCCTCATCTATCAAGAATTCTCAACCCGAGAATTAAGAGGAAGACTGAAAGAAAGAGGGGTATTCTTCGCGAAGACGATCCTCGCGTTCCCAAGTGGCTTCATCTTCAGAATGATTCGACCACTGAACCTTGAGGAATTTGATTGACTTCTGATGAGTCCGGTGTTCAGCTTGATCAAGAATATGGATGGGATGTTCTGGATAAGACAGATCTTCCCGTAATTCAAGCACTTCATGATCCACAGCTCGAATAGGATCCTTGAAGCAGCGACGGAGTTGGGATACATGAAAGACATCATGTACCTGAGAAAGATTTGGCGGCAATTGCAACTGATATGCCACTTGTCCTCGACGGGCAAGAATACGGAACGGGCCAATGTAGCGAGGAGCTAACTTACCTTTGATTCCGAACCGATGAGTGCCTTTTAATGGGGTGACGCGAAGGTAGGCTTGCTCGCCAGGCTGATAGACCATTTCCTGGTGCTTTCGGTCATAGTTGCTCTTCTGACGAGGCTAAGCAGTTTTCAGATGTTCACGGACAATGCGGACTTGTTCTTCAGCTGGTTGGATAATGTCCGGTCCGACGAGTGAGCGTTCCCCAGTTTCTGACCAATTTAGAGGGGTTCGACACTTACGCCCGTAAAGAACTTCAAACGGTGCCATCTTCAAACTAGCCTGATAGCTATTGTTGTAAGAGAATTCGGCATACGGGAGAGATTCTTCCCATTTCTTACCGAAGGAGATGACGCAAGCTCGAAGCATATCTTCAAGCACTTGATTAACTCGTTCAACTTGACCCTGTGACTGAGGGTGAAAAGCAGTGCTGAAAGACAGATGAGTTCCCATAGCTTCTTGGAAACTATTCCAGAATCTAGAGGTGAAGAGGCTGCCACGATCAGAACTGATCTCCAACGGAACACCGTGGAGTGACACAATTCGGGAAACATACAAGTCTGCTAACTGGCTAGCAGTGATTGTCTCCTTAACTGGCAGAAAGTGAGCAACCTTTGAGAATCGGTCAATGACGACAAAAATAGCATCATGACCCTTCTGAGATCTGGGAAAACTAGTAATGAAATCCATTTGGACCTTGTCCCATTTCCATTCAGGAATTTCAAGGGGTTGCAGAGTTCCAGCAGGCCTTTGATGTTCTGCTTTAATGCGTCGGCAGACGTCACACTCAGAAACATAACGAGCAATATCTCGCTTCATATTAGGCCACCAGTATCTCTGACAAATGTCACGTTACATCTTTGTGCTACCAGGATGAATTGACAGAGGAGTGTCATGAGCGTCTTTCATAATGTGTTCTCTCTCATCCTTGAACTTGGGTACGAAGAGACGGTGTTGGAAGAATAGGATCCCATCATCATCAAGATGGAATTCCGACGGTTTTCCTTTTTCGAGGTATCGCTTGATCCTTTCAACTTCAGAGTCATACCGTTGCATAGTCTTAATGATATGTTCTAAATCTGGTTCAACAACCAGGGTATTGAGATAACCCTGTGGAACAATATGGAGGTTCAATTTGCGAAGCTCTTCATGGAGAAGAGGTTGCGTCTCCTGAACCATATGGTTGCTGCAATAAGCCTTGCGACTCAAAGCATCGGCCATTACATTAGCCTTGCCAGGGGTGTATGAGATATTCATATCATAATCGGCAATTGTCTCGAGCCATCTTTGTTGTCGAAGGTTCAGATCTGGTTGGGTATATAAATACTTCAAACTTTGATGATCCGTGTATATCTCGCAATGATTACCAAGAAGGTAATGTCGCCATAGCTTCAAGGCATAAATAACCGCAGAAAGTTCAAGGTCATGCACTGGATAATTTTCTTCATGAGGACGCAATTGTCGAGAGGCATAAGCAATCACTTTACGCTCTTGCATTAGGACACAGCCTAATCCTTGACGAGATGCAACATAGTATATCACGAAATCCTTTTGGGAATCCGGGGGTGCTAGTACTGGGGCAGATGTTAACTTATCTTTTAGTGTCTGAAAGCTTTCTTGACATTTTTCTGTCCACTCAAATTTAACACCTTTGTGAAGCAGATTTGTCAATGGTTTTGCAATCTTGGAAAAGTTCTCAACAAATCGACGGCAGTAACTAGGAAGTCCGAGAAAACTTCTGACTTGTTTGACATTCTTCAGGGGAGTCCAGTCAAGAATAGCCTGAACTCGTTCGGGGTTAACAACAATTCCATCCTTGGAAATCACATGACCAAGATAGGTCGCTTCAGATAACAAAAATTCGCATTTAGAATACTTGGCATACAACTGGTGTTCTTGAAGCCTCTCCAGAACAAGGCGGACATGTTCGGCATGTTCTTCTTTATTCTTGGAATATATAAGGATATCATCTATATAAACCACGACGAATTTGTCGACGTAATCCATGAAGATATAGTTCATCAACCGGGAGAAAGTTGCTGGAGCATTGGTTAAACCAAATGACATGACGGTGTACTCATATGAGCCATATCGAGTAACAAAGGCAGTCTTTGGGGTATCCTCTTCACGAACACGGATCTGATGATAACCCAACCTCAAGTCGAGTTTCGAGAAGACAGAGGATCCAGCAAGCTGATCATAAAGATCATTGATCCGGGGTAGTGGGTATTTATTCTGGATTGTGGCTTGGTTAATGGGCCGATAATCCTGAACCAATCGGTTAGTTCCATCCTTCTTCTTAACGAAGAGTGAAGGTGCTCCCCAAGCAGAGGAACTGGGGCGAATGAAACCGTTCCTAAGTGACTTGTCGATTTCTTCCTTAAGCTCGAGAAGGTGGTGCGGAGGCATCTTATAAGGACGCTTGGCAATAGGGACAGTGCCAGGCTTCAAGTCAATGACAAACTCGACAGCTCTAGCTGGGGGTATTCCTAGAAGTTCTTCTGGAAAGACGTCCGGAAAATCTCGAACGACAGGAACGTTCTCGATTCCTTCTAGAGGTGACGCATTCAAAGCATTCAGAACATATATCTGAGCTTCAGCGTCCCGTGTAATGCGGGCGGTATAGTTCACTATCTCATCGGAGGGGTGAAGAAGTTGGATAACTTTAGTGGCACAATTGATCAAAGAAATGTGAGCTTTCAACCAATCCATTCCGAGGATGAGGTCTATGGTGGAAGACTTTAGGATAATGGGCAAAACAAGGAATTCTAATCCCTTAATTTCAACGGGAACATTGTGTGCCATCATAGTGGTTTGACACTGACCTCCAGGGGTGCGGATAACTACTGGCAGATTCATCTTTTGAAATGCAATGTCATGCGACAATGCAAATGCTTCTGACATGAATGAATGCGATGCTCCTGAATCAAATAATACAGAAGTGGGTACTGGGTTAATGAAAAGGGTACCCATCACTGTAGCGGGTTGATCCTGGACTTCTTCAATATCAATGTTGTAAGCGTGTCCACGACCATGTGCAGCAGACCCAGTATTATAGTTGCGGGTCTGATTGTTGCCACGACCATTGCCACGGCCAGTACGAGGAAAAGCCAACTGATTCTGAGTCTGGCGGCAGTCTTTAGCCTGGTGACCTGGTTTGCGGCACTTGAAGCACAGACCATCTTCAGGATGAAGAGGAGCATTGTTTTGAATAGCTTGAGCTCTTGGCTGCCTCGGCGGGGGAGGAGGTAGATGTGGTGCAGCATAGTTGTTCTTTGGCCCCGGGGCATTTGGACGGAACACGTTGTTGGGAATCCAGACTCGACGCTTCTGTGCTGAGCCCGAAGATGAGCCAGCATCACGATAGCGCTTCTGTGAGTCCTTGTGTTTCATCTGAGAGGTCTCAACCAGAATAGCCTTGTTCACAAGAGTAGAAAAGTCATTGAAGTCTTGAGGAGCAAGGGCAAGCTCGAGGTCTGGGTGGAGTCAATTACGAAACTTCTCTTGTCTACGGGCATCCGTGGCGATGTCTTCTTCAGCATAGCGGGAGAGGTCAAGAAATACCCGCTGATAAGCTTCGACTGTCTTGTTGCCCTGAGTGAGGTTACGGAACTGGGTCTTCATCCGTTCCATTATTGCCTGAGGGATATAACGGGCACGGAAAGCAGCCTGGAATTCATACCAGGTAACCACTGTTCCAACAGGCAGTGTACGCTTGTGTGTGTCCCAGCATTGAGCAGCGGGGCCTTTTAAGAAAAAGGCCGCGAAGTTGACGAAGTTGGCAGGGGCGACATTAGCAGACTCCATCTCGTGAGTGATGTCGCGGAGCCAGTCATCAGCATCCAGTGGCTTGTCAGAGTTGCAGAACTGAGTGGGGTTGAGTCGCATAAACTCTGTCAAAGTTATTGAGGCAGGGTTCTGGTTCTGGTTGTTCTGATGCGGAAATTGAGCCATGATTCCAGTCATAAACTGACGGTTGAGCTCAAACTGTTGCATCATAGCTGCCATATAGTCTGGCGGTGGTGGGCGTTCAGGAGTACCACGACCACGACCACCTGGTCTAACCATCCTGCTAAGTATCAACAGGGGGTAGTTTAGTAAAAGCAATGGCGAGTGTTTAGCGACAAGCATGATGTAACTCGACAACAATTAAGTACTGTAACAGATACATAACAGTAGTCGATTAAGACATACAGATCCATACACAGAGTCGGGTACATGCGGACAGCATAACGGCGCAAATTCAAAAGCTAGACATACTAGGCGGCGCGCAGGCACGCGGTAAGGAAGTACACAACGAGACATAGCAAAGGCTACATCAACGTCGGAGAAAACCACTGAAACGGGACAACTGCGAGTGCGGACGACAAATGTTCGTCGTGGCAGGATCCTGCGCTCCATGTGCACTCTGATGCAGAACCCGGTCTCGAGTTGTAAGAAGAGGTCCACATGTAGGTGCGTGGCCTCCAACAGCAGGCCAATCAATACCAGCATACATCTGAGTCCTGCGCGGGTAAAGGATGTGCTCCGGATGTATCCCTGCACGAACAGCGGGTAGCAACTGCGTCATAGCCTCATAGAGACGTACTCGAGTGGCAACCAACTCGACGGCAAGAGCCCAAACAGTGTGATCCAGAGCCTGAGTACACTGAATCAGAACACGCGGGTCGTAGCGACGAGGCTCGTACGGGGCACAGATAGCTGTGTAGTATCCAGTAGCATCTCCAACAGGGGCATACGGGATGTATCAAAACTCAGAGTCATCCAAGATATCGCTGAACTGTCCTCGGAGACATGCGGCAGCAGAGTAGGCGGCATCATGGACTGCCATCTCAATCGTCATGCCGATACCATGGAAAAGGTGCAGCTCGGTGTCTGAGTCATTTTGCTGATCATAGATACGAACATCAGCATGTTACTGCTCCTGGTTGAACTCGCAGTAATCCTCGTAGACCATGTACTCGGGGTACCAGCGGTAGCCAAGTCTGGTCTGGAGAGCGATCAGGACAGCTGGAAACCCAGGGGCATCACGAGCCCAAGTGCGAAGCACAAGCTGTGTCGTAGGATGTGGTGGAAACAAACGATCCATCTGAAACAGAGGAAATTCAGGTTCGTCAAATGACAATGAGAAGTTTAACACAACTCGGAGAGAAAGGTTAAACAAAACAATGGAAAGGAAAATGATTATCAGACTAATCAGATCAATGACAGGAAAATCGCACAGATATCCAGCTCTCCGGGTAGACAGGATTTACAAGATCCTAAGTGTCGGCGTTAGTAAAATTTATTTAACCCGAATAGAAGAGAGATCAGTGTCCCAGAGTATAGACGAGGAATAAAAGATCCTAATACCACCCAGTTGGTGACGTGGGCCCGTAAGCCACACAGCCAAGTTAGTAAATTAGTTTTTTGATGTCTAGACTCAACTTCGGCCAAGGAATTGGAAAGGGGCTTCCTATAGGCAGTCGGCTATAATACCAACTTGTGACGCCCCCGACTCAATCGTGCACTAATCATACACGCAAACATGCACGATCAAGCACAGGGGCTCACGGGAAGATATCACAACACAACTCTAACACAATTTAAACGGAGATCCACAATATTACAGACCAGGGATCCGAAGATCCGAATACATAAGTCAGTCATACAAATATTATCTGAGTACAGACATAGTTAGACAAGTTTTGCCTTAAGAAGGCTAGCACAAACAACGACTCTAGATCGAAAGGCGTTGGCCTCCTGCCTGGGAGCCTCCGATCCTACTCCTGGTCAGCTGGCTCGATCCAGTAGTGCGTGCCCTCTGGACCCTCCTGGTAGTAAGCTCCTATGGTGGCATCTGGCTCCGGGACTCCATCGTCTGATGTATCATCAAGGAGGGGTATGGGGAAAAGAGAAAGTAAAGCAACCGTGAGTACTCATCCGAAGTACTCAGCAAGCAAGGATCTATACTACATATGCAACATTATCAATGGAGAAAGGCTGTATATGTTGACTGGGCTGCAGAAATGCCAGAATAGAGAGAAGGCCTAGTCCTATCGAAGACTAGCATCTTCACGAAGCCATCATCTTGCAGCAGTAGAAGAGAGTAGAATAGCATTTTATTTAGCAAACATGTTGAAGCAAAGCCTAGAGATCCTTCCTCGACTCCCAGCGAGAAAGCGATCCCGAAGCTTCAATTAAGTAACAAGTATCCAGTTCAAGTAGTAGATCGGGATACACAAACTGAGCGTCCTTTACCGTAGGACCGGCTATCGATAGATTATTCATCCCTGCAGGGGTGCACTACTGTTACTCAACACGCTCGATCAACTCTGGTCGGACACACTTGCTGGGTAATGCCCAGCCTCGGAAGATCAACACGAAGCAGCGCCCTACCTAGGCTCAGCAGAGAGGTCAGCACGCCGGACTAACCTATGCACCCAGAGGTCTTGGGCCATCGCCCTGGGCACCCTGCGTGTTGCGTGGCTGGCCGGGGTGCAGGCGTGACACTGAACTCGTCAGTGAAGTATCCAGTCCAGTCCCGGCGATCAGCCCGCACGGTGAATCGTGACGTCTGACGAGCTTTCGGGAGAAACGTACATCGCAGAGGGCCCCATAACCATTATCCCGCGTGGTGGTAGTGCGTATAGGGCACGTCGACCCACTCAGATCACACAACCAAATCCAATAGGCTCATTTAGTATCACGCGGAGACAATCAGAGTCTCTGATGCTCTGCCACAATATCACACTCGAGTGCCCTTCCGGCACACCCAACAACATAGATCCCCAGCGGGCACCCACCAGGGTGGACCCGCCTGTAACAAAGGTCAAAGTAACCATGTGGTCATAACATCAAGGGGGAAACCCGAGGAATCACCCTCGGCGGATTCCACTCGACGAAATCATCAAGGTGAACGTATGAGGCATCACCCTCGAGGTTCACACTGAGGGGTTGCACGACAGAGTCGTATCAGAAGTGGAGAAGGAGGAATCACCCTCGATGACCACAACCGAACAGCTACACTGTAGAGTATTCATTAGGAGTGCGTTTTGAGGTATCACCCTTGGCACTCGACAGTAACTATGCAGAGTCGTACAACTAAGGGGGGTGTGAAGTGAGGCGTCGGTCTCTGGTCGACGATCACATTGGTCGAGTCGTCGATGATCAAGCAGGGGCGACAAGGGTAAGGTGGTGGGGTCACTGATGGTTCACTACCAACCTATACTAAATAGTTTATCATAGGCAGGTAAGGTAACAATGAACAGGTTACAAAAGCAGGCTATGCATCGGAATAGGAGCATACATTAACAGTAGCAAAATCTAATGCAAGCAGGAGAATAGAATGGGCGATATCTGGATGCTCAAAGGGGGGGGGGTTACCTGGTTGTTCTGGCAAGAGAGAGGGATCGTCAACGGGCTGCTCGTCGGTAGTGTAGTCGTACCCAGGTGCAGCATCATCGGTCTCAGCGTCTATCGAGGTGTTCTACTGCCTAAATGATATGTATGGGGTGTTCTACTGCCTAACTAAATTATTTACTTAATTTAGGAATTTATTTTGATTTATTTTATTAAGGTTGAGCACTATTCATTTATTGAAATCAGGCAAAAAGTTCCATGTTCATCTAGCTAGAGGCATCTGACAGGAATACGAAGGGCATATTCGGGTTCGTATTGGAATTCTGAGCAAGTTTCATGTATAAATTATTTTCATCGGAGTTACGGTTTATTTAATATGATTTTCTAAAGTTTTAAACATTTTCTGAATTTAATTATTTATCTAAATTCAACATTATCCAAAATAGTGTATGCTGACATCATCATGAATTAATTAATTACTATCAGCATGACGTCAGCAGTCAACCTGACAGGTGGGGTCCACCTGTCATTGACTGTTTAGTCTAATTAGGGTTTAGCTAATTAATTACTGTTTAATTAAACTAACTAATTAATTAGATTAACTTAATCAGTGTTAATTAATTTAATTAATTCACTAATTAATTAATTATTAATTTTATTAATTACATTTTATTTTCTTTTATCTTTTTAAAACGTTATGGGGCTAGGCCCCACATGTCATTGACCCTAGGGGCATCGGGCCCCACTGGGCAGTGGCCCAGGAGCCACAGCGGGTGCGTGGGCGTCGGACGCGGGCGGCACGGCGCAGGGGCGAGGCAGGCGCACGACAGACCGGAGCGGGGCGGCGCTGCAAGCGGCACAGGGGTGAGGCGAGGTAGGGCGATGGCGCGGGCGGTGAGCAGCGGCGGCGCCTGGCGGAGGCGGCAGCAAGGCGGCTGCGGGGACAAGGAGCGGAACGGTAGGGCGCGCGGCCCAGGCGCGGCGCGGGGAAGGAGGCCGCGGCCCCGGGGCGTGCGAGCGCGCGCGCGCTTCGGCGTGGGCTGGCGCGGCCAGGAGCACGAGGAGGTGCCGGCGAGTGCGGTGAGCAGAGAGAGAGAGGGAGGTCCGGGGCCTCACTGCGAGGCGTAGGGACAAGGCAGCAGCTCGAGGAGGAGGACGGGGACGCGCGATGGAGATGGGGAGGCGGTCCGGCGAGGCGGCGGCGTCGGCGACGGCGGGGCGGTGGGGTCGAGCCCGATCCCGATCTGGATCGGGAGAGGGGGAGGGAATGAGGGTAGGGTGACTGGGGGTTAGGGTTTTGGGGGTGGCCGGGGTAGGCCATATAGGAGAGTGGGGTGGGCCGGCCTGCTGGGCTGAGGCCCAGTTGGGCCGGGGGGGTTTGTTTTCTTTTCATTTTTGTTTATTTTCTCTACCTTTTTCTTTTTATTTATTCTTAGTTTCTGTTTCGCAAATAGCCAGGCCTCCAAATGATTTTTACAAAATTAGTGATCTAGCTCATAAAATAAAGGGCAATATATCCTATCACCAAAAACTAGTCTGGGCAAAATACCATTTCATATTTATTTTGGATAAAATAAGAAGGTTTTTAATTATTATTTTCAGCCACTATTTGAGGTTGTTTAGGTCACTTATCCAATTTCAATAATGTTGTTTACAATTTTGTCATGGCCTCTGATTTATCTACTATTGATTGAACATTTTAGTTTCTATGTTTGAACAACTTTTATCTTCCACTTTAATTTAAATTTGAATTTTGACTTAGGAGTTGAAATGCAATATGATGCTAATGATGATCATGCACTGTTAAACTTGCTGACTTGTCATTATCAAAAGTGATTACTGTTGCTAACGACAAGGGGTGTTACATTGTAGTACCTGCATAGTACTAGTACTAGTAGTACGTAATACTCGTAGTACTAGTAAACCTTGCGCTTGGCTATTCGCGTCTTTGGGAAGTCGAACAATGATGGTACTACAGTGTTTGCTTCTGGTAATCTGACACCAAATTAACTATTGCACGTCCACTGCCTGAGCGAGGGAGAGCTTGCATTAGTCAAAAGTTTCTCCTTGTCCCGCAAGCTTCTCCTCGTCTTGCAAGCTTCTCCTTGTCCTGCAAGCTTCTCCTCGTCCTGCAAGCTTCTCCTTGTTCTGCAAGTTGACAGGACACAACAAAGTAATGCTAGTCCATACTGCCTCCTTTCTGGTTAATATGGCTTAATTTGGAACGAGATAAATACAGTGGCGGTCACTGTATATTTGTAAAAATACGGTCAGTGGACTTCATAATACGCTCATTGCTGTCAATTAATACATTTTCTGGTGTTTATACGGTCACTAGCTCACCCTGGCTGAGTACGTGTGTGCATGCACGTGTAGGTTGAACACTTGACCGTGAGCGTGTGTGTTCCGTCGTGTGCTCTGGCATGCATGCATTAGGGCGTCGCACGCATTTTTGTGTGCATGTGTACGTGTGACTGTTGCATGCATGCATGAGGTTGTAGTCCCTCACATTCACATGTTCATATTTCAAAGCTTTGTCAAAATGTTGCATGCAAGGTTTGCTCATTCGTTGTTCACGCATGCATTATTGCCAATATTAATACGTTGGTAAAGACAATTTCCCGTGGAAAATGAGCACATGAATTGAGTACAAAGGGGACCAATGAACCAGGACGGAGGGAGTACTAGTACTAAATCGGAAGGAGGGAGTAGGTAGTACGTAATAATTGGCACCCGGAGCCTTGGCCAATGGTTCTTGTTACTCCCTCCTTTCCGGTTTATAGGGCTTAATTTGAAGATCTCTTCAACCAAGGTATAGATGATGAATGGTGGAATTAATTCCGTAGTTTGCAAAAGTACTTAATTAGTACTCTCGTTTTCCTCAAAATTTTGTTCATACCGATGCATTAATTACACCACATGCATGCACGGCCACTTAATGACCAAGGACTTCTACATGCATTGGTTAGTTTTTTCTTCATCATTGCATGCAGTGATTTAATACACCTTGAAATCTGAACATGTGATGGTAAGTACTACTCCCTCCGTCTAGGTGTATAAGTCACCAAGGCGAAGGAAAAAACGAGAGATTTTAATGCTTATTTGCTAATTAATAGCATTGCATGCAATGAACTGACCACTGCATGTCGTGTTTGAAAGTCTCAAGTCATTGAAGTCATACACGCCCCACATCTCTTTGGTTGATTCCTTTATTTATGTCAAGAAACAAGAAATGAGGTGAAAGTTAATGCACCGCGTCAGTGTTTTGGGATTATTTGGTTTTCGTAAGATGACTTATACACCTAGACGAAGGGAGTAGTAGAATTGAGACTTATAAAACGGAAAAACAAACTTTTTGAGATGAGCCCTATAAACCAGAAAGGAGGGAGCATTGGACATGATGCGCGTAGAGGCATTTTATTCCCCATCGGCCAGAGAAAACTAGTCAACCATTGGTCATATTGGAGTGACAATACTTGGCTTACTCTGCAATGCTATCATGTCATGTGGGACATCCAGCATCCGGGTCCACGTGTCATGAAAGAAAATAGAGATAAGTACAAGTGAGACTCAGGAACGGTCATACACGTAGGGGGGGTACGTGCTGGGGTCGCGGTAATATGAATAAATGAGCAGTCAAATCACACAGTAAGTTGGTCGGACGAAGCAACCATCATTTCACTCTACAATGACACGTACGCAATATAAAAAAGGTTGATATGGAGAGAAAAAGAAAATCGCTCCACTATATACACTAGCAGGAGCCTAAGCTACAAGCCTGCTTGCTTGAGTTGCTCTCTTCACACTCTCTCGCATAGAATGACGGTGGCCACACCGCTGGTCACATATCCGGCCTGATCCCGCCGCCGGGGGAAGGGGAGGATGTTCTGCGTAGACGCGGTCGGCAGCGGCGAGGGAGAAAACCCACTGTCGGTGCTTCCCGATTGGGGGTCCCTGCGGTATGGGCTGATGCCGCCTCCTACCAGCCTTCTAGCTACACCCCGATGTCCGAGGTAGTACAACTTCCTTTTGGAGCTGGCTTGCTCCACTGCCGCAGCTCCCCACGTAGCTCCATCTCCATGTGGATCTTTCTCTACTTCTACTGGCTTCTATTTGTGATGAGTTTATGTCTCATGAAATAGTTTCACTACAAAAGCTTCGTATGATCCGAGGGTGCCAGGCTTCTTTCCTTCGACAGGTTCTACCTAGCCAGGAAATTAAATCCTATTTAGGGTTTAGGGTTTAAGGCCTAGAGACTCCATCAATAGTTTTTTTTGTACACACTCTCACAACTTTTGTCTTTAGTTGTGAACTAAATATTAGCTATGATCTGTGAATCAATGAGATGCATTAGCATGCGTGTTAGTTTTCCTTTGTATTTGATGGAATGTTGCAACGGGGCAACCTTGGAGTCAGGATACAGACATGAAACAAAATCTGAAAGCTTCGTACTCCCTCCGGTCCTTTTTTGTATGCGTATAAGGCTACTCGTAGTGGGGAGTATCATATACTATATCATGCATATGATACTAGTGTATGATACTATCTTCGTAGTGCATAGTAGTATCATAGAGTACTATCATAGATGATCATATTTATTGCCATGCATAACACAAAGTAGCATAACATTTAACATGATACGGTATCTACCTATGTTACTCTAAACCTCTCTTTCTTCTTTAATTCTCTGCCACATCAGCGTGATTGCTATTCCCATGTGCATGATACCGGCTAAGATACCAGCAATATGGCTAGCCTAAGAAAATCTCACTTTTCCCGCAATGGTCTGCGCCTTAGCAACTTTGTGCTGCTCTTTCCAATAGTACTACTGCACACGCAGCCACAATAATTCCCATCTCTCTCTCCCATATTCCTCGTCCCTTCCTAAGACCAAGTATAATAAGGTGACGTAGGCGGGCTGCAAGCCTTTAAATATTGTATCTTTGCTGAGTTGGATGAGAGAGAAGAGGAGAGAGAAGAGAAGCGGGCTGTAGATTTACACCCGGCTGTAGATTTACACCCGGCTGTAGATTTACACCCGGCTTTAGCACGGGCTGCAAGAAGCTACTACCTCCATAATACGAATCCAACGATATAATTTTTGTTAACATGCACTAACAATTTGTCAGTTAAATCTTTGGTAAAAAATTAGCATAAATTACATAGGGGACTAATAAACCAGGATGGAGGTAGTATGTGAGAGTGTATGGTGGATCATGTGGTAAAATGTAGTACTTTCTTGTAGCCCATTACTATACATGTTGACTATTACACTGGTCACTATGAAAAATACATTTTCAACAATACGAGGCCACTAACAGTAATCGAGGCAATAGTACTTTCTTGTATAAGGGAACGGAGGGAGTAGTACTTTCTTGTATCCCATTACTATACATGTTGACTATTACATTGGCTATAGATGACATGGCAACATGTTAGCCATCAACCGGCTATATAATTAACCATGCTTAAGGCATGCTTGCATAGAGAGAGAGAGCCGCGTCGCATGCATGCAAAACCGGAGAGAGAGAGAGAGAGAGAGAGAGCTGCATGCAGATAGATCTAGTGAGCCTACATCCAGAGAGATGGAGAGAGGAGTAATTGTTCACGAGAATTGAGTACTTTTCATGTGCGTAACTACCCAGCATTTCCTCCATAGCAAATCTAGGGGGAAAATAGTCTATACACTCTGGTGTATAGTAATTTTTTCTTGGCATGCGGGCTGCTACGTAGTACTACTATACCACAGTGGGTTTGTTAAACGCAAAGAAAAAGGACCGGAGGTGTCGCACGATGTCCAAGGAATATGGTGATAGTGGGAGGTGGGCCATGTAGTCACTGGGCTGCCGTGTTTCGTACTCCTCCGGTGTAAGAGTGGAGAAAGTTAGTTTTATCACAGAATAAATAAATAAATAAGAGTGCAGACGCTCTACCACCACAGTAATAGTGACCAATGAGTCGTCAAATAACATAGACCCGACACTTAGTTGGACAGAAGAAGCAAACCATCACTCTTCGTTGAATCCTCTTCTCCCTCATGCAGTACAGTATTCTTTTGGAAACCAATGTTTCATTTCGTTTCGTTGGATCGCGCCATCGAGCAAAACCAACGTTTAAATCACGTCTGTCGCGTTTGTGTCTCACCCTCCTCCACCCCACACGGTCGCTCGGCATACCACTCACCGCAAACCGAGTATACGCAAACTTTCCCGCCTGCTTGTCGATGGATCGCGCCATGGAATACTAGCACTACTGGAAGAGATAGATGAGGAGGGGGAGGACAGCTAGCTGTAGCACGGACACCCAAGAACTTTTTTACATGCATGTTGTGGCCGCCCGTGATGACGTTTGAAGGCGGAGCAGTTGCGTGCACCGGGAAGTGGCACGGGCAGTGCTCTCTTGGTCAGCGCGCCGCTTCAATGCCGGCGCCAGTGAGAGGTCGCGTCCGCTCTGGCCGGGCATGAATGCAGCACTGACCATTTCGGGAGGGAAGCATGCGCGGGTGATGAAGAGGGTTCGGGTTGGCCAGGGCGGTCAGGAGCGGGCGTGGCAGCGGTCTGGACGCCCGCAAACGAGTAATGCTGGACGTACGTAAATATTGCTACGTAATTAATAACGTAAATAATGTGTCAGTTGGACAAATATGATTGGAGATGGAGATGAAAGTAAGAATTTTACGTAAACACATATATGCATGTTTATGTGTGTGTGCGCGCACACACACATAGTGACGACTCTCGCGACTACTCGTACACAGCATCGATGCCTCGTTCTCCCTACACACACAAACTTAGTACTGCCTCATTTTGTTCCTAGGATAGGAATATCATAGGAGTGGGAAACAATATGAAATGAGATAAATGGAGTACTACGTACAAGAAGAAATGTACACGCAGTCACTCTACCTCCGACATACCTGCGAGTACATGATGGAGCGCATTTGTACACGAAGAGGCGGCTTACGTACGTAATAATTTGACCCTTTAATTTTTTCACTTAATAATGGAGGGTCGGGGACCACACGTGAGTGATACAAAGTGCGACCTAGAAGCGGGGGCGTGTTATTGATCGAGTTTTCTTTCTTGGTACGTTAAAAAAAGATTTGTCTGCCAGTTTTCATTTCTTTTTTCCGGGAACGCGTGTATTTTATTTAAAACCACTGCTATTGAGAGATTTTTTTACTCCATTGTATATGTAGCCTCTTGTTTGATATGGTTTCTCGCGTCACGCTCTCTCACCCTCTCCATATCTAAACAAGATGACAGTGTCCACTCTATCTCTCTCCTCACCGGTGGTCACAGATCCGGCCGGATCCCGTCCACCGCGGGAGGTGAGGAGGTGCAGCGTTGACGTTGTCGCCGTCGGCAATGGAGGAAGCCGATGCGCACCATCCTCTCTAAGCCGGCACCGGCGCAGGCGAAGGTCCTTCGTGCCCTTGTTCATTGCCATCGTGTGGGCAGATCCCGCCCGCCCGCCTAAGCCACATCTCGCCCATCTGAGGTATAACTTCTTTTGGGTTTCATGCTTCATTGTACTCTGCATGCGGGTTTTCTTCTATACCACTACTCCCCAGCTCCCCATGTACAGTAGCTAGGGTTCCTTGGCTGGTCCAATATCACCTATTTTTTACTATTATAGAGGAAAGGCCACTCCAAAAGTTGTCCTGGTTTATCATTTATGCATCGGTGGAGGTATACATGTTTTTTTTTGACAAAAAGTACATGGTGGTTGTGCGGTCATTGTCCATATGCTCCTATTGCTGCTGCTAATCTAAAACTATCACTGCTAAAATGAAGCAATGCCCATGTTAAAGTGACGTCCCTTTTAAGTAATGCTGCTGTCAATCTAGAGGCGTCGATAAATGCTTCTGTCCTGCTTTAGTTTTTTTTTTCCGGGTATCCTGCTTTAGTTCCCATCAAGATAATCATGATGCTTCTATTTTTTGGTGTTCGTTTCATTAATTCTTATTGACAATTAAGATGCCGCTGTTAATCTTGTTCCACTGCTAAAACAAAGTAACGACACTACTTAAATATCATTTTTTTATATTTTGGCAAACAGCGATGTGTATCTCCATACCCGGGCATGTCTTCCTCAATTTTAGTGGAACTGCACAAAATTGGATGGCCACTATTGCTCAGCCTCACTGTCCTCTGCCAAGTGGTTATTCCATTATCGAGCTTGATTACTGGGCTGTCTTCCATCAGTGCTCTTTGCTTGTTACCACAAAGACGATATCGTTCATCAGTTCATCTTGGACGCAGTCGTTTACACTGGTGAAATTTTATCACACAACTGGATATGAACCAAATGTTTCCTCGAAGAAGCATCCACGTTGTTACTAAGAGCAAAAGTTTTGTATTGATTTCTAAGCCTTCTCACAACTTTGTCTTCAACTCCCCTATAATTTATTTGTCCAGCTTTTAACTAAATATGTGGCCAGACTTTGATTAAAAATATGGTGTGGACTAAAAACCCGGATGGAGGTAGTACCCCTCCGTTTTTATTTACTCTACATATTAGATTTGATTGAAGTCAAACTTTGTAAAGTTTTACCAAGTTTATATAAAACAATATAAATATTTACCATAATAAATCTATATGATGTGAAAGTACATTCAATAATGAATCTAATGGTATTGATTTGTTATTGTCTATGTTAATATTTTTGTTTAGAACTTGACTTTGACCAAAGCTAATATGCAGACTAAATAAAAATGGAGGGAGTACGAGATACGGTGGCACACTGATTTAGGCCGAACACAACAAACCATAATTATTGAGAGAGCGCAATCTATACATACAAAATAATTGAAATTAAATTTCTTTATTTGTACACGCTCTCACACCTTTCCGATAATTTCACATGTGTGTGGTTGTTCACTTAACGGAGGGTAGTCTACCGCACTTGAACGACAGGAAGTGCGACCAGGACGCGTGGATCATTAGTTGATCGTAGTTTTCTTCACTGGTACGTTAAATAAAGAGTTTCATTTCGTACACAATTTAAAACAATTGTTATGGAGAGAAAAAGAAAACCACTCCACTATATTAGTACTATATACGAGTACTATATAAGCTGGAGACTCAGCACTTGTTTGCTATGGTTTGCACTCTTCACACTCTCGCTGCACTATATATATATATATATATATACACGCTGGAGGCTCAGCGTTCCTTTGCTAGGGTGAGAGATAGGGTTTGCTCTATTCACAATCTCTCACCCTCTTCATCAGATCTAAACAAGACTGTATTGGCCTCTCTCTCTCTCTCTCTCTCTCTCTCTCCCCTCACAGCTGGTGAAGGAGCTATCCGGATCCTGCTGGACCGGGAAGGGGAGGAGGTGCAACGTTCACTCTGTTGCCTTCGGCGAGGGAGGCAATCCATTGCCGGCTGCATGTTCTCTTTCACCCAGCACCTATGCGGGAGGGCCTCCGACCCCCTTCTTCCTCGCTGTCGTACATAGTGTGGGTAGATCCGTCCTCCCGCCGCACGCCTAGCCACATCCGGACGACCCTAAGGTATTACTTTCTTTGAAACCGTCATTGCTCTAGCTACATACGGATCTTGTTTGATTCTATAGTTGAATCTAGGTCTTGGTTCAAAGAGGAAAGAAGGGGGGGGGGGGGTGGAGCATGAATATAGGACGTGGTTCAATGAGGAAAGGAGGGAGGGAAAGTAGTATAGACTGGCTATCCAGCAGCCCCGTTGGTCGAAAAGGGAAAAAGGGGGTAACCTAGTACACACATCTGTAAGGAACCGATCTCTTTGTTGAAAAAGAAAAGGAACTGGGGGGTCGGTGAGTTTGTGCAGGACTAGATTTGCTGCCCTCACATAGGAAAAAGGTTTAAAGAGAACAAATATGGGACCAACATAGATATGCTGCTTGGCAACATACTCTGCATCACCCATTTATACGTGTGGAGGCACATGGTGCTAGCATGTCCCATGTCCCATACAACTATTTTGTTGTTGTTAATCTAAGAATGTCGCTGGAAAATTGAAGCAATGCCACTGTTAAAAGTAAATTACATTTTTAACGAATGTTATTTAAGAAAATGTCTCTTTTAATATGAATCAATGCAACCATTTTAGAAATGCTATTGTCATATGATTCATCCTCCTTTGTTGGCCAGTAATTGTTTTTTTTTTACCTCTGAAAACAGGGATATCTATTCAACTTGTTGCTATTGCAACCTTTTGCTTCACTATGCAAAACACTTTTGTTTTAAGAGTGTTTTGTGCAGTTCAACTTAAATGTCACACCGGCAACTTTGCTTGATTTAGTTGAACTACACAAAACGAGATTGGATTTCCTATTCGTGTTGGCAGATTCATATTTGATCTTGTCTGCCTCATGAAAGGTCAGTACCAGCCTCCATTCACATGATTGTGCAGTGTGCTTTGAGATGCTGTGCTACTTGTATTGGTACTATTTTAAATATATGTTGAATTGAAGCTATTGTATTGCTTTCTTTTCCCATTAAGTGAAAAAATGGGACCAAGCCAGACATGATGCTTGTTTCTTTGTTACAACAAACTCTGCATCACCCCCTTTATAAGTAGATGGAAGCACATGGTGCTGTTGCGCCCACTCTCCCCTGCAACTGTTTATGCTTTTTGTTAATCTAATGCCATTGGTAAAATTAAGCAATGCCACTCTTAGAATTAACTACTGAATCTTAGTTCAAAACTGCAACACTTGTTAGGGATCGGCGGGAGTACCATTTCTGTTAGGGATCGGCGGGAGTACATGTTTAACAAATGTATTGTTCAGATAATGTCTCTGTTATTATATATCAGTTACAATGTTTTACAAATGGTACTATCCTGCTTTGTAGTTCTTTCTAGATGTTTAACCAAGGTATTGTTAAGATAATGTCTCTGTTAATATGAGTCAGTTACGTTGTTTTAGGAATGGTACTTTTCTGCTTTGTCATTCTTTATACATGTTGAACCAAGGTATTGTTAACATAATGTCTCAGTTAATATGAATGAATCACACTATTTGAGAATTGCTACTGTCCTGCTTTGTTTGCCATTAAGATAAGGTAGATGTTTTTTCTTCTAGGCATATAAGTCATCAACCTTTATTTCTCAGTAATTGTTTCCTTTATACCTATTTGTGCATACATGGATATCAAAACTTCTGCTCGGTTCTATTTCGACTTTGATTTTTGTTGAACTGCACAAAAGGAGCCAATGTGTTTAAGGCAAACTGTTGCATTATTGGGCCCGGTTGATCTTTCCACTTTGCAGAAAGAAGCTATCACTGTTTGCGCTACATTACACAAGGAATGATCGAGAAGCTTTAGAGTATTAGTAGATGCTGGTGACATGACTAGTCTGCAGAGACCAAGGGAAACTCAACAGCACATGGAGTGCAAAATTCACTCCACAAGGAAAGGTATGACCAAGTCAGTGGCCGACTCAGCTGTAACAAACAAGGTCAGTATCGGCCTTCATCCACATGATCGTGCTTTGTTATGTTGTGCTACTTATATTGTTGTATTGTTTGGAATAAATGTTTAATTGAAGCTATTTTATTGCTATCTTTTCCTGTTAAGATAATGAAGATGATTATATTTGTGAGCGTATGTTAATCAACTAGTACCACTATTATATTCATCACACTTTTTTTGTATTTATGCAGACAGGGATGCTTAGCTTGATTTCAGTGGAACTGCACAAAATGTTCAGATGGTTCGCGTCCTCCGTAATACTTCATCATGCACAATACATCGAATGGTTCTCTAATCATTCATTGTCACCTTGAGCCACCGGACTATCTACTTGAATATAGTTGCCAATGTCTTCAAGGCCTTGCAACATATAAATACGAAATCCACCATGCTACACAAGATAAGCTGGTTAATCTGGCTCCATGTGCCATTTCCATGTGCAAACTGGTGACAAACCCTGCCCATTCCACAATCATAGGCATTACATATTTTGAATGGGAAAAACTTGTCAAAGTTTAATCATTGATGTTAGCAAGAAGACATTCGTTTGATATTTTGGAATTGGAAAACCTTGTCAAATTTTGCTCATTGATGTTAGCCAGAAGACATGCATTTGATATTTTGGAATGGGACGCCCTTTGTCGTGAGCAGCGTTGATCGTTCTTTCCTATTCATGTGTTCAGTTCAGAAGTAAATATTGACTCTGATGAGATGCATAATCATGAATGTTGACTTATGTAAGGTATTTTAAGAGTTTGTTCTGAATGTTGTCTATGAAATTCCAGGCCTTGTGAGTTTGATTGGAAAGTTGAGCTTGCAATGTTGTGGCATGCGGCATCACAAGCTGTTCACCGTGCCTCCTGAGAATACTGCTTCGTATTGTTTTGCATGTTGATCTAATGCCAGTGATTTGCATGTTAAGAAGATCATCCTCTTCTGTTGTTTCTGTGCTTAAGAAGTTCATCGTCTAATGCTTCATTAATAGCCTATACGACAACTCGGGTAGGCTCGGTGAAACCATATGATCTTCCGACCAACTCATCATCTTACCGTTTCATGCCGGCTCAGTCTCTCGAAGGTGCTCATAGGGGTCCGATGATCCTGGCTTCCTGAATGAGTAGCAGGGCTGTATCAGACCATCCGTAGGGTACGCGAGGCCCTCTCCGTCGTCCTTCGAGTTGTTGCGCTCGTCGTGGTGCTGCTGTCTCGCATTGTCAACATAGTCAACGAACATGAGGAATCAGGAGATGACTTTACTTGGAGAGGATGGCAGTAGGGACCCACCAGGGCCATAGCCGTACGTACACAAGTGCCTCCTTATTATATACAACTATATTTTTTTTGCTTCCTCCTGGTTTCCTGACATCACGGTCCCACACCATTGTCAACCTATATAGTCAATAAACGAGAGAATTGCACAAGGAGCGACCGACAGCTGGGACCTAGCAGCTCGAGTAGTATTTGTTTTTTGAGGTGTGAGCAGAGTTTTTCTTGAGTGATGTTTTTGTTGTTACTCAGAGGCGCAGGGTATCAACTGGGCGGGCTGTGGCCCGTCTAGCCCAGGCTATTATTTTAAGTCGACCAAATATCCAGCCCAGATATTAGTTTTTCAAGGTGAAAATGGCTAGCCCAGCTATAATTTTTTTTGCAGAATACCCAACCCAGGTCAACTTGTTATTCTCCGCACCAAATAGGTAATTATAAAATGGGCTTTAAGAAATAATAATAGGCTCTAATTATAAAAATCTGTAAATATAAAAAAAATGCATTGAATAGGTAATTAGTTTCAAAATTACTATTTTTGGATTTCAAAATTTTTAATTTCATTACTTGTTGCGCGCGCAAAATTTCGTTGGATTTTTACCTAATACAAATTTATTTTGAAATTATATCTAATCTGACTCGAAATTTCGAGATAAAAAATATTTTGGATCCCGTCAAAATGTGGGAAGTTTTGTTGATTTTTTTGAGCGGTTGGTTGAAATTATTAACCGTTATCCTAGCTAGAAAATGGGCTATAATTTTAACAAATAGTAAATGGGCTGCACTAAATTCCATTAGAATTCAAAAATGGGGTGTACATTATAACAAATTACAAATGGGCTATATGTTCTCTGCCACAGATGTGTGATAGTCACTTGTGGGCCTACTAAGTTGATGCGTACGCAAGGCTTTGTCAACTTATAGTCAACACATGATTCTAGTGGCAGTGGCCGTTGGATGTCCATCCAACGGCTGTGCTGCTTCTTCAATCTCGGATATTCATGCTTCAGCCGCCCAAACCATCGCCGACGGTACCGCCTGCTACCGCCTCCCGTGGCCGGCTGTGCTGCCGCGCAGGCCTCATCGGCCCACCCTACTCCCACCGCCGTCCAGGCCATTCCAATACTCACCAACACCTCCTGTTATTCTCCAACGACGGCAGCCTCACACCGTAGTTGAACCAGTGAACCCTCCCCTCCGCGTGGGCATCCACTGCTGTGTCTTCACCGGCTCCGAGTCGTTCCCTTCCTAGGCCTCGCCATCGTCCACCGCGTTGGTTCTCTCGGCGCGGCGTGGTCAACTTTCTCAAAAAACGATAGCCATCGGAAGAGGCATGTATGGGGAGTGGCTGACAGTAGGGACCCAGATGGCCCATGGCCGCACACAAGCAAGTCCCTCCTTTTTTTTGAGAAACTAAGTCCCTCCTTATTATGCGAAAACAAATGATTTCTCCCCCTGATAGGTTTGACCCACCAACTACATCTTCGCACGCAAGGAAGTGCTTCCTTTATTATGCGAAAAAAAGTTACCTCCCCCTGGCAGCTGGGACCCACCAGCTTTATTATGATCCATTTTGCGAAAATATAGATTATACAAAAGATGCTAAATTGTTTTCTTTTTATTCTAACTCGAAAAAGAAGAAATTAAAAAAACCAGAAAACATCTTTGCACGCAAGGAAGTGCCACCTTATTACGAGCAAAAAAATGATTCCCCCTACTAGCTGGGACCCACCAGATTTGGAGGCTGACTTGTGGGCCTACTAAGTTGACGCGTACGCAGGGCTTTGTCAACTTAGTCAAAATGATTAGCTACAGTGACCGTTGGATGATAAATCAACGGCCGTGCTGCGTCTTCAACCTCTGGTCTTCTTGCTCCAGACGCCCAAACCAGCGCCCACCGTACCGCCTGCTCCAGTTTCCCGTGGCCGGCTATGCTGCCGCGCAGGCCTCACCGCCCGACCATACTACCACTGGCCAGGTCTTCCCTCTACTCACCCACACCCCATGTTATTCTTCGGCGACGGTAGCCTTACACCGCAGTCGAACCAGTGAACCCTCATACTCCCCTCCGCGTGGGCATCCACCTGCCTCGTCTTCTCTGGCTCCGCGTCATTCCCTTCCTAGGCCTCGCCATCATCCACCGCCTTGATGCTCTTGACGCGTCGTGCTCAACGAGGTCAACGAACGACAGCCATCAGAAGAGGACTTTAGGTGGTGAGGCTTACAGCTGGACCCGCCAGCTACATCTTCGAACAGAAGGAAGTGCCTCCTTATTACTCGCAAAATAAAGATGATTCCTCCCCCTGACAGCTGGGACCCACTGGCTATATCTTCGCTCGCAAGGAAGCGCGTCCTTATCCTCCCTGACAGCTGGGATCCACCCGGTCAAAGCTGCAGTGACCGTTGGATGTTAAATCAACGGCCATGCTGCATCTTCAACCTCTGGTCTTCTTGCTCCAGCCGCCCTAACCAGGGCCGGTCGTGCCGACTGCTCCTGCCTCTCGTGGCTGGCTGTGCTGCGCGCAGGCCTCACCGCCCCACCCTACTCCCATCACTGGCCTGGCCATCCCTCTACTCACCCAGACCTCCTGTTATTCTCCGGCGATGGCAGCCTCACACTGCAGCCGAACCGGTAAACCCTCGTACTCCCCTCCGCGTGGGAAACAACTGCAGAGTCTTGCCCGGCTCCGGGTCATTCCTGTCCTAGGCCTCGCCGTCGTCCACCGCCTCGATGCTCTCGGTGCAGCGTGGTCAACGTGGTCAAGGAACGACTTCTATCGGAAGAGGACTGTACGTGGAGAGGCTGACAGCTGGGTCCACGGCCGCAGGAAGTAAGTGCCTCCTTATTACGCGTAAAATAATTATTCCTCCACCTGACAGCGGGGACCCATCTAACCGAATGCCCAGTCTTACTGACAGCGGGGTCCTGTTCATCGGGAGGGGTGTGGCGTACCGCAAAACGAGACTCCACGGGGTACTATTCATCCACCATCTACTGCCTCGCTCCAGCCTCCACGAGCTACTGTTCATCCACCATCGACTTCCTCCAGCCTCCACCTGCTACTGTTCATCCACCGCGTCTTCCTCTTGCCTCCACCATCTATTGTTCATCCACGGGTTACTGTTCATCCAGCCACCACCGGCTACTGTTCAACCAGCCCTCCACGGGGTCCTGTTCATCCACCCCCAACCGGCTCGGGTGTGACGGCCTCCTCGATCGGGGTCCTGTTCATCCAGCGGCAACAGCCAACCCCCACCGGGAACTGTTCATCCAACCCCCAACAACGGTCACTGTTTATCCAACCCCCAACAATGGTCACTGTTCATCAAGAGGCAGGTTTGATCGGCTTGAGTTAGCAGCGGTAGCGATTCGCTCGGGTTCAGTTAACAGCCAATGGATCGATCGCTCGGGTTCAGTAACGTATCTAGTGCAATCGCTCGGGTTCAGTAAGCGAACGCCTCGCTTGGGTTCAGTTAGAGCCCAACGCCTTGCACACACGCGCGTACGTGTACGAGAGAAACACGCAAACCTCCGTGCATCGCTCGGCCCCAACCACCTACCGTAACCAGGAACTCCCCGAAATTTTCCTCGCCCTCGCTTCTACCATGATTTTTTCCATCATGGACGGCCCAAAGAATGTCATGCAGGTACGTCCCCGGCCCGCCGAGGACAAAAAGCCCATTTTCTATCATGATTTTTTGTCATAGAAGTAGGAGCCCACCACATCTATGATGATACGTGGTTTTTTCATAATTATCGTCATAGAAGTGTCATAAGCATGATAGAAAAAAATTCGTTCGGGCCAAAATGTCATGGATGTGTCTTTTTTTGTAGTGTCTGTAACCGAGCTCCAAAGTTGGTTTGCATCCTAGGTGTCATAGATTACCTCGGTCTTAAAAAAGCCGAAGGAGTTGAACGGAGCTTAATGCCGGAAATGTCCTTTATGGATCTAGCCACTTGCATCCGAGCTTTATGCTGAACTGCTTCTGAGATGGTGCACCACCTCAGCCTTGGGCTGATTTTTTGTGGACTTTATTTCTGATCGGTGCAATTTATTTACTCCCGATATGTATAACCATTAGCCCTCAAGGTGTGTGTCGGTCTAAAACCCGAGATGCACCTGAAGGAAAAAATAAAACCGCTGATCCCAGTAGCCCCTGAGACTTTGGTCGATTCGCGAAATCGGCTTGAGGATTGATTCCTTGCTCGGCAACATACTTTAGGAACAAAAACATGGTGTGCGTAGTCCCCGAGACTCAGGTTGGGTGCAGCCGACCATCCCGAGGATCGTAATCGCCTTGGAAAGTATTTTGCACTTTAAATTTTCCTGCATTGAATCAGCAATGCAGTAGCCCCCAAGACTTGGGTTGGGCAACATGGCCGATCATATCTCCACGGGGACTTGTTCAACTGTTATGTGCGTTTGGACAACGCCGAGGTGCAGCTCAGCAGGAAAGATGCCGAACTGCGGGTCAGAAAAGATTTCCCGACTAATACCATCGTGCAGAACACCTTGATCAAGAGGATGTCGCGCCTCCTAAAAAGAAACATAAAGTAGGTTAAAGGTGTTATAAGCTCAAAAACCCAAAAAACTTATGCGAAGACTTTACGTCCGAAGTAAATCAAGTTTTTTGGTGCCAATCTGAAAATTGGTCTTAAAATCAGTTTGTGCTTCTGTCGTGATTTAACATGACACATCCGATTTCAAGACTTCAAGCGGGCCAGCCTTCAGCTTCGACCTCCTTTCCCGAAGGCGGAGTGCTTCTCGTTAGGACAGTTTAGCGAACTAAACTCGAGCCGCTTGAGAGAGAAACCAAGCTATCGGGCTTTTGACCACACACTCGAGTCGAGAAAGGAGCAGTAGAAAAAGACTTTACAACGACCTAGAAGAAAACACTTATTATAAAATGGCTCATATAAATTGAAGAGCCCCCAGTTAACATGAGAAAAGGAGCTGTTTTTAACAAACAACATTTTTGACATACTAAGTTTTTAACAAAACCTTTTTTTGTTTAACACAAATATAATGCTTGGTCGAACCGAATAGAAATTGAAAGATTGGAGGAAATTTGAGCATGAAAGCGACTTAGCTGGTTGATGTGCTCAGTGTTGATGACGAGGTCCGGGATTGTGGCGGGACGAAGACATAGTCCTCGGCCTGGCCGAGGTCCCAGCCCCCAATCCCGAGGTGACCGACCGAGGAGATCGGCTTGACAAAGTGGCGATGCAGCATGATCGATGTCGGTGTCAAAACCGGTGGATCTCGGGTAGGGGGTCCCGAGCTATGGATCTTGGATCAATGGGTAACAAAGAACGCAGAGACAATATTTACCCAGGTTCGGGCCCTCTCGAAGTGGTAAAACCCTACGTCATGCTTGATTATATTGATGTGTGTATGAGGATTACGGAGTTGATCTACCACGAGATCAGATGAACTAAACCCTAGGTGAATAGGATGATGGTTCTTCTTCTAGCCTCTACGGACTAAACCCTCTGGTTTATATAGACACCAGGGGTACCTAGGGTTACACATAGTCGGTTACCATCAGAGGATAAACGTGTATACGCCATCTAGACTTGGAGGACACACCAAGGCTTCGGAGGTTTCCTTCCCGCACACGGAGTCGCCTTATAATTCGGCCTTCCAGTAACAGTCACAGAGCGGCCCACCTGTTGGGCCCATAAGAGATAGACCGGCAGCCCGAGGACCCCTTACTACAAGACTCCCTCAGTAGCCCCCGAACTAGTCTTCGAAGCCGAAGTACGTACGGGAATCATCGGCTTCGTGGACCAGTTCCTTCTTTACCTGGTGCCTACGCCAGATATGCAGTCGTCCTTAGCTGAACTTTTAAAAGGTCGCCTGACCAAGTTCGACCACGCTCTAATTTCTGAACAGCATGTGTTACTTAGCCTCGAAGGCCAAACACTCGAGTGTGAATAGTGCCTTCGTCTGACAACTTTTGGCGAAAGGTCTCAGGCGGCCATAGCCACTGACCGGTCACGAAAAATTCGATTTGCGGTTCGAGGCAGTTTCTCTTTTGGCACATCCCAACAAATATGGAGATCGTGCCCCATTCTTTAAGGGATATGATCAATGATTCAGGCTATCCCACTGTCAATGTACACAAACAGGAGTGTTTGTTTCCCCTGACTATGCACAGACCAGTGTGGCCTCCAAGGCAGACAAGCCTTGCCGGGTGTCTCAAGCTCAAGCATAAGAAGACCAAACCAACCAGAGAAGCCCTCAGTAAGATCTCCCATGCTGGGCAGGTGAGTCCGGCAGGGTCGAGACTGCGCCTGGGGATGAGGCCAAGCCGTCCTGGCAGGGTTTCTAGGGCCACCAAGACCAAAGCAAGAATCCAAGACAAGAGCCCGGCAGGCTCCGTGCCGGCAGGCACCCGCCAAGACGCCACCACTCCACCTCATCAAACACCAGTCACTAATCAGTGCGGTGTCAAGCTCTCAGGTCGCTAGGTGGATCTTGCCGTGCACGTGGCAGCATGCTGGAGAAGAGATTACCTTCAATGACACCCGTCCTAGAGGCGTGTCATGCGTATAAGGGGTAGTTAGGCAAGCGGTGGAGAAACCTTGCCGAGACTACCTCTCCATATGACACCTAGCAGTGCATTTAATGCACTTTGTCCTAACTGCCAGAGTTAGATAAGATAACACTGTCAGCTATCTAATCATGCTACAATGACTGTTTTGCCACTGTGGTCACCCCTTAAGCTATAAAAGGAGGCCCGAGGCAACCTAGCAAGGGGTTGGAACTTTTGATCCCTCAACACTTGTACACGCGTAGCTGCTCTTCCCAAGGCACCCTTGCCGGGCTTGAGAGCTCCGTGTCTTCGTGTTCCTCCAAATTAATCCACCAACACAGGAGTACAATTTTACGCTGCTCAGCGGCCCAAACCTGGGTAAGCAAGAGCTGTCATCGCCACGCTGCCCTGCTGCCTCTGCTCTTTGTGCAATGTGACCGTCCCCCGCCGAACCACGAAGGGGCAACCCTGCCCCATAGGTGGTCGTGGGCCATTTCCCCATCATCTTCGGTAGAACACGAAGACACGGAGTGCTCAATCCCGGCAAGGGTGCCTTGGGGAGTGCAGCTACGCGCATACATGTGTTGAGGGATCAAAAGTTCGAACCCCTTGCTAGGTTGCCTCGTGCCTCCTTTTATAGCTTAAGGGGTGATCATAGTGGCAAAACATTCATTGTAGCATGATTAGATAGCTGACAGTGTTATCATACCTAACTCTGGCAGTTAGGACAAAGTGCATTAAATGCACTGCTAGGTGTCATATGGAGTGGTAGCCCCGGCAAGGTTTCTCCACCGCTTGCCTAACTACCCCTTATACACATGACACGCCTCTAGGACGGGTGTCATTAAAGGTAATCTCTTCTCCAGCATGCTGCCACGTGCACGACAGGATCCACCTAGCCACCTGAGAGCTTGACATCGCACTGATTAGTGACTGGTGTTTGATGAGGTGGAGCGGTGGAGTCTTGGCGGGTGCCTGCCGGCACGGAGCCTGTCAGGCTCTTGTCTTGGATTCTTGCTTTGGTCTTGGCGGCCCCGGAGACCCTGCCAGGACGGCTTGGCCTCGTCCCCGGGCGCAGTCTCGACCCTGCCGGACTCACGTGCCTAGCAGGGGAGATCTTCCTGAGGGCTTCTCTGGTTGGTTTGGTCTTCTTATGCTTGAGCTTGAGACACCCGGCAAGGCTTGTCCGCCTTGGAGGCCACACTGGTCTGTGCACAGTCAGGGGGAAACAAACACCCCTGTTTGTGTACACCGACACCCACACGAGCATAACAACACGATTATATCGGGAAGTGGTGAGGCCTATGGCGCAGTAAAGGGACTCTTGGTATTGTGGTAGCTTATAAAAGGGAAACAACCACCAAGGCCTCCATACGCTTCTCAGATCTCTCATCGCCATTGCGTTCCCAACCTCTTGAGCTCTGAGCACCCAGATCCATTTCTCCTTCCAATCTTCTCAGGCCACCTCCCTAATTCGGCCATGGCTGGTTCCGGATCCAAGGGCCAGTGGGAGGCCTCCAGTGTCACCGACGATGACATCCAGGAGCTAAAGCGCGCCGGCTATCTTCCGGTCAACATTGGCCACCGTGCTCCGGAGGAGAGCCAGGTCATCCCCATGCCTAGGCCCGGCGAAAGAGTGGTGTTTATCCCCCACTTCATCCAGGGGCTGGGCTTCCCACTCCACCCCTTTGTTAGCAGGTTGATGTTCTTCTACGGGTTAGATTTTCACGATCTTGCCCAGAACTCCTTCCTGCACATCTCGGCTTTCATCGTCATCTGCGAGGCCCTTCTTCAGGTGCGGCCACACTTCGGCTTGTGGCTGAAGGTCTTCAACATCAAGCCTAAGGTCTTGGATGGCCAACAAGCAGAGTGGGGGGGCTATGATTAGCAAATTCCCCCGTGTCGAGTGGTCAGACGGCACTTTCATAGAGACCGTCAAGATCTGGCAGAAAGAGTGGTTCTACATCATGGAGCCGCGAGGTGCAGATTGGGTGGAAATACCGGCCTTCAGATCTGGGCCCCCCACTAGGCTGGTCTCATGGACCAAGAAAGGCCTGGACTGGGGGTCAACTACGGAGGTGGAGTCGCTCCATAGCAGCATATCCAGGATGTCAAAGAAGAAGGTCGAGTTACCCAACGTAATTCAGATCATGCTTCGCCGACGACTCCTACCCTGCCAAGACCGGGTTGTCCCCATGTGGTCCTACAGGCCTGGAGACCCCGTCACTGTGCTCCGCTTCTACTACACCTCCCACAACAAACTGTGGAAGGTGCTGTTCAAGCCTTAAAAGGAATGGCCAGCCACGAAGGAGGACATCGGCCTCGATGCCGCAATGCCCCCTCGGGAGGTATGGCAAGTTTTACCATTATGTTCGGATGTGCCTTTTTTGACAAAACTACTTACTTCCCCCTTATTCCCCGCACATGGCTGGTTGAAGAAAGCCGTGCAGATCGACGGCCCAGCCCCGCTGCCCGAGGGCCCCAGGATGGCCTTGCTGGCGGAAATGTTGGCCGTGGTGCCGTACAAGGTGCCAGAGAAGAAAGAGAAGAAAAAGAATGAGAAAAGGGAGGTCGAAGAAGGCCTCCGCCAGATCGGGCCTCTGGATACTAAATCTAGGGAAACCCAAACCCCTTCCGCTCATGAGGAAGAGCAGGGTGAGGAAAGGGGAGGAGAGCGACTCCTCCCGAACAAGGAAGAGGGCGGCGTCCGAAGACGCCGAGGGGGATCAGCCCCCTCCTGCCCCAAAAAGGCAATGCTGTGCCAAGGTGGCCCTTTCCGACGATAGCTCGGACTCCGCCGAGGAGTCTGAGGCTTCCAAGGAGGTTTCCCAAAGAAACCCCAGGGTCAAGCCCCCAGCCCAGTGGTATGAATCTGAAGATTCACCGCGCGTTCACATTAAGGTTCATCACTAACCATAAGCAAACTTTTCATATTGGGACTCGGAAGGGGACTCCTCGCCAGCCGAGTCTCGGAAGGGGACTCCCCGCCAGCCGAGCTGGCGGAGAGTGGGACTGCAACGCGCTCTACGCCTCCTCCGATCGTCAAGGAGACCAGGGAGGTGTTGCCCCGAAAGACCCCTCCCGGCCCGGACAGGGGGGGTGATGATGTTATGGCTAAGGTCCACACCTCGGTCACCGAAGTCCAGGAGGGGGGTCCCTTCTGGTGAACAAAGAGGGGGAGCTCGGTCAATCCAAGCTCTCTCCAAAGATAGTCCTGGAGCCCTCGAGGCCCCCGGAGTCGTCTATTCCAACCTCCGCTGAAAGGGGAGCCAGGGCTCCGCCACCGGCGCCATCCGCCACAGAGCGGGTCATAGCTGGGTCGCCGGACGTGATGGGGGAGGCTTTGAATAGCTCCTCCATCATCGAGGAACACCACGCCCTGATGGGCGTGGTTTTACAAAGTATTCGGTCCATTAACAGCGGACTGAAGGAAGCTTTTGGCGGCCTCCTGACGGGCTTCGAGGTAAGCCATGTAATATCCTTTTTTATAAAGGGATTATTATTTTAGGTCATGCCATCCTCATATATAGCAGCCCCCCGAGCCCTGGGTGAGTTTGAAAAACTCAAGCGGGGGTCGAATAGTTCAAAAATACTTATGATAGCAAAAAGTGAATCGTAGCCCCCAAGACTCTGTAAGGATTAAAAAAACCTGGCAGAGGATCAAAAATCAATAAATCGGGAGTCTGATGTGTGCAAGCTATTCTGCAGGCCTCATCATCGGCGGGGGTTGCCAATGCCGCAGAGCTGGCCGAGGTAAATCGAAGGCTCAAGAGCTCCGATGAGGAGCTCGGCCTTATCAACAAGCAGTTCGACGAGGCGCAAGGTAAGCCCGGACTAGATTGTTTGATACCGTGGTTTTCCTTATCAGGCGAGGTGTTCGGGCTTGCCCCTAAGCAAAGGATTCTTATTGTAACTGCAGCTATCACTGCGGAGGCCGAGAACCTCAAGGCCGAGCTAAAGAAGGCGAAACAAGAGGCCGCCGAGCAGAAGGCGGCGGCCGAGCGGCCGGCCACCGAACTGACGACGGTGAAGACCGCCAGTGAGCAGCACTAGGCTAGTGTGGCCGAGGTGCGACAGGAGCTCATGGATGCCATCACTAAATGCGAGGACCTTGAGCAGAAGAATAAGGACCAGGCCACCGAGCTTTCCTCATTGAAGTCAGCTATCCAGGAGGCAAGGACGGAGGCACGAGGCGCCCAAGAAGAACTCCGCCAAGTTAGGCTTATTGCAGACGGTAAGCCGTACTTACTGCAAAGTATCTTCGGTGGAAATAGGTTTGCTTTACTCATGCGAGTATGGCATTCCCCAGGCGTTTTTGCGGATCTTCCGAGGAGTGCGGCGGATGTGGCAAGGCACTTTGCGGCCCACGAGGGTCGCATCGAGCAGAGGCTGTTTTGGGCGCAGTTTGAAGCCCCCGAGCACCATCCCCTCCTCAATAATTAGATGAAGCAGCTGATGGAGTTGCATCCGATGGCGGAGCCGGCCATGAAGGACCTCTACATCAGGCTATGGCCTTAAGAACCGCTGCCGAGCAGCTACTTCGGCTTAGTGCAGAAGCTGTGCGATGCCACGCCCCGCTCCGTATGCATTGATGGAGCTTGGATGGCCTTTGCAAAGACCATCATGCACTGGCCGAAGATCAAGCTAGCCGAGATGGCCACCAGACCCCCGCCTCCTGGGAAGGAGCACAAGCGCCCCAAGCAGTATTTTCCCATCGTAATGGTTGGTGCTCGGGCAATAGAGGCCCAGTGCCCAAAAGATGTAATTTATGAATGACCGTACCATCATGTATCCGATGACAGTTTAAACTTCTGTGCTTTGGGATGCAAGTGCTTTGCATGGTATATCATGCTTTGTTTGATTATTTTGACTCCTGTGTGGTCATTTTTATATTGAAAGTTACCAGTCGTCGGCTTCAGCCCCCTTGTAGATACTGCTACTTCTTGAGCTTGCGTTGATTTTTCCCTTGAAGAGGAAAGGGTGATGCAACAACGTAGAGATAAGTATTTCCCTCAGTTAAGAACCAAGGCATTAATCCAGTAGGAGGAACACACAAGTCCCCAATAGATGCACCTGCACAAACTAACAAATACTTGCACACAACGCGACAAAGGGGTTGTCAATCCCTTCACGGTCACTAGCAAGAGTGAGATCTAATAGAGATTGATATAAAAGATAAATAAAAGTGCTAAATAAAATAAAGATAAATAAATTAAAACAAGGTATTTTTGTATTTTTGGTTTTATAGATCTGAAAATAATATGACGGAAAATAGACCCGAGGGCCATAGGTTTCACTAGAGGCTTCTCTCTTGAAAGAACACATACGGTGTTTAAACAAATTACTGTTGAGCAATTGATAGAAAAGCGCATAGTTCTGACGATATCCAAGGTAATGATCATGAATATAGGCATCACGTCTGTGACAAGTAGACCGACTCCTGCTTACATCTACTACTATTACTCCACACATCGACCGCTATCCAGCATGCATCTAGTGTATTAAGTTACTAAGAACGGAGTAACGCCTTAAGCAAGATGACATGATGTATAGGGATAGATCCAAGCAATATGGTAAAAAGCCCATCTTTTATCCTTGATGGCAACAATACAAATACGTGCCTCGCTACCCCTACTGTCACTGGGTGAGGACACCGCAAGATTGAACCCAAAACAAAGCACCTCTCCCATTGTAATATAGATCAATCTAGTTGGCCAAACCAAATCAATAGATCGAAGAGAAATACAAAGCAATCTTAATCATGCATAAAAGAGTTTAGAGAAGACTCAAATAATATTCATAGATAATCTGATCATAAACCCACAATTCATCGGATCTCAACAAACACACTGCAAAAGAAGATTACATCAAATAGAACTCCAAGAACATCGAGGAGAACATGGTATTGAAGATCAAAGAGAGAGAAGAAGCCATCTAGCTACTAGCTATGGACCCGTATGTCTATGGTAAACTACTCACACATCATCGGAAGGGCAGCAAGGTTGGTGTAGAGGCCCTCCGTGATCGAATCCCCCTCCGGCAGAGTGCCGAAAAAGGCCCCAAGATGGGATCTCACGAGAAAAGAAGCATCCGGCGGTGGAAAAGTATTTTTTGTGTGCCCTCTGGTATACGAGGAATATTTGGGTATTTATGGAGCTGGAATTACGGTTAGGGGGTCCCGAGGGGCCCACAAGCCTGGGGGGTGTGCCCCCTGGGGCGCGCCTCTAGGGCTTGTGGCCCTCTCGTGGATCCTCTGGCCTCCTCCCGAAGCTTCGTGGTTGTCTTCTGGTCTAAGAAAAATCTTCAAAAAAATTTGTTCAGTTTGGACTCCGTTTGGTATTGATTTTATGTAAAAGACAAAAACAAGGAAAAAACAGCAACTGGCACTGGGCACTAGGTTAATAGGTTAGTCCCAAAAAATGATATAAAATATCATATTAATGCATATAAAACATCCATGATGGATAATATAATAGCATGGAACAATAAAAAATTATAGATATGTTGGTGACGTATCAAGCATCCCCAAGCTTAATTCCTGCTCGTCCTCGAGTAGGTAAATGATAAAAACAGAATTTTTGATGTGGAATGCTACCTAACGTGTTTATCACGTAATCTTTCTTATTGTGGCATGAATATTCAGATCCATAAGATTAAAAAAAAAGTTTAATATTGACATAAAAACAATAATACTTCAAGCATACTAATAAAGCAATCATGTCTTTTCAAAATAGCATGGCTAAAGAAAGTTATCCCTACAAAATCATATAATCTTGTCATGCTCTATTTCATCACACAAAGTATTTATCATGCACAACTCCGATGACAAGCCAAGCAATTGTTTCATGCTTTTGACATTCTAGAGCTTTTTCAACTTTCACGCAATACATGAGCGTGAGCCATGGAAATAGCACTATGGGTGGAATAGAAGGTGGTAGTAGACAAAAATGAGATAGTAATTCTAACACCAACTAGGCAAATTAATAGGCTATGGAGATGCCCATCAATTGATATTGGTGCAAGTGAGTAGGGATTGCCATGCAACGGATGCACTAGAGTATGAAAGCTCAAAAGAAAACTAAGTGGGTGTGCATCCAACTTGCTTGCTCACGAAGACCTAGGGCAATTTGAGGAAGCCCATCATTGGAATATACAAGCCAAGTTCTATAATGAAAAATTCCCACTAGTAATATACAAAAGTGACAACATAGGAGACTCTCTATATGAAGAACATGGTGCTACTTTGAAGCACAAGTGTGGAAAAGGATAGTAACATTGTCCCTTCTCTCTTTTTCTCTCATTTTTTTCTCCTCTTTTTTTCTTTCCTTTTTTCTCTTTTTTTCTTTTTGGGTTCTTTGGCCTCTTTTTTTACTTGAAGTCTGGAGTCTCATCCCGACTTGTGGGGGAATCATAGTCTCCATCATCCTTTCCTCACGTGGGACAATGCTCTAATAATGATTATCATCACACTTTATTTACATACAACTCAAGAATAACAACTCAATACTACAACAAAAATATGACTATATGAATGCCTCCGGCGGTGTACCGGGATGTGCAATGATCTAGCGTGACATGTATATAAAAAATATGAATGGTGGCCAAGCCACAAATACTATGCCAACTATATGATCATGCAAAGCAATATGACAATGATGGTACTTGTCATAATAAACGGAACGGTGGAAGTTGCATGGCAATATATCTCGGAATGGCTATGGAAATGCAATAATAGGTAGGTATAGTGGCTGTTTTGAGGAAGGGTATATGGTGGGTTTAATGCACAGGCGAAAATTGCGCGGTACTAGAGAGGCTAGCAATGATGGAAGGGTGAGAGTGCGTATAATCCATGGACTTAACATTAGTCATAAAGAACTCACATACTTATTGCAAAAACTTATTAGCCCTCGAAACAAAGTACTAATACACATGCTCCTAGGGGGATAGATTGGTAGGAAAAGACCAACGCTCGTCCCCGGCCGCCACTCATAAGGAAGACAATAAAAAATAAATCATGCTCCAACTTCATCACATAATGATAGAACATACGTGTATGCTTCAGGAATCACAAAACATAACACAAGTATTTTACTAATCCACAATTACTAACTAGCATGACTCTAATATCACCATCTTCATATCTCAAAACAAATGCAAGGAATCAAACTTCTCATATATTCAATGATCTTCATGAAAGTTTTTATTATATCCCTCTTGAATACCCATCATATTAGGGCCAAATTCATAACCTAAGCAAATTGCCATACCATTTTAAGACTCTCAAAATAATATAAGTGAATCATGAGAGTTCATTAGTTTCTTTAAAACAAAACCACCGCCGTGCTCTAAAAGGATATAAGTGAAGCACTAGAGCAACTACCTAGCTCAAAAGATATATGTGAAGCATATAGAGTATTCTAATAAATTCACGATTAATGGGTGTCCCTCTCAAAAGGTGTGTACAGCAAGGATGATTGTGGCAAACTAGAAAACAAAGACTCATAACATACAAGACGCTCTAAGCAAAACACATAACATGTGGTGAATAAAGATATAGCCTCAAGTAATTTTACCGATGGATTGAAGACAAAAGAGGGGATGCCATCCGGGGCATCCCCAAGATTAGATGCTTGGTTGTCCTTGAATATTACCTTGGGCATCCCCAAGCTTAGGCTCTTGCCACTCCTTATTCCGTAGTCCATCAAAACTTTGCCCAAAACATGAAAGCTTCACAACACAAAAAAAAAAACTCGTGAGATCCGTTAGTATGATAAAACAAATCTCCACTTTTAGGTACTGTTGTGAACTAATTCCAGTTTTATATTGGTATTATATCTACTGGATTCTAACTTCTCCATGGTTCATACCGCCCGATACTACCCACAGATTCATCAAAATAAGCAAACAACACATCAAAAACAGAATCTGTGAAAAACAGAACAGTCTGTAAATACCTGGATATTAGTCACACTTATGTAACTCCAAAATTCCTAAAAAATTAGGAAAACATAGGAAATTCATATATAAATCTTTCGTAAAAAATACAGAGTTTTTCCACGCTCTAGTGAATTTTAACAATTCTTCTTCTGGACGCAAAAGTTTCTATTTTTCAGCAAAATCAAATCAACGATAATACCAAAGCATCCCAAAGGTCTTGCTTGGCTAAAACACTAATTAAAACACTAAAACACAATTATTGCATAAGTAATATTTCATAAACTCATAAAAACAGAAAATAAAAATATTGGGTTGTCTCCCAACAAGCGCTTTTCTTTAAAGCCTTTTTAGCTAGGCGTTGATAATTTTAATGATGCTCACATGAAAGACAAAAAGTTGAACCACAAAGAGAGCATCATATAGCATGTGAAAAACAAGTTTATGTCTAACATACTTCCTAAGCATCGGAATTTCATAGGGAAAATATTTATCAAGACAAGCAAGAACTAGCATATGCAAGGAAGAAGAAAGAAACAATAGCAATCTCAACATAACGAGAGGTAATTTAGTGACATGAAAATTTCTACAACCATATTTTCCTCTCTCATAATAATTACATTTAGGATCAAATTCAACTATATAGCTATCGCATAAAATTTTCTCTTCATGATCCACATGGATAAAAGTTTTGTAATCTTCCAAGATAGCGGGATTAATATCAACTAAAGTCATGACCTCTTCAAACCCACTTTTATCAAAAAATTCATAGGATTGAACACTCTCCAAATATGTGGGTTTATTTTTAGCTAAAGTTGGCACTCTTCAAAACCCACTTTCAATATTATCGCAAACATATTCGTGAGGCTTAAATAAATTTTCAAAATCATAAGAAGCATTATCACCCCAATCATTATCATTGCAATAAGTAGTGGACATATCAAAATTAGCATCCCCAAACTTGGGGTTTTGCATATTATTAGCACAATTGACATTAATAGAATTTATAATATCATCATTGCAATCATGCTTTTCATTCAAGGAGCTAGCGTGAATCACTTTATAAATTTCTTCTTTTAACACTTCATCATAATTTTCAGATTCACGAATTTCAAGCAAAACATAATAAAGATAATCTAGTGCACTCAACTCACTAGCAATTGGTTCATCATAATTGGACCTTTTAAAAAGATTAGTAAGTGGATGAGGATCCATAAACTTTTTGCTTTCTGATTTGGAATAAATATGCAATTATCCCAAGCGAACAAGCAAACAACCCAAGTAAGACATGAAGGCAAACAAAAAAAAAGCAAATAAAAAAAGGCAAATATTTTTGTATTTTTCTGAAAATGTTTTAGAAGTGGGGGAGAGGAAAAGGAGAGGCAAATGGAAAATAATAGTGCAAGAGATGAGAGTTTATGATAGGTACTTGGTAGGCTTGATGTAGAACCTCCCCGGCAACGGCGCCAGAAATTCTTCCTTGCTACTTCTTGAACTTGCGTTGATTTTTCCCTTGAAGAGGAAAGGGTGATGCAGCAAAGTAGAGATAAGTATTTCCCTCAGTTAAGAACCAAGGTATCAATCCAGTAGGAGGAACACACAAGTCTCCAATAGATGCACCTGCACAAACTAACAAACACTTGCACACAACACGAAAAAGGGGTTGTCAATCCCTTCACGGTCACTAGCAAGAGTGAGATCTTAGAGATAGGTATAAAAGATAAGTAAAAGTGTAAAATAAAGTAAATAAAAATAAATTGCAGCAAGCTATTTTTGTATTTTTTATTTTGTCAGAATCGGGGCTCCGCGGACCCAATAAGGTTCGAACTCTGGGGCGTGTGCGAAGTTCTAACCTAGCCGCTGCCTCAAGCTCATCACTCCATGGCTTGGCCTCATCAAGTTCGTGCGTGTGGGGAAAGAATGAACATGGCAGTTTACCCAGGTTCGGGCCACCTTGCGGTGTAAGACCCTACTTCTGCTTTGTGGTGGATTGGCCTCACGAGGAGGTTGAGGATGAACTAGTACAGTGGATGAGCTGCCTCCGGAGGGCTCGATGGGTGAGGATGGCTCTATCTAGAGGTCTAGAATCCGATCTCCCCCTCCCTATGGTGGAGGCTAGCCTATATTTATAGTGGCCTTGGTCCTCTTCCCTCATAGCTTAGGCGGGAAGGGATTCCACAACGACCAATTTGAAAGGGGACAAGAGGTACATCTTATCCTGACGAAAGGTGGTCTTCGCCTGCAAAGCTTCTGGCCGTGACACAGTGGTGGGCTCGATGGTGACATCCGCCCTGCTGAGCTTGTGGTCTTGGTCTTGTTGCACCAGAAAGGAAGCCTTTGGGGGATCCCTCGGGAACCCGCGCTGGTCCTTGCCTCCTTAGGACCAAAGAGGAAACTGTCCTCCTCTGCGCCCGCTGGTGCCCGCCTAGCCTTGGTCGTCATGGCTCACGTCACTGCGGGCCTCGTGAGGCGGGGTACATGCATAGAAATCTCTGCTCCTCGGGAGGCAGGCTCAGAGAGCTGCCCCTTGGAAGGTCTTGGTGTCGTTCGCCTCGCGAGGCCGGGGGGGCCTCGTGATGGTCTTGCTCGCAGGGTCTTGTAGCTGGGCCATACCGGGCCGTCGACAGGGCCACGCGCTGGGCCGTAGGCAGGCGAGTCTGGGTACCCCCGATCCCATAACGCCGACAGTAGTCCCCGAGCCCAAGGCACGCCCGACCTGACTTTGAAGAGAAGGCAAGGAGCGAAGGGCGAAGCATCATGGGCCCCAACCGCCTGCGGGCCAGGCTTGATGCCTGGTGCGCGACAGGACGCGGACGCCTCCGCTTCCCCACGTCGCCTCGGCAACCGCCCTGACTGACGAACGTCTGGACGTGCATGCTGTGAGGCCATCATTGCGCGAAGGTGGAGGGGCGCCGGTTGGCCCATGATTGCCTATAAGAGGGCGAGGGGGTAGTGCCCCATCCGATCTTCATCTTCTCGCCCTCTCTTCTTCTATCTCCGCCGCAGCCACCATCTTGCCGGAGCAACCATGGCACCGATGAGGAGGTTCACCGCTGAGGAGAAGGGCAAGGCTCCCTAGGAAGGACCGGGCTCGCCACCGCCCAAGAGAGGGCGCGGCCGCCCTCGAAGCCTTCAGCCATGCCAGCAGCGTCGTCCCGGGGGCGCGGGCACCCTCCTCTGGTGGTCTGCCCCGGCTCCGGTGACCGTGGAAAGAACCCTTCCTGCGGGGGTGGCCGCGGAAGCTATGGTGGGGACGGCCAAGGGGGGAGGCGTGCGGCGGCCGTTCGACCACCTTGCCCACGGGCCCGCTTGGATGACACGGCCCACGAGTTTGTGGTATGGATGGAGGGTCTGCCCCTCACTTGGATCTAGCTTTCACGCTTCTTCGCGGAGGATTTCCTGCCGGAGGACCCGCTGGCCTGTGGCTGCAGCCTGACGGCTGCCGCAATAGGACCTCGTGGGTGGAGGCCGAGGTTACCCCCGCGGGCAACGTGTTCCTGAACTGTGGGTGGCAGACATTCGCCCATGCTTGTGGCTTGCAGGGGAGGCGCACCCTCCACTTCAAGTACGACGGGGTGGCGAAGCTCTTCATTAGGGTCTTCGGGGAAGACGCAGGCACCTGGAGTGTTGCCCAGAGGACGACGGCAGCGGCGGCGACCACCTCTCCGACGACGGCGGCCCTCGCGACTGCGACGTCCTCGGCGGTGGAGTTGCCCTTGGTGATGGCTGTGACCCCTCCAACAGCAGCGGCGCCTCCTCTGGGGGGAGCTCGAGCGACGGCAACTACAACGAGCCGCCACGTCGCCGAGCCCGAGTCAAGGAGGACGACGAGCCACCACACTGCCATGCCCCTGTCAAGGAGGAGGAGGTCTCCAACTGATCGTGGGCGGCGCCGGAGTCCGCCTTCAGGAGCTGCGGCCCTCGGGAGACCGCTTCTTTTGTTTTGCCTTCTTTTTTATTTCCTGCATCAAGTGTCGTGAAGAGCCCCGCGGGGGCGTGTAATGAACTGCGGTGCTTGCGCCATTATGCTAGTGTTTCCTACTCATACTCTAGCATTATATTGTCATTAATTGGAAGGTTCGTGCCTAGCGCGATTAGGATAACTTAGCTTGGTGCGCTCGTGGCTCTTGGCGAGTTCCTGCGTCGTGGGGGCGCACTCCACCGGAGCCTTTGATCCTACGGATGCCCCTCACTCCGGCAATGATGCTGCTGGAGCGTCGCGGCAGCCGACAGAGCTTGCCGGGGTGGCTCCCTCCTCACCGGTCGGATGGCTCCGGAGCCACAAGGGGCTCGCGGCTCGCGAGGCCCCTGGGAGACTTGCGAGGGCTCAGGGTCTTCGGGGCACCTCCGCCGGAGCCTCATGGAGATGCAAAAAGCACTTGACGGAGGATTCCTTACTGATGTGTCAGACCGTGATTGTGTTTTCCCAGGCCAACCCTTCTTTGGCGCCAATCCTGCGCCTAGAGCGCCCGAGCGAGGGTCGATTGTCGCTGGTATGTCAGGTCGTGATGCCCGGCAAGGCCAGGAGGCGAGCACTCCTGAGGCCAGGGGCCGAAGGCAACACGTGCCTGTTGGCTCGCTCGAGAGCGTCGCGTGAGGATTCGAACGCCCGAGTCTTGGCGAGGTGTGCGCACGGGCGGACCCGGGGCTGTTGTGGCCTGGGCCCTCAACGCGGCCGGGCTGGTTCGAGCGTACATACCGTGCCCAGCCCCCGCTCGCAGGACGCACGAGAGGGAGCAACCGACAGCCGCTACTTGCTCTAAAAACAAGATCCAAGAAGGAAAACACCGCAAGGAGAAAATCCCGACCCCTTTCGAATAAAGACATGAAAACTTCAAACTTCATTCCAAGAAGTGGAAAATTTTGTTACAAGAGAGAACGAAAAAGCAGCTGCGTCCTGCGCCTAAGCTAGTCTTCCCACCAGCGCGGAGCTTGGGGCCTCCACTTGGGCGTGGGCATAGTCGTTGTTCGACCGTGTCGTCCGCCAGCGCAGAGCATGGGCCTTCCACTTGGGCGTGGGCAGGAGCTCCCATGAGGCCGTGGGGCGGCGCACCGGGAGACTCCGAGGCATGTACAACCCCACTCATTATTATGTGAGAGTGTCACGGGTAGAACTTCTGGAGATGCTGGATGTTCCAAGCATTCTGGATGGGTACCCCGTACTCCGTCTCCAGGCATGCAGCGCCGGTCCTGGAGACGCGGGCGACCCTGAACGGGCCCTCCCACATGGGCGTGATCTTGTGGAGGCCCTCCCTGGAGAGGACCCGCCTCAGGATGAGGTCCCTGACTTCAAGAGTCCGGGGGTGGATATTGCAGCAGTGGTAGCGCCGCAGCGCCTGCTGGTACCTCGCAGTGCGGAGAGAAGCCTGGTGACGGGCCTCCTCTCCGAGCACAAGATCAGTTCCCAGCGAGGCATCCTGACACGCCTCGTCGAATGCTAAGACTTGCGGGGAACGATGCTTGACCTCGTGCGGGAGGACCGCCTCGGCTCCATAGACAAGTAAGAACGGGGTCTCGCCGGTGGGCTTAGTCGCAATGGTGCGGACGGACCACAACACAGATTGAAGCTCATCGACCCAACCCCTACCGCAGGCCTCTAGCTTCTTCTTGAAGCTCCTTGTCTTGAGGCCCCTCAGGACCTCTGCATTGGTGCGCTCAGCCTGGCCGTTGCTCCGCGGGTGCGCCACCGAAGAGTAGCATATCTGTGTTCCAAGGTTAGCACAATATGTCTTGAAGAGATTGCTTGTGAACTGGGAGCCATTGTCGGTAATGATGCGGTTGGGAACACCAAATCGGCTCACGAGGCCCTTGATGAACTTGATGGCCGAGCCGGTCGGGATGGTGCGCATAGGCTCCACCTCCGCCCACTTGGTGAACTTGTTGATGGCAACGTAGAGGTAGCGGTAGCCGCCGGTCGCCCAAGGGAACGGGCCCAGTATATCCAGCCCCCAGACCACGAAGGGCCATGAGAGCGGGATGGTCTGGAGTCCTTGCACGGGCTGGTGAATCAGCTTGGCGTGGAACTGGTAGGCCTCGCAGGATCGGACTAGCCCGGTGGCGTCATGGAGCGCCATAGGCCAGTAGAACCCACTGCGGAACACCTTTCCCATGAGAGTGCGCGACGAGGAGTGGTGTTCGCAATCCCCACCGTGGATGTCGGCCAACAGCTCGTGTTCCTGCTCCTTGGACACGCACCGCAGCGAGATGTCGTTCGGGCGTCTACGATACAGTTCACCGCCCCGCAGGCAATAAGCAGTGGCCTGACGAGCCATGCTCTCTGCGTCTTCGTCCTTCTCCGGCAGGGCACCACGGAGCAAGTATGCCTTGGACTCCTTGGTCCAGTCGCCCGCCTGAGGTTCCAGCGCCAGGAGCAGGTGAGCTCCTTAGGTCGGGCCGCATGCCAGGGCACCCGAGGGCGGCACTAGCGGCGGCTCCTCTCGAAACAGTGTCGGGCCCGCAGCAGGAGGCGCGGCCGACGGCTTGAAGAGCCTTTCGTCGAAGACGCCCGACCTTTGAGGCTCGTGGCAGTATGCCCTCTTGGCGATGTCATCTGCTTCCCTGTTTGCACCACGCAGAACATGCTGTAATTCTAAGCCCAAGAAGCTCTTTTTGATTTTACGTACCTCTTCCAGGTATGCCTCCATGTGCTCGTCTTTTGGTTTGTACTCCTTGTTGGAGAATTTGACGAGGAGCTGGGAGTCGCCCTTGATGGCGAGGCGCCTGACCCCCACGGCGGCCGCGGCCCTGAGCCCAGCGATCAGGCCCTCATACTCCACGATGTTGTTGGAGACCTTCTCGCCATGCTGGAAACAAAGATGTACAGCGTAGAAGAGCTTGTCCTCGGTTGGGGAGATGAGGACGACTCCAGCCCCCGCGCCCTGCCGCGCGAAGTCGCCGTCAACGTGCATGACCCAACCATCGGGCGCCTCATCACCGGGCACGAGGGAGGGGTCCTCGCTCGGCCCCTGAGCTAGAGCATCCGTCCATTCTACCATGAAGTCGGCAAGGGCCGCCCCCTTGATAACTCGAGTCATACTAAACTCAAGATGGAAAGCCTGGAGTTCCATGTTCCACTCAGCGACTTTGCCGGCAGCGTTGGGGCTGTGCAGTATTTTCTCCAGTGGGAGTTGATCTTCTAGTTGATTGTGTTATTGACAGAGTTCTTCAATCATTGCCACCAAGCTATAAAGGCTTCGTGATGAACTATAATATGCAAGGGATGAATAAAACGATTCCTGAGCTCTTCACAATGCTTAAGGCCGCGGAGGTAGAAATCAAGAAGGAGCATCAAGTGTTGATGGTTAACAAGACCACTAGTTTCAAGAAAAAGGGCAAGGGAAAGAAAGGGAACTTCAAGAAGAATGGCAAGCAAGTTGCCACTCCCGGGAAGAAACCCAAAGATTGAGCCAAGCCTGAAACTGAGTGCTTCTACTGCAAAGGGACTAGTCACTTGAAGCGGAACTGCCCCAAATACTTGGCGGATAAGAAGGATGGCAAAGTGAACAAAGGTATATTTGATATACATGTTATTGATGTGTACCTTACTAATGCTCGTAGCAGCGCCTGGGTATTTGATACTGGTTCGGCTGCTCATATTTGTAACTCGAAACAGGAGCTGCGGAATAAATGAAGATTGCCTAAGGACAAGGTGACGATGCGTGTCGGGAATGGTTCCAAGGTCGATGTGATCGCCGTCAGCACGCTACCTCTACATCTACCTTCGGGATTAGTTTTAGACCTCGATAAATGTTATTTGGTGCCCGCGTTGAGTATGAACATTATATCTAGATCTTGTTTATTGCGAGACGGTTATTCATTTAAGTCAGAGAATAATGGTTGTTCTATTTATATGAATAATATCTTATATGGTCATGCACCCTTGAAGAGTGGTCTATTCTTGTTGAATCTCGATAGTAGTGATACACATATTCATAATATTGATGCCAAAAGATGCAAAGTTGATAACGATAGTGCAACATACTTGTGGCACCACTATTTAGGTCACATTGGTGTAAAGCGCATGAAGAAACTCCATGCAGATGGACTTTTGGAATCACTTGATTATGAATCATTTGATACCTGCGAACCATGCCTCATGGGCAAGATGACTAAAACTCCGTTCTCTGGAATAATGGAGCGAGCCAATGACTTATTGGCAATAACACATACCGATGTATGCGGTCCGATGAGTGTTGAGGCACACGGCGGGTATCATTATTTTCTCACCTTCACAGATGATTTGAGTAGATATGGGTATATCTACTTAATGAAACACAAGTCTGAAACATTTGAAAAGTTTAAAGAATTTCAGAGTGAAGTGGAGAATCATCGTAAAAAGAAAATAATGTTTCTATGATCTGCTCGCGGAGGCGAATATTTGAGTTACGAGTTTGGCCTTCATTTAAAACAGTGTGGAATATTTTCACAACTCACGCCACCTGGAACACCACAGCGTAATGGTGTGTCCGAACGTCGCAACCGTACTTTATTAGATATGGTGCGATCTATGATGTCTCTTACCGATTTACCACTATCGTTTTGGGGTTATGCGTTAGAGACAGCCGCATTCATGTTAAATAGGGCACCGTCTAAATCCGTTGAGATGACACTGTATGAACTATGGTTTAACAAGAAACCTAAGTCATCGTTTCTTAAAGTTTGGGGTTGCGACACTTATGTCAAAAGGCTTCAGCCTGATAAGCTCGAACCCAAATCGGGGAAGTGTGTCTTCATAGGATACCCTAAGGAAACAATTGGGTACACAATCTACAACAGATCCGAAGGCAAGATCTTTGTTGCCAAGAATGGAACCTTTCTAGAGAAGGAGTTTCTCTCGAAAGAAGTGAGTGGGAGGAAATTAGAAATTGATGAGGTAATTGTACCTTCTCTCGAATTGGAAAGTAACACATCATAGAAAACCGTTCCCGTGATGCCTACACCAACTAGAGAGGAAGCAAATGATAATGATCATGAAACTTCAGATCAAGTTGCTTCTGAACCTCGTAGGTCAACCAGAGAACGATTGGCACTAGAGTGGTAAGGTAATCCTGTTCTGGAAGTCATGTTACTAGACCAAGGAGAACCTACGAACTATGAAGAAGCAATGATGAGCCCAGATTCTGATAAATGGCTTGAGGCCATGAAATCTGAGATAGGAACCATGTATGAGAACAAAGTGTGGACTTTGGTGGACTTGCCAGATGATTGGCAAGCCATTGAGAATAAATGGATCTTCAAGAAGAAGGCTGAGGCTTATGGTGACAAGTTCAAGGAGTTGACTATGATGAGACTTTCTCACCCGTAGCGACGGTTAAGTCTATCTGAATCATGTTAGCAATTGCCGCATTTTATAATTATGAAATCTGGCAAATGGACGTCAAAACTGCATTCCTTAATGGATTTCTTAAAGAAGAGTTGTATATGATGCAACCAGAAGGTTTTGTTGATCCTAAAGGTGCTAACAAATTGTGCAAGCTCCAGTGATCCATCTATGGACTGGTGCAAGCATCTCAGAGTTGGAATATACGCTTTGATGAGGTGATCAAAGCATATGGTTTTATAAAGACTTACGGTGAAGCCTGTATTTACAAGAAAGTGAGTGGGAGCTCTGTTGCATTTCTGATATTATATGTGGATGACATATTGTTGATTGGAAATGATATAGAATTTCTGGATAGCATAAAAGGATACTTGAATAAGAATTTTTCAATGAAAGACCTCGGTGAAGCTGCCTATATATTGGGCATCAAAATCTACAGAGATAGATCGAGGCGCTTAATAGGACTTTCACAAAGCACATACCTTGATAAAGTTTTGAAGAAGTTCAAAATGGATCAGTCAAAGAAAGGGTTCTTGCCTGTGTTACAAGGTGTGAAGTTGAGTCAGACTCAAAGCCCGACCACTGCAGAAGATAGAGAGAAAATAAAAGTCATTCCCTATGCCTCAGCCATAGGTTCTATCATGTATGGTATGCTGTGTACCAGACCTGATGTGTGCCTTGCCATAAGTCTAGCAGGGAGGTATCAAAGTAATCCAGGAGTGGATCACTAGACAGTGGTCAAGAACATCCTAAAGTACCTGAAAAGGACCAAGGATATGTTTCTCATTTATGGACGTGACGAAGAGCTCGTCGTAAATGGTTACGTCGATGCTAGCTTTGACACTGATCCGGATGACTCTAAGTCACAAACCGGATATGTATTTATATTGAATGGTGGAGCTGTCAGTTGGTGCAGTCACATGCAGAGTGTCGTGGCGGGATCTACATGTGAAGCGGAGTACATAGCTGCTTCGGAAGCAGCACATGAAGGAGTCTGGATGAAGGAGTTCATATCTGATCTAGGTGTAATACTTAGTGCATCGGGTCCAATGAAAATCTTTTGTGACAACACTGGAGCAATTGCCCTGGTGAAGGAATCCAGGTTTCACAAGAAAACCAAACACATGAAGAGACACTTCAACTCCATTCGTGAAAAGGTCAAGGATGGAGACATAGAAATTTGAAAAGTACATACGGATCTGAATGTGGCAGACCCGTTGAATAAGCCTCTTCCATGAGCAAAACATGATCAACACCAAGACTCCATGGGTGTTAGATTCATTACATTGTAATCTAGATTATTGACTCTAGTGCAAGTGGGAGACTGAACGAAATATGCCCTAGAGGCAATAATAAAGTTGTTATTTTATATTTCCTTATTCATGATAAAGGTTTATTATTCATGCTAGAATTGTATTGATCGGAAACTTAAATACATGTGTGAATACATAAACAAATACCGTGTCCCTAGTAAGCCTCTACTAGACTAGCTCGTTAATCAAAGATGGTTAAGATTTCCTAACCATTGACATGTGTTGTCATTTGAAACGGGATCACATCATTAGGAGAATGATGTGATGGACAAGACCCATCTGTTAGCTTAGCATAATGATCATTCAGTTTATTGCTAGTGCTTTGTTCATGTCAAATACATATTCCTTCGACTATGAGATTATGCAACTCCCGGATACCGGAGGAATACCTTGTGTGCTATTAAATGTCACAATGTAACTGGGTGATCATAAAGATGCTCTACAGGTATCTCCAAAGGTGTTTGTTGAGTTGGCATAGATCAAGATTAGGATTTGTCATTCCGAGTATCACAGAGGTATCTCTAGGCTCTCTCGGTAATACACATCATAAGAAGCCTTGCAAGCAAACTGACTAATGAGTTAGTTACAGGATGATGTATTACGTAATGAGTAAAGAGACTTGCCAGTAACGAGATTGAACTAGGTATGAAGATACCGACGATCGAATCTCTGGCAAGTAACATACTGATGGACAAAGGGAATTACGTATGTTGTCTTAACGGTTCGACTGATAAAGATCTTCGTAGAATATGTAGGAGCCAATATGGGCATCCAGGTTTCGCTATTGATTATTGGCCGGAGAGGTTTCTCGGTCATGTCTACATAGTTCTCGAACCCGTAGGGTCCGCTCGCTTAACGTTCGTTGACAATATAGTGTTATATGAGTTATATGATTTGGTGATCGAATGTTGTTCGGAGTCCCGGATGAGATCGTGAACATGACGAGGAGTCTCGAAATGGTCGAGAGGCTAAGATTGCTATATAGGACAATGGTATTCAGACACCGGAAGTGTTTTGGAGAAAACCGGATAGTCATCGGAGTACCGGACACCCCCGGGAGGGTATTGGGCCTATTGGGCCATAAGAGGGGAGCACACCAGCCCACAAGGTGCTGGCGCGCCCCCCATGGCAGCCGCCCAAGTGGGGAAAGGAAAGGGGGGAGGATTAGGCCTCCCCTTCCTTCTCTCTTCCCGCCTTTCCTTTCTTCTCCGGCAAATAAGGAAGGGGGGCGCCACTTGGGGGGGACGCCAAGTAGGATTCGGCCTACTTGGGGCGCCCTCCTGGCTTCTCCCTCTTCCCCCACCTATATATATGTGGGAAGGGGGCACCTAGCACACCCCAGACAATTGCTTATCAGTGTGCGGCGCCCCCCTCCACCGTTTAGACCCCCGGTCATATTTTCGTAGTGCTTAGGCGAAGCCCTGCGGAGATAGCTTCACCATCACCGTCACCACGCCTCGTGCTGCTGGAACTCATCCACTACCTCACCATCTTGCTGGATCAAGAAGGCGGAGGACGTCATCGAGCTGAACATGTGCTGAACGCGGAGGTGCCGTACTTTCGGTGCTCGATCGGTTGAAACGCGAAGAAGTTCGACTACATCAACCACGTTGTCAAACGCTTCCGCTTACGGTCTATGAGGGTACGTAGACACACTCTCCCCTCTCGTTGCTATGCATCTCCGTCATAGAGCTTGCGTGTGCGTAGAATTTTTTTGTTTTCCATGCAACGTATCCCAACAGTGGCATCATGAGCCAGGTTTATGCATAGATGATATGCACGAGTATAACAGAAAGAGTTGTGGGCGGTGATAGTCATATTGCTTACCACCAACGTCTTATTTTGATTCGGTGATATTGTGGGATGAAGCGGCCCGGACCAACCTTACATATCCACGCACATGAGACTGGTTCCACCGACAGACATGGAACTAGTTTTGCATAAAGGTGGCTGGCGGGTGTCTGTTTCTCCTACTTTAGTTGAATCGAATTTGACTACGGCCGATCCTTGAAGAAGGTTAAAACAGCAAACTTGATGAAACATCGTTGTGGTTTTTGCCTTAGGTAAGAACGGTTCTTGCTAGAAGCCCGTAGTAGCCACGTAAAACTTGCAACAACAAAGTAGAGGACGTCTAACTTGTTTTTGCAGGGCATGTTGTGATGTGATATGGTCAAGATATGATGTGATATATGTTGATGTATGAGATGATCATGTTTTGTAATATCGACAACCGGGAGGAGCCTTAGGGTTGTCTCTTTATTATATGAAGTGCAAGCACCATGTAATTGCTTTACTTTATCACTATGCGTTAGTGATAGTTGTAGAAGCAATACTTGGCGAGACGACCCCGACGCAACGATGGAGATCAAGGTGTCGAGCCGGTGACGATGGAGATCATGACAATGCTTTGGAGATGGAGATCAAAAGCACAAGATAATGATGGCCATATCATGTCACATATTTTGATTGCATTTGATGTTTATCCTTTATGCATCTTATTTTGCTTAGAACGACGGTAGCATTATAAGATGATCCCTTCACTAAATTTCAAGATAAAAGTGTTCTCCCCGAGTATGCACCGTTGCCAAAGTTCGTCATTTTGAAGCACCACGTGATGATCGGGTGTGATAGACTCTACGTTCACATACAACGGGTGTAAGACAGTTTTGCACATGCAGAATACTTGGGTTAAACTTGACGAGCCTAGCATGTACAGACATGGTCTCGGAACACTGGCGACCGAAAGGTCGAACGTGAGTCATATAGTAGATATGATCAACATAGAGATGTTCACCATTGATGACTACCCCATCTCACGTGATGATCGGACATGGGTTAGTTGATTTGGAGCACGTATCACATGGATAACTTGAGGGATGTTTATTTAAGTGGGAGTTCATTAGTAATTTGATTAATTGAACTTAATTTATCATGAACTTAGGCTTATAGTTTTGCATATCTATGTTGTAGATCAATGGCCCGAGCTACCGTTCCCCTGAATTTTAATGCATTCCTAGAGAAAGATAAGTTGAAAGATGATGGTAGCAACTACACGGACTGGGTCTGTAACTTGAGGATTATCCTCATTGCTGCACAGAAGAACTATGTCCTTGATGCACCCCTAGGTGAAAGGCCTGCTACAGGATTTGAAGCTGATGTTATGAACGTCTAGCAAGATCGATCTGATGACTATTCAATAGTTCAGTGTGCCATGCTTTACGGCTTAGAACCGGTACTTCAAAGATGTTTTGAACATCATGGAGCATATGAGATATTCCAGGAGTTGAAGTTAATATTTCAAGCAAATGCCCGGGTTGAGAGATATGAAGTCTCCAACAAGTTCTATAGCCGCAAGATGGAGGAGAACAGTTCTGTCAGTGAACACATACTCAAAATGTCTGGGTATTATAATCACTTAACACAGCTGGGAGTTGATCTTCCAGTTGATTGTGTTATTGACAGAGTTCTTCAATCACTGCCACCAAGCTACAAAGGCTTCGTGATGAACTATAATATGCAAGGGATGAATAAAACGATTCCTGAGCTCTTCGCAACGCTTAAGGCCGCGGAGGTAGAAATCAAGAAGGAGCATCAAGTGTTGATGGTTAACAAGACCACTAGTTTCAAGAAAAAGGGCAACGGAAAGAAAGGGAACTTCAAGAAGAATGGCAAGCAAGTTGCCACTCCCGGGAAGAAACCTAAAGCTGGACCCAAGCCTGAAACCGAGTGCTTCTACTGCAAAGGGACTGGTCACAGGAAGCGGAACTGCCCTAAATACTTGGCGGATATGAAGGATGGCAAAGTGAACAAAGGTATATTTGATATACATGTTATTGATGTGTACCTTACGAATGCTCGTAGCAGCGCCTGGGTATTTGATACTGGTTCGATTGCTCATATTTGTAACTCGAAACAGGAGCTGCGGAATAAACGAAGATTGGCTAAGGACGAGGTGACGATGCACGTCGGGAATGGTTCCAAGGTCGATGTGATCGCCGTCGGCACGCTACCTCTACATCTACCTTCGGGATTAGTTTTAGACCTCAATAAATGTTATTTCGTGCCCGCGTTGAGCATGAACATTATATCTGGATCTTGTTTATTGCGAGATGGTTATTCATTTAAGTCAGAGAATAATGGTTGTTCTATTTATATGAATAATATATTTTATGGTCATGCACCCTGGAAGAGTGGTCTATTCTTGTTGAATCTCGATAGTAGTGATACACATATTCATAATATTGATGCCAAAAGACGCAAAGTTGATAACGATAGTGCAACATACTTGTGGCACCGCTGTTTAGGTCACATTGGTGTAAAGCGCATGAAGAAACTCCATGCAGATGGACTTTTGGAATCACTTGATTATGAATCATTTGATACTTGCGAACCATGCCTCATGGGCAAGATGACTAAAACTCCGTTCTCCGGAACAATGGAGTGAGCCAATGACTTATTGGAAATAATACATACCGATTTATGCGGTCCGATGAGTGTTGAGGCACGCGGCGGGTATCATTATTTTCTCACCTTCACAGATGATTTGAGTAGATATGGGTATATCTACTTAATGAAACACAAGTCTGAAACATTCGAAAAGTTCAAGGAATTTCAGAGTGAAGTGGAGAATCATCGTAACAAGAAAATAAAGTTTTTACGATCTGATCACGGAGGCGAATATTTGAGTTATGAGTTTGGCCTTCATTTAAAACAATGTGGAATATTTTCACAACTCACGCCACCTGGAACACCACAGCGTAATGGTGTGTCCGAATGTCGTAACCGTACTTTATTAGATATGGTGCGATCTATGATGTCTCTTACCAATTTACCACTATCGTTTTGGGGTTATGCATTAGAGACATCCGCATTCACGTTAAATAGGGCACGGTCTAAATCCGTTCAGACGACACCGTATGAACTATGGTTTAACAAGAAACCTAAGCTGTCGTTTCTTAAAGTTTGGGGTTGCGACACTTATGTCAAAAGGCTTTAGCCTAATGAGCTCAAACCCAAATCGAGGAAGTGCGTCTTCATAGGATACCCTAAGGAAACAATTGGGTACACCCTCTACCACAGATCCGAAGGCAAGATCTTTGTTGCCAAGAATGGATCCTTTCTATAGAAGGAGTTTCTCTCGAAAGAAGTGAGTGGGAGGAAAGTAGAACTTGATGAGGTAATTGTACCTTCTCTCGAATTGGAAAGTAGCACATCACAGAAAACCATTCCCGTGATGCCTACACCAACTAGAGAGGAAGCAAATGATAATGATAAAGAAACTTCAGATCAAGTTGCTACTGAACCTCATAGGTCAACCAGAGCACGATCCGCACCAGAGTGGTACAGTCATCCTGTTCTGGAAGTCATGTTACTAGACCAAGGCGAACCTACGAACTATGAAGAAGCTATGATGAGCCCAGATTCTGATAAATGGCTTGAGGCCAAGAAATCTGAGATAGGATCCATGTATGAGAACAAAGTGTGGACTTTGGTGGACTTGCCCGATGATCGGCAAGCCATTGAGAATAAATGGATCTTCAAGAAGAAGACTGACGCTGATGGTAATGTTACTGTCTACAAAGCTCGACTTGTCGCGAAAGGTTTTTGACAAGTTAAAGGAGTTGACTACGATGAGACTTTCTCACCCGTAGCGATGCTTAAGTCTGTCCGAATCATGTTAGCAATTGCCGCATTTTATAATTATGAAATCTGGCAAATGGACGTCAAAACTGCATTCCTTAATGGATTTCTTAAAGAAGAGTTGTATATGATGCAACCAGAATGTTGTGGTTATCTCGCGGGTGGGTTCGTTAGGCGACAGATGCCACGGGGTGGCTTGAGGTCAGGGCAAGGCTGCTGTGGAGGTCCGGGACGGGTATTGCGCAATACCACGCAGTGGTTTACCCAGGTTCGGGGCTCTCCAGAGAGATAATACCCCTACTCCTGCATGTATGAATATATATGCGGAGTATATGTAGCAGTACAAAGCGCTCCTGGAGCTGTATCTGAGATCAGTGCCACGGCTAGTGGCCTCACATATGTATGATTGTGTGGCACGGTGGAGCTTGTCCATGCTCCTGGCCGAATGGCTTGTGGCCAGGAGGTTGTCGCCATATGAGTGAGTGAGTGCGTCCCCGATGGATGGATGTGGCCTAGTGGCTTTTATAGTGGGCATGGGTGTGTGGCGTGGGATGTAAGCTACAGTGAGTAGCTTACATCTCAAGCTATGTTTGCTTGTGAGCTAGGCTATGTTTGTCCCTGAGGCATTTTATAAATCAATGCCCAGGGGACAAGGTACACTGTAGATGATGTCGCGCGTGACAAGTGAACAGCGTATGCTTTATCAGCAACAATGGTCGCGGTATGGCCGTCTTGTCGGTATCGGGTCGGAGCTACAGTTGACTTCGCGCAGCAAGCCGGCTGGAGCAGCCAGACAGGGAGCAGGTTGGAGCAGCCGGGTGGCGAGCCAGCCCGGGCAGCCGGACAGGGAGCCGTCTGGAGCGCCTGGGTGGCGAGCTGGCCAGAGCAGCCGGACTGAGGGGCGTCGGCCGCCCCGATGTTTTGAAGCTTCGCTTTACCGTCTTGGGCCTAGCTGGGGGTCATTCCCCCAACACAGAAGGTTTTGTCGATCCTAAAGGTGCTAACAAAGTGTGCAAGCTCCAGCGATCCATCTATGGACTGGTGCAAGCATCTCGGAGTTGGAATATACGTTTTGATGAGGTGATCAAAGCATATGGTTTTATACAGACTTACGGTGAAGCCTGTATTTACAAGAAAGTGAGTGGGAGCTCTGTAGCATTTCTGATATTATATGTGGATGACATATTGTTGATTGGAAATGATATAGAATTTCTGGATTGCATAAAAGGATACTTGAATAAGAATTTTTCAATAAAAGACCTCAGTGAAGCTGCTTATATATTGGGCATCAAAATCTATATAGATAGATCAAGACGCTTAATAGGACTTTCACAAAGCACATACCTTGATAAAGTTTTGAAGAAGTTCAAAATGGATCAGTCAAAGAAAGGGTTCTTCCTGTGTTACAAGGTGTGAAGTTGAGTCAGACTCAAAGGCCGACCACTGCAGAAGATAGAGAGAAAATGAAAGTCATTCCCTATGCCTCAGCCATAGGTTCTATCATGTATGCTATGTTGTGTACCAGACCTGATTTGTGCCTTGCCATAAGTCTGGCAGGGAGGTACCAAAGTAATCCAGGAGTGGATCACTGGACAGCGGTCAAGAACATCCTGAAGTACCTGAAAAGAACCAAGGATATGTTTCTCGTTTATGGAGGTGACGAAGAGCTCATCGTAAATGGTTATGTATTTATATTGAATGGTGGAGCTATCAGTTGGTGCAGTTCCAAGCAGAGCGTCGTGGCGGGATCTACATGTGAAGTGGAGTACATAGCTGCTTCAAAAGCAGCACATGAAGGAGTCTGGATGAAGGAGTTCATATCCGATCTAGGTGTAATACCTAGTGCATCGGGTCCATTGAAAATCTTTTGTGACAACACTGGAGCAATTGCCTTGGCGATGGAATCCAGGTTTCACAAGAGAACCAAACACATCAAGAGATGCTTCAACTCCATTCGTGAAAAGGTCAAGGATGGAGACATAGAAATTTGCAAAGTACATACGGATCTGAATGTGGCAGACCCGTTGACTACGCCTCTTCCGCGAGCAAAACATGATCAGCACCAATACTCCACAGGTGTTAGATTCATTACAATGTAATCTAGATTATTGACTCTAGTGCAAGTGGGAGACTGAACGAAATATGCCCTAGAGGCAATAATAAAGTTGTTATTTTATATTTCCTTATTCATGATAAAGGTTTATTATTCATGCTAGAATTGTATTGATCGGAAACTTAAATACATGTGTGAATACATAAACAAATACCGTGTCCCTAGTAAGCCTCTACTAGACTGGCTCGTTGAGCAAAGATGGTTAAGGTTTCATAACCATTGACATGTGTTGTCATTTGATAATGGGATCACATCATTAGGAGAATGATGTGATGGACAAGACCCATCCGTTAGCTTAGCATTATGATCGTTCAGTTTATTGCTATTGCTTTCCTCATGTCAAATACATATTCTTTCGGCTATGAGATTATGCAACTCCCGGATACCGGAGGAATACCTTGTGTGCTATCAAACGTCACAACGTAACTGGGTGATCATAAATATGCTCTAAAGGTATCTCCGAAGGTGTTTGTTGAGTTGGCATAGATCGAGATTAGGATTTGTCGCTCCGAGTATCGGAGAGGTATCTCTAGGCCCTCTCGGTAATACACATCATAAGAAGCCTTGCAAGAAAAGTGACCAATGAGTTAGTTACAGGATGATGTATTACGGAATGAGTAAAGAGACTTGCCGGTAACGAGATTGAACTAGGTATGAAGATACCGACAATCGAATCTCGGGCAAGTAACAAACTGATGGACAAAGGGAATTACGTATGTTGTCATAACGGTTCGACCGATAAAGATCTGCGTAGAATATGTAGGAGCCAATATTGGCATCCAGGTTTCGCTATTGGTTGTTGACCGGAGAGGTGTCTCGGTCATGTCTACATAGTTCTCGAACCCGTAGGGTCCGCACGCTTAACGTTCGTTGACAATATAGTGTTATATGAGTTATATGATTTGGTGACCGAATGTTGTTCGGAGTCCCAGATGAGATCACGGACATGACGAGGAGTCTCGAAATGGTCGAAAGGTAAAGATTGATATATAGTACAATGGTATTCGTACACCAAAAGTGTTTCAGAGAAAACCGGATAGTCATCGAAGTACCGGAGGGGGGTACCGGACACCCCCGGGAGGGTATTGGGCCTAATGGGCCATAAGAGGGTAGCACACCAGCCCACAAGGGGCTGGCGCACCCCACATGGCAGCTGCCCAAGTGGGGAAAGGAAAGGGGGAGGATTCGGCCTCCCCTTCCTTCTCTCTTCCCCCCTTTCCTTTCTTCTCCGACAAATAAGGAAAGGGGGCGCCACTTGGGGAGGACCCCAAGTAGGATTCGGCCTACTTGGGGCACCCTCCTAGCTGCTCCCTCTTCCCCCCACCTATATATATGTGGGAAGGGGGCGCCTAGCACACCCCAGACAATTGCTTAGCCGTGTACGGTGCCCCCCTCCACCGTTTACACCCTCGGTCATATTTTCGTAGTGCTTAGGCGAAGCCCTGCGGAGATAGCTTCACCATCACCGTCACCACGCCCTCGTGCTGCCAGAACTCATCCACTACCTCGCCGTCTTGCTGGATAAAGAAGGCGGTGGACATCATCGAGCTGAACGTGTGCTGAACGCGGAGGTGTCGTACGTTCGGTTGAAACGCGAAGAAGTTCGACTACATCAACCGCGTTGTCAAACGCTTCCGCTTACGGTCTACGAGGGTACATAGACACACTCTCCCCTCTTGTTGATATGCATCTCCTTGATAGATCTTGCGTGTGCATAGATTTTTTTTTTGTTTTCCATGCAACGTATCCCAACAAAACGCACCTCTCCGGGTTAAGCCTCAGTTTCACTATGCGCAGGTTGGCGAACGTTTCCTCCAGATCTTCGACCAGGGTCCTTGCCTCACGTGACTTGACTATGATGTCATCAACGTATGCTTCTGGATTCCTCCCCAGTTATGGTCCCAGCACGATGTGCATCAGCCGCTGGAAGGTGGCACCGGTGCTCGTTAGCCTGAAGGGCATGCGGGTGTAACAGTACACTCCACACGGGGAAATGAAGGCCGTCTTCTCGACGTCCTCGATCGCTATCTTTATCTGGTGATAGCCCGAAAAAGCATCCAGGAAGCACAACAGATCACATTCTGCGGTGGAGTCCAAGATCTGGTCAATTCGCGGAAGCGGGAAGGGGTCTTGAGGGCAAGCTTTGTTGAGGCTTGTAAAGTCGACGCACATGCGCTCCTTTCCGCCCTTCTTGGGGACGACAACCAGGTTGGCCAGCCACTCTGGGTAACGCACTTCCCGAATGACCCTGGCTTCTTGCAGCTTGCGCACCTCCTGAACAATGAATGCCTGCTTCTCCTGTGCTTGGCGTCGCGCTTTCTGCTTCACCGGGCGCGCGCCAGGGCATACTGCCAGGTGGTGCTCGATTACCTCCCTCGGGACACCCACCAAATCGGACGCATCCCAGGCAAACACATCCTTGTTTGCCCGGAGGAAGATGACCAGCGCCTCCTCCTGCTCCGGAGGGAGGTCGGCGCCAATGGTGAAGGTGGGGCCCGAGCCATTGCCATCAACAGGCACCTTCTTTGTCTCGGCGCGGTCCTGGGAGAACAGTTGCTTCTTCTTCGCGGGTGCGGCTTCGGGGGACTCCGGGGTGCCCTCAGTGTCCAGGCGTGAAGCCTCCACCACCGCGTAGGTGAGCTTGAGGGCCCGCACTGCATCCTTTCTGTCGCTAGCAAATGGTGATGACTTCGCTGCTGCCCGGCATCTTGACGATGTTGAAGCCTGGATGGGTTACTGCCATGAACTTGGCGAGCACAGGTTATCCCAAGACGGCGTTGTACGGGAGGCCAATGTGGGCCACGTCGAAGTCGATGAGCTTGGTGCGGTAGTTGTTGCGCTTGCCGAAGGTGACGGGGAGGCGCACCTGCCCCAAGGGGTGGTGGAGCCCTTCGTCACCTCTGAGAACGGCCTGGTCGGCAGGAGCTGGTCGTACGACACTTGAACCATCTCGAAGGGCTCAAAGGAGAGTACGTTCAGACCGGCACCGCTGTCGATGAGGGTCTTGGTGACCGCGACATTGCTGATGGTGGGTGTGGACAGCATGGGGAGTGCGCCAGCAGCGGCTACAGTCTTGGGGTGATCCCTGAAGTCGAAAGTGATGTCTGCCTCAGGCGTCGCGGGGCCCCGCGAGGCCTCAGGCCGCGGCCGAGCAGCGCCTACCTGACGGAAAAACCGCTTGAGGTGGCGACCAGATGTGGGTGCCTGCGACCCGCCGAGGATGCAAGTGACTGCATGGGGCGCCTGAGCTGCGAAGCGCGTGACGAACTGACCGCGGAGCTCCTCCCAAGAGGAGATCGAGGCGTCCGGGAGGCCGCGGAGCCAAGATCGAGGGGCCTTCGTGAGGGCCAGGGGAATCCAATTCGCCATAGCCTTGTCGTCGCGACCCGCTGCTTGGATGGCCTGCGCGTACAGCTGGAGGAACTTCTCGAGGTCTGCAACGCCGTCATACCGCGGGTGCAACGCCGGCCTGAACTTCACCGGCCACCGCACTAGGCGCAGGCCGGGGGTGAAGGCCAGGCAACCCGCAGTGCTCCCATAAGCTTCGGGCAGCCAACCCGGGGAGACGGCATCTACCATGGGAACGATGAAGCGAGGGCGGAGCATGGTCGATGAAGAGGCGAACCTTCGACACGCCCCTACCTGGCGCGCCAAATGTTGGAATCGGGGCTCCACGGACCCAATAAGGTTCAAACTCTGGGGCGTGTGCGAAGATCTAACCTAGCAGCTGCCTCAAGCTCATCACTCCATGGCTTGGCCTCGTCGAGTTTGCGCGAGTGGGGAAAGAATGAACATGGCAGTTTACCCAGGTTCGGACCACCTTGCAGTGTAAGACCCTACCCCTGCTTTGTGATGGATTGGCCTCACGAGGAGGTTGAGGATGAACTAATACAGTGGATGAGCTACCTCCCAAGGGCTCGATGGGTGAGGATGGCTCTATCTAGAGGTCCAGAACATGATCTCCCCCTCCCAACGGTGGAGGCTAGCCTATATTTATAGTGGCCTTGGTCCTCTTTGACGGTGTCCTGGACTAGGGGGTACTCACCATGTCGTCTCCCGACCAGTGGGTCGGGCCGAGGACCCCCATGCGGTTCACTAATGGGCCGGTTCAGACAGCCGATGACATATACGAGGAAGATTCCACAAGACTTGGTGATCAAGACAAGGACTCCTCTCCACCGACGTAGCCGACTAGGACTCTTGTTATCCTAAGCCTCCGGTACATTATATAAGCCGAGGCCAGGCTCGTTGATAGATAGATTATGACATTACTCATCATACCCCTAGGGTTTAGACCACAACATATGATCTCGAGGTAGATCAACTCTGTACCTTGGTACTTCATCAATTTAAACAAGAGCAGGACATAAGGTTTTACCTCCATCAAGAGGGCCCGAACCTGGGTAAAACATCGTCTCCTTCGTTCCTGTTACCATTGATCCAAGAATCCACAGCTTGGGAACCCCTTCCCTTAGGTCTGCCGGTTTTGACACCGATAATGGTGCTTTCATTGAGAGTTCTGCTGTGTGATCAGCAATGGATCAATGGCTCGCCTGCAGATCAACTGCGACGTCGGCATATTCGTCGCCGGCTCGACTGGTCACCTCGGCTGGGCCGAAGACTAGACTCCTCTTCAGATCATCAAGATCGAACATATGTCCTCGTCATCATCAACTCCGATCTCTATCAAGATCATGGAGGAATCATCCATGGAGCCTGGGGGCTCAACATCAACATTGTCCTCGGGCGACCATGCTGTTTTTCTATACAGTGGATTTGTATTCGCTGTTGCCGCCTCCTCGAGTGTCTCTTTCACAATTGGTTTGGAGGAATAGTGTGAAATTAAGTCTAGAACAACCTTGTAAAATTTCTTCGCGTTCCGATGGAGGAATCTCCGGCGATTTCCAATATACTGGAGCCCTATCGAATCCGGACGTTAATCTAGATGAGTTTAGGTCATGGAGTCCAGCGTCCAGCTCGAAGGTCCTTTGAAAGATCCAACCATTGATCGGCTGCGGAATTCTTATATCTACCACCCCTCAAAGTTTCAGCTCGATCCGACCGTTCAAACTCCGGAAACGGCATGAGGAGTGCGTCAATTTTCGGATCTGTTTTCTGCGCAAAAACGAATCCGACCCGAATTCATCTTTCTTCATGAACGGGATATCGAACATCCTTTTTGAAGGAAACCTTTTCTAGGGTATTGTGTGTTGTTCAAGAACATGTGCCTACAAATTTTTAGTCTTTCCCAAGGCAATTTTCACCGTCGTGCCGATGTCAAACCGGCCCGACCACGTTGCTCCACGGCTGCCGACCTGTGCCAGCATCGATTGCGCCGTCGCTCCATCAAGCCGACGACACCTCCTCGGATCATAACCTTGGCGAGCCGAGCAAGAGTTCGGCATCGTGAAGGCGAGCATGAGATAGGCAACATGAAACCCTAACTTGAACAACCCTGAAGCTTTGACTTAGGGATCTCTCTCCGACCCGATCCCGGGGTCAGCTCTTATCTCGCATCCGGCTTCAAGCTTGGATGTGGCCTCTGCGTCCGAAGATCGGAAGTCAATTCCGGCCGGACTCACCTCTCTTATCCCGGATCTAGCTCCAAGCCTAAACGCGACTTCGGCGTCCGAACACCAGGAGTCAGCCCTGGCCGGACTCGCCCCTCACACCATCGTGAAGAAATCTCAGATACCAATCCGACTAAATCTCGCCCTGCTAAACGAGATGCTATATCGGATCCAGACGATGACCACTCCACCGGACTGACATCGGCATTCAGGCCATATTTATTTAATTATTTACTTCACTTAAATTAATTAGGTAGAAGAATTTTTTTTAAAAATATATATCATTATCTTTATTTGTTATTACTTTTGGTTTGCATTTTTTTATATGTACAGGTAAATCGACGTCGACTTGTCTGCGTCGTCTGCTCCAACACCTCGGCTGGACCGGGGGCTTCGCCATCGCTTTATCGACTTACCCGGGGACTTCGACGTCACCAGCCGACCAACTTCATCACCTCGGCTGGACCAGGGGCTTTGCCTCGCCACATCGACCGAGCGGCGTCGCCACTTCATCAAGCCGAGTTCTTCGCTCAGGCACCTGAGAACCGGCTTGGGGGCTTGGATCTCAACCCGCTGCAAGCTCGGCCCACGTCATCAACGCCGAACACATTAACCAGCTAAGACACTTTCATGCTCAAAGTTTTTAAATTTTTAATTTGTGTTCGGTTCGACCATACTCACATATGTTGTTTGTTAAAAGAAACTCTCTCTACCCATGTTAACTGGGGGCTCTTAAAATTTATATGAGCCATTCTATAATAAATATTTTTTTTCTTTCTTCTAAATCGTTGCAAAGTCTTTTTCCACTACTCCTTTTTTCGACGAGAGTGTGTGGTCAATAGCCGGATAGCCTGTTTTCTCTCTAAAGCCGCTCGCGTTTAGTTCTCTAAACTAGCCTGAGAAACACTCCGCCTTCGGGATAGGAGGTTGAAGCTGAAGGCTGACCCGCTTGAAGTCTAGAGACCGGATGTATCATGTTAAAGCATGACGTAAGCATAAATTAATTTTAAGACCAATTTCGGATTGGCACCAAAAACTTGATTTAGTTCGGGCGTAAGGTTTTTACTGAAGTTTTTTGGTTTTCCAAGCCTATGGCACTTTTAACCTATTTATGTGTTTCCAGCATAACTTTTGCAGTGCAACGCCGGACACCTTTACAGATTTGGCAATATCAACAGTGGGCTACAACTAGAGCCGAACCCACCGAAAGCCATGGTAATTCATGGAGTCCTCGGCAAAACATTCTCGGATATTGCCTTATATGCATCGGTTTCGAATTGTGTCTTCGGTCAATAGTTGGGTTGCCTGGCTCCTGTGCTTGCCTCCTACGTTCTGCTTTGTTCGGCTAGGAGCGCAAAGGGAGAACCACTGCGATTGTGCTTCCAGCTCGAATGGTTAAGCGCCTTCGTGGAGAAAGCCGAAAACTGACTGTCACAATAAGCGTAAACTGGTCAGTGATCCAATGACTGTGTCAAACTACAGATCGATAGAGATCACCCCGTGTTAAACGATGGACCTTTCATAATTTTGGCCGAAGTGTTACTGGTTTGACCTCGGTTGACGCCGAACACTAACCAGGGGCTAGTAACTGGCCCCAAACTTTAAACTCCTATGACTAAGTGAAAGTTATAAAGCCTGCATATCTGATTGCCTCGTTTCTGCTAACACAACCGCCTCCGGGCACCGAGACGTCGGCTAAGGGTTGTATTGTTAGTACGGAAACACCCTGTGTAGCATCTACAAAGGGGTGGAAGCCGACGATGGGCCACTTTTAGGTTATAAACAGTCTCCATGGAGAATTTGCCTTTCGTATTTATCATAATAAAGCTATAAATATGCATCAATTTGACTTAAGATTTTGGCCAAGCTAGGTTGCCTGGCTCCTGTGCTTACCCCTACGTTCCCGATTGTTCGGCTAGGCGGTAAAGGGAGCACCTCTGTGATTGTTACTACCGGGTCGTCCGGGTTAGTACCTCAGACTGGGTGAAGCCGAAAGCTAGCCATCTTAAAGAATATAATTGGTCGGCAACGATGGAAGTGAAAATTTTGGTTCATTATGGACCACAGAGTTCGGGAACATTCTCCCAACTAAATCCTCAATATTTTCCTCCCACATTGATCGGAGTTGAGGTTTCATGATCATGATCAACATGACAGCCTGGGAAAAGGAACCTGTAATGAAACTATTTTTCCCAGAAGATGTTTTATAACATATCTCTCTGCGTACCTTTGTTTATAAAACCGTATGGCCGGATTGCCTTGTTTGTCATAAATCTTTGCCCTTATAAAGGCTTTATAAAGTAGGACGAACACTCTTCGGCTGCTGGCCAAGGAGGTCGAAGCCGACGGTCGGTCAACAAAGTTTTGTACAATGCGGATCCGAGCATTAGTGATGTAAAGTACTTTGATACATAGAATCATTACACATAAATTGTGATATACTCTAGACATTGATCCTTAATTCGGCCACCCGTGCCCACATTAAGGCTCGAGGGCTACTGGGCTTCGCGCTTCTCATTTACAAATATTTAAGGGGCACATCGATCCCCTGATCTGGTGTTGCCACCCGACCATTGGCTCGGGGGCTACTGCATCGATGATTCAATGCAGACAGTTTACAAAGTGCGAAATAGTTCCCGAGGAGATTATGATCCTCAGGTTGGTCGGCCGCACCCAACCTGAGTCTTGAGGAATATGCACACCACATTTCTATTCCTAAGTATGCTACAGAGCTAGGAGTTGATCCTCAGGCCGATTTTATGAATCGACCTGAGTCTCAGGGGCTACTGGGATCACCGGTTTTATGCCATCCTTCAGGTGCATGCCAGACATTGAGCGGACACACACCTTGAGGGCTACTGGCTATATACCTCGGCGGATAATAAATTGCACAAATCAGAATTAAATTCACAAAAATTAGCCAACAGCCGAGGTGGTGCACCACCGCGGGAGCAGTCCAGCATAAAGCTCGGATGCAAGTGGCTAGCTCCATAGAGGGCATCTCCGGCATTAAGCTCGGTTTAACCCTTTTAACTTTTTCAAGACCGAGGTAATCTATGACATCTCGGATACAGTCCGGCATTGGTGCCCAGCTGCGAGATGACACCTCTGATGTAGTCCGGCGTTGGTGCTCGGCTATGAGAGGACACCTCGGAAGCAGTCTGGCATAAAGCTCGGCTGCTAGTGGCTGGCTCCATAAAAGAACATTTTCGGCGTTAAGCTCGGATAATTCTCCTTCAAAACTTTCAAAGACGAGATACTCTATGCCTCCTCGGATGGAGTCCGACACTGGAGCTTGGATACAGACTGGCGTTGGAGCTCGGCTACAAGAGATACCTCGGATGCAGTCCGGCGTTGGAGATCGGATGCAAGAGGACACTGCCACACGGGAAACACTTCGAACCCGACGTGTGGCATAAAAGATAACAAGGCATTGATAAAGGCCGAGAACTTAAAAGACTGCTCGGATACCTGACGTATGAACTTTTCGGATATACCTCGGCAATCCTCAAGATCGGAGATGGGAAGATTTGTTGAACCAGTTTTCAAGACCGACGACCGAAGACAAAGAACAGTTTGGAAGAACCAAGGAGCATCCCCAACTTGAAGACCGGTTCAGGGGGCTACTGACGGTGTCCTGGACTAGGGGGTACTCACCATGTCATCTCACGACCAGTGGGTCGGGCCGAGGACCCCCATGGCGGTTCACTAATGGGCCGGTTCGGACAGCCGATGACATATACGAGGAAGATTCCACAAGACTTGGTGATCAAGACAAGGACTCCTCTCCACCGACGTAGCCGACTAGGACTCTTGTTATCCTAGGCCTCCGGTACATTATATAAGCCGAGGCCAGGCTCATTGATAGATAGATTATGACATTACTCATCATATCCCTAGGGTTTGGACCACAACATATGATCTCGAGGTAGATCAACTCTGTACCTTGATACTTCATCAATATAAACAAGAGCAGGACGTAGGGTTTTACCTCCATCAAGAGGGCCCGAACCTGGGTAAAACATCGTCTCCTTCATTCCTGTTACCATTGATCCAAGAATCCACAGCTTGGGACCCCCTACCCCGAGGTCTGCTGGTTTTGACACCGACACTCTTCCCTCATAGCTTAGGCAGGAAGGGATTCCACAACAACCAATTTGAAAGGGGACAAGAGGTAAATCTTATCCTGACGAAAGGTGGTCTTGACCTGCAAAGCTTTTGGCCGTGACGCAGTGGTGGGCTCGACGATGACATCCGCCCTGCTGAGCTCGTGGTCTTGGTCTTGTTGCACCAAAATGGAATCCTTTGGGGGATCCCTCGGGAACCCGTGCTGGTCCTTGCCGCCTTTGCACCAAAGAGGAAACTGTCCTCCTATGCGCCCATCGGCGCCCGCCTAGCCTTGGTCATCATGGCTCACGTAACAGCTTGCCTCGTTAGGCGGGGTACCTGCATAGAAATCTCCGCTCCTCAGGAGGCAGGCTCGGAGAGCTGCCCCTCGGGAGGTCTTGGTGTCATTCACCTCGCGAGGCCGGGGGGCCCTCACGAGGGTCTTGCTCATAGGGTCTTGTAGCTGGGCCGTACCGGGGCATCAACGGGGCCACGCGCTGGGCCGTAGGCAGGCGAGTCTGGGTACCCCCGATCCCAGAACGCCGACAAATTTTATAGATCTGAAAATAATATGATAGAAAATAGATCCGGGGGCCATATCTTTCACCAGAGGCTTCTCTCTTGAAGGAAACATACGGTGGGTAAACAAATTACTGTTGAGCAATTGATAGAAAAGCACATAGTTATGACGATATCCAAGGCAATGATCATGAATATAGGCATCATGCCCGTGACAAGTAGACCGACTCCTGCCTGCATCTACTACTATTACTCCACACATCGACCGCTATCCAGCATGCATCTAGTGTATTGAGTTAACAAGAACGGAGTAACACCTTAAGCAAGATGACATGGTGTAGAGGGATAGATCCAAACAATATGGTAAAAACCCCATATTTTTATCCTTAATGGCAACAATACAAATACGTGCCTCGCTATCCCTACTGTCACTGGGTGAGGACACCGCAAGATTGAACCCGAAACAAAGCACCTCTCCCATTGCAAGATAGATCAATCTAGTTGGCCAAAGCAAATCAATAGATCAGAGAGAAATACAAAGCTATCTTAATCATGCATAAAAGAGTTTAGAGAAGACTTAAATAATATTCATAGATAATCTGATCATAAATCCATAATTCATTGGATCTCAACAAACACACCACAAAAGAAGATTACATCGAATAGATCTCCAAGAATATCGAGGATAACATTGTATTGAAGATCAAAGAGAGAGAAGAAGCCATCTAGCTACTAGCTATGGACCCGTAGGTCTATGGTAAACTACTCATACATCATCGGAAGGGCAGCAAGGTTGATGTAGAGGCCCTTCGTGATCGAATATTCCCCCTCCAGCAGAGTGCCGGAAAAGGCCCCAAGATGGGATCTCACGAGAACAGAAGCTTGCGGCGGCGGAAAAGTATTTTTGGTGTGCCCTCTGGTATACGGGGAATATTTGAGTATTTATAGAGCTGAGATTAGGGTTAGGGGAGTCTCGAGGGGCCCATAAGCCTTGGGGGCGCGCCCCTAGGGCTTGTGGCCCTCTCGTGGCTCCTCTGGTCTCCTCCCGAAGCTTCGTGGTTGTCTTCTGGTCCAAGAAAAATCCTCAAAAAGTTTTGTTCCATGTATTAATTTTCTGTAGAAGACAAAAATAAGGAAAAAAATAACAACTGGCACTGGGCACTAGGTTAATAGGTTAGTCCCAAAAAATGATATAAAATAGCATATTAATGCATATAAAACATCCAAGATGGATAATATAATAGCATGGAACAATAAAAAATTATAGATACATTGGAGACGTATCAGGGGCCGAAGCGGGTGATCACCATGGTCATCGGGTGAGTACTGCTTGTTGTTCGTTCTGCTTCTTTCTTGCTCGGCGTTTGTGATGAGCTGACTCTTGCGATGCCCAGGTCCGCCCTCGACTTGGTGGTCGCGGCGTTTGCTGCCGCAACGGGCGAAGTTGCCTGGAGGAGGACCCGGAGTAGCTCCATCGACCGCGACCCGGACCAGGTCGAGGAAGAAGACCTCATGGCCCGCCAGTCCGGGCGGGACCCCGATGTGGTGGAGCGCGTCGCCTGGCGGGGTCGATAGGAGGCATTGAGGGAGGCGGCGGAAGCCAAGAAGGTGGCGGAGGCGGCCTCGTCCTGGGCGTGGGAGAGAGCCGCCGCGTCGCGAGCGAGGCCCACCGCGGTCATGACGTGGCCGGAAATGGCGAGGGGCATCATGCCAGCCGCCATGGTCATCGGGCCATGGCAGGAGGAGGCGGGCGAGCTGGCGGGCCGAGAGGAGGAGGCCGCAGGCGAGTCGGATGTTGATGAGGACATCAACGCGGACACGCCACCCCAGACCGACCCGGCGGGAGGAGGTGGATTTGGCGGAGATGACCGTGGACCGGGGGCCCCGCCAGCCGATGAGGTACAGCTGTGGTCCGACCCGAAGGCCGCGCCAGGAGGCGGCGGGACTTTGGTGATCGTGCCGCCCCAAGTCTCCACGCACCCCGAGCGCCCGGGTGGGAGCGGATCCGGCGCCGGGGGCGTGATGCAGCAACGTTGGGCGGAAGCCGGCGAGCTTGCAGCCGGGCCGCGGACCCCAGATGACGCGGCGGCAGATGCCCTGTGCCAGCAGCTCCACTGGCGGAATGAGCGCCAGTAGGCCCTCGTTCGAGGAGAACAGGAGTAGGACCGGCAGCTGGAGCAGGCGATCGCGGTGAGTTTTTTCTTTGCTTGTTTGATACGGCTGTGATCCGGAGGGGGCGCGACGGCGCACCCACTGGGTGTAGCCCCCGAGGCCCGGGCCGACTACGCAGGAGCCGGGTCGGGTCTTCATACGTGTCTTTGCTTTCTTTATTGAACTCTTGTTGAACTCTTGCCTCCGTGTAGCACTTGTACAATCTGCGAGCCGGCGCGCACAACCGGCTCCTGGAGAAGTACCGCGCGGTCAAGGCCCAGCTTGCCACCAAGGAGAAGGACCTGGCCCAGGCCCAAGGTATGACTTGCTTGCCTCCAGTGGGGGTGCGGCACCGCACCCACTGGGTGTAGCCCCGGAGATTCAGGACGGCTGCAGAGCAGCCAGGTCGAATCTTAAAGCATTGTTGTCTTTTTCTTTCCCCAATGTTTGACTTGCGGCTTCCATTACGCAGCTGCCATGGCCGAGGTGCCAGGACTCCAGACTCAGTTGGCTGAAGCCGGCCAGCAACGCAACTGGGTTGCCACCGACTGCGACCGGCTCCAGGCCGAGGTGGACTGGTTAGTAGCGGAGGCGGCCAAAGCAACGGAAACCCACCAGGCGGAGCTCGGCTGGCTCGCCGAAGAGCATGGGTAGACGGTTGCCGCGAAGGACACAGAGCTGAAAGCAGTCGTTGAGAAGAGCGCTCAGCTTGAGGGGGAGCTTGAGACCCGCGGCCGCGCGTGGGCCCTGCGGGCGAACGGGATGCTGGGCGAGGCGCAGGACCTTGATGAGGCCTTTACTCCTAAGTATTTTACTTTCTCTTTCTGCCGGTAAGGTGTCTCTACGCGGCCAGGTTGTCTTTTGGCTGATTTCTACTTCTCCTTCGCTAGGGGTCTTCCCCGAGATGCAGGAGTCGGCCGACGAGGCCATGAAGGGCCACCGGGCTGACCAGCGTGCGACTGGGGTGGATGTTGATAACGGAGCCGCCTGGACCTTCTCGGAGATCATCCTCGCCGCCGAGACCCGGCTAGAGGCCGTGGAGGGCCACATGAATCGGCTCTTCGAGGCCGGGTTGAACATGATGAGCGCCCTCTGGCCGGATGCGATGGTGCCAGACAACGTCACCCGGCTGGCGTGGTGGCTGGAAAATGGCGTGGTGCGACTCGGCGCTTGGAGGGCCTCCGCGGCTCGGGCTGGGGCGGACATGGCGCTTTGGTTCATGCTCTCCTGGTATCAAAGCGTGGACTTGAGCCTGCTGGCCGCCCAGCGTGCCGGGGCAGCGGATGAGTTGGCCCCTCGGGCGACGGCGATCACGGCGCGGGCGAGCTACCTTGCATCCTTCGCTCTGCACGACGAGTTCATCATGGAGCGTGCGGAAGACGGCGGGGAGATCCCAGCTGGTAATTTCGGCCTTCTTCTCGACGACTCGGCTGGCAGCTCAACCGAGTCGGGGGCTTATGCGGATGATGGCGCCGCGATGCTAGATGACATTGCCACAACCAAGGAACCGGCGCGTTCTGGAGCCGGCCAGGAGGCGGCAGGCGGCAACGCCAATCTGGACGCCGCTGATCCGGACACTGCTTAGGGCCTTTTGCTTTTCTGTACTCAGATTTTGAGTTACGTAGCAGGTCCACCCACTGGGGGTGTAGTTTGTGTACTGAACTCCTAGCCATGGGCCTTCTGCTATGTATATAAATGCGTGCGCGTTCGCTGTTACACTTGTCTTTTTAAATCATTCCTTCTTGTTCCACTTCCCGTTTGGTGTCCTCCCCGCTAGCCAGACAGCCAGGAGCCGGCTGTGGCTGGGGATTCATCCTTAGGAAAGGGCGGACAATACTTAGGCTTATTCCGGACGTTGAGTACGAGCAAAACACCCACTGGGCCTGCTGGTAGCGGGCGGCGAAGCCGGCCGTTGCGCAGCCGGTCGTGCGGTAGTGTACAAATAAGAAAGAAGAGAGGCAAGGGGGGCGCCGGGTTGACAGGGCCGGGTTCCTCCCTTAGCCATTCCGTGCACGATGGCGCTCCGGCCTTTGGCTCTTGTCGGCCGGGCTAGCCGATGGCCGGGCCGCAGCTTCGGCTAAGAGAGGGCGTTGGCAGCACGTGTGTTTCGAAAACGGCCAAGGGGGGAATCTAGGTGCAGTCTATCCGACGAGCCCCTGAGCCCCCGAGCCAGCTAAGCCTACTCGGAGGGGAGGTAAAAAAATTATGGTAATGCATGGAGCACAACTTCGATGTAATCGAAAAGGTAGCCCCCGAGTGTCGTTCGGGGGACCTGCTGTTTCGTTAAGCCCAAAAGGAGGGTGGTGCGTACATACATGCGTTCAACTGTAAAACGAGCGGAGGAGCTCCGCATTCTAGGGGCGAGTCGTTTCTTCAACGGAGGTGTCTCTCTTGCGTTTGGTCGACTTCTGCGCGTCAATGAGGTAGTAGGCGTTCTTGTCATATAGAGCGTTGCTGAAGATGAAGGGGCCTTCCCGTGGGGAGGCCAGCGTATGCTGGCCGGCTGTTCGCTGGATGAGCCGGAGCTCCAGATCGCCCTCGCGCAACACGAGGGGCTTGATTTTTTTGTTGTGGTAGTGGCGTAGGCCTTGCTGGTAGATGGCCGACCGGCTAAGGGCCAAGAGGCGTGCCTCCTCGAGCAGGTCGACACCGTCTTTGCGTGCTTCTTTGGCTTCGGCTTCCGTGTAGAGCATGGCCCACGGCGACTCGAACTCGACATCCGTTGGGATGATGGCCTTGGCTCCATAGACGAGGAAGAACAGCGTGAAGCCGATCGACCGGTTGGGCATTGTCCGAATACTCCAGAGGACGGCCGGCAGCTCGTCGAGCCAGCTGCCGGGTGACCGCACCAGCGGTTTGATGAGTCATGGTTTGATGCCGGCTAGGATGAGGCCGTTTGCCGCTTGACCTGGCCGTTCGACTGGGGGTGTGCGACGGACGCCACGTCGAGCCGGACGCCGGATGTTGAGCAGTACTAGGCCAGGGCGCCCTTGGCGAAGTTGGTGCTATTGTTGGTGATGATGCTGTGGGGGATGCCATAGCGAACCACGATGTCCTTGATGAATCTAACGGCCGTAGGCCCGTCGAGCTTTTTGATAAGCCGCGCCTCGATCCACTTGGTGAACTTGTCCACCGCGACCAGCAGGTGCATCATGCCGCCTCGCGCGGTTTTGAATGGCCCCACCATGTCGAGGCCCCAGACGTCGAACGACCACGTGATGGGGATGGTCCGCATTGCTGAAGCTGGCTGGTGGTTGCGCTTGCTGAAGCGCTGGCAGCCCTCACACTTGAGGACTAGTTGCTCGGCGTCTTTCAGGGCTTTAGGCTAGTAGAAACCATGGCAAAATGCCTTGGCCACCAGGGCCCTCGAGACGGCGTGGTGCCCGCACTCGCCCAGGTGGATGTCGTGGAGGATTTCATGTCCCTTATCCAGCTCGATGCAGCGCTGGAAAACGTCGGTCGTGCTGTGCTTGACGAGCTCGTTGTTGATGATGGTGTGGGCTAAGGCCTGGTGCTGCACTTGTCAGGCTTCGACTTCGTCTGCCGAGAGCTCGCCATTTTCGAGGAAGGCAAGGATGGGCTGGGCCCATGACGGCGCAACCACCACTGTGAGGACGTCAATTCGGATGGGGGCTGACTCGGGAGCCCCCGAGCCAGGTTGAGCAGCCCCCGGGCCGGGCTTGACGATCCCCGGGTTGGGAAGGGTGGCCGCTGGGTCGGGTTCGATAGGTGATTAGGTCGGAACGGCAACCCCCAGGTCGGGTTGAGCAACCCTCAGGCCAGAGTCGGCAGCCCCCCGGCCGGCTGGAGCAGCCCCCGAGCCGGAGTCGGCAGCCCCCAGGGCTGGGACGGGGACGGGCGCCTTGTGGCTGGGTAGGGGAGCTGTCAGGTCGGCCAGGAGAAAGATGGATTCAGACTCAGGAGACGGCTTGATGGAGGGCTTCTGCAAGCGCTCGAGGGAGATGCCGGACGAGATAGCCTGCGAGGAAGAAGCTATTTTGGCCAGGGTGTCGGCCGCCTCATTGTCAGCACGGGGAACGTGGAGGAACTCGCAGCCGTCAAAGCCGCCAGACAGTTGCTGGACTAGGAAGCGGTAACTGACCATGTTGGCGTCCTTGGCATCCCAATCGCCAGAGGATTGCTGCACCACCAAATCCGAGTCACCATAGTAGAGGATCCGCCGGATGCCGAGTTCTTTGGCCAGCCGGAGGCCGTGGATGAGGGCTTCATACTCGGCGACGTTGTCGGAGGCGGCGAAATGGATTCGCAGCGCGTAATGCAGCCGGCCACCCTTGGGGGACGAGAGCACGATGTCGGCTCCCAGGCCATTGCCCATCTTGGAGCCATCAAAGTGCATGCACCAGTGCGTCGAGTCGAGTGCTGGCGGTAGATACTGGGTTTCCGCCTAGTAGACAAGGAAGTCAGCCAGCGCATGGGTCTTGATGGCAGTGCGGGGCTCGTGGAGGATCGTGTCGCTCGCTAGCTCGATGGCCCACTTGGCCACCCGACTCGAGGCATCCCAGCAGCCCATAATCTCGCTGATGGGGGTCGTTCTCACCACGGTGATGGTATGCTCCTAGAAGCACTGCTTCAGCTTGTTGGCGGCGAAATACACGCCGTAGCACATCTTCTGGTAGTGCGGGTAGTTCTGTTTTGAGAGGGAGAAGTCCTCACTCAGGTAGTACACCGGGCACTGGACCGGCTGGGCCTTTCCCTCCTCAAGGCGCTCGACCACCAGCACCACGCTGACCATGCAGGAGGTGGCCGTGGTGTAGAGCAACAACGACTCCTTCTCAGCCGGCGCAGCCAGGACGGGTGCGGTGGAGAGAATGCGCTTGAGGTCGCGGAAGGCTTCGTCCGCCTGGTCGTTCCACTCGAACGTCGACGTCTCCTTCATCAGCTGATATAGGGGTAGGGCCCTCTCCCCCAGCCCGCTAATGAACCGGCTGAGAGAGGCCAAGCAGCCGGTGAACTTCTGGACATCGCACAGCCAAGCTGGATTGCGCATGCGCTCGATGGCCTTGATCTTTTCCGGGTTGGCCTCAATTCCGTGCTCCGAGACAAGGAAACCGAGTAGCTGGCCAGCAGGCATGCCGAACACGTACTTCTCCGGGTTGAGCTTCATCTGGTACCGGCATAGATTGGCGGAAGTTTCCTTGAGATCGGCTAAGAGCGTGAGGTGCTCCTTGGTCTTCACCATGATGTCATCGACATAGACATGCACGTTGCGGCCGAGTTGGGGCAGCAGGCATTTCCGCATGCAGCGCTGTAAGGTGGCGCCGACATTCTTCAACCCGAACGACATGGTGATGTAGAAAAACGCCCCAACACTACAAAAAAAAGACACATCCGTGACATTTTGGGCCGAACAAAAAAAAATTCTGTCATGCTTATGACACTTCTATGACGATAATTGTGACAAAAGCACGTATCATCATAGATATGGTGGGCTCCTACTTCTATGACAAAAAATCATGACATAAAATGGGCTTTTCGTCCTAGGTGGGCCGGGGACACACCTGCATGACATTCTTTGGGCCGTCCATGACGGAAAAAATCATGGTTGAAGCGAGGGCGAGGAAAATATCGGGGAGTTCCCGGTTACGGTGGGTGGTCGGGGCCGAGCGATGCACGGAGGTTTGCGCATTTCTCTCGTGTACGCGCATGTGTGCGAGGCATTGGCTAACTGAACCCGAGCGATTGCACTAGCTACGTTACTGAACCCGAGCGATCGATCCCTTGGCTGTTAACTGAACCCGAGCGATTCATTCGCTGCTGACTGAACCCGAGCGATTCCTTCGCTGCTGCTGCTAACTGAACCCGATCGATCGATCACTGCTGCTGCTTACTGAAGCCGATCGAGCCCCCGTGTGAGACGTAGCCAGCCGGTGTTGGGTTGCCTCTCGATGAACAGTGACCGTTGCTACCGTGCGCGCGGTACATAGAAAGAGTCAATACGTGGTGTGTCGAGCCGGTTGGTTGGCTGTGGATGAACAGTTTCCCATGGGGGTTGGATGAACATGACCCCGTGGTAGTAGGCCATTGCCGCTGGATGAACAGGACCCCGAGGAGGCCGCCGTACACCAGCCGGTGGTTGGGGGTGGATGAACAGGACCCCGTGGAGGCTCTATGAACAGTAGTCAATGGAGGCTGGATGAACAATAGCCCGTGGATGAACAGTAGCTAGTGGAGGCTGGAGGAAGTCGACGGTGGATGAACAGTAGCCCGTGGAGGCTGGAGCGAGGCAGTAGACGGTAGATGAACACGACCCCGTTTCGACCGTAGGCGCTCCAACAGAAGTCCGTTTCCTCCGTTTTGCGATATGCCAGACCCCTCCCGATCAACAGGACCCCGTTTCGACCGTAGGCCCTCGAACAGAAGTCTGTTTCCTCCGTTTTGCGGTACGCCAGACCCTTCCCGATGAATAGTACCCCATTTCGACCGTACGCGGTCGAACAGAAGGCCGTTTCCTCCATTCTGCGGTACGCCAGAACTCGTTTCGGCTATTCCGTCCAAGCCGGTTGGCTCCCGATGAACATGCCGCATTTCGTTCCCTCCCGATGAACACGACATAGTTTCTCCATTCTGACCCAGCCGGTTGGCTACCGATGAACCGGACACCATCGCTGTACACATTTGAGACCCCGCCCGTATGTACGTACGTAGCCGTATTTACTTTCTTGCAGCGTGGCTGTACGTACATGTACATAATTTATACAGGACTGCCCCAACTGTATGTACGTACGTAGCCATATTTACTTTCTTGCAGCGTGGCTCTATGTACGTGTACATAATTTATACAGGACTGCCTCAACTGCTATGTCACACGTGCCGCTCCTTGCTCGGCCGCTGTCAGGGGAGGAATCATTTATTTTGCCCATAATAAGGACGCACTTCCTTGCGTGCGAAGATGTTGCTGGTGGGTCCCAGCTGTTAGGGGGAGAAAACATTATTTTTCAGGGTAAAAAGGATGCAGTTGCATGCATGCGTCCATGGACATGGTGTGTCCCCGCTGTCAGCCTGTCACGTACACTCATCTTCCGATGACTCTCGTTTGTTGACCACGTTGACCACACCGTGCCGAGTGCACCAAGGCCGGTGGACGACGGCGATGCCCCAGACTGAAACGACCCAGAGATGGGGAAGACACGGCAGTGGAGTCACAGACAGAGAGGAGTGGGAAACTTGACTGGTTCGAGTGCGGAGTGGGCCTACACTCGGCAGAGAATAACAGAAGGTGCGGAGGAGTGGAGGGATGGCCTGGCCATCGGTGGGGTAGCATTTCGCTGCGAGGCGCGTGAAACAGCGCCGCTGGACGCTGGAGGCTAGAGCAGGCGGTCCCGGCAGCGCTGGAGGAAGAAGACGAGAGATTGAAGAAGAATGTCGGCCATTGGATGTAAATCGAACGCCTTGCCTAGGCTTCGACCTTTGTATTTTTTTGCGAAAGTGCTTAGGCTTCTATCTACTAGCCCACATGTTAGCCAGTCCATTTGGTTTTTTAGTCCATTTGGTGGGCTGGGTGAAACAATGATGTAGAGTCTATGCAGCCCGTTTATATATTATGTTAGGATTTAAAGCCCATTTGCATTTTTTTCGAAATCCACGGACTTGCTGGGCTGGGTGAAAATATCATGTTGGGCTGGACGGAGAAATGTTATAAAAACATAAACACATGATTGCACGTCTATTACTAATTGGTCAGTAAAATCTTTGCAAGCTTACGTACGCAATCACCAGGAGTTAACTTGTCAAGTTATATATAAACAATTATTATTATTATTTTGTAAGAACTTTCAATTTATGAAATAAAATATCATTTTAATTTGATGAGTTAATAGGACCTGCGGTATTATTATTTTTTAGGCTAGACGTGGGACAGTTGAGTTGGTTCTAGGGAAAACTGCTGGGAGAAAACTCAGATTACAACGAAAAAGAAAGTGGGAGAAAATTCAGATATAGGATTAATAAAAATGAAAAATAAAGGAAGTGGGAAGGTCTATACAATGGTTGGACGAATGATAGGTTTAACAGAACCTTATGTTGTTTCTATTATATATATGTAATAAAATAATATATAAATATAAATATAAGTATATATATACTATTATTGAAGGGAAAACATAGGTTCAGTTTTGCATTCTTATAGAAAAATAGAACTGAGCTGTGCGTTGTCTTGAAAAAACAAACATAACTTGGGCTGCTGATGAAATAGACAAGCTAAGCTGGGAGGCCCAGGGGCCGCTTAATACCTGCTGGACCCCCAAAAAAAGTTGAAACCTACTGGATCAACTGTGTCTGCATGTCGTGGGCTACGCGTGTTAAACTACAAAACCTAGGCCATGGACCTGGTGGGCCCAGACTATCAGCCTCTCGACGAACAGTCATCTCCCGATTCCTCTTGTTTTGTTGACCATGTTGGGAATGACAGACGGCGGTGCCGCAGCGAGAGCACCAAGGCGGAGGACGGCGTCGAGACCTCGGACCGGAACGAACCAGAGTCGAGGAAGACACAGGCGGAGGGGAGTACGAGGGTTGACTTGTTCAGGTGCAGGGTGGGCCGGTGGAGCTACCGCTGCCGAAGAATGTTTGGGAGTAGAGGGATGGCCTGGCCAGCGCCATAGGCTAGGATGGGTCACCGAGGCGTGCGCGGCAGCGCCGCCAGCCGCTGTAGGAAGAGGACAAAAGATTGAACAAAATAAAGAAATATAAATGGATAGGTGGTTGGTCCTAGATGTCTGTGTACGAGACCTGCTGGGTCCACCTGAGAAGGGGAATATGTTGGGAGGAAGGATATTCAAAGCACGACAGCCCAGTGAACTAGTTACATACATAAGCAAATAGCCACTCAAAAAAAAGCAAATAGGTTAATGGGTTTTTAGATGAAATATTTCGGACAAAATAGATAATTATGACACATAGGCTAATGCATGAAACACCCAGATGATAAAGGTGCTTAAACAGAAAAGTACATCATCTAGACCTTCCTGGCACGCTTGATCATGACGCTGCGGCTATCCGTGTACTCGTCGGTTACGGGAAGCAGACACACCCTCATGTCCAAGATCCACCTGTACACGTCGTAGCATGCGTATGCGTCCTTTGCCGTGTAGGTTATGTAGGCTAGATTCAGAGGTACCTCCCACGTGTTCAGGTCCTTGGTATCGACGTCTTCATTCAAGTTGGTGTAGCAGGGGTCGATGATGGTTGCGGCGAGGTCAACCACGGAGTCCTTCTCCTGCCCGTTGCCGATGATCTTGTATTGCCTCTGGATGTCGACAAGCTTGTTGCACCAGATGGCCGAATCATAAAGCACAGTCACGTTCTTCCTGCTCTCCACCGTAGCGAAGGTGCAGTCGGCGGTGCCGATGAAACGGGCGAATGCTCCAGGACCTCTGATGGCCCTACAGCAGTGGTAGACAAGAACCTCATCCTGCACGCATACCTGGGTGACGGCAATCCGCTGGTCCTTGTCAGGAGACGAATGGATGGGCACAAGGTCTAGTCCCACGACCTTGTGCTTTCTCCTCCTGTAGGTACTGCTTGAACTTGGCAAGGCAGAGCTTCACCGAGTCTGGATCATTGGTGTACATCACATTCAACTTGGTGCTGCCATGGGTCTGAACGGCGAACTCAAAAGTGAACTCCTTGCTGAAGTCCATATCCAGCAGGCTCACACCTCGGATCGCCATTGGAGTCTCTTCTCATGCAGAGTTGATGTGGTGGTTCTCGTTTTGTGGGGATTGGGGGCAGGGGGAGATGAAGACGATCGATGTGTACTGGGGTACTAGGGGGCGGCATCGCAGCAGCATCAGTTCATTTTTCCAATCTTGGGGAACTGCAATCGACGGTGAACGAGTGGGTAGACGGCGGCAGCAGTTCGTTTTTCAGCTCTTAGGGAACTGCATCCAACAGTAAACTAAGTGTGTACAGGCGACAGCAGTTACTACCCCTCCCTCGCCCGTTGCACGCCCGGCAGAACATGCCCCCTTGGGTTCACGAGCGGGTCAGTGTTGGTACTGTAATAGCAAGTGTTAGTGGTCACTTTACTTAAATTTTATTAGCTTTAATTAAAATTTATTCTTAAAACAAGCAAAACATTGGCTCATTCTATCAGTGCCACAGGATCAACATGCACATCAATTAGAATTATTATTCTCAGGACACAAATGATAGGCTCATTTGCCGCACTTTCACAGACAATTCTACCAAGTTTGAACAGCTTGTTATGGTTGCTGTCCTCTGCATCATCATGCCGTGTTTCCCAGCTTGCAAGATTCAAAACCAACCAATAAGATTGAAATAATAAGTAAAACAAAGATGCCTACACATCACAATGATTCCCAGCTTGCAAGATTCAGAACCAACCCATTAGATTCAAATAATAAGTACAACAAAGATGCCTACACATCTCAACGATTCACAGATCAGAGCCAATCATAACTGTACAACTCAAACGTTCTGAGAATGTGAACAAATAAATAAAAATTGATCGATGCTTCATGTAAGCAATTTGATCCAAGGATTTGCTTAAACATTGAAACCAGTCCTTTTTAAGGCCACACAGGTCAAACATTGGCAGCTGAAATATTCTGCATCATTGGTGGCACTACCACTTACAATATATGCACAAGAGGGTCTTCTAGATTTTGAAGTAGTGTGTATAGAGCCTCATCCTTAGTATTTAACAAATACACATAGCAGAATCTAGTGGAATCATCAATCAACGTCCTGAAATATATCTTTCCACCTTGCACACACGCATGGCACTTTAGAGCCTTTGGATAAAGTGAATCTCGGGATTAAATCCATCTTGGCTAGCCGTGTCATACAACCCAAGAACTTGGCGAATGCTTTTGACCATCACAACATCTATAGTTGAGTATTCCTGTTTGCATAAATAAGAAAGAGCATGATTACTATAATATTGGCACTAGTTAAAGCAACTTTATTTCCAAAATGAGAAAAGATTGTGATAGAATAGATTTATTAAAAAAATACAACGTTAGCACAGTATGACAAAGCACAATCATGTTGATAAAGGACAATACTAACCTGTGTGAGATGACTTTGGGAGATCAAGTTATTTTTCATGTCCTCGTATCTTGCCATGAAGGCGATTCGTTGACATCCATTAACACCTCAGTGTGGCAGTAGAAGGAGGAGCGTCGACTCATTTCAATCACTTTTTTTGTGCAGTTCAACTAAAATTATGGCGCCCGCCAGTTAGAGAGGGGGCCCGCGCCACCTCAGCGGTAGGTGTGATGGACTCAACTAGTTCATTGCAGCTATGTGATTGATGCAGTGCACATGGACTTGATTCTACCGGATAGGCCTTCTGCAAGTTATCTATATTGGAAATGAAATGGTAGATAAGACAGTAGCTCTATTTTAAATGTATTATTACTTCATTTTATCAGTGGCAGTAGCGGTGCCAAAAGATTGCCACAAATTATTAGTGGCATTAAATTAAGATGCAGGAACAATATCATTATTGCTTTCTCATAGCAGTGCCATAACAGTAGCACAAGATCACTAGCTAGATGCAGAGTCAAAATCAGCCAAGAAGGAACATACCCGGTCATGGGAACCATAACTGAGAGAGGGGCCCTACACCGCCACGACTCGATGTGGTGAACCTACAGATCCACTTGAATGATTCAATTCAGCTGACCTTTTTCTGCAGTTCGCCTGAAATGAAGCAAAGATTGTATCATGCAGCTAGCAAGAAGTACTTGCTCTCATGAGCTGGCAGTTCTTCTCTAGTAGTTGCACTAAAATTGAGCAACATTAAGGTTGGCTGTCCTGGTCAAGCAAGGTGCAACTACAATTTGCTTATCCTTTTGTGCAGTTCCACTAAAATAAAGTGTCATTGTGGTGACCGTGACGGCTCATCTTGCAAAGGCTAATAAAATGTTGCACGAGATTACCAGCAGACACTACAAAAAAAATACACTTCCGTGATGATACGTGTTTGTCATAGTAGGTCACGTTTTCTGTCGTGCATGTACATCCATGATGATTTTATGACAGAATCAAGATAGTCATACTTGTGTTGTCGTAGAAGTGTTCCATGATAATACCAAAATTATCATCACGGAAGTGTTCACTTCCATGACGATAAATGACGCGTCATGGAAGTGCTTTCGTCAAGGGTAACCGACACATGGCATCCACCGTAACGGGTCACCATTTATCTATCGGGTCCGGTTTTGGATCCGATAACCCATTAACAACAACGACCAATGGCGATTTTCCACATGTAAAATTCTCATTGGCCGGAGGAAACACGTGTCGGCTCGTCATTGGTTCAGATACGGGCCTATGATATGTCGACACGTGCGACGGACCAACACTAGCCCATTTAGCTTACGAAGGCTGGCCCGTTTGACTTGGCCAAAAGATAGCGGGCCGGCCCATGAAAAGCCTGTTAACGGTCTGTTCGCATATAGCCCATTTTACGGCCCGGGAACTCACGACCCGTTATGGCGTTCCCGAAATCGACCCAACAACGTCATGTGGGCCCTCCAGTATAATACCATCCCGTTTCATTTTCGGCCCATGTATGGCTCACGACGTCTTTCGCCCATACGAGGCCTTTCGTATCTTTGGGCCCTTTAATGGGCCACGGTGACTCTGGCCCATAATAAACAGTAAATTTCTTTATGCCCAGTAACGGCCCATGATTCACATTGGCCGTTTCCAGCCCGTGTTAGCTTTCGGCCTACTGACGGCCCATACATTCTTGGGCTCCTTTCCGGCCCTCGATTACTTCCGGCCCGTTACTGGCCTATTCTCCTAACGGGCCAAATTCAGCCCGTGGTTAGAATCGGCCCGTTTGTGGCCTGTTAACCCGTTGCGCCGTTTCCAGCCCGTCCTATATTCTATCCCATTAACGACCCGTTATGCTTGTGACAGAATTAAGCCTTTGTTGTCTTCTGGCCTGTTAATGACCCGTTACCGTGCTGGCCTAATACCAATTACGCCCGTTTACGGCCCATGTGGGCCCATTTATCCGATGGCCCGAGGCCCACTGAATCTACGAGCCGTTGGAGGCCCATTTATTTGACAGCCCACAGGAGGCCCATGGGTCCTACGGCCCATAGCAGGCTCAAGGTTACCACGGTTCGTATATGGCCCATGGTTGTTGTGGCCACTAGCAAACCAAGGAAAAAGAAGACTAGGGAAATAAATAAGCCAGAAACTAACGCTAGGCTATTAAGGCGATTGCACAGATTACATCCACTGGGCATCAAAGTTCGCTACCAGTGCAAATATAGGGAACACCCTACACTATACAAAAATGGCTTCCTATTTTCTTCAGCCGGTCGCTGCACATTAAGAACAAATTTTGTATCGCAACAAAACAAATTACAACCATAAAACAAAAGGAAGGTTGGCATAAAAGTTAACAGTCCTGCAGATAAATGCACCAGCAGAAGTTCAGAAGCTCAGTTCATTTGACCTGACTGTTACGTTTTCATGATGTACTGTCCGATGGAGCACCATAACCTTCGCCTTCATTTCTTCTAGGCTCCTGAAGAACATAGCAAATGTCTGATAGTTTGGTTTCAAAACCATGCATATCTTGACGACATCGAACAATGGTTGTCCTTGTTTCACAAAGGGTCTCTGTTAGGGAATGGACTTGTGTCTGGAGCGCAGATATAACATTGTTTTGAGCTTGCATATCTTGATCATGAGGCAGTTTGGACGAGATTGCCTTAACAACCAACCCAGTATTACGCAGGAACGTGCTTTTGGTACTGTTAGTGGATAGGTACTGACCCACTGCAGCAAGAGGTGACATTGCGGTTATAGTTGCCTCGTCACCTTCAGAAGGTGGCGGTTCCACCATTTGTTCATAGCTTGCTGAAAAGTTGAGTTTTTACATTAGTAGTACCAGAACAGAAGATATTAAGGAGGCAAAAAACCAAACAAAATAGCTTTGGTCTATATACAGAACTTATTCTGGTGAATCCGTGTAAAATATTAGTTGTATTTTACTACAAAGTACATAATAAAACCAGGTTCCAAACATATGACCATGTACATTGGCTAATGTATTGTCTATTTCTTCACATTGTATTGATAGCTAAGGATAAAGAGACAAAGTATACAATACAGTAAGCATAGTATGACATCATTCATATCACAAAACAACTAAGAATAGACAAACAGGCAATTGTAACATTGTGTAGACAAGTCCAGCACGGAACTAGATTATAGATCAAGATCAAAGGAACATCACTCCTCTCTTTTAAACTTTGTAAGGTGCAATGATACACTAAGACAATTGTGTATAAAATTGAAAAGAGTAATAGACATTGGCTGCAAACCGTGTAGTTCAATGCACAAGTCAGAGTAAGTTGTAGTTAAAAGGCATGAGGATTAAGGACTTACAACAGCGGCTTTGAATGGTGTAGTCATGCCCTTCGTCTTGCTGGTGTGACAGTCCTTGAAGATTTCCACAGCATTTGGTTCAGGTACTTTTTGGTCCTTGCATGCTTTCCTCTGCATTTGGAACAAGTCAATATAGATCTGATAATATGGCACAGCGAAAAGAGTGAAACAACAGCTAATTACAAGAGCCTCGTAGTGTGCAATATAGCTACGAGATACTGTCGTTTGTTGGAATTTCACTTTCATACGGTTGGCCTTGTTCTTTGAACAGTTCACCTACAAGAAGATAGATTTGTGAGGCACATGTGTAAATAGGAGTTCAACATGTGATCTGATCACATATATATAACGTACTTGATACTTTGGATCAGACCAGTGTTTAACGAGGCCTCTCCAGTCTTCATCCGATATATTTTCTACTGGAGATGTTTGGGCAAGTTCACTGTTAGCCTTGCCTTCAAAGTGAGTTTTCCTCAAGTTATACCAATACTGTCGTAGAGCAGACTTGAAAACATGGGTGCATGCTTGTCTGGTTGCATCATCTTGGCTATCCAACTTGAACCTCATATGTTGAAAATTATGGGAGTCTCATTACCAGCAACCTAGAAAGTATGGGACAGACCAAGATGATATTACTAATTTCCATACATAACCATACTTACAGATAAATGGTCGAGGAAGGTGTTGAACTGGGTTTCGTCTTTGTCATTCCTGTACTGAATCTATGTTGGGAGGATACGTGCATGACACCTAACGGCAACCGCTGCCTCTGATACTAACTTGGCTGACTCTGTAGCATCACGTGTCCTTTTTAAACCTGCCTCAAAACAGATCTCCATTCTTCCTCCTCTAGATTTAGTTAACCTATCGAGCATTATCCCTGATGTCTGTTTCCTCTTGCGTCTAGGTGCTAGTCCAACAACGAACATAGGAAGTGTTAGTGTACATCAAACTGTGAGACTACATATAAAGAAGCATGCAACTGTAACTTGACTCCAGCAACTACCTTCTTGATGTTGAAGCTCACAAGGTTCATCTGATCTTGCCAACTTGTCTTGTGTCAAGAGTGCTTCGGAAGTAGTGTCAGGTGGCAAGGGAGCTTGGGAACGTGCTGCTAGCTGAGTTGACAAACGAGTAACTCGTGCAGATGGTGGTACTGTGGAAGGTGTTGCAACAACTAGGGCTGTCACTGCTTGTTTGGTGGCAGCTATTAGTTTCTATTTGGATTGTTTTGCAGCTGGTATAGCACGGGATACCGTGTTTGTACAATTTTTCGGTGGACTTTGACCTTCTATTGCACCATCAGTACCAGCAGAATCAGCATAATTCTTCCGCTTCCGTTTCCGTGCATCCTCAGTACTAACACCATCCCCTGCCATTCTGTGTTCCTTCCTCCTTCTCTGTGCCATGTCAACTCAAGCCGACAAGAAAAAGGAATAAAAATTTAGTTCTTCAGAACAAATTGATGCGTGATACAAACGAACTGAACTTTGATGTTAGACAACCGCATGATAGGAGGATGTAATATGTACGAAAAACAGGACGACATGAGATATTTAGAACTATGATGTGTAAACTAAGCAGAAGGCATTTCAATAAATTAGAAGCAATGCAATGGAAGGTAGACACCATATGAAAGATGCTACAAATATCGCTCTGCCAAGTTAACAGTGTCTCATCATAACTGGCATTTAAACAAATGTGAAGCAGTACAAGAAATAAATCATATGTAAGATGCAAACAACATCACACTACCAAGTTAAAGGTCTCTCGTCATTAGTGCCATTGCATATTCACAGCATTGCATATTCACAGCTATGATGTGTAAACTAAGCAGAAGTAATTTAATCAAATTACAAGCAATACAAGCTAGACACCATATGCAACATGCAAGACAATATCACACTGCCAAGCTAGAGAAAGCACCTGGGATGCTGGTTTCGCCGGAAGACCGCCATCAGTCCCTGCCTTAATTTTTCCTTCCTCTTTCTTAATTTTATTGCCTTGTCAAGTCAAACCCATAAGAAAAATGAATAAAAATTTGCTTTTTAGAACTCATTGATGCAGGATGCTGACAAGCACTACTTTAATGTAAGGCGACCGCATGATAGGATGATTGAATGTGTAAGAAAAAAGGACAGCATTGCATATTCACAGTTATGATGTGTAAGCTAAGCAGAAGGCATTTCAACAAATTAGAAGCAATGAAAGCTAGACACCATATGAAGATGCAACGAATATCACTCTACCAAGTTAAAACTGTCTTGTCATAAGTGCCATTTCAACAAATTAGAAGTAGTACAAGCTAGAAAAGAATGCGATATGTGACCTATATCACACTCCCAAGTTAAACGTGTCTTATGATAAGTGATTGTTGTAGGTTACACAACAGTAGTACTTTGATGTAAGAACATGGTGTGATAGACAGATATTGTACGTTCTAGAAACAGGAACTCGTGTCTTATTCACAAGTATAATGTGTAAAGTAAGCAGATGGAATTCAATAAAATTAGGAGCAATACAAGCTAGACATCATACATAACATGCAACCACATATAACAGTGCCAAGTTAGAGGGAGCACCTGTGATGGTGGACTAGGGGAGACATGATCATCATCAGCACAACTACGTTGAGTGTCTATGCGTGTGTTGTCTTGCAAATCTTCTTGGGGGGTGGCGGAGTAGAATCTGTAGAGGCCCTCCGTTTCAGTTGTTTGGAAGGAGCACCTTTATCCACTGCCTTGCTAATTTCCTTCCGCTTTATTAATTTTGCATTATCAAGTAAAACCGACAAGAAAAAGCAATAAAATTCACTCTTCAGAAATCATTCATGCATGATATTGACAATCACTACTTTGATGTAAGGCAAACACATGATATGAGGATGGAATATGTATGAAAAACAGGACGGCATGGCATATTCACAACTATTTGTGTAAACTAAGCAGAAGCCATTTCAACAAATTAGAAGAAATGCAAGCTAGACACCACATGAAAGATGTAACCAATATGACTGCCTAGTTAAAAGCGTCCAATCATAAATCGCGTTTCAACAAATTAGAAGCAGTGCATGCTATAAATCATATGAAAGATGCAACCAATATCACTCTGCATGTACTAAAGGTGTCTCGTCATAATTGATTGATGCAGGATACAAAAAAACAGAAGTTTTATGTAAGGACATGCTTAATAGACAGATGTACTATGTACCAAAAATAGGAAGGCATGTCACATTAACATGTATAATGTATAAACTAAGCAGAATAGCACATGGAATTTAACCAGATTGGAAGAATTACAATCTAGACACTATATGCAACATGCAACCACATATCACGCTGCCAAGTTAGAGCAAGCACCTGCGATGGTGTTGTGGGGGAAATGCGGTCATCAACTACAGAGCTACATTGACTATCTTCATCTAGCATTGTTGTTTCTTGAGAATCATGTGGGGAGGCTGACACTGCATTCTTTAAAAGAGGATCTTTTCTTACAGCAGTCCACGAGACTAACTGTCTCATCATAAGTGATTGATGAGGGATACACAAGAACATTAGTTTGATGTAAGAACATGGTTAATAGACAGATGTAGTAGTATGTACCAAAAACAAGAAGGCATGTCATATTCAAAGGTATAATGTGTAAGCTAAGCAGATGCAATTTAACCAAATTGGAAGCAATACAAGCTAGACACCCGGCTGGAGTGGTGAGCATGATCATCGAGGACCTGAGAGCCTGGTGGGAGGCGGGCTGCTTCGCCACCATCGTGGCTTTTTAGTTGGCTTGCAGGTGATGCCTGTCTGTGCTGGGCTTGTCACTTGCTCGGCCAATGCCCTGACTAGCTATTTGGTTTCTGGTGCTCCCGGGATGGTGGTTCATGTAAAAAATATCTTTCCTTATCTTAATAAAGAACGACTTCGGCCTTTCGAATACAAGCTAGACACCATATGCAACATGCAACCACATATGACACCGTGAAGTTAAAGCAAGCACCTGGGATGGTGGTTCATGGCGAGCGAGATCATCCACTCCGGAGCTACGTTTACCGTCTCCATCTGGTGACACTACACCCTTTATAGCGCCCAAACGTGTCTTATGCCTAAGCACGAAGAAAGCTGGAGCAACTTATCTCTTTTATTTCGTGCTTCTATCAACCGGTCGGCAGAGGCTGAAATACCCATGCATAAAAAACAATAGTGAGAGTATGGGTGAAGTGTGTGCAGAACTAGTGCACTGTAAAAGTAGCAAATAGCAGGTGGCTGAAAAATAAATGACAGGAGACATATGATAGCTCTACATCATTGCATGGCAAACAAAATTAGATTCTACTCCATATGATTTTGTAATATATGAGCACAGGGATGGCTGGGAAATGCATGTACTCCTCCAGCACACAACCACATGTGGTCCTATCAAAATAACAGTCAATTGAAAATAAATAGGTCGGTCGATTTTTGTATGAACCGTCCGATCTACAAGGAACAGGCAGATGGCCTTCATCTACCTCCCGCCAGACAGTGTTGACGATCTTTCTCGAACCGCCAGCGATCACCGGCCCAGACCCCTGCCTCCGCTGCCCCGCCCTCCCCTCGACCTCACACCACCGCCGTGCTTGGCAGTGCCCCCCCGGCCATCCCTTTAAGCCCGGCCGACGTCCAGATCGGGCGCCAGCAGCTCCTAGGCCCCACACACCCCTAATATAAACACCGAGGCGTTGCTTCCCCGGCATAATAGGCGGACTAGTGCTTGTTACACCAGGGAATGCTTACTTTAATTGGGAATCAACTGACCAGGAATTGAAATCCAGGGGGGCGACGGACCTCTAGCTAAGGTGAAATAGTATATGAGGAGAAACCTTATGCATTGCGAGTTACTAGGAACATCTAGTATCAGGAAGAAGGTGTAGGAAGAAGCAGTCAACTAGTGTCTTCTATGGGATGAATACCGTGCAAGCAGACACGTAAGATTTGCACGAATAAGGGAAGAGGAGTACCAGATCCGGTTGCTAGTGCTGTGTCCTCCTGATATCGCGGCAATGTTCTTCTTTTTACCGGGGGAACCGATGTTTTGGAGGAGGGTGGAGCCTTGGACGAACCCATGGCCAAATTGTTCACTATGTTGTGGTGGCCGTCTGTCAGCGGAGGGGAAGCAGATACGAGGCGGCGAAGGACGACGTAGCGGGAACATCTCCGGTGCAGTGGACGGTGGCGACGTTGGAGCGGCAGCGGTGAGGCGCAGGACGACATGGTTGAACTGGCTCGGGTACGATGCACGTCGGCGTCCTGGAGGCAGCTTGGCCTCGGCTTCAACTACTAGCCGTGGAGGGCGTTGCGGTTGCGGTTGCGGTGGACGACGACATCGGGGTATCGGCTCAGGCGTGATGGAGGAGGGCAGCGGTTGATGGGTGGGATGGGGTGGCGGACGGAGGACGCCGGGGTTTCGCGGCTGGTGGAGAGGTAGTTTTGGTGCCCATGGAGTACGAATGGGGAATCAGACAAGGGGCGGAGGTGGCGGGGGGAGCTAAGGGGAACCATGTTTTGGTCTGGGACGCGCTTGTTTTTGTTTTTTTTAACAGATGGGACACACTTGTTTGAAATTTGGGGAAAGTACAAACTTTGCCCCCCTCTTAAATTTCGGACCTACTACGGGTCGGGGGTAGGACGGTAATCCCAGGTGTCCCAAATAGTGGGCGGGAGCGATTTCGGCCAAGCGAATGTGTGTTTAGGCGGCCACGATGTATGAATGTTTTCGGAGGCGGTTGCGTGGCGTCTAGATGAAGTTACAAACCTACCCCGGTTTAGCCTATAGACGTCGGGCTGGTAGGCTTCACGGGTCGGAGATAGAAAAGTAATTTCCTTCTACCAAACATTGGTCTCACGCGGTTTCGGGCGAGTAGAGGCTCTTTTGGCGCTTCGTTCGAAATTTTGAAACAGAAGCATTCACGTTTAGATTACTCTTGAACTTTGAGGATTGACCTAAATAGACAATGTTAAATTTGACCTTCTATGTTTGAAAACCTCATTAAATTATGCGCTTCTTTTTGAAATTTTGACACTTGAAAATCCTATAACTACGATTACTTTGGAATGGAGGAGGTAAATTTGAATCTATTTTGTACACGACTATATATGCTATTATGTACAAAAGCAGAGCAAAGACTGGTGCCCCCATAATTTAGGTATGATTTACAAATGCCATGATCTCGAATTCAAATAATTGAATGGACTTCATGTTGAATTCGAATTTTTTAAACCACCTTAAGTTGAATTCAAATGTATGCTAGTTCATAGCTAGCTATTTATAATGTTCATTGTGTAACTTTTGTATGTATAATGTGCTTTACACACATAACATGAACTATACTCACGTTTATATTCGAATTGCTAAAGCGATGCATTGTCTGGAGTTCAAAATATTGACTCTGTGGATCAATTATGTCGAATAATAACATAGACATGCTCAAATTCGATAGAATATAGATGTCTGATGGATCAATGGCCGTTCCTTACGCAAATTGCAAATATCATGATCCCATCCTAATATTTGGATACAATTTATATTTTTAATCAATGTGTACATCAGTCTTTTACGTGTAGTTTCACTCTCCATAGCCCCTCCTCACACACGCGCTGACTTTCTCTCTCACACATACGCGCACACGGTGTATATCCATCGGTGGTCTCTCACACATGCTCACACACTCTCTGCTGAGGTGTCTTTCTCGCAGACATGCTCTCGATATCACCCTCCCTCCCTCTCACAACCATTTACGACTGTTTTCACTAACCTTTATCAAAAGCACTCTTCCTCTCACACGCATACACACGCACAATCCCCATCGACCCTTTCTATATACATAGACCTGCCTACGTGTCTCCCGCACGCACATTATCTTTAGGCCTGTCTCGCACGCATTGTCTTCACCTCTCTTCCTAATTGACGAGTATGATTCTAGCAGAGCATTCTGTAGGATGCCCCTTAAAGTTCGGTTGGATGAATGGTAATATCAGAGATAAGGGGTTACCTTAGTCCGAGGACCTAGGGTTACAAATCCTAGCCGGCTTTGTCAGTGGACACAGAGTCCTTCACAACTCTGGTATCTTTGTCTTGTACGACTAGTCCTCCATGGGTCTCCCTGAATGCGTCACGGGCCGACCAATGTGGCACAGGACGGAACCGAACCAAGGGCCTCACCTCGGCCCACCGGACCTCACGCGGTGACACACCCTCTGCCCCTAGGTCTCATTATCTTCTCACACCCACACATACCAACACAGACACCACACAAAATATTTTCTCCTCGTGCCTCTATCCCCTCCCCCCTTGCTTATACACACTCAAGGGCATCTCTCGCCGTGACATCCTATTCATCTCTCTCTCTCTAGACCTCTCTCATTTCTCGTGCTATCTCTCCCACGCCCCCCCGGCGGCCCCTCTATCCATGCCTCTCTCGAATACGTAATACATACACATACCTCTCTAGGCCCTGCCAAATACGTCAACTACACATTCACACATGTTACATCACATACCCCATTGATCTAAAAAGCCCCCTCTTCACGTTTATTTTGCAAACAACATTCCTTTTGAATAAAACCACACAAAGTGTGGCCAAACAATAATTTTAGAATTTCTACATATATACAATATTACAAAGTTATATGGAGGAGTATGAACGTTAATTTGCATTGCATGGTGCACCCAATGATATTTATTCCGCACTGTGATTTTTTGTATTTTTATACTATATATAAAGTTAGTCATAATAAAGAGAAACGAAGAGCATCTCTCTCTCCATCGCATACACCCCCTCTACGCCCCTTTCACGTACGCACACAAACTATCTCCAGGTCCTCTAAAAGTATGCCCCCAGCACATTCACGCATGTTTCATCTTTCTCTCGCGATATATACAGTGACAATCATTGTATTTGAAGCGAAAGCACGATACGTACATTGGACTTCAGAATCCACTCATTACGGTCACCATTTACATTTTGGGGTTATTATACAGTCACGGGCTCACCGTACAGCTCTGTATTTGCTAAAGAAATGACTAGTTGACCAGTTAAACGCTCCACGTGGCACCTCTAGTGTTGCATCACATTATCTCACTACCATTGGGCCCACCTGTCGGCGTGTATAAGAATGAAAACAAATGATAAAAAAATATTGGACAGTGGTTCAAAGTCATGACCGCGGGCACAGCGGACAAGGTGGCCTTGTATTGGTATGCTGAGCCATCTGTTTTAACACACAGGAGCTGGTGTGGTGATTATACACACACGCACGCATGCACACGAACTGCACGCACGCAACACTCACACGTACACACGCAGCCACGCACGCACGCAACACTCACACGCATAGTCGCACACACGCACGCATGCATGCACACACCACATGACCAACACACACTCTCATGCTCAATTGCTCAACCTACACATGCATGCGCACACATCAAGCCCTGACAGACACATACACAACCAGGTGGTTCCCGCGCACGGGTTGGAGTCTTGTCGCGCCTGCGTAAATTTGTGTTTATCTTACCTTTTTCCTATGCGAACTGACAGGTTGGACCCATAAGGAACATGGTCAATTTAACCAGTCAACATAGTGCCACACAGACTATTTGGCCAGTCAACAGAGTGCAATCCGATGCTGAACGGTGAGCAAGTGACCGTATAATCACCGCAAAACATATATAGTGATCGTAATGAGCGTATTCTGAAGTCTGGTGACCGTATTACGCTTTTCGCTTGAAATACACTGACCGCCCGTGTATTTATCTCTTCTCTCGCTCTCTCTGTGGAGCCGAGTAGGCCAACGTGCCAGTGCCTAAATTGCTGTATTGGTTTAGTAAGAGCGAACAAGCGTTCACGTCTACTGTACAAATTGTAGATATGAGTTACAAATGCTATGAAGACGAATACAAATATTTGAATCCACTTTATGCCCAATTTCTCTCTGTAGGCCCTTCAAAAGTACATCTCGACACGTTCTCGCATGTTACATCTAACAACTATGCAATACAGCACTACTACTACACTCTAACACAATAAATCATATGTGTTTTTAGTTTTACTAGATCTCATATTGTTACTTAATTATTCAGTTTGCATACATTAAAATTGCCTTTGAAATGTAAGGCTAGTATCATCTACCGCGCGGGAAAAATCCCGCCCTTGCCTGTTTAATCGGGTTTGTATCGATGGATCGTGCGAAACAGCAAAACTATAGTAGTACTACAGTACAAGTAACAGCTCACTGGGCCGCCGTGTCGTGTACTCCTCCGTCGTAAGAGTGGAGCGCTCGCTTTCATAAATGTTCTAGTCCCTTTCACCGACATGTGGGACATCAAGCAACCGGGTCCACGTGCCATACCGAAATAACAGTGCAGAGCAGCAGGGGTGAAGCACCCTAGTCATGGTGCCGGCGTAGTAATAAGCAATGAGGCGTCAAATCACAAAGCTGCACCTTTCCCGTAGTTAAGTTGGAGGGACGAAGTAATGCTAAAAAAAGAAGTTGGAGGGATGAAGCAACCATCATTTCACTCGTTGCTGAATCCGCTTCTCCCTCATCTTCTTCAAGTTAACCACGTGTTGCTTCTGCCGTTGTTCTGCCTCATGTGGGACGCGGATCGGCTTGGTAAAGCACTGACACGTGGGACCACATGTTAGCAAACCGACAGGCCAACGTCCTCTAAAAATAAGAAACCTCCCCCGCCTTCCGCGCGGCAAAATCACCTACTTTTTACTAATCTTGATACTATAATTTTTTAGATCAATATAATCAAGATTTGTATAGATAGCACACAGGAGCAAAACCAAGTGGTACGGTTAAGGGCATCCACAATGTGTAGCCAAATGTGAAAATAGCTTTTGGCATCAATGGGAACCATTGTGGAGGGTGCTGCCAAAGCCAAAAATATGGAACTGAAGCTCCCTATTTGATTGATTGAAGGAATAGAAAAATGGAAACTCTCTCCTCTTTCTCCCGTGCTTGGACGCATGTACAATATAGAGCACAGAGTCTACTCCTCTGTCCCTTCTGTCACAAATCACAAAGCAGTGAGGCGTCAAATCACAAAGCACGGACGAAGCAACCATTATTTCACTCTTCGCTGACTCCACTTCTCCATCGTCTTCTTCGAGAAACCACCTTACCACACTAAGCTGGACGGACGACGCTATTGTGTAGTACTAGTACATTTACGCGTCCTTTGGTTCAACGGACTTCCTGGATGCAAAGAAGGCGGTTGTCTCGGCTTGCAGGTGGCACTTGCGAACGACTTACCGTGGTCTCCCTCAATGGTGTGCTCCGTCGAACGCACTTCGCCAAAGCCACAATGTTCGAGATATCGTCGACGTCACCGCAATGGGAAAGGAAGTCAAATAGTTACTACCTCCATTTTTTTGTATACAAGGCCAGTATCAAAATTACAATTTGCAGAAGGCCACTAACACTAATCGAGGCAAACTTGATGGGGTTTGCCTCGTACTAGCAACCAAGGACATTAATATGCCCCTGCATGCATGCGGAAGTGAGAAGGTTGGTTTGCATGGCGCTGCATTAATCAAGCAATGAGGAGTGAGATGGTTAGCTCTTTGGGCGTTGGAGAAAAAAATACGAGTTAATTGACACGTCGAACGAGGATTTGTATCGATCAATCCCGTGAAGGAAAACCCCACCTTTCTTTTTTAACACAAGTAGTACGTACGTACTTGTATCCTGTTTGGGTCTCGGCCTTGCATTGCCATACTTCGCCACACATTTTTGCCAAGCTTGACTAAAGTTTTCAAAATGAAAAGGAGGTACACTTGCGCATGACTGTCGCGGTCGCACAGCACCCTCACCAGTCGCTCCAGCACGCCGCTAACCCAACCAAGGGAACACACCCTCACTGACACATGCTACCTCATGTGATCAAACCAAACTCAGCCATCCTACCGCTGGCACATAATTTTCGTTCATACAGTATGTTTATCCAACTGCATGTTGGGGAAGATCCGTACGGCCCGTGCGGTGGTCTGTTGGGCAAGAAGAAGAGCTGAGGAAGAAGAAGGGTTAGGAGACGTAGGATATTCATCCAACCACCTGAAATGGTCGACTAACCCAAATGATGAAAGTCAGGCGACTTGCATAAATATATGTTTTTACACAGCAAAAGATCCCTAAAAACAACAACATAAAGAAAAACTATCACTGCTCGCGGAACGAAACGGCCTTGTCGTCTTTGGCTGCCGATGCGAACCAGCCGTAGCTGCCGATGTGTGTCTTCACACAGTTGTTGTCCTCGGCCTCCAGCTACTCGTTCATGCGCAGCGTGCAGGCGCTCTGCACGGACGCGAGCACCGCCCGGTTCATGTTCATGACGTTCGGTTCCGCCTACAGGAGGGCCTCGATGGCAGCGTCATCCGCGCGCTCCGCGTCGAGTTGACCCTCCGCCGCCCGGTTCAAGTCCAAGACGTCCGGTTCTCCCTGCAGGAGGGCCTCGATGGCAGCGGCATCCGCGCGCTCCGCGTCGAGTTGAGCATCCGCCACCTGGTTCAAGTCCAGGACGTCCGGTTCCGCCTGTAGGAGGGCCTTGATGGCGGCGGCATCCACGTGCTCCGTGTCAAGTTGAGCCTCCGTCGCCTGGTTCACATCCACGACATCTGGTTCCGCCTACAGGAGGCCCTCGATGGTAGTGGCATCCACGCGCTCCGCCTTGAGTTGAGCCTCCGCCTCCTGGTCCTCCTTTATGATTGCCAGGTTGAACCGCTAGTCCGCCTGCACTATGGGGGACCCGGACGCCGGCACGAAGTGGACGTCCATCGTCTCATATGCATCGGGGGCCTTTTGCGCCGCGACCTACGCCATGAACATTGGATCGGCTTCCTTCTCCTCGGAGGTTGGCTCCAGAGAACTCGGGGATTGGCCCACTGCAAAGCAAGCTTGGGAACGGAGGTCTGTGGCACCGACCGCTGCCTTAATTTCTGCATGGCGCTCCGGTGTCAGCATCTTGTGGTACGTGATCTTGCGGCGCACCATGGCTTTCCGACGAACTAGGGGACGGTTGATGCGGGCTAGGGGATCGAAAGGTGGGGGAATGGGCTGGAGAGGAGGTGTGGTTTTGGGGCAATGGTGACCGGCCGGCAAGTAGCTGGCGTAGGCCGACCAGCGAAGGTTCTGGTGTGAATAGTGGTTTTGGTGACGACCGGTCAATCGGTTTTGACTGTGCGGAGTTTGCAAAGCCGGACGGCTGGAGCCTGGAGAGTTGTGGGGTGGGATGGGACCAAAGTTTCGGAGTTTCACGTGGTAGACGTCCGGACCTCCCCACCATTCCTGTCGACGACGAGGCGGTGACTTCGTAAATCTCAAGATGACTAGCAAGATGCCCGTGCATTGCACGGAACATCAGGATGCATTTTTTATGATATCTCAAGAATTTCATCAAAAAATGGTATCTCGACAATTTCATCGAAAAATGATATCTCGAGAAAGATGAGAGATAAGGTGAGGAGGAGTGGGGCGCGGTGGTGATTGGTGGTCAGACTTAGCGGAGGCATGGGGATGGACGACGCTGGCAGCAGCCACCATGCCAGATTGTTCTAGAGGCTTCCTTTTTTAATTACTCAACAATGAAGTTGTGGGAGATAAGGATGAACGATAGAGGTGTGGGTATCCTTTTGCAAAATTGCCATAGTTTGCTTTCTATCCGTCAGATATAGATCGGACGGTCTATATTGCAAGATGGCAGGCACACCATCATCACCGAGAGTAGAAATAAGAGTAGAGATAGAGGTGTGATGGCTCAGTCTCTCGAAGGTGCTCATAGGGGTAGGGTGTGCGTGTGTGCGTTCATAGGGGTGAGTGTATGCGCGCATGTATGAGCGCTTGTGTCTGTACTGCGTTAAAAAAAGGAGTACTCGAAGTATGCAAGTTCATAAGGAACGGACGGTGTACATTACTCTTGTCGCGTTCGCATTGCACCTCGGGCACGCTGGACCCTCCACGTCGCTCACCGAATGGAACGCTCTTCATCTTGCATTTTTGCTCGCTTGTGGGACCGTAGTTGAGAGCAAACTGACGTCCCTCCCCCTCCCCCGCCCGCGTCATTTATACTACTAGAAGAGAGAGAGGTCGGCCGAGTGTTACTAGTACTCTAATATGTTGAATGTACTTCCACATCATATAGATTTGTTAAACTAAATACTTATATTCATTTCTATAAATTTGGTCAAACTTTGAAAAGTTTGACTTCAGTTAACTCTAACATGCGGAGTAAATAAAAATGGAGGGAGTATACTACTAGTACTATGAGCACTGCATACTCTACTGCAGATGTTATTAGTACTCCACTAGTACTACTACTTATACTACTATTGGACAGGGAGCTTAAAAAAAGTTACTATTGGATTGGCTATACGTGGCGAAATCCTAGTAGGAAGAGCATGCGCGAGAACAAGCATTCACGTGTTTGAAAACAAATTGGAAACCATTTCTGTTTGAATACAAATCTAGGAGTACGTACGAATCTAACAATATTGATTGGGCGTTGTTGAATGTTGATACTTTTTTCTGTAAGTTTGATCAAAGTAAAGATACTTTGACTACACATAAAACTTATATGTAAACTAGAAAGGATCGGAGGGAGTATATTGTATGTTCAAAAGCGAAATGAACATTGAATACCCTTTATATATGATTTGGTGATGCTATGATCACCGGTTCAAAATTTTGAATCCACCTTAGGTATCACACATGCACCCACTCGTTCTCTCTTGGGGTCTCTCTCTCCCTCCCTCTCTCTCTCTCTCTCTCTCGCACACACACAAACACATACCACCTCTCCTCCTCTTTATGCTTGTCAAACCTAATTGATCTCCTGAGGTATCAGGATTGTATCTCGCTCGTCATCAGGTCGCTCTTCGACACACGCCTAGGTCACTCTACCATGCATTAATTGTAACCAAGTCTTTCATCTATCTTTTTTTAAGCATACATTTGTCCTCTCCGCCCCTCTCTAGATTAGTTGATCTCTGGACCCACCCTTGTCCTCTTTCAATCGATCCAGCTAGATGGTACATGACCGACACGCACACACAGACCCCCCCGGGTCATTTCTATCATAGAAACACACCAAACCTTTATCTCCTTGCACGACACGCACTTGATCTCTCAACATCGATCGATCTCATCAAGATGTGTTGGGGCATGAATTGAATGGGATGTCAAAACTAAGATGGGAAGCAGCACGTAGTAGAGGCAAAGTGAAACTTTAAACGAATCGTTTGTCTGTATGCATGTCAGACAAATTACAACATTGGAAATACAAGCATGGTCTAGGCCCACATGCGAATGACACTCGGCGGAATGTTCAAATGAGGCATGCGGGAGGATGGACTCGGCCGGAGGGCGGCATGATCGATGGAGAAGAGGGTTGGAGAGGAATGAGAAATAACCAACACCACATGATTACACTTGAACGGCTCAAATAAACATTAAGTTGTCTCGTTTTCCCTTCCGTCTTGGTCACGGAGTAAGATACTCCCTCTGTTTTTATTTACTCTGCATATTAGGTTTGACTGAAGTCAAACTTCATAAAATTTGACCAAATTTATAGAAAAAATATGAACATTTACAATAGCAAATCTATATGATGTGAAAGTATATTCAATAATGAATCTAATGGTATTGATTTGTTATTGTATATGTTATTATTTCTGTCTATAAACTTTGTCAAAGTTTACAAAGTTTGACTTTGAGCAAAGCTAAAATGCGGAGTAAATAAAAACAGAGGGAGTACGCTGGGACTAGTATAGTTACTACTGCCTGAACATGGTAAGTTGGACCCCTAAATGCGGGCACGGACCGGGCACACCTCAATTATTCCTTCAAACAGTCGGACACCTAAATTAGCACACCATCCAGCTACATAATCAAGTGTTACGCTTCACAAGTTGAAAAGGAAAAGGGTGGTACTGTACCCAAAACCACCACACTTGGGGCTAGGGTAACAACTTGGTACTGTACCACATTTGAACCAGGGCACAAAAACCACCTGTTCTGCGCCTAATGCGTAACGCGGAGTACTGACAATCGAATTTGGCTGGGAAAACAGGGAAACCGACATGTGGGGCACACTTGTCGGGATGACGTGGCGCAGACTAGTCCAATGGAGGAGCTGGCCCACGACCTCCTCGCCACCGGTAACCATTCATGTGGGTCATGGGGGCCAGCAATGTGGCGCAGCTCCCGCACCGCCTCTGGACACGGTGCCCACGGTGAGCGACACGCTCATCGTCGCTGGACATGCTCGGCTCCAGGGTGCCGAGGGTGGCGTTAGCACTGTGGAATGACCAGCAGATCAACACCCGGCTCATCGAGGATGCATGGAGCGGCGAAGTGCGCGCGCGCCGTGACGCGTCCGCGGAGTGTTCTAGCGCGGCCAACTGCATCCCCAGGACCTGAGACCATGCCGGGTCGTCTTGCTTTTTCAATGACATGTGGGAATCGCATGTGAGCAAAGGGCATCTCCAACATTGCCACGACCGCAGCTGACTACCCTGGCACACCAAAAACCATCGTCTCGCGTCGTCGCGCGGTGCGTTCCTAGCCGGCGCAAGCTACCCGCATTCATGCCGTCCGTCCGTATGCCGTCATTAAGAGGCTCGGTGCCCGAGGAACCACCTCCGGTGACTTAATGACGCACCCAGACGCTTGGCCTCACCGGAATGCGCTACTTAAAGTGGTAACGCCCAGCTAAACTCCACACCATAGCGCATCCTGCTGCTACCTGGCACCACATCCACCATGACCGCGAGCGCGAACGCTCTGCGGGAGAGCTTGTCTTCGGGGATGAAGCTCGAGGTCACCGCCCTCGCTCAAGTCGCTGCTCGCAACGCAATAGCGGCGTAGCCGGACACGGACGCGACCGCACAAGCGGTGGCCACGTTGGTGGGCGACGACGGGAGCACCGTCAGCCATGAGTCCTACTTGCCGCCGTCCAACGTTCGGTGGCGCATGTGGCAGGTGAAGCGACAGACCGTCCACGTCCATCATCATCGACCTCATGTCCACCGGTACCGCCGTGGTCAGGGACTCCTCCGAGGATGAGTAGGGCATGGGAGGCGGCAGGGCATGGTGTGCCAACTGGCCGGTCCGTCTCCCGTGTTCTACTCTTCCTCGCCGGAGACCGCACCTTCACTTCACGGGTCTTGAACCCCGCCCCCGTACGTGGAGATGGCAGATGGAGGACGTCGGTCGCCGCCGTAGAATAGGTTTAGGGTCGGGTTTCTTTTATTTTTCTGTCCTATAAAAGTTCGAAATGTAATGAAAATCTGCCGTGTTTGCATGAATCTCGTCCGGTGTATATGAACTTTCACAATAATAGTAAGATATATTGTAGGAGTATGAAAATATATGGAATGATGATTCGTTTTTGTGTGTATAAACTTAGAAGGTTTGACCCGAGACAAAGCTAACATGCAAAGTAAATAGACACATAGGGTCTACATACACAATTTATCTTAGGCACTCCAATAGTACGCCCACTACACATTCACGCATTTCACATCTTTCTACATCTACGGGAACCTACGAAAGGGTTAACGTAAATTGCCTCTCTCTCCCCCTGATTTTCATGGTGGTGGGCCCCTCCCTCCCTCCCCCCAATCACCAATCAACAGCCCACACGTTTCACATTACGTTAATTAAGTAACTGGGATTACGTAGGTGTAGCATTACTCATCCTAAAAAAACCAACTAAGCCAACCTCCCAGTATAAAGCGCGGGAAAAGACCCGGCCGCGCCGTTTTCGTCGGGATTACCGGATTACTAGTAGTAGTATCGATGGATCGCGCGAAGCACCAAGTTTAAAAGGAAAAAAGGCGGTACACTCACAGCACGCCTGTCGTGGTCGCATTGCACCCCTCACACGGTCGGTCCTGCACACGGCTCACTCAAACGGAATGCGCTTCGGCTTGCCTCTTCACTGACACGTCGGACCACACTTGGAGAAACCGACCATGCGCCAAACTCCCCCGCCCACCGCGCGAAAATTCCCCCCCCCCCAAATCCCAAATCCAGCCGCCCTTCGGCCAACTAGCCAATAATATTCCCCAAACCCCCTCCCCCCCGGCCCCCTCCACTCCATTCGCTCCGCCAAAGCCGCCCTCCCCGCCGCGCCGATACGTCGGCGCCGCGGTTCGTCGAGGGGACGCACGGCAATCCTCTTGCTCCCATAGTACGCTCTCTATCGTGGGAAACCACGGCCACCTATGGGGCCATCAGCCCCTTTTGGTTCGGCGGGGGGATGGGCACGTTGCACAAAGAGCGGAGAAGCATCGCGCAGCACGGCAGAGATCACACAGGCAGTCTTTAACCAGGTTCGGGCCGCCGTGAGGCGTAAAACCCTACTCCTGCTTTGGTGGATTGATGGTGGATAATGGTGGTGAACGTAGCATGCTCGCCCGGCAAGGTCGCTCTGGGGGCGAGAGTGGCTACGCCCGTATGGATATGCGAGGATCCAACCCTTTCTACGGACGCCATGGGCCTCCTTTTATAGATTAAGGGGTCACCACAGTGGCAAATCAGTCTTTGCTCCGCTCAGTGTCACATCACAGCTCGCCCGACAGCCCTGCCGGGTTGTTTTGCCAGCTTTGCGCCTGCTCGCTTGACACGTCTCAGGACGGGTGTCATATGGAGGTGTTTGCTGTAGGAAGTGGCTGCCATGTGGCAGAAAGCAGCCAGTTAGTCATCTTGGAGCTCGACACCGCTTTGATTACTGACTTTCGTCGCTTGTGAGGTGGAGTGGCTTGCCTCCACCAGCCCCGGCAGGCCTGCCGGGACGATCTGGGAGCTTGCTTCCGGGGAAAAACCCAACCCTGCCAGGCTGGCCTGCCTGGCAAGGTAGGCCCTTCCCTTAGCGATGCCTTGTTCTTCTGGCTTACCTTGGCCTTCTTGGCTTGCGCTTGGATCCTTCAAAGGAATTGATCCTCCTTGTTTGGTCTGATCTTGGTCTTGCAATCTTGTCTCTGGCCTATGCACAGTCCGTGCAATGGACCCAGGGTCAGTTGCACTGACAGGAGCCCCCGGGCCTGGCACGGACGCGCCGCTGGGCGTCGTAGGGGTAGGCCCTAACCAGTGCACAGACAGAAATGTAAGGGCGGCTCCACCCCTTGAGATATTCTTTGCTTCTTCATTAACCAGAGCTCGGGTCAGTTTCCGGTTTTCCCGTACGCCGTGCAGCACCAATTGTGGTGGGGCCATTCTTGTAATGGCCCGTGAATGACTTTAACGCACGGGCGTGTAACTGCCAATTCACCCTTCCCACCGCTCCGTTATCCTCAGCCACGTATGCCGCATGAATTGAGTGGGGTAGGTAATGGAGCCGCATGGTGCGGGAGAGCATCAAGGCAGGGGCCCGCTCTTCTTTGATTGGTGGAGGAGGACGGCGGGTACTCGCCGGGGAATCAGCCCCCACCCCCAGCTCGCCTATAAAAGGAGGAGCGGGGGAGAAGTGGAGGCATTCATCCACGTTCCACTCCTCCTCCGCCTTCTATTTCTTCTGGGTATGCTGAAAGGAAGAGCCTGGGGCCAGCCCCCGGGCCCTGGCTTGGAGTTTCGTGTGAGCCCCATGGGGGCGCTCGGGCGGCGCGGCGGTAGCACCGGAGGTGGCGACTTTGGTGTGCTCATCGCCGGGTCGCCTGTGGCTTCAACTTCAGTGAGAGGCGACGCAAGTGACACCATGCCGAGGCCCATAATGGGCAGAAGGTGTGATAGTCGATTGCGGCCTATCCCCCCTTTTCCTGCGGCGTTGGAGGGAGGTTGCAAAAATGGTTCGCCATCGGTGAGGGTGGACCCTATCTCCCCGTACTCTGCCCGTCCGGTGCATGGGAGAGCCTCTAGTCCTTGTGCACACTTCCTTAACGGGTGGGGCCTCCGTGTCGCCGGGCCATTGGGGACGCCCATGCTCTCTGTGTGGGTCTCCTGGGGCGCGCGGCGTTCGCATCGAAGGTGGCGGCAACCCACGATGCGTCAAGAACGGGGGCGACCGTTCTGACAAGTCGTGTTTGCCGGTGACTCCGTCTGGGTTCCCGACAGTGCCACCGTTAGTGCCTGCCCTCCGGTTTCTTCCTCTTAGCCCATCGATGGTGTTCTCCTGATCCTGGGGAGGCGCCGAATCCAGGCCCACCTTCCGCCTTTTCCGTTCCTTCCTGCGATTTCCTGAAGGAGATGGACAAGGGCAAAGGCATCACGGGGCACTTATCTTTTTTTAGTCTTAAATCTGTAGGCACTTGCCAAATTTAGTTCAAATAATGTAACCTCTTGTATCCATGTTTATGTTCCGTGAGATTTGTACTTGTTGATCAGCATATTAATGAAAAAGATAAGCTTTGCCGGGTACTTGTGCATGTATGATATCCATGCAGAGGTGAAATGCCTCCATACTTTCACGTAAACAAGTAGATCCCAGTAAGCTACCTTGCCGGCACCCCATAGGGGTGCCGCCGTGAGGCTGAGCCTGCCGGGCGCAGAACCTATTGGGAGAGACCAGCCCCCCGCCAACCCCTTTCAGCCAAAGGCCACTGCGACCATCCTGACCGCAGTAGCGTTTGTCCCAGTAGATGGGAGCACCTTTGTTTCCGAGGCGGCGAGGTTTTTGTATGCACAAGTTCTACTCATGGAACATGTATGGATAAGAGATGGAACTTATCTGTTTGGCTTGCCGGAGATCGCAATGTTGGCTTGTCTTCTCATCCTCTTCCTAGGACTAAGTCAACGGCAGGAGCCTGCAGTTTATGCAAATAAAGATGATGCCAGATGCAATCTATCTACATGATCATGCAACCTATCTACATGAATCATGCAATGCTTATGAAATGCTTATGCATGCATGCAACTTGTCGGGGGCCCCCAGCACTTCATTTGTTTCTCTGTTGCTCAGGGTCTGCGTCTGGCTTTGTACAAGGGGTTACATGCAGCTGAGGCAAGGCCTGTACAAAAGGGTGGCTGCTGGGCAGGGCCCGACAGCCGCGCCTTACAGGTAGAACTTGCGGAGATGCTCAATATTCTATGAGTTGTGCAATTGAATGCCATCTCCGGTCTCCAGACGTACTGCGGCAGGTCTGGTGACTCGTACTACCCGGTAAGGGCCTTCCCACTTCGACGACAACTTGTTTGTACCCTTGGCCGACTGAACGCGCCTAAGGACAAGGTCGCCTTCCTCAAAACACCGGGGATGAACCCTGCGGCTATGATAGCGACGCAAGGCTTGCTGATAGCGTGCAGCACGCGTAGCAGCCTGGAGACGGTTCTCCTCGAGAAGCACGGCGTTGTCACGCATGTGCTGTTCCTACGCTACTTCATCATAGGCAAGCACTCGAGGTGACCCATAAATGAGTTCCGTGGGGATAACTGCTTCTGCCCCATAGACTAGGGAGAAGGGAGTCTGCCCGGTACCTTGGTTTGGTGTCGTTCTGATGGACCAAAGAACCACCGGCAGCTCATTGATCCATTGCCTGCCGTGCTTCCGCAACTTATCAACCGTTCTCGTATTGAGTCCTCGCAGCACTTCAGCGTTCGCCCTCTCAGCTTGTCCATTGCTTCTAGGATGTGCGATAGATGCAAATGAGATCTTGCTTCCAAGGGCATGAACATATTGCATGAAGGCGCGGCTCATGAACTGGGTGCCGTTGTCGGTGATGATCCGGGCAGGGACCCCGAAGCGGCACACCAATCCTTTCAAGAACTTGATAGCCGACTGAGCAGTCACCTTTCTCACGGCATCTACTTCCGGCTACATTGTAAACTTGTTGATTGCAACGAACAAGAATTCAAAGCCCCCGGCAGCTCGGGGGAAAGGGCCGAGGATATCGAGCCCCCAGACTGAAAACGGCCAAGACAAAGGGATTGTCTGGAGTGCTTGGGCAGGCAGATGGATATTTTTGGAATGGAACTCACAGGCTTCACACTTGGTGATGAGCTCAACCGCATCTTGGAGGGCTATGGGCCAATAGAATCCTTGCCGGAATGCTTTCCCAAACAAAGCCCTTGATGCAATGTGGGAGCCGCACATGCCTTTGTGTATCTCTGCCAGCAGTTCCTTTCCTCCTTCCCGGCAAATGCACTTCAATTTCACACCATTGGGCCTTCTTCTGTATAGTGTGTCATCGACAAACTGATACATCCTGGCCCTCTGGGCTACTCTTTCAGCTTCTTCTTGCTCTTCGGGAAGTTCTCCGGTTTGGAGGAAATGGACTATGTGCCTTGCCCAAGTTGGAGCCTTAGGCTCGGCAACGAGGAATAGCGGCACCTCCTCATTTGTGTGGGTGCATCCCTTGACTGCGGGGACCAGTGGCCCGGCAGGAGGGTGCAGCCCAGCAAGCGAAAGGGAGTTGTTCCCGGCATGGTCCCTGCCAGGAGCCCCGAAAGGCTCTACTGGGAGAGGCTTACCGGAGTCCAATTTCCTCCTCTTTTGGGCCATTTTTGTCGGGGATACAAAGGGCTGAGTAAGATGGAGAACAAAAGTCCCTAGTTCCACAGGAAGCTTCTGCGCATCGCACTTTGACAGGTGATCAGCAATGCTGTTTTCCGCACGGGGTACGTGTTCTGTTTGCAACCCGTCAAAGCGCTCCTCCAATCTTCTCACTTCCTCGACGTATGCCTCCATCAATGGGCTTTGGTAATCCTTGTTGACTTGTCTCACCACCAGTTGTGAATCTCCTCGAATGATCAGCTTCTTGATTCCCAATTCTGTGGCAATTCTGAGCCCGGCAAGAAGCCCTTCATATTCTGATGTATTGTTGGTTGCCTCCTCCCGGGGAAAGTGCATCTGGATGACGTACCTCAGGTGCTCTCCAGTGGGAGCAACGAGAAGCACGCCAGCCCCTGCACCTTGTAGGGAGAAGGCACCATCAAAATACATGATCCATTCTTGGGGCGCTTCCTTGCCGGGGATAACTGTTTCCTGTACTTCTTCGTCAGGGGTTGGCGTCCATTCTGCAATAAACTCTGCCAACGCCCTACTCTGGATTGTTGATGTGCTTTCAAACTTCAGGCTAAAGCTGGATAACTCCAATGCCCACTCCACTATCCTGCCGGTGGCCTCTGGGTTTCGAAGTATCCTTTGTAACGGGAAGCGGGTGACAACCATGATCTCATGGGCTTGGAAGTAGTGGCGCAGTTTCCTTGAAGCCATGACAAGGCCAAAGATCAACTTTTGCACGCCGGAATACCTTGATCTAGCCCCCTGCAACAGGGAGCTGACAAAGTATACTTGGCGCTACACCACCTTCTTCCTTGTCGTGTCCTTGGTGTTGCTTCCGCTGTCATGCTCTTCTTTGTCCTGATCCGTATCTGGCCTTGCCGGGCCCGTCTCTTCCTCTTCCCCGGGCAGGACACTTGCTGAGGTGGCTACTTCTTCCACTTCTCGCTGCGCTACTAGGGCCGCACTAACCACTTGATTAGTTGCTGCCAGATATAGCAGTAACGGCTCTTGTGGTTTGGGTGCGACCAAAGTAGGCACAAAAGATAAGTATGCCTTCAAATCGTGCAGCGTTGCATCTGCTTCCGGGGTCCACTTCATGGGTCTTGCCCTCTTCAAAATCTTGAAGAACGGCAAGGCGCGCTCGGCAGACTTGGAGATGAATCTGCTAAGCGTGGCAACGCATCCTGTCAAACGCCTCACATCCTTAACTGTCTTGGGTGCCTGTATCTGCTTAATAGCCTTGATCTTATTAGGGTTGGCCTCTATCCCACGGTGGGACACAAAGAAACCAAGTAGCTTGCCGGAGGGAACGCCAAACACGCACTTCTCTGGATTCAGCTTCAAGTTGATCTTGCGCAGATTAGCAAATGTCTCTTCTAAATCCTGGATGAGGGTTGATCTATCCTTGGTCTTGACCACAATATCATCCATATAGGCTTCAATGTTCCTGTGCAACTGTGGTTCAAAGCCAATCTGGATAGCTCTTGCAAAAGTGGACCCGGCACTCTTCAACCCGAAAGGCATGCGCACAAAGCAGTACGTGCCGCATGGGGTGATGAATGAGGTCTTTTCTTCGTCTTCCTTGGACATAAAAATCTGATGGTATCCACAGTATGTATCCAGAAAAGAGAGCAACTCACATCCTGAAGTAGAATCCATGATCTGGTCGATGCGCGGCAAGGGAAATGGGTCCTTTGGGCATGCCTTGTTTAGATCCGTAAAATCTATGCAAAGCCTCCATTTTCCATTAGCCTTGCGCACAACCACTGGGTTTGCTAACCATGTTGGATGCAGTACTCCTCTGACCAAACCAGCTGCTTCAAGTTTCTTGATTTCCTCGGCAATGAACTACTGCCGTTCCAAGGCATGCTTCCGAACCTTCTGCTTGACGGGCCGGGCATGTGGGCAGACAGCAAGGTGGTGCTCGATTACCTCTTTGGGAACACCGGGGATATCAGACGGTTGCCAGGCAAACACATCGATATTCGCCCGCAGGAAGGCAATGAGCGCGCTTTCCTATTTGTCATCAAGGGTGGCGCTAATAGTGAAAGTACCATCAGCGTCGGCCAGCCCTGCCATGACCTTTTTCACTTGGGGTGGAGTAGCCTTGGATCCCTTGCTGTTGGAACTCTCTGGCGTGTCATCAACGGGCATGGCACATTCCACAGAGGTACGCTTCCCGGATTCCTGGCCAGTGCCTCTGTTATGCTTTTCCTTGGCGGGAACTGTGGCTTCCGCGACCTCTGCCGTGACCGCGTCCCAGTACATCTTATCCACGCAAATAATTGTGTCTTTCTTGTCCGACGGAACAGAAATGATGCCTATCGGCCCTGACATCTTCAAGGTGTTGTAGGCATAGTGGGATGCTGCCATGAATTTGGCCAGGGCCGGGCGCCCAAGGATCCCGTTGTACGGCAGAGGGAGGTCAACCACATCAAACACAACTTTTTCAGTCCTGTAGTTCAAATCCCCTCCAAATGTCAGTGGCAACGTAACCTTTCCCGTAGGACAGCTCCTGTCGGGATTGACTCCTTGAAACGTGCCTGCGGCCTTAAGTTCTTCCTCTGCTATCTGGAGTTTGCTGATAACCTTTAGGGAAATCATATTCAACCCGGCCCCGCCGTCAACCAGCATCTTTGTGACGTTGAGGTTGCGAATTGTTGGTGAGACCAACAACGGCAAGCACCCTACCGCAATAATGCGGTCGGGGTGGTCATTTTCATCAAAGATGATGGGCGTGCGTGACCACTTGAGCGGCTTCCGAGAATCTGCCGCTGGCTCCATGGCATTGACTTCACGCGCCCACTGTTAAAGTTGGCGGTGAGAGGAGTGCAAAGATGCACCCCCGTCAATGCACAAGGGGTCAGTGGGCTTCTGGAATTCCTGCTCGCTGGTTTCCTCTTCATTCCCTCCATCACTCTCATTACTGCAATCCTCCTTCTCTCGGCCCGTGGCGGGTTTCCCTTGGTTCCGAGGAGCCTTGCCGGGGCAATTTGCTTCACCACCCCGGCCCTTCCCGCCAGTGCCATTCTGACCTTTTTCCTTATCACGCTTCTCATACTCATCCTTCTGTCTCTTGATGAGCTGCTCAACTTGATAACACTCCTGGAGATCATGTCCCTTGGTTCGATGAATCTTACAGTATGGCCCATCACCTTTCCCAGCTTTCTCGGCAGCCGCCGCCTCCCGGCAGTCAGCACATGAGGTAGCCTCCTTGCCGGGGGCTTCAGCCTTGGCCTTCTTGCCGGTACTAGGCGTGCCTAACCCCTCAACAGCCATCACTGTCTTATCCTTGCGCTTCTTGTTGTGCTTCTTGTTCTTCTTCTTCTTACTGATGGTTTCGTCGTCATCTTCTGAGTCGATGTCGATGCAATCTTCCTCTCCAGGAAGATTCCTCCCCTCCTCCACCCGAGCACACTTGTCCACCAAAGTGTAGAGCTCCTTCACAATCTTGGGCAACCGAACGTTCATCTTGGAACGTATCCTACGGTTGCGCATGTTGGATTGGAAGGCAGCTATCATGGCAACTGGGTGGATATCTGGGATATTTCTATGGACTCGACTGAATCTCTGCAAGTACTTCCGCAGAGTTTCTCCTTCTTTCTGCCGGAGAAGCTGCAAGTCACTGGGGCGCCCTGGTTCTTGATGGCCACTTGTGAAGGCACCAATGAACTTGTGGCACAGGTCAACCTAGGTCGAAATGGAGTTCTCCGGCAGGTGCATCAGCCAAGACCTCACATTTGACTTGAGGGCCAAAGGGAAGTAGTTGGCGAACACCTTCTCATCTCTTCCCTCGGAAGCTTGAACAGCGATGGTGTAGATGCTCAAGAACTCTGCCGGGTTTAGTCTCCCATCATACTTCTCAGGTATCTCTAGCTTGAACGTGCGAGTGGACGGCCAATGGACTTGCCGCAGCTCACGGGTGAAGGCATGGCACCCAACCTCGAAAGGCAGGCACCCGCCATCTCCGAGTGTGGGCTCGTCGATGTCGGGGCCATCGCACCCATTGTACCGGCGGGGATTGTCGCGGTGCCGCTCGTCGATGAAGCGCGCGCCTTCACTTCGGCTGCCCTCCGGGACACGCTGTCGGCCTTGACGTGCTCGAGGATCTGACGAGGCCATGGAGCCATCATCGGGCGCTTGGTCTTGTGGCTCCCGGGCGGCTTGCCGTGGTGGGGATTGCACCATGAGGGTGGCCCCTCCCGCGTAACCTGCCGCACGAGCCGTTGTTGCTGCCTGGGAAGGCCGTGGCGGTCTAACCCACTGTGATCCTTCTGCCTCGGCAAAACCGATCAAACTTTGGATGGTGGCTCGCCACTCGTCCATCTGGTCTGCCGCTGGTGGAAATCTCAACAGTAGTTGGGCTCACGCCATGGCCTCTGAGGCAGTGCTTGGCATAGGTGATGACGATGTAGATCGTAGTGTCACTCAGCTCCTGACGTTGCCAGTGGCAACTGCGCCGCGCCCTTGCTGCTGTGAACCAGCCGTTTGGACGGCATGGTGACGCGGCGGAGGCGCCTGAGGGCCAGCGGCTCCGTTGGGCAAAGTAGCTGGGCCAGCCCGTCCCGGGGGTGGCGCGTGCCCGGCGGTCGCGCCGCAGCGGGTGCGGCCGAAGGGTTGCGATTCACCCTAGAGCGAGCATCATCACTGCGGCTGTGCTCGTTGGCGAGGAGAAGGGGTTCAGGCGGAACAACCCCTCCATCCATACCTCGTGGAGCATGGCCATCGGGATGTTGCTGATGCTGTCCTTCCCCGGTACCTCCCGTTCCTGCTTCGGCCGTGGGGGAGGTGGTGATGGCGCCGCCTGCGCCAACCACGTCCCCTGCAGCATCCACACCCTCGTGAGCCCCCGTGTTCCCCGCGACGTTCGCGGTCGCGGGCGGCGGAGCCTTCGAGGTGGATAGGTGGTTTGCAGCTCCGGGCTTCCTCTTGGGTGCCATAGTCGATGACGCCGTCGACGATGAAAATGTCGATGAAGATGACGCGCAGCGTACGCTCTCGGTTTCGCGCAAGTGATCCCCCTACCAGGCGCGCCAAAGATGTCGTGGGAAACCACGGCCACCTATGGGGCCATCAGCCCCTTTTGGTTCGGCGGGGGGATGGGCACGTTGCGCAAAGAGCGGAGAAGCGTCGCGCAGCATGGCAGAGATCACACGGGCAGTCTTTACCCAGGTTCGGGCCGCCGTGAGGCGTAAAACCCTACTCCTGCTTTGGTGGATTGATGGTGGATAATGGTGGTGAACGCAGCACGCTCGCCCGGCAAGGTCGCTTAGGGGACGAGAGTGGCTACGCCTGTATGGATATGCGAGGATCCAACCCTTTCTATGGTCGCCATGGGCCTCTTTTTATAGATTGAGGGGTCACCACAGTGGCAAATCTGTCCTTGCGTACTGATTAGATAGCTAACAGTGCTATCATATCTAACTCTGCAGGCTGACAGAGCGCATTAAATGCGTCGCTCAGTGTCACATCACAGCTCGCCTGGCAGGCCCTACCTGGTTGTTTTGCCAGCTTTGCGCGTGCTCACTTGACACGTCTTAGGACGGGTGTCATATGGAGGTGTATGCTGTAGGAAGTGGCCGCCATGTGGCAGAAAGCAGCCACTTAGTCATCTTGGAGCTCGACACCGCTTTGATTACTGACTTGCGTCGCTTGTGAGGTGGAGTGGTGGAGTGGCTTGCCTCCGCCAGCCCCGGCAGGCCTGCCGGGACGATCTGGGAGCTTGCTTCCGTGGCAAAACCCAACACTGCCAGGCTCGCCTGCCCGGCAAGGTAGGCCCTTCCCTTAGCGATGCCTTGTTCCTCTGGCTTACCTTGGCCTTCTTGGCTTGCCCTTGGATCCTTCAAAGGAATTGATCCTCCTTGTTTGGTCTGATCTTGGTCTTGCAATCTTGTCTCTGGCCTGTGCACACTTCGTGCAATGGACCCAGGGTCTGTTGCCCCGACACTCTCGTAGACTGCCATCCTCTAGCCGCGCCGCCACCGCTGGCAACCTTCTTGTGGAGACGCACGGCGATCAGCTTCTCCCACGGTACGCACATTCTAGACTGAGGCCCCGAGCATGTCGGAGTAGCGCTGAATGTTAGCTGATAGACGTTGTTAATCTCACTGTTTGCCGAAATAGTGTACAGTCAATATGCTCTGCTTAAGAAGCTTCCTTGCCCTGTTCTGCACTCAATCTGCTTAGCTGAGATGGCATGCCACGCCCGGTTAGATGCTAAAGTATCCTGCCATATACTTATTGTGACGTAGATTGCCATGGTCTAGTAGCCAATCTGTTAGGTGAAATAGCTCTACACCATTTTATACTCGATCTTTGTTGCTGAGATGGCCTTCGATGACTGTGTTCTCGGCCTCATTGACTACTGAAACAGCCTACCATAATTTAGCACTCAAATCTGTTTGCTGAATTAGCTTTACATATATTTCATTAGTTAGATCTGCTTGTCCAAATATCTTGCCATAGCTTTGGACATCGACCTAGGTATTTTTTTTGGACTTCATAGAAAAGCATATATGTTTTTCCTGTAATATCTAGTAGAAGAACTAATTTGTATGTCTAACAGATGGACATGACTTGCATAACTTCTGCTCGAAGATTCTCCGCTGCATATGTCGAGGGGGTTGAAAACTTCATGAACTTTATCAGAGCTGAGTACGATGGTCCAAAATCAGATGTGCTCTGCCCGTGTAGCAGTTGTATGAATTCAGTTACAAGACCCCAGTCAACTGTGCAAAATCATCTACACTTGTATGGGATGTCGGTCACATATACTAGGTGGGTTCATCATGGTGAAGCTGTGAACATCAATGTTACTGACTATGTGGAAGCAGCAGATCACCATCTTGATCTGCCTGATGCTCAGGTGGAAGAGGAGGAGGAGGAGGTGGTGGTGGCGGAGCCAGTGAGTTTGACCAACATTGAAACAATGCTACGAAATGCTCGTGCATTTCATGAACTTTCACCTGCAGAAGAAAAACGGTGGGCCCGCATGTTGGAACAATGCAACGTGGCTGTCACCCAAGGAAATAAGCTGTCAGTATTCTCTGCTATGGTCACCTTTCTTCAGGTGAAGACATCTGAGCAGATGACAAACAAATCATTCAATGCGATATTGGCTACTTTCCACAAATCTTTCCCAGATGCGTCTGAGCTGCCACACACCTAGAGTAAAATGAAGAATTTCCTTCGTGCAGTTGGAATTGGATATGATATGATCCATGTTTGTAAGAATAATTGTGTTCTGTTCTGGAAGGATTATGCCAACTTAAGTGAACGCCCAAAATGCAAATCATCAAGATGGAAAGATGGCGATGCTGTGAAGAGGATTCCTCATAATGTTCTGAGACATTTTCCATTTGTACCAAGATTGCAGAGGTGGTTTCATGATGCTGAAACAAGAGAGGATGTACTGTGGCATTCTAGGAACCAGGAGTACAGAGATCAGATTGTAATGAGCCATCCATCTCATGGTAGTGACTGGAAAAGCTTCAATTAGAAACACAAAAAGTTTGCTGCTGACCCGAGAAACATTAGACTTGGCTTAGCTACAGATGGATTTAACCCATTTGGCCACCAGAGCGCCACATATAGCATGTGGCCAGTGCTTGTTATCCCTTACAACATGCCTCCAAATGTCTGCACCAAAGAATCAAACTACATGATGGCCTTGCTCATCCCAGGTCCAAAAAGTCCTGGAAAGGATTTTGATTTATTCATGGAGCCTCTTGTGGAGGAACTTCAACAGCTATGGAGGGGTGTTCTCACTCGAGACCCATATAGCAGCCCACCAGCTAATTTCTTTCTGCGTGTTGTTATAATTTGGTGCATCCATGATTAGCCGGCTTTGGGCACTATGTCAGGGCGAACGACACATGGTTACAATGCATGTGTTCACTATGACAAGAATCCGCTGTCATACACAATACTTAGCAAGATCTGTTACATTGGACACCGCCGTTTCCTTACCAAGGACAAGCCGTGTCCTACAAAATACCGAAGACATGTGTTCAATGCAAAGCATGAAAACCGTGATGCGCCAAAGAGGCTCACCGGCGATGAGTTGCAAGTGGAATTAGAGAAGGTCGGGCATATTACACCAGGAAACCATCCTGATAATGGTAGCGGGAAAAGGAAGCGTGGCAGGGCAGAAGAGAGATTATTGTTTACCCGCAGGTCCACTTTGTGGGACTTGGAGTATTGGAAAGATTTGGATCTGGAGCCAAATCTTGATGTGATGCACATCAAGAAAAATATATGTGACAGCATTATCGGCACACTTCTTAATATTGAAGGCAAGATGAAAGATACCTTAAAATCTAGGATTGATTTGACACACCTGGGTATCAGAAAGGATTTGCAGGTGGAAGATGAAGGTAAACCACGGGATATGGCACACCAGCTGTGTACGTCTTGGACAAGGTAAAAAGAAAAGAATTCTGCTAGGTCCTGTCACGTGTGAAATTCCCACATGGATTTGCTTCCAACCCTAAAAGGAGAGTCAGTGCAGATGGAAACAAGGTACAAGGGTTGAAAACTCATGACAGCCATGTCCTACTTCAAAGGGTTTTACCTGTTATCCTTAGAGGATTGGGCCTAAGGATGGCAATTTTATCCATGGACATGGATACCCATGGATATCCAACCTGAATGGATAGGGTTCGGATATGCTTTTGTGCCCATGAGCAACGCCCAAACCCGACCCAATTACTCATGGAGTGGGCATGAACATAATATTGTACCCATGGATATACCCAAAACCGACCCAATAGTATGACTTATTGGGCAATATTCTACTACCCCTATACCCCATGGTCACATGTCCCACTATAATTTTATCCTTTATCTAAAACATCCAAAAGAAATTACACAATCCCCACCGCAACATACTCTAGCGCACCTTCTCATCCTATTATCTACACTCATTAAATGACTTGTCATTCAGAATCGGCATCATATCCTTGAGTTACTCCTCCCGTAGCCCTAGAGGTGGCCACTGCTTCCAGTCACTACCTCCACGTAAGGTGGATCACTGCAGCCTGCGCCACTGGCCTACGACAACCCAGCGCCATATCCCCTCGACCCCTCCGTCATCGCTTTTCCACACACACATTGATGCATGGGCGCAGCAGTCGGTCAATGCAAAGGCTATGACTGCACGGCGGGGCAGTGAGCACGCCAATGTGGAGCGCGCATCGTGCAATGAGTTATGTCTTATGTATAGGTCTTGAGAGGACCCGATGAATATCCAATGGGTATGGATATCCATCGGGTTTGGACATGGTCACATGTTTTCGCCCATGGGTTTTTTCATGGATGGGCAGGGACTGCCTTCATGGGTATGGATATGGATTTGATATTGTTCAACCCGACCCAAACCCGACCCGTTGCCATCCTTAATTGGGCCGCCTTGACTTATACAGAGCAGTTGCAGAGTTGGGACAATTCTTCAGGGAACTCTGTAGTAGAAATATCAGGATATATGCTTTGGAGCGTCTTAGAGACAAGATACCAACTATCCTATGCGACCTTGAGAAGATATATCCTCCAGCCTTCTTTGATGTGATGGTGCATTTGGCTGTTCATCTACCTGATGAGGCACTACTTAGAGGTCCAGTATAGTATGGCTGGATGTACCCTATTGGAAAGGCGGCTAGGCACTTTCAAGGGCTATGTTAGGAACAGAGCTAGACCTGAGGGTTCCATTGCAGAGGCCTACATTGCTACAGAAGCATTGACATTCTGCTCAAAATACATTGAAACAGCTGATCAGCTTAGCAAAGAGGTGGGTGAAGACAATCCCGAGCTCAGTGTTTTCGATTGTTCTGTTCGAGTTACAGGGAAGAGTCGACAAGACGACAAACCTAAATATTTGGACAAAATGGTTTGGTATGTGTTGAATAACTGTCCTGAGATTCTACCTTATATCGAGTAAGTACTAAGTACTGCAGCTTATACGTCGTAATCTACTAATCTTGCAGCACATTCTTATATATTTAGATGTTTGACGGGATCACTATGTTGTGCAGCATCTACAAAAAGGAGTTACTGCCGCAAAATCCAAGAAACATTGAAAACTGGTTATGGCAGGATTTGCGAAATGGTTCGAGAGCCATGTAAGCTTTTGAATTGCACTGTCAGTTTTTTTAATATATTGAGTACATAAGATGATCAGTTTGTCTATTTTCTAACCATAGGTTAAGAAGATGCGAGAGGATGGGCAGGCAGTTAATGATGCCCTTTACGCACTAGCAATGGGTCCTGATATTCGGGTAAGACATTATGAATCTTGCGTTGTGGGAGATGTGCGCTACAACACCCTTGCACGCGACGAAGGCAGGAAGACACAAAACAGTGCCATCATGAGCACGGATAAGTACGGCGAAGAGACAACTGAAATGTATGCTAACATAACACAGATTGTTCAGTTGCAGTATATCTCCAGTTTTGAGGTTCATTGGTGTGTGGTTCTGTTGTGCTGTCGTTGGTATAACCTATTTTCCAGGATCGCAAAACACAGAGCTGATGATTTTTTCAAATCCATCAATGTCATGGCGGCGTACCAGACCGACGAGCCTTTTATTTTGGCAAATCAAGCAACACATATATTTTTCTTGGAAGACACATATGCACGTAGCGATGACTGGAGAGTATTGCAAAGGTTTGAGCAGAGGAATTCGTTTAATGAAGTTGCACAACAAGATGATGCTTACACTGCTCTTGATGTAGAAGATTCCACAGATGTTCCTAATATCTTTGAGAACCATCACATCAATGACGCTGGCGAAAAGATTATCTGTCGGGCTGTGGACATACGAGAGTTGATCAATAAGACGCCAATGTTCGAGGACATTGAGGATGAAGAAGAAGATGACACTGGGGGGAATTACGATTCAGACTGATACACATGGCGAAGATGTTGACGCTGTTGCTACGGATGATGATTAGATTGCTTTTGTCATATTTTCCTGTCAGAAGACGACTTTTTATCTACCATGTGAAATTGTGTTTGCTATGACAACTGAAACCTGATGAAGTTGTTGTTTAGTATTTTGCTGTGAGAACATCACTTACTATGTATGTTGATTTGTGTTTGGTGATTGTATGACGACTAAAACATGATGACATTGTTGTTTAGTTGTACTCATATTTTCCTGTGAAACTTGTATTTGATGAGATAGTTTGCTGTTGGACTGCAATTTGCTCTACGTCTTCGAATGGGAATAAAGCTGACCCGACAGGGCCTCTGCTAATTTATTTATTTATTAGCAAAATGGCCTCTGCTATTTATTTATTTATGAGCAAAAGGGGATACTCCCCCGATTTCCGTTAATAGAAATCATTAGATGTTCACAACACTATGCCCAACCTGCTAAACAGGTTTCATTCATTACTAGTTTCAGCAAAGTGCTCATGTCATAGCCAGTGAATACATCATGAGTGCTACATACACTGCAAATAAAGAGACAATCATCCTACAGAGCACATCGATTTTGCCCATTATCTTCACAAGATCTTTCATCTCCTCATTGCTGTCAAGGCCGTTCAGCAGCTGTTGCTTGGCCATGATCAGAGCAACTACATCTTTAACCTTCTGCTCTGCATCTTCCTCTTCTGTCGTTCCTTCAGTTACTTGTCCAACACCCCAACCTACTGGTATTGGGATTCCTCGGCTAACCAAATAATCAGCGTAGTTGCATTCCACCATATCAGCAACTTCCCAGAAATACAAATCACACGAATCTTCCCTTTTCTGCACGAATCAAATTGGAAGATCATCAACCAAACTATTAAAAAAATCAGCAACTGAAAGCAGAGGAACAACACTTAAACATATTATTACCCCATGATTCAGGCATTTGTAGAAGACTCGGCCAAGGTTGAGGATTGTGGTTGAGACGCGACGGATGACTCTGCGTGATTTGCAGCAGTGGCACCACACCAACAGCAGCGGGTTGCGATGAGCAACCGGCTGCGGTGCTTGTGCCGGCGGGGGTGTAATGAGACCTACAGGCGATGGTACGGGTGGTGACTTGGCGCATATCTGGTTGTTGCCTGCTGAAGAGCAGGTGGACGAACCACCAGCTGACATGGTTGCTGCGGCCAGAGCTTCTGATGCTAGGCAGAGTAAGTAGAGAAGAGGAGAAGCGAACGTTGGATATGTCAGTTTCATTACTTGCAGAGTAGCATAGCACCATATATAGTCATAGTCTAGGTTTGGATTCAATCCAGCTACAGGAGCACGTCTCTCTTTTTTCTAAAACTCAGCAACATCTCTTTACTGGTACACTAGATTGTTCTGTACGCCTTCTCAAGTCTTTGATTTTCTTGTTCTTTTTTTTGCAGGGAAGGAAGGAGGAGAAAATTGAGGGTTCCTGGGACTCGAACCCAAGACCTCTCGGTTGAAAACTAAGGGTGCTAGTCACTTATGTGGCGAACGTTCCTTGGGAGGAGGCGGCAAACGAACGCATTTTCCTCTCAGTTTTAGTTGCGACGCAAGATCAAACGGTCACAGTTTCGGGAATGTTATCTGGCAAATGAGCCCATTTTTTCTTTCTTCCTAAATATAAAAAAGTATGCTACTTGGTGTCGGCTTAGTCAACAAACGATTGTGCCAACCTTGGCCGTTGGATTGACATTCAACGTCTGTCGTGTTTCTTCAGTCTCTTCTTCCTTAAGCCACCAAAGCCAAACCAGCGCCGGCGGGACCGCCTGCTCCCGCCTCCCACGGCTGGCTGTGCTGCCGCGCACGCATCATGGCCACATCGCACCCTAAAACTCTGCACATCTTCCCCGGCTCTTGTTCGTTCCTGTCCGAGGCCTCACCATCGTCCTCCGCCATGGTTTGCTCGCCGCGGCGCCGCCCTCCGGTGTTGTCAACATGGTCAACAACCGAGAGGAATAAGGAGATGACTATACATGGTGAGGATGACAGTAGGGACCCACCAGGATCATGGCAGTAGGCACGCAAGTGCCTCCTTTATTACAAGAAAAAAAGGGTTCCTCCTGATGGTTTCCTGACATCTGGGTCGCACGCCACTGTCAACATAGTTAATAAGCGAGATAACTACACAAGGAGCGGCACACACCCGGGACCCAGCAGCGCGCGCAGTATTTTTTTTCGGGATGGAGAAGGGTATCAACTGGGTTGTGTGGGAGCTATGGCCCGTCTAGCCCAGGCTTTAATTTCATATGTTTACCACATGACCAGCCCAGTTTTTTTCCTTTCTGAAAATGGCTAGCCCAGCTATTTTGTTTTTTGCAGAATAACCAACGTAGGCCTACTTGCTTTTCTATGCCCTGCTGGGCCAGAAATCTTTCAAGACGAGGAGGGATGCATTCGGGCTTGCCCAGAAAATGGGCTATAAGTAATAAGAAATGGGCTGTAAAATGAAAAAATACAGCAAACAGGCAATTAGTTCCAAAATACTTTTTTCTTTCGGATTTTGATATTTTAAATTTCATTGTTTTTGTGCGGGTAAACTTTCATTGGATTTAAATTAAGGTATGTTTAGTTTTTAAATTAATTTGAATCTGGCTAGAAATTTCGGGCTGTATGCTGTTTGAGACAGATTTGGAGGCTGACTTGTGGTCTACTAGGTTGACGTGTACAAAAGGCTTTGTCAACTTAGTCCACCAACGATTCTAGCAGCAGTGACCGTTGGATATTAATCCAACGGCCATGCTGCTTCTTCAATATCTGATCTTCTTGCTCCAGCCGCCCAAACCAGCGCCGGTGGGACTGCCTGCTCCCGCCTCCCGTGGCCGGCTGTGCTGCCCCACAGGCCGCACTGCACCACCCCACCCTACTCCATTGCTGGCCAGACCATTTCTCTGCTCACCCACACCTCCTATTACTTTTCGGCGATGGCAGCCGAACCAGTAAACCCCCGTACTCCCCACCATGTGGGCAACCACTTCCGAGTCTTCCCCGGCTCCGGGTCGTTCCCTTCCTAGGCCTCGCCGTTGTCCACCGCCCTGGTGCTCTCGGCGTGGTGTGGTCAACGTGGTCAACGAACGACATCCATCGGAAGAGGACTGTACATGGAGAGGCTAACAGCTGGGTCCATGGCCTCATGCCGCAAGGAAGTGCCTCCTTATTACGCGCAAAATAATGATTCCTCCACCTGACAGCAGGGACCCACCGGAAGGGCCTTTGTATTTCACGAAAAAAATGTTCCTCCCGCTGACAGCTCGGACCCACCAGCTATATCTTCGAATGCAAGGAAGTGCCTCCTTATTATGCACAAAAAAATGAATACTCCCCCTGCTATCTAGGACCCACCATAGTTGGAGGCTAACTTGTGGGCCTACTAAGTTGACGCGGACGGAGAGCTTTGTCAACTTAGTTAATCTGAACGGTTCTAGCTCCAGTGACCGTACGATGTCCATCCAATGGCCGTAGTGCTTCTTCAACCTCTGGTCTTCTTGCTCCAGCTGCCCAAACCAGCGCCGGTCATGCCGCCTGCTCCTGCCTCCCATGGCCGGCTCTGCTGCCGCGTAGGCCTCACCGCCCCACCCTACTCCATCGCTGGCCTGGCCATCCCTGTACTCACCCAGACCTCCTGTTATTCTCCGGCGATGGCAGCCTCATACTGCAGCCCAACCAGTGAACCCTCTACTCCCCTCCGCGTGGGAAACAACTGTCGAGTCTTCCCCGGCTCTGGGTCATTCCCTTCCTAGGCCTCGCCGTCGTCCACCGCCTTGGTGCTCTCGCCGCGGCGTGGTCAACGTGGTGAAGGAACGACTTACATCGGAAGAGGACTGTACATGGAGAGGCTGACAGCTGGGTCCAGGGCCGCAGCAAGGAAGTGCCTCCTTATTACGCGCAAAATAATGATTCCTCCACCTGACACCGGGGACCTACCGGAAGGGCCGTATTTTGTAAAAAAAAACATTTCCCCTGACAGCTGGGACCCACCAGCTATATCTTTGGACGCAAGGAAGTGCCTCCATATTAGGTGCGAAAAAAATTGAATCCTCACCCTGACAGCTCGGACCCACCATCAATGACTTCGCACACAAGGAAGTGCCTCCTTATCCTACCTGATAGCCGGGCCCCACCTGGTTGAAGCGTACGTAGCGTTGTCATTCTGGTCGCGAACGTGTTTGTACATACTGGTCGATCGGTCTCTCTGCAATGATGAACCGTGGCCGAGCAAGCAGGGGCACGTGTAGTAGTAGAGCCCCCGACGTAGCAGTTTAGGAAGTCCCTTCTAAACTGTGTACACGTACGTACAACCCGATCGCAAAAAATATGGCCACGTGCGTACATACGGGCGGGGTCTTGAACGCCTACTCGCGCATACGTACGGCCAGGGCTCATGTACATGGAGAGGCAGAGGACGGCAGCAACAGCGTCGTGTTCATCGGGAGCCAACCGGCTTGGACGGAACAGCCAAAACGAGGTCTGGCTTACCGCAGAACGGAGGAAATGGCCTTTCTGTTCAACTGCGTATGGTCGAAACAGGGTCCTGTTCATCAGGAAGGATCTGGCGTACCGCAAAACGGAGGAAACGGACTTCTGTTCGAGTGCCTACAGTCGAAATGGGATCCTGTTGATCAAGAGGGGTGTGGCGTACCACAAAATGGAGGAAACAGACTTGTGTTGGAGTGCTACGGTCGAAACGGGGGTCATGTTCATTGGGAGGGGTGTGGCGTACCGCAAAACGGGACTCCACGGGCTATTGTTCATCCACCGTCTACTGCCTCGCTCCAGCCTCCACGGGCTACTGTTCATCCACCGTCGACTTCCTCCTGCCTCCACCAGCTACTGTTCATCGATGGGGTCCTGTTCATCGAGCCTCCACTGGCTACTGTTCAACCAGCCCTCCATGGGGTCCTGTTCATCCGGCCTCCACCGACTAGTGTTCAACCAACCCTCCACAGGGTCCTATCCAACCAGCCCTCCACGGGGTCCCTCCACCGGCTACTGTTCATCCACCCCCACCTCCTCAATCGGGGTCCTGTTCATCCAGCGGCAACGGCCTCTACTACCAAGGGATCCTGTTCATCCAACCCCCATTGGGAACTGTTCATCCAACCCCCACCGGGGACTGTTCATCAAGAGGCAGCTTCGATCGGCTTCAGTTAGCAGCAGTAGCGAAGGAATCACTCGGGTTCAGTTAACAGCCAAGGGATCGATCGGGGTTCAGTAACATAGCTAGTGCAATCGCTCAGGTTCAGTTAGAGCCCAACGCCTCGCTCGGGTTCAGTTAGAGCCCAATGCCTCGCACACACGCGTGTACGTGTACGTGTATGAGAGAAACACGCAAACCTCCGTGCATCGCTCGGCCCCGACCACCCACCGTAACCGGGAACTCCCCGAAAATTTCCTTGCCCTCGCTTCTACCATGATTTTTTTCCGTCATGGACGGCCCAAAGAATGTCATGCAGGTGCGTCCCCAGCCCGCCCAGGACAAAAAGCCCATTTTCTGTCATGATTTTTTTGTCATAGAAGTAGGAGCCCACCACATCTATGATGATACCGGGTTTTGTCACAATTATCGCCATAGAAGTGTCATAAGCATGAAAGAAAAATTTTTGTTCGGGCCAAAATGTCACAGATGTGTCTTTTTTTTGTAGTGAGAGTTTGACGGAGATGTTGGAAACTCCAATCAACCTTTGTGCGGTTCAACCAAAATTGAGAGACGTTGCCCACATGACATTTTAGTTGAACTGCACAAGACACTCATTAAAAAAAAGTGTTTTGTGCAGTTCACCAAAAGGTCACAATACCAACGAGGTGAAATGGATATCCCTATCCGCACAAAAAGATAGAAAGAAAATAGTTACTAGTCAATAACAAGATATGAAACATACACGAAATGAAAAGAGGCATCTTGATTATGTTCATGGCAATCACGCAAGAACAGTAGAAATTTTAAAACAACAGCATTGCTTCATGTTACTGGAAGCATTACGATCAACAATAACATTCGTCAAATATGGGTTTAATTTAATGGTGGCATTGCTTGTTTACTAGATACAGTAGATCAACAGCAGCTAAAGAGTTGGTTTAAGGGCATGGGACAGTGGGGACACCAGGACACTCAGCAGCGTAAAGAAGCAACTTACTTATCATACTGGGAAAAATAGCAGGAGTACCATTCGTAACACAGTTTAATTGCATTGTACTACTGGAGGCATTAGATTAACAATAACATTGGTTAGACATGTCCTTATGGTAACAGTGTGATTGCTTCATTTTACATGCGCCCTTATATTAACAACTGCAAAAAGTTGGTATAAGGACATGCGACAGTGGACGCATCACCACAATGTACCTACAAGGAGGCATAAAGTGGTGATGCCGAGTTTGTTCATACTCTATGAGGGCAGCAAATCTAATCCTGGATACCTTTTACTATGTGAGGGCAGTAAATCTAATCCTGGACATACTCTGTTGACTTGTCCACCAGCCGCCACTTTCTATCCTTTTTTCAACCAATAATAGATCTGTTCCTCATCTAGTTTGTACTGCTTTTTCCCTTTATTTACCTTTTCAACCAAGAGACCGGTTGGGTATCCAGTCTGTACTACTTCCCCCCTGTTATTTCCTCTTTGAATCAAGTCCTAGATTCATGCTAGAACTTTCCCCCCTTCGCTGTTTGAACCAAGTCCTAGATTCGACTGCATGAAGTAACTTTACCTCTAATAATACTAAAAATTTAGGTGACTTTGGAAGAGCTGATGGAAGTAGAAAAAGATCCACATGCAGACACGTGGGGAGCTGGGGCAGTAGAGCAGGGCCGCTTTCGAAGGAACTTATACCTGAGGGTCATCGGGATGTGGCTAGGAGGCCGGCGGCAGGTCGGATCTGCCCACAATACGACAGGGAGGAAGAAGGGGTTGGAGGACCTCCCGATCCGGCGCTGTGTCAGAGAGAATGGCACGGGCAGAGGATCGGGACCTGCCGACAGCTGTGGGTTTCCTCCCTCGCCGCCGATGAGCGCGTGAACGATGCACCTAGTCCCCTACACACACCTGCCGAAGGGATTCGGTCGGATCTATGACCTAGCGGTCAGCAGAGAGAAAATGTCGCTACCGCTGTCTTGTTTAGATCTAGAGAGGATGAGAGAATGAAGAGAGCAACCCTAGTAAAGCAAGCGCTCAGGCCCCTGCCTATATATATAGTGGAGTGATTATCTTTTTCTCTCCACAACAAGAGTTTCAATTTGTGTACGTGGCATTAAAGAAAAGAAACTCTCTATTTAACGCGACTGACTGCAATTTGCACTTTGTTCACTTGTGCTCCCCGGCCCTCCATTCATTGAACAACCCCACGGGTGAATAAACATACAGTACTATTTATATAGAATGAACAAGCTTGAACTATTTTGGCTTTGAGATATCGATGGTACAGTTTGACCACATTGCATCAATGGACTCAGTACTTTGAAGAAACCTATACGTATAAACACATGCACGGTTTACATTATTAATTGCTAGCTAGATCTTGAACTGTATTCGTTTAAATGTACCACCTTTTTCTTTTGGTTTTCTACTCCATGGCGCAATTCATCGATACAAAATTATACTATGAGTATTTAAAAGTTGAGGGCGGGGCTTTTCCCGGGCAGTACATGCGGCAGTTTTCACGTAGCCGGTTTGACAGAGAGGCGAGGAGGGTGAGGGAGTAGCGGATTCAACTTACTGCTGGAAAGGTAGGGCTGTGCGATTTGATGGCTCGTTACTGCTTGAAAGATGGGGTCTTGTGATATGGCTACTCACTAAAGTCATTATTACTCCGGCGCTACGACCGGGTTGATGCCCCCCTTCCGTTGCCCACTCTAAATCTGGTGCATGACACGTCGACCCGGATGCTGGCTCTCCCACATGTCGGCGAAGTAAGAAGGAGCAAAGAATCATGTAGTATATATACGAATAGTACTACGTAGTATATATTACTACTCACGTCGGAGGAGTGCGAAACACGGCAGCCCAGTGATAGTCGGTTTGCTCAACTGCGGCCCCACCTGACAGTGAAAATGCTAAGACAACAAGCATTCCCTTGCTTGAGCGGCATGCCGGACAAACCGTGTGGGGGTGTACCTTTATAACTTGTACATAGAAAATGCCAAGCCAATGCGCGATGAGCAGCGGGCCGGAATGACAGTGTGGGGGGCAATGCGAACGGCACAGACGTGTTGTAGTACTTGTTCCACTTTCTCGTTTTGAACTCATGACATGTAGTAACGCTCAATTTTGAATATATAAGTTTGGTTGTCACGCCAATATATATACTCCCTCCATGTAGGTTGGGTCACTGAAGTCAAAATTTGACACAAAACACGATGGTGATCAGTCTACCTCCGTCCTGGTTTATTGCTCCCCATGTAATTTGTGCCAAAATTTGACCATAAATTTGACTAACAAAAGGTTCATGCATGTCACCAAAATTATATCATTGAAAACTATGTTCAAATACAAATCAAACGATATAATTTTTGTTGACATGCACTAACATTTTCTCAGTTAAATCTTTGGTTAAAATTTATTACAAAAGGGACTAATAAACCAGGACCTAGGTAGTACACCAGGACGAACATAGTGATACTACATATAATTAACACCAAATAAGAGCAAGGGATCACACATGTCATTTACAAATGGAATAAAAATGCCATACACTAATAAAACATCAAGGCCATGAGGCGATGCAGTGCTGGTTATAGGAGGCGAGAAGAAAGATGCATCCATCGACGACCTCCTCCTCCGCGACGCAGGGCGCCAGCCCACCAAACGGCGGCTAAGTAGCAGCGGCTTTCGTGGCTAGGTCAACGTGCTTCTCAACAATGGCGTCCAAAGATTCCAGTTGGTGGAAGAAGGCCAACATCTTTCTGTCCTCCCTAGCCTTGTAGTGGCCTATGTAGATGATTTCCTCGTAGACGTAGATGTGTAGGTCGACGGTTCTTGCATGGCGAGGTGCTGCGTGGCGAGCACGGCCTCAAGGTGTACATTCTTCATCGCGACCTCCGGTAGCTGCAGGGCCACCAGGGCTTGAAAGAGTTCATCACCATGGAGGCCGATGAGGGTGGCAGGCAACGAGGAGCCTGGGCGCGCGGGCTGGAGCAGTACGGCAAGGTCGTCCGTGCTCTTATTGACGGCGGTGAATTTGCGGATGGAGCGGACCATCATTTCATCCATGAGAGAGGCGAAGCCGGCGTCGGCTAGGGCTACGATGCCGGCGGTCGCCAGCACCATCTGGAAACACTGCGTGGTGCGGGGCCACAGGCCAGCGTCTTGGATGATCTGGCACAGCCGACTGCTGCGCGCGTCCATCGCTTCCATAGGTGCTTATGGTTCTAGTCACTTGGTCTTGGATTGGAGTAAGCAGTGTTGCGCAGAGACTAGGAGTAGATGGATTGGAGTGGTGGGGTGCCTTTATATGAGAGTCCAAATTGCGTTGCATTACATCGTGCTGGCTCCATTCTGCTTCTCCAATCAATTCCCTCTGCATGCTAATTGAGGATGCATCATTGACCGTTCAACGTCTCGGGAACCGCTACCCTCTCCCTCCTTGGCATTCAAGCCGTACAATGTAAATGCGGGTCAAGAAGAGACTAGTCATTACTACATTGTGCACCGCGACCAAGGCGGAGGGGAAAATGAGAGAACTTAATAATTTTACTGTAATACTAACATTGCATGCAATGAACTAACCGCATCATGCCGTGCTAGGTAGTCTCAAGGCATTAAAAACATACACGGCCCATGTCTCTTATTGGTTGATTCCTTTATTCATGTCAAGAAACAAGAAACGAGGTCGAGTTAATCCACTGCGCCTAAGTGTTTTGGGATTATAATGGTTTTCATAAGCGATCGACACAATAACCGTAAGATCTGGATCCGACGGTGGCACCTATTTGATGCAAACAGCAATAGAAAAGAAATGCCACAAAACTACGACACCACGCCCCCTCCCCTACACATAAGACTGGCACGCGAGCGTACGCAACTACCACGTTCGGGTTGCGCTTGGCTCTTCGCCTCTTCGAGAAGTCGAACAATGATGTCATTTACGACTAGAATAAAAATGCCATACACTAATAAAACATTAAGGCCACGAGGCGATGCAGTGCTGGTTACAGGAGGCAAGAAGAAAGATGTATCCATCAATGACCTGATCCTCCTCGACTCAGGGCGCCGGCCCACCAAACGGCGGCTAAGTAGCAGCGGCTTTCGTGCCCAGGTCAACGTGCTTTCAAACAATGGCGTCCAAAGATTCCAGCCAGTGGAAGAAGGCCAACGTCTTTCTGTCCTCGCTGGCCTTGTAGTGTCCTATGTAGACGATTTCGTCGTAGACGTGGATGTGCAAGTCGACGGTTTCTCGCATGGCGAGGCGCTACGCGGCGACCGCGGGCTCGAGGTGCACATTCTTCATAACGACCTCCGGCAGCTGCAGGACCACCAGTGCTTCAAAGAGTTCGTCACCTTGGAGGCCGATGAGGGTGGCAGGCAACGAGGAGCCTGGGCGCGCGGGCTGGAGGAGTACGGCAAGGTCGTCCGCGCGCTTCTTGACAGTGGTGAACTTGCGGATGGAGCCGACCATCATATCGCACATGCGAGAGGCGAAGCCGGCGTCGACGAGGGTTATGACGCCGGCGGTCGCCAGCACCGTCTGGAAACGCTGCACGGATCAGGGCCGCAGGCCGGCATCTTGGACGATTTGGCACAGCCGACTGCCGCTCGCGTCCATCGACGCCATGGGTGCTTGTGGCTTCTGGTCACTTGGTCTTGGATTGGAGTGGGCAGTGTTGCGCAGAGACTAGGAGTAGATGGATTGGAGTGGTAGGGCGCATTTATAAGAGAGTCCAAACTGCGTTGCATTCACATTGTGCTGGCTCCATTATGCTTCTCTATTTACTTCCCTCTGCATGTTAATTGAATGAGGAGGCATCATTGACGGTTCAACGTTTCGGGAACCACTACCCTCTCCCTTGTTGGCATTCAAGCCATATCAACGTAAATGCGTGTCAAAAAGAGAAGTTGAACGGTCAAACTAGCCATCATGTGTGGATACTTTAGGGCTATTTGAGCCCAAACTAGCTCAAACTAACTCTAACCCCTGGATCCAAACAGGGCCAAAGAAGAGAGAGAGGGTTAGAGCATGGTTAATAATACAGCCAACTGCTGGCTATAAGATGTTGCCATATCATCTATAGCCAACACATATAGTCACTCATACAACAAGGTTAGCTATAAGGTTGGCTATAAGATTAGTACTTTTTCTCATCTTCTCTCTATCTCTTTCCTCACATTTATTGCATCTGCCTTGGAGCACTCATATAGCCAGGCTCTTGCATGTAAGCAGGCTATAAGCCCACTATTGTACTTGCTCTTAGAGTAACAGAGTTGGTAGATACCGTATCATGTTAAATGCTATGCTACTTTGTGTCATGCATGGCAATAAATATGATCATCTATGATACTACTATGCACTATGGAGATAGTATCATACACTAGTATCATATGCATGATACTAGTATACGATACTCCCCACTCTGAGTAGCCTTAATATTTACTCCCTCCGTTCCTAAATATTTACGGTGTAGATTCACTCATTTTGCTCCGTATGTACTCATTACGGTGTAGTCACTTGTTGAAATCTCTAGAAAGACAAACATTTAGGAACGAGGGAGTATTTGCTAACTAATACCGTTGCATGCAATGAACTGACCGCTGCATGCCGTGCTAGGTACTACGTCTCAAGGCATTCAAAACATACACGGCCCACGTCTCTTATTGGTTGATTCCTATTCATGTCTAGAAACAAGAAATGTGGTCGGGTTTATTTTGGGATTATTTGATTTTCATAAGATGACTATAACTAGCAATCGCCACAATAACCGTAAGATCTGCATCCGACGGTGGCACCTATTGGACGCAAACAGCAATAGAAAAGAATTGCCACAAAACTGCCACACCACGCCCCACCCCTACACATAAGACTGCCATGCGAGCGTTCGCAACTACCACTTTCCGGATTGCGCTTGGCTCTTCGCCTCTTTGAGAAGTCAAACAATGATGTTACTACTTCTACAGTATCGAATCAACTGCTACATGTCCCGTCCATCGCGTGGGCGAGGGAGAGCTTGTTGTAGGAGTAGTAAAAGCAAAAGGTTCTCCTCGTCTGCGAGCCACCGAGCGCATGGGCGAGGGAGAGGGCATACTACTAGCAATCAAGCTTCTCCTTGTTGTACGAGTTGACGTGATAGATCATAGCACGGGCCCCACATGCTTGCCTCTAACTTGGCTAAAAGACACACATTGTACAATATTTGCTGCAACCTCTAACATTTACCCCACCACAAATTAAAATATATTTTCCTCTCTTGACCAGATCAGCGTGCAAACTACAATAACCAGGATGACAGGTAGGGCCAGAAGATTATTTTAATCAAAAAAATGCTTCGAGACGGCCTCATAGCATGGAGCCGACTCCAACAATTTTAAGCTTAGAGGCACGGTACACGCTATCCTAGACTATGTTACTATACTACTTCCCCTACACATGAAACTGCCACACGGGCGTTCGGGTTGCGCTTGGCTCTTCGCCTCTTCGGGAAGTCGTACAATGATGGTACTACTATAGTGGAGTACTACTAGTATGCTTCTGGCCATCTGACATCGAATGAACTGCTGCATGTCCACCGCGTGCGGGAGGGAGAGCGTGTAGCAAAAGCTTCTCCTAGTCCTGCGAGCCACCACGCTCAATGCATTGGACATGTGATGTTACAGTAACTCATTGCCACTCTCCTCATTAACTCATTGCCACATAAGCAAATTAGCTGAGTTGGACTCGATGTTACTACTGAAGTTACTCCCACTGTGGCTAGTCTATTACCACGCTATATTTAATTGCAAACCTGTTCACACCGATCAAAAACTAAACGGTTTCCCACTTAGGAGCGTATTAGTACTAGGTTATAAATACTCTACTCCAAGATGACCGCACATTCCTCCTCAATTCCTCATCCACCAAAACAAACAAGTGTTTCATCGTCGTTCCCTTGTGTCTGCCATGGCCCGCATGAGTTCTGGGTCGAGAGGTTACTACCAGGGAGAGGCGAGCATGGAAGCAGAAGCACGAGAGATGTCCCGCCTCACCGTGAAAGAAGCCGACATGTCCCGCCGCACCGCCGTAGCAGCACAGAGGTCCCGCCACGCCTCCAAAGCAGCACAGACGTCTCACCGCGCCGTCGATGCAGCAGACTGGTCCGGCCACGCCGCGGAAGCAGCAGAGATGTGCCACCACGCCGCGAATGCAGCAGGGAGGTCCTCCCGCGCCGTGGCGGCCTGCGAAAATGTTTCACGGGCAGGCGAGCACTCTCACAGGTGCATGCGCGCTATGCTCGATGGCCTGATGGGTTGGATCTCTGGCTGGATGAAGCTGCAGGACGAGATGAATGCCTCATTTGAAAATGCTACCGGCGTCATCCGGCGACTAGGGGAGGACAAGGCGAAGCTCCGCACCGAGCGTGACCTATTGAGGGCGAAGATCGCCGGAAGGGCGAAGCAGGCGGAGGAGACCGCTGCCTTGTTGAAGAGGATGGGCGTCATCGTCAAGAAACTTATGGACGAGAATGCCGTGCTCCGCATCCAGCGCGAAATGCTGGTGGAGGAATCCATGGATGCTGCCAAGCAGCGTATTGAGGACATGAAACTGATGAAAGATATCATCGCCGCTCGCTGCGAGAACTAGTCTCCGTGACCTGTAGCACATCAAGAAAGTAGAGATCACCGAGCCAGATCGTTGTATGCGTCTTCCTTCTTCTTTTGCCCTTGTGTATTTCGGGCATAGCCGCATGTGGCTTTTTTAATTATCTTCCTAAATATGTAAGACAATTATTATCCACTGTCATAGTGCTTTATATATTCATCAGTCTTGCTATAAGTCATAGTAGATGCTATATAGGTCCGTCGGATCTTACATCAAGATCCGTGTAAAATTTTCTTTTCAGATTTTCTTTTCTCTCTCTTAAATCTGAGTCAAGTGAGACATAGCCATGCCATTAAACAGGGGCTCGGGCGCCATTAATGGAGATGTTGGGAGAGAGGTGGGCGTCAGATGGAGGTCAAAGGGCTCTCCTCCCGACAAGCACGCGCAGGGGTCTGATCGCACGCCTCTCGTACTCAAATAGCTACCCCACACGGCGCCTCCTAGCCAATAAAAAAAGGGGACGCGTGGTGGCACGTAAATGGTAAGTAGAACGCCCACGGTTTCAATAATACTTGTGTTTCCGATTGTAATGTGACAACACTTGTTCCAAAAATGACTTTGTTGATTGTTAATGTGTGCGCCGTCGCAAATCGGATAGCAAAATTATCACAGCATGTTGGTGCCATATCATGACACCAAGCCAAGTTTCGTGATTTTCATGCGTGTTTTGGATTTACAGGAATTAGAAAACCAAGTTTCTCAATGTTTCTGGCCGAGCCACGATGCCGAGATATTTGAATTTCAATCCCATTTCTTCCATGGGACCTAGAAATTCACCCGAGGACACACATGTGATTTTTCAACCAACTTTGATGCACTGGAGCATGTGCTTGTAGTTCAAATTTGAATTATGCACATTAAATGACCAGTAACTCAATTAATGTATAAAAAAGGACAAATGAACCCGGAATAATTCCAAAATTTAACACGGCACTCATATAGTTCTATGTTGCCTCTGTAAAGAAAATCAGGGGGGCAGCGTATATCGTTTCGCACACAAAGGTGACACGTTCCCTCTCAGAACTACGAGCCTTCTTTAGAGAAGCTCCAGTTTGCAAGAAACTTATACCAAAACTTCTTCCAATTCAGCCAAATTTTTTACCAGGACATGTTAGTGCCATGACATGACACCAAGCCAAGTTTCATGTTTTTCAGGTGAGTTTTGGATTTACAGGAATTTAAAAACCAAGTTTCTCAATGTTCTCGGCGGAGCCACGACGCCCAGATGTTTGAATTTCATTCCCATTTCTTGCAAGGGACCTAGAAATTCACCCAAGGACGCACATGTGATTTTTCAACCAACTTTGGTGCACTGGAGCATGTGCTTGCAGTTCAAATTTGAATTATGCACATTAAATGACGAGAAACTCAATTAATGTATAAAAAAAGGCAAAACGAACCCGAAATAATTCCAAAATTTAACACGGCACTCATATAGTTCTATGTTGCCTCTGTAAAGAAAATCAGGGGGGAGGCAGCGTATATCGTTTCGCACACAAAGGTGACACGTTCCCTCTCGGTACCATGAGGCTTCTTGAGAGAAGCTCTGGTTTGCAAGAAGCTTATACCAAAACTTGTTCCAATTCGGCCAAAAATTTTACCATAGCATGTTAGTGCCATGACATAACACCATGCCAAGTTTCATGATTTTCAGGCGTGTTTTGGATTTACAGGAATTTAAAAACCAAGTTTCTCAATGTTCTTGGCCGAGCCACGACGCCCAGATGTTTGAATTTCATTCCCATTTCTTGTATGGGACCTAGAAATTAACCCAAGGACACACATGTGATTTTTCAACCTACTTTGGTGCACTGGAGCATGTGCTTGCAATTCAAATTTGAATTATGCACATTAAATGACCAGAAACTCAATTAATGTATAAAAAAGGCCAAACAAACCCGGAATAATTCCAAAATTTAACATGGCACTCATATAGTTTTTTGTTGCCTCTATAAAGAAAATCAGGGGGGAGGCAGCGTATATCATTTTGCACACAAAGCTGAGACGTTCCCTCTTAGAACCATGAGGCTTCTTGAGAGAAGCTCTGGTTTGCAAGAAGCTTATACCAAAACTTGTTCCAATTCGGCCAATTTTTTTACCACAACATGTTTGTGCCATGACATAACACCATGCCAAGTTTCATGATTTTCAGGCGAGTTTTGGATTTACATGAATTTAAAAACCAAGTTTCTCAATGCTCTCGGCCGAGCCACGATGCCCAGATGTTGGAATTTCATTCCCATTTCTTGCATGGGACCTAGAAATTAACCCAAGGACGCACATGTGATTTTTCAACCTACTTTGGTGCACTGGAGCATGTGCTTGCAATTCTAATTTGAATTATGCACATTAAATGACCAGAAACTCAATTAATGTATAAAAAAGGCCAAATGAACCCAAAATAATTCCAAAATTTAACACGGCACTCATATAGTTCTATGTTGCCTCTGTAAAGAAAATTAGGGGGGAGGCAACATATATTGTTTCGCACACAAAGGTGACATCTTCCCTCTCGGAACCACGAGGCTTCTTGAGAGAAGCTCCGGTTTGCAAGAAGCTTATACCAAAACTTGTCCCAATTCAGCCAAATTTTACACATATGAAAATAGGGTTTAGATTATCCCGAACATCTCGCTACCTAGACCAATGTACTTTGATTTGAATTTAGCATAAAATGGATACAAATATTTGAATTGGAGATCGTATGGTACATGTAGTTCATATTTAAATATGATTACTACTATATGCATGTTTTCTGTTATCAAGATAATATTTAAATGATGGTATAACTTGACAACAATCGTATTCAAATAAGGAAAATTGATTCAAATTTAGTCCATATGGTAGACGACAATATATATATTCATAGGGTGGAGTAAAATGTTCATATAAGATGGAAGATCAAATTGTAGGACTACATCCATTGTAAACCGCAAGATCACCTAATGATATATTCGAATTCAACATAACATGGATTCAAAAATTGAAATTCGAGATCCTAGCATTTGTAATCATATAAAAAGGGACATGACTCTTTCTTGTGGTGGGAATTGATTTGTTTTTTGTTGTTGTTGAGGGAAGTGCGAGTTGAATTGGTACTGTACATGCTAATTTTGTTCTCCCGATTGTTTTTACATTTTTCTTGTAGTTTTTCAATGGCATTTATAGAAATATAGTAAAATGGGACATGACTCTCTTGTGTCTTGTATGAATTGTCTTTTTTTGTACATGTTAAGTTTGTTCTGCCGAACATGGAATCCGCGCCTTGTTATCCCAAAATTTTCAAGCTCGAGTATTTTTTGTCTCTTCTGCTGCGAAACTCCCACCTCTTCAACCCGCGCCGCGTTATCCCAAAATTTCGACGCGCACGAAAACTCCCTCCTCATCCGAAATCGGTCCCGCGGCCCAGACACGCGAAATCCCCCTTCTACACCTCAGCCGGAAGTGTCGTCTCAACGTCGCGTGGTCAAAACCGGTGGGGGTACGTTCGTAACTTACCCCACATTTCGGACAAGCGCGTACCTAAGCCATGGCTGCCCTACCTTCCCCTTCGTACCCCCCCCCCCATTCGTACACCGAGGCCGCCAAAACCCATGAAACCCCACGCTCCTCCGTCGGCCTCCCGACCGCTGCCCAGCCGGAGCCTCTTCCCCGATGATGTCGTCCACAGCAATAGCTCGACGTCCCTCATCCACCGCACCGGATGAGGATCCATCGTCGATCTCGTCGTCCCACCGGATAAGCCGACCCGTCCTCCACCTCCAAGGAGCTACCCCGACGTTCGCCTCGTCTATCGCGCCACCTCCATCCCCACAACACCGTTTTGACATGCCCCACCGGAACCACAACACCCTCACCAATTCCTCCGATGAAGCCGAGGCCTACTCGGCGCCACCAAGGAGGTTCTGCACTCACCTCTGCATTTTATCTTTTATTCGATCTCATGGGGCTGCCGGTGCTCGATACCGAGCAGCCATGGCGGGTCTCCATCGACGGCGCCATCGCCGGCCACTTCCTCCACGGCGTCTCTCCCCCATGTCGTTGCTTCCTCGGCGGCGACTTCCACACCAGCACTAGCTGCTGCTGCTCTGGCTCTCGCTCGCGCTGCGGCTCTGGTCTTGCTATCGGTCATGCTGCTCCACTGCTCTTGCTTTTGTTCGCGCTGCTGCTCTGCTCTTGCTGTCGGTCGCGCTGCTGCTCCACTCTTGCTCTCGTTCGTGGTGCTGCTTCGTTCTTGCTCTCATTCATGCTGCTGCTTCGCTCTTGCTCTTGTTCCTGCTGCTGCTCTGCTCTGCTCTTGCTCTCGCTCATGCTGCTATTGCTGCACGACCTGTGGCAGCTACAAGAATTGTTGCTTTAGCACTCGCTCACGGTGCTGCTGCACGAGCTACTCTTTGCTAGTGCGTTCCCTGCTCGAGCGGCTGCTGATTTAGATCACTGCTTCTCTGCTACCACTGCTCGAACGCCCTAAACTTCTATTGCAGTGCTCTGCTACTAGTTCAATTAGTTTTGTCAGTAAAATTCAGTTTCGATAGTAAAATTCAGTTTCGACTGTAAAGTTCAGTTTCTTCAGTTAAGTTCAGAGTTAACAGTATTTACACCATCTGTCGGAGCGGCCGCAGCGTGGCTGATGCATTTTACATCTAGCACTTTTTGGTGATGTATTTTACATCATCTATTGCACATGCTATTAGACTCCCACTTCAGATTAACATTGTCTGTCTTGTTCTGCTTTAGCCTCGCTGTCTTACACCTCACCGGAGTTGCTCCAACAACGGAACCATCCATCACAGCAGAGCAGTACCCTCGGCGCCGTCTCCAGAGGCCTCAGATCTTCTTCCCCGCCTCCGACAGTCACACCAGCATCACCATCCTCCACGTCTAACCCAATGATGCTGAGGTCGACAAGGCTGTGCCAAAGAGGTTGTCCACTCGTCGCATAACTTTGTTACTCTACATTCATGTCGATCCCTCAGGGATCCTTTGTTTCAAAGCAGTTGCAAATCTAGAAAGAAATGAATCGTGGTCACAAAGTTAATAGGGAGAAAACTAAATGCTCTTTTGAACCACAATTTGAATCGGTTTAGCAAGATAGCCATTATATGATATTCATGGGGACAAAATCTAAGCTCACAAAATATTTCGAGGGCAGGCTTCAGCCTGTTGAAGACTGCCTACTAGAATCGCCACTGGTTCAAAGAAAAAGTGAAGGAAAACATAGGAATTGGAAACTTTACTATGGTACTACTACTCATGCATTTGGTTAGAAGGAATGGAGCAAAGCAAAACTGGAGGATTTTTTCCTTTGGTGTCTCTTCAAAGAAAAAACATAGGAATTTTAATATCCACTTGGACATCATTTTCAAATTAATATGCATGAAGAACAGGACTAAGTGCATTACCGGCATAATAAGATTCTTATTTTACATTTTCATGTGGTTTGACTTTAATTTGACCATGTTTCTCCATTCCTGTGTTCTTCCAATTCATGTGAACCAAACACCCAGGTTGACAGAAATCCTATGTTTGCAAATGCTCTATTTTGCACGTGCATTCCTATCCTATTGTTGTGTTTTCCTGTCCCTGCATTTTTAGAATCCTCCAATTCTAAGGAGCCCTTACAGATTTACTTCATTTTCAGATAGGTGTCAAAGAAAACTCTGTGTGTTTTGTCCCGCTCCTGCCGTGCCGTCATCCACCCCACCTGAGGTGCACCATCGACGGAAGCGTTCACGACAGCAGAGATCCCCCCTGCAGACCTTCTTTCGCTGCCTCAGATCATCTTCCCCGTTGCCGGCAGCCACGCCAACTGCATTACCATCATCGACTGAGTAGATGAACCTGAGGACTACACAGTTCCAGAAGAGAGGTCACACTCTTTCGTGTCTGCTTACGTTATACATCGGTTATTATTACCTGCTACTTTATCGTCATGTTCACCTCTTAGACTCCGAGTCAGGTCCAAACTAATGTTCCAACTTGAGTTTTAAAATGCCCGTTGGGCACATATCGAGGTAGCAATGAATAGTATCTGTCTACTATCTGGTTCATCTGGGGTCTTCTATGTGGTTCATGTTCAGTGGGCAACAAACAGTAGATGAGCCATCGTCTATCTTTTTAAACTAAAGCTATCATCTGCCTGCTATCATTAGTTTTGGATCTATCCACTCATTTGCTACCATCAGTCTTGATTTCTGCATGCACCCCTTAGGCCTTACATAATATAACTATGTTTTTTTATTATGTATGTCAGTTATTGTACACAATTGTACTGAACATGTAGAGAAAAAGAGAAGACCGTTGTGTGGGATTATAATGTCATGCAGACGCCGCTCCATGGTGGGCGAAGTGGGGGCCCCCCTCCCCCATTCCAGATTGTATTCCAGAGGAAGATAACTGTTCGGAGGGGGATTCAGAGGGAGCCGACCACTCCTATTTACCCCCTGAGGTGTTTGCTCTAACCTGGCATGCTGATGTTGGTCATATCATGCATATGGCGCCTCGCATTGCTTACTTTATACATCTTATATGTCGTCAGCTTAGTTTAGATTTGCTTTGTGTGAGTGCCACCTGTTTGGTTTCTATATCATACTCCCTCCGTTCCTAAATATTTGGCTTTTTAGAGATTTCAACAAGTGACTACATACGGAGCAAAATGAGTGAATCTACACTCTAAAATATGTCTATATACATCCGTATGTGGTAGTCCATTTGAAATCTCTAAAAAGACAAATATTTAGGAACGGAGGGAGTATATGTGAATTATGCAATGCCATCTTCTTTAGCCAGGCATCATATACGTGAATCATGCAATGCCATCCTATTTGGCCAGTCATCGTATATGTGAATTGTATCGTGCCATACTATTTTTTTTCAAAATGTATTCCATTTGTCAACAATGTTTGTACATTCATCTACTCTTCCTGTGCATCAGCCATTTGAGTCGGTGATGGGAAAATCTGGAGTGAAAACAAGGTCTTCTGAGCAGTTAGTGCTACCTGTCGATGTAGATTTCTTGCTGGTTACAGATAGCTCCTCAGAGGAGGATTCAGAGACAGATGACCAGTCGTATCCCCCCCGAGGTGTATGCTCTAACTTGGCAGGGTTATATTGCTCATATCATGCATATGGTGTCTTGCATTGCCATGCCATCTGCTTAGATTAGACATGCTTTGTGTGAATGCCTCCTGTTTGCTTTCTATATTAGATATGTGAATTATGCAATGCCATGTTTTTTAGCTAGTTATCATATATGTGAATTATGCACCGCCATCCTGTGTAGCCAGGCATCATATATGTGAATTATCTCATGCCATCCTTTTTTTTCATTATGTATTCCATTTGTCAACAATCTGTGTATATTGAACTACTCTTCATGTGTATCAGCCATTTGACCCGGTTATGAAAAAATCTGGAGTGAAAACAAGGTCTTCAGAGCAGGCAATGGTACCTGTTGAAGCATATATCTCGATGGTTATAGATAGCTCCTCAGAGGAGGATTCAGAGACAGATGACCGGTCCTATATACCACCTGAGGTGTATGCTCTAACTTGCAATGTTTATATTTCTCATATCATGCATATGGTGTCTTGCATTGCTTAGTTTAGACATCATATACACAATATACAATGCTATCTGCTTAGTTTAGAGATCATACATGCGAGTGCCAGCTGCTTAGTATATGAATCAATTATGTGAATTATATAATGCCATCCTGTTTACTTAGACAACATGTATGTGAATTATTTCATCCCAACCTATTTTAGAAAGACATCATATAGTTTTTTCATGTCATCCTGTTTAGATACTCATCATATGTTGAATTATGCCATTATATCCTGTTAAGTTATCCATCATATATCTGAAACTATGTCATGCTATCCTGTTTAGTTAGCCATCATATATGTGAAATTGTGTCATGCTGTCCTGTTTGGTTAGACAACATATATGTGAATTACCACATCTTCCTATCAATACAATGTCTGTACATTCATTTTCTTTTCTTGTTTATCAGCCATTTGAATTAGAGGGGGTGATGGGAATATCTAAGGGAGTAAAAACCCGTTCTTCACAAAAGACGGTGCTACCCGTCGATGGAGATAGAACCATGGTTGTACTGGCCCACGAACTAGCCCCACCACACATAATCGAGACTCTTCCAGATTGTACACTTACACCGTTGGACAGAGAACCAGCTACACCCATCTAACCCCAACCCCAGCAGATAGTAACCCACTTCTAGTTGACACAGCACCATGTCCACCACAGAGTAACCCCACACGAGCAGTTTGTAAAGCAACTACAGTGCCCAAAGCACGAAGACCACCACAGCGAACCCAAAATCCACGTTTAAAGCAGAAGAGCAACTATTCTCAGGTCAGATTCTGTAGCTATGGTCCATACTCCTTTGCTCTTGCATCACTGTATTTACTCATACCAACTAATTTTGAATTTGAAGGATCCAATTGAAACTCCAATGGCGCAACAGGTATGTTTTAAACCTATTTCTTTAACTGGATTGTTGTTCTAACTTCTTGCTCTATGTTGATTTTAGTTTCAGTTGTATAAATAGTTGTTCTCATGTCATGCACATTAGAAGTGTTGCCAGGGCTGTGTAGTTTCCCACACTTATATTCTGTCTATGCTGCCGTGTCTTAAAAAGATGTGAGTTGAACTGTGTCTCTATCTTGATTCGGCAACATAAACTAGAATGATATAGACAATACAGTGACCATAGTACATAGATATATGTTTGTTTCATGCTGTTATCCTGTCCACCTTACTACTGAACCGGTTTACCAAAAATGAGTTTCATATACTACATGCTAAACCTGTGATGTGTCTGCTTTTTCTCTTGTAGAATGCGAACAGAATATTGGAGAAGAGCACCCCATTATGCAATGGTTGAGAAAGTAATGTAGATAAGGTTTAAGATAGTGAGACAACCCTGTTGGTCTCCAAGAAAGGTGATAAAAACTATCTTGTAGACAGTGAGACAACCCCAAAGTCCTGCGTTGATGTAGTGCTCGAGTTACTGGCCACTACCGCTGGCAGAAGCTCTTCGAACTCGCTGCCTGAATCACTTCGGCTTCTTCATCTTAGCTACAAGCTGAAAGGCATCAGTCAGCTGTGCTGCGGCAAGAAGCCGAAGGACTGAGGGAGTCCCTACAGAATCCAGATGCATATTTTCTGGTGCAACAGCAAGCGCTGGACGATTTTAGCGCCAAACAAGAGAAAACTAATAAGCCTGCTAAGCCTCTTGCCAGTATGGTGGGTATCCAGGATATCGTTTCTTGAGCTCTTCTGAAGTGGTTTCAGTTCTGGACTTGTTTTGCTGCCGCATTTATTTTCACTGGTGGCCAATTTAGACGACCAATGTATGTAATATGCTGCTTTGTTCACTATATTTGCACTGATGGCGAACTTTGATGCCCAGTGGATGTAATATTTGTAATAGCCGTAATAGCCTAGCGTAAGTTGCTTGCTTATTTATTTCCTTATTGTCTTGTTTATTTTTTTCTTGTAGTCACTGCAGTTCTTATTCCGCGGTAACCTTTTTATTTAGAACTAGGTCACAATAACCATGGGTAACATACGGACCGTTGTAACCATGGTCCTGCTGCCTGCTGTAATGGGCCACCTAAGGTCCGTATGATCCATGGGCCTTCTACGGGCCATAGATTCAATGGGACTTCTACAGGCCGTATGATCGATTGGCCAAACATGGGCCGTACCTTCATGGGCAATTAACGGACCACAATATGGGCCGTAAACGGGCTATAATGGGAATCCTCTGTTTATGGGCCGACCATAACGGGCCGTTAATAAGCCCATGTGTACAACGGGCTTAATTCTATCGGCAGACATAACGGGTTGTTAATGGGCCATATTTGATGATGCTATAAAAACGGCCCAATGGATTAAAGGGCCACAGACGGGCCGACTTTAACCACGGGCTGAATCTGGCCCACAAGCGGAATAGGCCAGTAATGGACCGTGAGTAATCGAATGCCGAAAATGAGCCCAATAATAAATGGGCCCTTAGAAGGCCGAAAGATAACACGGGCTGAAACGGCCCAATGGAATAATGGGTTGTTAATGGTTATAAAGCGATGTACTGTTCATTATGGGCCAATTTCACCACGGGCCGTTTATGGGCCAAGATTTACAAAGGGCCTCATATGGGCCGAAAGACGTCATGGGCCATACATGTGCCGGAAGTTACAATGGGCTGGAATCATATTGGACGGCCCATATGGTGCTACTGGGCCTAATTTGGATAGGCTATAATGGGTCGTGAGTTAGCAGGCTGTAAATGGGCTATACGCGAGCAGGCTGTTAACAGGCCTTCCATGGGCTGGCCCGCTACCTTTTGACTAAGTCAAACAGGCCAGCCTTTTGACTTGAATGGGCCACTGTTGGGCCGAGCCACGTGTCGACGTATCATAGGCGCGTTCCCTCCATTCGCTCGATGACATCTGTCCTAGCACTGAGCTGACACGTGTATACTCCGGCGAATGAGAATTTTACACGTGGAAAATCCCCATTGGTCGGGGCTGTTAACGGGTTATCGGATCCAAACTGGAACCCGATAGCTTAACGGCGACCCGTTACGGTGGATGCCACGTGTTGGTTACCCTTGACGAAAATACTTCCATGACGCGCGATTTATCGTCATGGAAGAGGACACTTCCATGATGATAATTTTGGTATTGTCATAGAACACTTCTACGACAACACAGGTATGACTATCTTGATTCTTTCATAAAATCGTCATGGATGTACATGCATGACAGAAAACGTGACCTACTGCGACAAACACGTATCATCACGAAAGTGTATTTTTTAGTGCAAAGGGTGTGATGAAGGCCGTCTTGAGGGCGTCAGCCGGGTCCAGCTTGATCTGGTCGTAGCCGGAGTAAGCATCCAGGAAGGACAGGAGCTTGCAGCCGGCCATGGAGTCGATCTCCTGATCTATCCGCGGCAGGGCAAAAGGGTCCTTGGGGCAGGCCTTGTTCAGGCTGGTGTAGTCGATACACATGCGCCAGGTGTTGTTGTTCTTCAGGATGAGGACTGGGTTGGCCAGCCACTCGGGGTGGAATACTTCCATGATGAAGCCGGCAGTGAGAAGCTGGGCGATCTCTTCACCGATGGTTCTTCGCTTCTCCTCCGAAAAGCGGCGTAGGGGTTGACGGACAAGCTTGGCATCCTTGCGGACGTGGAGTTTGTGCTCATCGTACTTCCTCGGAACACCTGGCATGTCTTTGGGTGACCATGCGAAGATATCCCAATTCTTACGGAGGAAGTCGATGAGCTCGCCTTCCTATTTGCTGCTAAGGCGGGTGCCCACAACGACGTACTGGCTGCAGCTGGGGTCAGCCGGGTTGAGCGGGACCCTCTTGGTGTCCTTGGACGGCTGGAACGAGGCCTCACCGGCCGACTCCTTCGGCGGAGCCAGCACGGTCGATCGCTCGCCAGCCAGTGCCATGATCCGGTCGAGCTGGCACCTCTCCTCAGCGATGACCAGCGACTCGGCCAGTGCGGAGCCGGCTTTGGCGCACTCCATGGACTTCTTGTAGTCACCGACAATGGTGATGAGGCCCTTGGGACCCGGTATCTTCATCTTGAGGTAGGCGTAATGGGGGATCGCCATGAACTTGGCTAGGGCTGGGTGACCCAGCAGTGTGTGGTATGGGCTGCACAGGTCCAGCACCTCAAACCCGATGGGCTCATGCCGGAAGTGGCCGGCGGTGCTGAATAGGACGTCAAGCTGGATCCGGCCGATCGGGGAGCAGCAGAGACCCGGCACGATGCCGTGAAAGATCGTTCGGGTTGGCTACAGCTGCCTGGCCTCGATGCCAAGCTTGACCATGGTGTCACGGTAGAGGATGTTGATGCTGCTACAGCCATTGATGAGGATGCGCGAGAAGCGGCAGGTGCGCTTTTCAGCGATGATGACGGGGTCGAGTACGAGGGCGTAGCCACCCGACATTGGCATGATGGCCGGGTGGTCCTCCTGAGTCCAGCTGACCTGGCAGTCGGACCAATGCATGTACTGGGGGGACCACGGCATTCACCTCGCCCTGGAAACGACGCTCGCTGCGCTTGTCGCCGTCCTCACTGGTGAAGACAACGTGGCTTGCATTCTGGTTGGGGAAGGGCTCATCGCGCATCGCGTCGGCTGGCGGGGGAGGCAGCTGCTGGCCCGCGCCGCCGGGCAGAGGCGGTGGGGTGGCGGCAAGTTGCCCTTCATCAGGCATTGGATGAAGGTGCACTGCCGGAGCGTGTGTGTGGATGGCCTCGCGCCGCTGTGGTGCCGGCACGGGGCGTCGAGCATCTGCTCAAAGCTGAGGCTAAGCAGCCAGGTGGACTTGCTAGTTCGCTGGTGCCGAGTGTCTGCTTGCTTGTCCGGCTAAACTTCCTCAGTGGCGGCTACCAGGCGGTTGTCGTATCGGGGAGCCGACTGCTCACCCTTGCGCTTGCCGCTGTTGTTGTTGTTGTCTTGCTGGCGCTGGCCGCCATCGCCAGCTGGCCGCGGGGTGACGGGAGGCGGTGGCAGGGCTTTGCCGGCTTCGTCCAGCCGGACCTGGACCTTCATGGTGGAGTCAGCCGTGGCGTACTTGTCTGTCGTGGCCATGAGCACGGCCATGGTGGCCGGCTCGGAGCACACAAGTTTGTGCTTGAGCAGGGTGCCATCTCGGCACCCGTCGATGAAGTACTGGATGGCTTGAACCTCATGGACCCCCTCGCAGCTGTTGCGCAACTCGGTCCAGCGCGTGAGGTAGTCATGGGCAGATTCGTTCGGCCCCTGAACGCACATGGCGAGCTGACGAGGCCGACTGAGATGCTTGTAAGTGCCAGTGAAGTTGTGGACGAACGCCCGGTCGTCAAACTTGAGCCACGAGTTGATGCTGCCGGCTGGGAGGCTGTTCATCCAAGTGCACGCGGAGCCTTGCAGCATTAGGGGCGCGTAGCACATGGCCAGGCGCCGGTTGCCGCCCGCGATGCCGATGGCGGTGGTGTAGTCGATGAGCCAGTCTTCTGGCTTGGCGGTGCCATTGTTCTTGGGGGTGTCGCGTGGCAGCGTGAACCCTTTGGGGAAGGGCTCGCCACAGATGCGGGATCTGAAGCACGCCGGCCCAACTGAGCTCTCCTCTTCCACCTCAAGGGAGCGAGCTAGCTAGTCAAGACGGTGGCAGGCGTCGGTGTCGTCGATGTCGCGCGGCCCCAACCAGCTGGCCGCGGGAGCGCGTGCATGGAGGGGGTACGTTGGCTGCCACAGCGCACGCACATCTGGTCGGCTGCCGCGGCGCATCCGGCCGGGGCTGATCGTCAGCAGCCGGCTCGTCGTACTGGCTGTCGTCGATTGTCAAGGGGCGGTTGCGCCGGCCCCGGCTTCCCCGACGCCCGCCAGAGTGGCTGGCATCCGGGTGCGGAGAAGAGGCTTGCTGCGTGAGCCAACGGGTTCTTCGGGTCGTACAAGGCAGAGGTCGCGAGCCGATCCGGCACGGGGGGTTCTGCTGCCGATTGGCAGCTGTGACGAGCTCGCGAACGTGTTGTTGCTGCTGGAGCCGCTCCTCGCCCTCTAGGAACTCGATATCTGCCATGGCCGCTTCCACGACGCGCATTTTCTTAACGGGGGTGTAGTAGACGGGGGAGGGGGGTTCGCACGGAGCGCGCGACTGTTGGCGCCGTACCTCAACCACCCGGCTGGGCTCGGGGCTAGCCGGTGTGAGACCGTGATCAGCGTCATACTCACGCCTAGAGGACTCCACCCGGCGCCGCTCTGCAACGAGAGCAGTGGCTTCGTCTAACAAGCGTTGTCGCTCCTTGTTCAGCTGAGCCGCAGCCACGACCGGGTCGGCGTCAGGGACGAAGGGGGTGCGCAGGGTGTGCAGCATCACGCGCAGAGGGTGGGACTGGCCCGCACAAGCCGCTACCGCAGCAGCATTCACCTTGGCCCCCGAGCTGGCGGAGCTGGAGCCGGTGACTAGTACCTCCATGTGTGTAGAGGTCCTCGACGTCGCTGGAGATGGCGCAGCCAAGAGGGATAGGAGAGTCGGTGATGTCGTACACCTTGCCTGGAAAAACGTCAGGGACAAGCGCGATGAAGGTGTGGAACATGCCGAAGGGGACGACAGAGCCGGCAGCAGGGCCAGCGGTGCCCACGCCAGATGCGGGAACCACACCGTGCGTGATGCGCTTGCCGAAGCTGGTGAAGGGCCTCGTCCAAAACTTGACTCCGGCCAACGCCGCGAGCAGCCCCACGGTGGGCGCCAACTATCGTGGTGATCTCACGGCAGATGCCTTGGGATGGCGTAAAGTGGGGGGCTACAGGAGGACGTCGGTGGGCTCTGGAAGCAAGGTTGGCACGCGCGGGTGAGGGACACACGACATACCCAGGTTCGGGGCCCTCCGGAGAGGTAACGCACCTAGTCCTGTCGAATACAGTATGAAAGCACAAGGGCTACAAGGTTGCTCCTGGAGCTATTTGGGGCTAAGGGGAAGAGGGAGATGGTCCTCTGCCTTGCCTGGGGTGTGGTGAGTGTTGTGTGGGGTGTGGTGTTGCTAAGTTAGTGGAGTGAACTGGGGATCGAGCGACCCTCTGCATGGAGGGGCACCGAGGGGGTCTTATAGGCTGGCCCCCCGGGATACACTGGTAATGTTACAGGGGCGTGGGGCCCTGGTGTCACCGTCTTGGAGCTGGCACTGGGACCCCCCGGATGGCATTCTGCCCTGTCTCGTCTTGCGTCACGGAGTGGTTGGGCCAGCTCAGCTATAGTGCCGCGTTGCCCGGTCGCCATCCGCCTCGGTCAGCGGTACGAGGAAATGCTGTTGCCATGCCTGCATCGGTCAGCGCGGGTAGGTAGAGCACTGTTGCCACACTCACCCATCGTGGGGAGTTGTCTTGTCGCACGTGCGGATGGGACGGGTGCTGACCCATGGCTACCCGGCCGCGACCAGCCGGCCAGCCGGTTTGGCATGACGAGTCGACTCGCGTTGGGAAGCCAGCTAGCGCCTTGCCAAGGTTGAGGGGTGACCGCCGCCCTGATGTTTTAAAAGGGGATCCGGGTTCTGTTGCCTACCGGGGGGTCATCCCCCTAACAATACATGAGTGTGAGCCATGGATATAACACTATGGGTGGAATAGAATATGATGGTGGAGGTTGTGTGGAGAAGACAAAAAAAAGAGAAAGTCTCACATTGACGAGGCTAATCAATGGTCTATGGAGATGCCCCTCAATTGATGTGAATGCAAGGAGTAGGGATTACATTGCAATGGATGCACTAGAGCTATAAGTGTATGAAAGCTCAAAAGAAAACTAAGTGGGTGTGCATCGAACTCGCTTGCTCACGAAGACCTAGGGCAATTTGAGGAAGCCCATCATTGGAATATACAAGCCAAGTTCTATAATGAAAAATTCCCATTAGTAATATATGAAAGTGACAAAGTAGGAGACTCTCCATATGAAGAACATGGTGCTACTTTGAAGCACAAGTGTGTAAAAGGATAGTAACATTGTCCCTTCTCTCTTTTTCTCTCACTTCATTTTTTTCTTCTTCCTTTTTTCCTTCTTTTTTTTATTTTGGGCCCTTTGGGCTCTTTTTTTCCTTTTTCTTTTCGGGCTCTTTGGCCTCTTTTTTTCTTTTAAGTCCGGAGGCTCATCCCGACTTGTGGGGGAATCATAGTCTCCATCATACTTTCCTCATATGGGACAATTCTCTAATAATGGTGATCATCACACTTTTATTTACTTACAACTCAAGAATTACAACTCGATACTACAACAAAGATATGACTCTACATGAATGCCTCCGGCGGTCTACCGGGATGTGCAATAATCTAGCGTGACATGTATAAATAATATGAAAGGTGGCCAAGCCACAAATACTATGCCAACTATATGATCATGCAAAGCAATATGACAATGATGGTGTGTGTCATAATAAACGGAACAGTGGAAGTTTCATAGCAATATATCTCGGAATGGCTATGGAAATGCCATAATAGGTAGGTATGGTGGCTGTTTTGAGGAAGATATAAGGTGGCTTATGTGTGAAAAGTGCATCATATCACGGGGTTTGGATGCACCGGCGAAGTTTGCACCAAATCTCAGGGTGAGAAAGGGCAATGCACGGTACCGAAGATGCTAGCAATGATGGAAGGCTGAGAGTGCGTATAATCCATGGACTCAACATTAGTCATAAAGAACTCACATACTTATTGCAAAAATTTATTAGCCCTAAAAACAAAGTACTAATACGCATGCTCCTAGGGGGATAGATTGGTAGCAAAAGACGATCGCTCGTCCCCGGCCGCCACTCATAAGGAAGACAATCAAAAATAAATCATGCTCTAACTTCATCGCATAACGAGAGACCATACATGCATGCTTCAGGAATCACAAACCTTAACACAAATATTCTTACTAATCCACAATTACCAACTAGCATGACTCTAATATTACCATCTTCATATCTCAAAACAAATGCAAGGAATCAATCTTCTCATATATTCAATGATCTTCATGGAAGTTTTTATTATATCCCTCTTGAATACCCATCATATTAGGACCAAATTCATAACCTAAGAAAAGTGCCATAATATTTTTAAGACTCTCAAAATAATATAAGTGAATCATGAGATTTCATCAATTTCTTCAAAATAAAACCACCGACATGCTCTAAAAAGATATAAGTGAAGCACTAGAGCAACTACCTAGCTCAAAAGATATAAGTGAAGCACATAGAATATTCTAATAAATTCACGATTAATGTGTATCCCTCTCAAAAGGTGTGTACAGCAAGGAAGATTGTGGCAAACTAAAAAGCAAAGACTCAAATAATACAAGACGCTCCAAGCAAAACACATATCATGTGGTGAATAAAAATATAGACTCAAGTAATTTTACCGATGGATTGAAGACAAAAGAGGGGATGCCTTCCGGGGCATCCCCAAACTTAGATGCTTGGTTGTCCTTGAATATTACCTTGGGGTGCCTTTGGCATCCCCAAGCTTAGGCTCTTGACACTCCTTATTCCGTAGTCCATCAAGACTTTACCCAAAACTAGAAAAGTTCACAACACAAAACTCAACAAAAAAAACTCGTGAGATCCGTTAGGATGATAAAACAAATCTCCACTTTTAGGTACTGTTTTGAACTCATTCTAATTTTATATTTGAATTATATCTACTGTATTCTAACTTCTCCATGGCTCATACCCCCCGATACTACCCATTGATTCATCAAAATAAGCAAACAACACCTCAAAAATAGAATCTGTCAAAAACAGAATAGTCTGTAAAGACCAGAATTATAGTCATACTTATGTAACTCCAAAAATTCTGATAAATAAGGAAAACATAGGCAATTCATATATCAATCTTGTGTAAAACAATTCAGAGTTTTTCCAAGCTCCAGTGAATTCTAACAATTCTGCTACTGGATGCAAAAGTTTCTGTTTTTCAGCAAAATCAAATCAACGATATACCAAAGCATCCCAAAGGTCTTACTTGGTTCAAACACTAACTAAAACACTGAAAAACAATTATTACAGAGGTAATATTGCATAAAATCATAAGAACATAAAATAAAAATATTGGGTTGTCTCCCAACAAGCGCTTTTGTTTAAAGCCTTTTAGCTAGGCGTTGATAATTTTAATGATGCTCAAATGAAAGACAAAAAATTGAAGCACAAAGAGAGCATCATATAGCATGTGGAAAACAAGTTTAAGTATAACATACTTCCTATGCATAGGCATTTTATAGGGAAAAGATTTATCAAGACAAGCAAAAACTAGCATATGCAAGGAAGAAGAAAGAAACAATAGCAATCTCAACATAATAAGAGGTAATTTAGTAACATAAAAATTTCTACAACCATATTTTCCTATCTCATAATAATTGCATGTGGGATCATATTCAAATTCAACAATATAGCTATCGCATAAAATATTTTATAATTGTTCCATATGCATGCAAAGTTGACACTCTTGCAAAATAGTGGGATTATCATAAATATCATGACTTCTCCAAGCCCACTTTTATCAAAAATTTCATAAGATTGATCAATCTCCAAAGTAGTGGGATCATTATTACCTAGAGTTGACACTCTTCCAAACCCACTTTCAATATTATTGGAAACACTATTATCAATATCATATTCATCATGAGGCTTAAATAGATTTTCAAGATCATAAGAAGAATCACCCCAATCATGGTCATTGCAATAAGTAGTGGTCATAGCAATATTAGCATCCCCAAGCTTGGGGTTTTGCATATTATTAGCACAATTGACATTAATAGAATTTATAATAAGACCATTGAAATCATGCTTTTCATTCAAGGAGCTATCGTGAATCACTTCATAAATTTCCTCTTTTAGCACTTCATCACAATTTTCAGATTCACGAATTTCAAGCAAAACTTCATAAAGATACTCTAGTGCACTCAACTCACTAGTAATTGGTTCATCATAGTTGGATCTTTTAAAAATATTAGCAAGTGCATGAAGATCCATAAACCTTTTGCTTTCTAATTTGGAATAAATATGCAATTATGCCAAGCAAACAAGCAAACAAACCAAGTAAGACATAAAGGCAAAACAAAAAAGGGCAAAAAAGGCAAATATTTTTGTGTTTTTCTGAAAATGTTTTAGAAGTGGGGGAGAGGAAAACGAGAGGCAAATGTAAAATAATGTAAGTGCAAGAGATGAGAGTTTATGATAGGTACTTGGTATAGGCTTGATGTAGAACTTCCCTGGCAATGGCGCCAGAAATTCTTCCTGCTACTTCTTGAGCTTGTGGCGGTGGAAATTCTTCCCTAACCTATTAACCTAGTTCCCAGAAGCTTGTGGCGGTGGAAAAGTATTTTTTGTGTTCCCTCTGGCATACGGGGAATATTTGGGATTTATGGAGCTGGAATAAGGGTTAGGGGGTCCCGAGGGGCCCATAAGCCTTGGGGCAACCCCCTCGGGGCGCGCCTCTAGGGCTTGTGGCCCTCTCGTGGCTCCTCTGGCCTCCTCCTGAAGCTAAGTGGTTGTCTTCTGGACCAAGAAAAATCCTCAAAAAGTTTCATTCCGTTTGGACTCCGTTTGGTATTGATTTACTGTAAAAGACAAAAACAAGGAACAACAGCAACTGGCACTGGGCACTAGGTTAATAGGTTAGCCCCAAAAAATGATATAAAATAGCATATTATTGCATATAAAACATCCAACAAGGATAATATAATAGCATGGAACAATAAAAAATTGTAGATATGTTGGTGTCGGCGTTCTAGGATCGGGGGTACCCAGATCTGCCTGCCTGTGGCCCAGTGCGTGGGCCCATCGACGGCCTTGTACGGCCCAGCTACAACAACTCCAAGACAAGACCCTCATGAGGGCCCAAGCCTCGCGAGGCGAATGACACCAAGACCTCCAAAGGAGCGGCCTCCCTAGGCTGCCTCCCAAGGGGCGGAGACTTCTATGCAGGTACCCAGCCTCACAAGGCTGCGATGACGCAAGCCATGATGACTGAAGCCAGGCGGGCGCTAGTGGGCGCAGAGGAGACAGTTTCCCCTTTGGTGCTAGGGGAGCAAGGACAGACGCGGGTTCCCAAGGAATCCCTAAAAGCTTTCGATTTCGGTGCAACAAGACTAAGACTATGAGCTCGGAAGGACGGATGTCATCACCGAGCCCACCTTTGCTTCATGACCAGAAGCTTTGCAGGCGAAGAGTACCTTTCGTCTGGATTAGATGTACTTCTTGTCCCCTTTCAAATTGGTCATTGTGGGATCCCTTCCCACCTAAGTTTTAGGAAGAGGACCAAGGCCACTATAAGTATAGGCTAGCCACCACCGTAGAGGAGGATCCCCGGATCGGACCCTTGACCACTCCACCCACATCACTTGAGCACTCGCGAGGTCGCTCATCCACTGTACTAGTTCATCCTCAGCCTCCTCGTGAGGCCAATCCATCACAAAGCAGGAGTAGGGTTTTACACCGCAAGGTGGCCCGAACCTGGGTAAACTGCCGTGTTCATCTTCTTCTTCCCCACTCGCGCGAACTCAGAGAGGCTAGGCTGTGGGGTGGTGAGCTTGAGACTTGAGCTGGTTGAGATCTTCGCACACGCCCCAGAGTTCGAACCTTCTTGGGTCTACGGGGCCCTGAATCTGACATTTGGCGCGCCAGGTAGGGGCGTGTCACAGCTCCGCCTCCTCACCGACCACGCTCTGGCCCGCCCCATCGCGTTCATGTTGAAAGCTTGCCGGGCTCCCGCCGAGCGTTGGGCCGCTCACGTCGCCATGGCGGCACCCTTCAGCCGAGGTGCCACTAGCCGCACCATTCCCCCTCGGCTAATGCGGTTACTAGTGCTGCCCCTCATCGGCGAGGGAATCCATCAACCCCACTCTTCGCACGGCGCAGCGACCGCACCGCCACGCCCTCTTTCGGCCCTGATGCGGTGTTGCTTCCCCGCACTCATCGTGGGCTAACAGACGCGCAGGCCACGCTCCTTGTGGCGCGTGAGCTGTTGCGTTACCGTCCCGCCAGTGATGGCTATGATGCTTGGATCAACAGGATCGCTGAGCTGCTAGACGCCGCTTGCGGGGGCGTGGAACCTTTTCGCCTCCCACCTGCGTTGCGGCCCCGCACCCGCACATGCCCTTGCTGCTTCTTCTCGTCCTCCTGGGGAGGACCTGAGGATACCCGCAGTGGCGAGGTCGCCGGCGGGATGCCCCTAGAGGCCCGAGAGATGCCTCCACGGATTTCTATCAAGGCAAGCAGCCCTCCGCGGGAGGCACCACGGCGGGCCGCCTCTTGGCCGGGGTGATCCGATGGCAGCGGCAGTGAACAACAGGGCAAGGGGGCCCGGAGGCTGATCTCAGGCACAGGCGCACGGATAAAAAGCAGGCGACATCACGAGCGGGCATGTCGCCACCACTTCACGTGCGTCACCAATGAACGAGTCCGCCGGAGCGGGCAGAAGTAAGGCCCGCATGCGCCATCCCCGCCAGCCTTGGCCATCAAGACTCTCAAGGCATTGTGAGACTGGGGTCCCTTGTTAACCAATGCAGCACCCCCATCCGCGTCATTACAGCGACAACCCCCGGGTACAACCCCTCTCTTCAGAGCATATTGTGTTAACCTTGGAGTGCAGGCAGATCATGTTTTGATGGTGCACCCACGAAGCATCGGCCGGGCCCAGTGTGCTGACGTGAAGGTCGCGGGAGACCACAAGCCGAGAAGCCTCAAGAAGGCTCCGGAGGCCCACGGTGGGGGGTCGGCGCGGCGAGTTTCAGTCCTTGCTGTGGTTTGTCCGCACCACGATCACTCAGGCTCACCGGCAAGACCCCATTCCCCCTCACCTCCGGGGCTAAGGCGGCCCTCCCGCATGAGGCCAAATCCCATCCCCTACTAGGCTTGGCATTCGACGAGGCGCGTCGGAATGCCCTGCGGGGGGCAGGTCCTGTGCTCCTCAAGGAGGGCCGTCGACAAGGCTCGCCCCCCGCCGCGGGGTGCTGGCAGGCACTGCGGCGCCGCCGCCGCCGCCGCAGCATACGCCTCCGGACCCTCGAAGTTGGAGACCCTGTCCTGAGGCGGGTCCTCCCAGGGAGGGCCTCCATATGCTCAAGCCCAGGGGGAGGGCCTGCCAGGGCCATCGCCCCACGCCGGAGATGGAGGACAGGGTCCCCGTCTTGAAGACACGACGCACCAGGCTCTACCCGTGACACTCTCAAATAATAATGATTGGGGTTGTACACGCCCCGGAGTCCCCCAGCGCGCCGCTCCACGGCCCCACGGTGGCTCCCGCCAACGCCCAAGTGGAAGCCCGATGCTCCGTGCTGGCGGACGACACGGTCTTACAACGACTATGCCCACGCCTAGTGGAGGCCCCATGCTCCGTGCTGGCGGACGACACGGTCTTACAACGACTATGCCCACGCCTAGTGGAGGCCCCATGCTCCGCGCTGGTGGCAAGACTAGTGTAGGCACCGAACGCGGCTGTTTTTCGCCCTCTTTTGTAACCGAATTTGCCATTTTTGGAAATGAAGTTTGAAGTTCTCGCGTGTTTGTTTGAAAAGGGGTGGGACTTTCCTTTTCCAGTGTTTTTCTCTACTTGAAATTTTGTTTTCGTCGGAAGAGGTGCTTGCCCGTTGCTCCCCCCGCACGTCCCGCGAGTGGGGGCTGGGCACGGTGTTACGCTCGGGCTAACCCCAGGCCGCAACGGCTGCGGGTCCGCCTACACGCACACCTCGCCAAGGCCTTGGCGTCCGAATCCTCGCGCGACGCTCTTGAGCGAGGCAACGGGCACGTACCGCTTCCGGCCCTTGACCTCAGGAGCGCTTATCTCCTGGCCTTGCTGGGCATCGCAATCCGGCATACCAGCTATGATCGCCCCTTGCTCGGGAGCTCCAGACGCAAGATGGTCGCCCAGGAAGGGTGGCTGGAGAAAAAACGGCCACGGTGTGGCCCATTATCGAGAATCCTACATCGAATGCTTAGAGGTCGTGGGCGCGCAATAAGAAAAAGCGAGGCGGCATAAGGGAGTACAACGTTACTCGATACATCATAAAGGAGTCTTTTCGAGTGCTTTCACGTCCTCACGGGGGCATAGTCAAAATCTTAACAGATAAGCTGGGAAGGACAACCTAGGGGGACGCGCTGTCGTCATCATTATTGTCGCCATCACTGTTGTTGCCGCTGCCGCCGTCAGACCCGCGCCCCTCAACTGCAGGCTGGCCTTCGCCTCCGGCAGGGGCAAACTCCGCGATCAGGTCATCCACGTGATCCTCCACCCAATCCTCCAAGGCACCTTGAATCACCTCGGTCACGGGGGTTGTCACGGCCTCGAAGTCGAAGTCTGGATCGAAGCGAAGGAGGTGGCTGAAGACACGTGAAGACGCTCGCGCGAGGAGGTCACGGCTATTCTCCTCAGCAAGCTGGCGGACCTTCTTGGCACCCCCTTCAAGGCGTTCCACAATCCTGGTGAAGAAGCTGAGGTAACCAGCTTCGTCAGGAACGAGCGGGCTGGAGACGCTCTCGTCACAGATGCCGCTCAGGGCCTGGCGGCCCCTCCCTTCAAGGGTCTGGAACATCTGGGAGCGCGTGTGTTGCAGCCCCTGAGCTCGGTCCGCCTCATCCGAGGCCTTCTCCATGAGGGAAGTCACGTCCTCCACCTGCTTATATAGGAAAGAGAACTCGGCCTCAGCCGCGGCCTGGGCATCCATCGCACCTTTCTCGTGTCGCTCCGCCGCAGCTAGTTTCTTCTTGAGGCCGTTAGCTTTGCCCTTCATCTCGTCGCGCTGCTTGCAGAAGCGGGACTCCTGAAACTTCAGCTTTTGGTGGTAATCCTTGGCGAGGGCCCTGCGAACCTCCGCTACCCTCTCGTCGACCTCTCCTGGGATCATCGCCTCCCTGGAGGCGAGGGCGTCTTCGGTGGCAGCCACTTGGCATTCCATCACCTCCAGCCACTCGCGCTTCAGGCTTTGCTCCAATGCCTCCAGTGCCAGTGTGTCCTCGAGTGTGCGGAGCCTCGCTTCACCTATGGACGGCCCGCCCGTCGAGGCGGCAAGCGTAGCCTTACGCGCCTGGACTTGCCGCTCGAGGGAGGCGTTCGAAGCTTGGAGGTCCTTCTCGCACTTCTCCGCAGCCTCATGCCGGCGGTCCGCGACGCGGGTTTCCTCAAGGGTATGGTCGCGGGCCTCCCTCACTGCGACAAGGGACTCCTCGGCTTCCGTGTGAGCGTGCTCACGTTGTTGGCGGCCGTAGTTGACAGTGACCTCGAGCCGGTGCCATTCTCACGCCAGGCGCAAGCGCTCTGCCTCGAGGTGTATGTCGACGTCCTTGAGCTTTGTCCCGAGGTGACCTAGCACGCTCATTGCACCCTAAAGAAGGCCGTGCCGGACGGTGCTGCGGCCACAAGCGAGCTCCAGTGCTTGACTGGGGTTTTTCACCCATCTCCGGTGAGGTTCTGGGGCTGGGGTTCCACCATCCAGCCCCCCGGCTCGGGGCCAGGCCCTGTGCGAACTTCCTCCCCCGCTCGAAGAAGGCGCCGGCGCCCGAAGCACCCACTCACCTGGAAGGATCGCTGATGGAGGCCTCGGCACTGCCTCTGTGGGCTGAGGGCCGCGCCTGAGGAAGGACACCAAGAACGTGGGCCTAGAGCCCCCCGGAGGAAGCTTTGGCCCGTATACAGGTGTCTCCACGCGCGCCGCTTCATGCCTCGCGAGGCACGAGGTCGCTGGAGGGCCAGCACCCTCAGGAGGCAGAGGCGCGCTCGTTCCTTCGCCAGGGGAGGACCTAAGGAGCAAGAGTTCAGAGGAGCACACCATACAGAGATTAAGGGAGGCCGGGCGCTTACTCATCCGCGACGATCCATTTCCTCCTCTTCAGGGTCCTTGGGGCAGGGCCCTGGCGGCCTCCAGGCTCCTTCCCCTCCGGGATGCACGGGGACCAGAGGGCAACACGCCGGAGTCCAGCGCGCGGCCTCCCGCAGGAGGGTTGGCGGTCGTGTCTCCCGGCGAGGCGTCTCCCCCGCTGCTCGGAGGGGCGAAGGTGGGGCGAGAATGGCGCTAGAGTGGAGCGATGCACCACCGGATGAACTCCCTCACCACCATCGCCATCGTCACGCCCGCTTTCATCAGAACAGCCAGCCTGGCCATTACTCGCGCGAGCCGCGGGTCGACAAGCTCCGCGTGCTCCCAACCTGAGCTCGGCTCTGCGGGGGCCACTAGGATACGCAGCAGGGGGCTGTACACGGTGACATCGACATACACCCATTGCTTCCGGAATCCCTCTGCGTCCAGGTGGAGTGCGGCGTCAATGCCCGCGTCCGGAGTCGCGTCCATCGCTCGAAGCGACATGCACCCCGAGCGTTGCCCGCCAGCGACCATCTGAAGGGAGAAGAAGTGGCAAAGCAGAGCCATGGACGGGGCAACGCCCACGATCGCTTTGCACAAGAACACGAAGGCAGAGAGGAGAACGATGGACCCGGGGTCGAGATGAAGCGCGTGGACTTGATAGTGCGTGAGCACGGCATTGAAGAAATCCGAAAATGGCGGCAGCAAGCCAGAGAAGAGGGCATGAGGGTGAAGAGGGACAGTGGTGTCCTCCAGATCGGCTAAAAACTGGGAGGCGGGCCAGATCTTCGTTGCCTTCCACTCATTGGAGTCATTGGCAATTTCATGTCGGACCTTGGCCAGCCCCTCGTGATTGAGCGTGGTGGACCGGCCCAGCATGGGCTTCGGCCCCGCCGGGGGCTCCGCCACCACCGGGGCCTTGCCCCTCTTCCTCTTGGGTGCCATGGCAACGAGACGGATCAAAGCAGGCGCGAGACCCGGTGAAGAAGGCACAAGCTAGCAGAAGGGGGAAGGGGCAGAAGGCGAGCGCGCAGCGGGGCAATGATGGTTCCGCGGCGCGCGCCTGACTTTTTGTCATCAAGGGCGGTTGCCGAGGCGGCGTGGGGAAGTGGAGGTGCCCGCATCTCGTCGGGCGCCACACGTCAAAGCCTGGCCCGCGGGCGATTGGGGCCCGCGTCGCTTCGCCCTCACCCCTTGGCTTCGCCTTGAAGCCAGGCCAAGCGCGCCTTGGGCCCGGGGGCTACTGTCAGCGTTCTGGGATCGGGGGTACCCAGATCTGCCTGCCTGCGGCCCAGCGCGTGGGCCCATCGATGGCCTTGTACGGCCCAGCTACAACAACACCAAGACAAGACCCTCGCGAGGGCCCAAGCCTCACGAGGCGAATGACACCAAGACCTCCAGAGGAGCGGCCTCCCTAGGCTGCCTCCCGAGGGGCGGTGACTTCTATGCAGGTACCCAGCCTGTGGCACCCCAGGTCAGAGTAAACCGAAATGCCCCATATTCCAGCCCAGGGACAAGTCCTCTGGAATACGGCACTGTTGGCATAGAACAAATCAGCTCTTTATTACAATGGATATGGTTACAAAGGGTACAAGGATTACATCGGCACGGCGACACTACGCCTGCCCGGGGTAGCTCTATGCTAACAGCGGAGTAACTCTCTCGGCAGCGGAACAGCGATGGCGGTGATGGACTCCACTCTGCAGGGACTCTGGCTAGAACGCGTATCCTAGGTCACAAACTCGGGATCCTCGACAAGCAAGCAATCTTGGCATGACCTACAAACTGGCATGACACGCCAGGTGAGTACTTTGAATGTACTCGCAAGCTCACAGCAAACATCAGCATTAAGGCAAGACAACATCATAGCAGTAAAAATTAACAAGCATGGTTATCAAGCAAGATAACTTCTGAAGTAAATGCAGTAAGGTAAAGCATGTTTAATCCATACTCCGAATAATCTTAGGATCCAATCCGAACCTGTTCCCAAGTCCAACCCCAATCATGTGGTCATCCGACCACTCATCTCATAGCCATCCCATGGCTAACATATCATATTCCTGGTACCATTTGCACCACAATTCTGACAAACTTACTCTCTTCCGGGTTGTCTCACAACCCTTAGCATACTCATGATACACCAAGTACTTCTGATCTTACGACGAGTTCTTCCATCATTAACACTACTATGGTTGACACCCTAGTGAGGTCTGGACGGACTGTCCAATACTGTGGACATGGCTATTCGAATAGATTTTACACTCTGCAGATGTTGCGCACTTTACCCACACCATGGAGCACCTGACCTCGTGATCCCATTCAGGTGGACCAGCGTTGCTCCAACGAAACCTGCCTGATCCGTGACTCTTCCATCATACCACCGGCAATCACACTCCCCCGGAGTCAAGCCTTGGGTGGACCCGTGTCACCTCGTGACACCTGCCACCGTCGTGGCCAACAAACTGTCCCAAACGGGGACCTGGTACCATGTAACTCAACTGGGCTCACAAGGTTATCGCCACCTACCAGGCCAGGGTAGCGCGCACGAATAACCTTCCCTCTCGGGTGGTACCGGTGAAAGAGCATGCGATCAGACCAAGTCAAGGCCATCCCATACCGGCAAATGTGGTTGCACGGATAAGTCCGGACAGGTGACTCAAGGTCAACCGACTAAATATCACATCTCCGAATAATATTTCCTTCATAGCTGACCTTCCGATATCATGATAATCCAAGTCAAACATTAACCAACTAACAATCCAATATAACCATAGACGATAATCTCAACATCATGGCATCAACGAGTAGGTAAACTACTAGTCACTAATAATCCGGTACTCAACATGGTAGTCACCTATCCGAGAATTAACTCCAACATTGCATAGTCCAATTCATTTCACAAATAACTCATTCTTGCTATTAAAGTAATTAGTTAAACTTTGATATTGCAATGCAATGATGCAGGTGAGAGTTGTGGCTTGCCTGGAGATGAAGGGACCATCGGAAAGGAGTGCGGAATGGTCGTGGAAGGAGTTGCCGGAAACAGTTCCCTCTCGGAGGGGGCTGTTCATGGGCAAGGGCAAAATGGTCATTTTTCCAGTGGGACCACATAGTGAAAATGATACCAACGGATAGAGCTCGACGAGATGAAGAAGTGGGCGTTGGTTGCACCTGAATCGGGGTTGTGGATAAAATGTTATAACGAGTTGAATATCAGGGACCAGTCTATAACATAAGTATTCACAAAGAGGTCCCTGGCCGGTTAAAGCAAAAAGCGCACTTCTGAGAATACGCTTTCTAACAGAGGAAGCGCTCTTCCACCCGAAGAAGCACCAGAGTATGTTTCCTATAACTGAAAACGTATTCTGTGAAAAGGCGCTTCCACTTAACAGCGGGCGGGCCCGGGTTGACTTTGTCTTCCTCTGGCTGACTGGCGGGGCCCGCCCCATCTCTTCTTTTCTCTCCTCCCCTGGTCTCCTTCTTCTTTCCCCCGTCCCGACCGGAGCAGAGGCAGGGGTGGCCGGTCGCCGGTGCAGCCGATGGACGGCGGTACGGGAGGGCCCGCCGAGGGGCTCACTGGAACCGGACCCCATACCGCATACGGGGGCGGTCGCGGGACCTCGGGGAACGGCCTGCAGCACCGTCACCATGGCACGAGGCGCGGCCGCCGCACAGCAACAACGGCACTATGATGGCAGGGCCTCCCCGGAAGAAATGGAGATGGCGGCGGCCTGCTACCACTCAGGGGAGCCCGAGGGCATGAAGGAGAGGGAGAGGGGAGGGCCAGGACGCAGGGTGAGCAGAGGGGATCGACAGTGGCCTTGCGGCCGTGGGAGGGACAGAGAGCTCCGGGAGCTCGAGAGGGAGGGGGCTGGGCTCGATGGGGGTCGGGAGAGGCTCGGGCACGCCTTAAATAGGCTCAGGGATGGCTCGGGAAGAAGCTGGAGAGCGGCCGGAGCTTCGGGATGGCCGGCAACATGGCGGCTCCCCGATGGAGCACCGGTGGTCGCCAGAGGCAGCCACGGGCTACGGGACAAGGAGAGGAGGTTCTGGATGAGCCACGCGTGTGGTGGGGAGTTCTCCGGCGCTCGCGGACGAGCTGGGACTGGCCGGAGGTGGCTTCCCGAAGGAACCAGTGCACAAAGCATTGTGGCTGCCAACTAGAGTCGTGGTCACCACCGGCACCACGGGTCTGCGGCACCCAGCCACTGCCAGGCCTTGTCAACGCAGTGCTTCAAAGGTTGGTGAGTGCCAAAACGCAATGGAACAAGCACAGTGGTCAAGGATATGACTAGAGCCTGCTGGCAACCACAGGAACAGCAAGGTATTTGAAATGATATGAGAGAGATTGAGCAGGGGATAGACTCTGGTTTTTGGCTGAGGGTGATCACATGCTAGGGTGATCATCTCTGCAAATTTTCAGCTCATTTGGATGAAGATAACTAGCACTTGCAGTTCAATGGGCTCTACTGGACAGAAATGCAAAGTATGAAGTGGCACTCACATACTTGCTTGGTTTGAGCTAAAATTTGGAGGAGATAAATGATTTGGTCACATGAAGACACTGTATAAATTTCATACCATTTGGATAAACCAAAATGGTACTTCCTTCACACAGCATCCCACTGGATAGGATTTTAGAAAAATTCTAGGAAATTATTGGTAAGATGAAATGAGCCCAAATTTTGTGTAGATAGGTTATATGGGTAGGAGAATGCTCTGGTAAATTTTCAGCAATTATGGAGCAATATAAAATATAGTTGCTTCACAATATGAAAATCTGACCAGAAACCAAGATTTGATGCTGTGCTCACATAGATGATTGGATATGGTTCGAACTTGGTGTAGAGGCATGATTTGAGCGTATGAAGATGCTTGCAAAATTTCAACTTATTTGGATACACCTAGCTAGCACTTGCTTCACAAAGATTCCTGTTGACCTGAAATTTTGGAAATTAGCCAAGAGAGATTTAATATCCAAATAAAGTTGAATTTTGGCATGTGGCAATAATATGAATAGGAAAGAGTGCACAAAAAGTTTTAGACCAAACAAGCAAATATAAAAGGTACTTGCTTCTCAAACTGCCAGCTAGGGCAGAATCAGAAAAGGAATATTTGTGAAATATTTTTGAACATGACAAGGAAGGATTTGACATATTTGTGGAATATCTGACCCAAACAATTTATGAGAATTATTTGGGAATTTTGGGAATGATGGAAATGTGGGTTGCTTCACAACCCAGGACAAACAGGGTTATTCCTTTAATAGAAAAAAAGGAATATTCCCAAGAAAAAGAATATTGGGATTGGTCCAAGATGGAAATGGCAAGGTCTAGGGATGGTTTTGAGGTTGGCAAGCCACTTGGGAAGAGGAATCAAGGGTGATCTCTCTAGGTTGCAAAACTACTAAGCCATAGAAAAGCAAATCCGGATCAAAATCAAAAGAAAAAGAAAATGGGCAAAATCCAGGGTGTTACAAACCTACTCCCTTAAAGAAATCTCATCCTCGAGATTTGGTTGCTCAGGGATCGAACATGAATATTTCCACTTGAGGAAACCGTTTCCAACTCGGGTTTCCTTTTTTACATTTGTATATGCTCCCACTGAGTTTCATATGACTGACTGCCTTGCTTCGGGGTGGTTTGCTTCACTGGATCCTTTTTCTGTCAAATCTTACCTCATATGCTACTCTGACTCCAATCCTTTTGTGTCTGTTGACCTGTCTGGGGCAATAAATTATCCTGACCGAACTATGTGCCCTGCTCATAAGTCCGAGGGTAATTCCTCATGGACGTGTCATGACGAGGTCCAATACGAACGACTGTTCACTGAGTTGTGAACAAACTCTCTTGGTGGATACAAAATCTTTTATTCATTGCATTGGGTGACTTCAAATGGCTGTGTGTCCTCCAGGCTCATAACAGTATGGTGAATCATACCGTTCTTCTGGCGGAATCTGTCTTTTCACACGGATGGCTGGGTCATCTTGGCTATCTTCACTGTCTTGGGTATAAGGCTCCTACCAAATAGTTGACTGTCACCTGTCGTGACTAGCATAAAGGTGTACAGTTATATTATCCATAGACTTGACTGACAGTAGTCCTGGAAGCAAAATCTTGTTCACGGCAGGTTAGTCTTTAACTGGTTCCCATCTGTGAGGACACATGCTTTGAGACTGTTGTTCATCCTTCTGATTGCTCAGTCTGTCGGTACCTTTATATGGATGGTAGGCTGGGTAATACTTTAGCATGGTTGCTGAATTTGAACTGCTAAGTTAATCTTTCGGCTGACCTGACCAGCTTGGTTGCCCTCTTTTGACAATTCTGAGCATATCTAGTGGGCTGGGCGGGTTGTCTCGATATGAGGTCCTTGAAATGGAATAGACCCCGTGGGTGTGTATCCATGGTGACTGATACCGAGCCAGACTGTCTGGAGTATTTGTACCATTACCTGTTTGGACAACCTTGCTCTTTCATTATGGTTCTCTTTGCCTGGATCCTTTGCTGAAAGAACTTGGCCTTATGTGTTCTTGATCCTCTGTGTGACCATAGGTGTCGTCAGGTGCAATATTCCGGCAGGCATATTACTTTACAAGTTGTAGCTGTAGGGTAACGATCGTCTGAATCCTTGAATAAAACCAGCAAATAAACCAGTAGCCACCAGAACGGTCTTTACAACTCAGATTTGGGACATTACTGGAGTAACTCAACCCTGACTCAAGACGGCTGAAAAGCAACTCAGAGCAAGAGACGGTGTCGATAAGAAGAAAGTAGCAACTCCCTAAGACGGCCGAAAAACAGCTCAAAGCATAGGGTCATTGCTACGGAGAGAAATTCAACAGCTGCCCAAGACAGCCGAAAAGCAGCTCAAAACACGGGCCAGTTGCTGACAAGAGAAATAAAAAGTCGGCATCCACCCCGGACGGCCGGAAACAGCTCAGAACACAGGCGTGGTGCCGTCACCGAAGAAAGTGCAAGCAAGGGTTCATCCGCGTCCCAAACAGCTCACTATTATGCATACAGGGTATTCGGCTATCCTTCTTGCTGAACACTAAGTTCATAGCACATGTTGGCTTGCTTCCAAGACATAATAGGGTTCAAAATGTACTCATAATAGACTCAAACCTTGTATATATGAATCATAACTTTGACTCGAAATGCACTGTTGATCATGCACGCATCCTTGCCTTCTTGCTGATGCGACCATTACTGCTGTGAAAGTTGCACTGATGTATACTTGATGCTGATAATCAATCCAGCCAAGATACCATTTATATTCAGGCCCGATATCTTCGATATAACACAGTCTGCTAAAAATTCCATATTGCTGAGCTGAGCTTCCAAATGACTGTCTCTTCACTGACTCTTTGAGTTTGGTGTCAAGGAGCAACTTCCATAAGGGGAAAATAAGGTAACGCCAAGGGCCCAAAGAAAAAAAAGCAAAAGAAACGAATAAAAGCACACAAAGCAGCAAGATCACACACATAAGCAATATCACATTCTACAGCTATCCACAGCAATAATATGCATTCCTACTTAAGCACACAAATCTCGCAAGAACTCCGGTATTACAGTCTAACATGTTGTGGCGATGTGCACGAAAGTGAATCAATGTGTGGAAGAAAATTGGTGTAAGCAAGGCTACACCAAATACAGGCTTAACACCGGTTGCATCTGGACACGGAGGCAAGGACGAACTTGGTGATCGGGGATCGGAACACGGAAGTTACGACCACATCATCAAGCGTATGTAAGAAAACAGTACACGTCCAAAGAATAAGTGGCGGAATGAGATAGTGGTGGAGAGAAAGGCTTGCAGGCATTGCCCTTTTCTGATAACAAGGATCAGTAAGGGTTGCCGAAGCGGCTAGAGGAATGGCACGATCCGGGATAGAACTTGTCTATCACCGAAATGATAGGGGTAGCTGAAGAGAATATATTGGTGTGGTACCGGTGCATCAATTTGATAAGGGATCGATACCACCAAGCACCTTGGCATCACTCCGCTGGGACGAAGATGACACCACACCAAGGAACAAATATGCAAACTGGAGAGCGCAGGTAGGGAATCAAAACCGATGCTACCTACACTCACGAGATCCATCGTTAGTGATAAGATATCTAATCTATATGCATGCTATGCACAGACAAATGCAACAAACGAGTGCAGCAAACCAACTGGATCCTATACTACCGGTTACTAACGCTCGCACCTAGACCGCGCGTCCTATAGCCAAACCTGGCACTAATACCAACTCCTGTGGCACCCCGGCTCAGAGTAAACCGGAACGCCCCGTATTCCAGCCCAGGGACAAGTCCTCTGGAATACGGCACTGTTGGCATAGAACAAATCAGCTCTTTATTAAAATGTATATGGTTACAAAGGGTACAAGGATTACATCGGCACGGCGACACTACGCCTGCCCGGGGTAGCTCTATGCTAACAGCGGAGTAACTCTCTCGGCAGTGCAACAACGACGGTGGTGATGGACTCCACTCTGCAGGGACTCTGGCTAGAACGTGTATCCTAGGTCGCAAACTCGGGATCCTCGACAAGCAAGCAATCATGGCATGACCTGCAAACTGGCATGACACGCCAGGTGAGTACTTTGAATGTACTCGCAAGCTCACAGCAAACATCAGCATTAAGGCAAGACAACATCATAGCAGTAAAAATTAACAAGCATGGTTATCTAGCAAGATAACTTCTGAAGTAAATGCAGTAAGGTAAAGCATGTTTAATCCATACTCCGAATAATCTTAGGATCCAATCCGAACCTGTTCCCAAGTCCAACCCCAATCATGTGGTCATCCGACCACTCATCTCATAGCCACCCCATGGCTAACATATCATATTCCTGGTACCATTTGCACCACAATTCTGACAAACTTACTCTCTTCTGGGTTGTCTCACAACCCTCAGCATACTCATGATCCACCGAGTACTTCTGATCTTACGACGAGTTCTTCCATCATTAACACTACTATGGTTGACCACCTAATGAGGTCTGGACGGACTGTGCAATACCGTGGACATGGCTATTCGAATAGATTTTACACTCTGCAGAGGTTGCGCACTTTACCCACACCATGGAGCACCTGACCTTGTGATCCCATTCGGGTGGACCAGCGTTGCTCCAACGAAACCTGCCTGACCCGTGACTCTTCCATCATACCACCGGCAATCACACTCCCCCGGAGTCAAGCCTTGGGTGGCCCCGTGTCACCTCGTGACACCTGCCACCGTCGTGGCCAACAAACTGTCCCAAACGGGGACCTGGTACCATATAACTCAACTGGGCTCACAAGGTTATCGCCGCCTACCGGGCCAGGGTAGCGCGGACGCATAACCTTCCCTCTCGGGCAGTACCGGTGAAAGAGCACACGATCAGACCAAGTCAAGGCCGTCCCATACCAGCAAATGTGGTTGCACGGATAAGTCCGGACTGGTGACTCAAGGTTAACCGACTAAATATCACATCTCTGAATAATATTTCCGTCATAGCTGACCTTCTGATATCATGATAATCCAAGTCAAACGTTAACCAACTAACAATCCAAAATAACCATAGACGATAATCTCAACATCATGGCATCAACGAGTAGGTAAACTACTAGTCACTAATAATCCGTTACTCAACATGGTAGTCACCTATCCGAGAATTAACTCCAACATTGCATAGTCCAATTCATTTCACAAATAACTCATTCTTGCTATTAAAGTAATTAGTTAAACTATGATATTGCAATGCAATGATGCAGATGAGAGTTGTGGCTTGCCTGGAGATGAAGGGACCATCGGAAAGGAGTGCGGAATGGTCGCGGAAGGAGTTGTCGGAAACAGTTCTCTCTCGGAGGGGGCTGTTTACGGGCAAGGGAAAAATAGTCATTTTCACAGTGGGACCACAGAGTGAAAATGATACCAATGGATAGAGCTCGACGAGACGAAGAAGTGGGCGTTGGTTTCACCTGAATCGGGGTTGTGGATAAAAAGTTATAACCAGTTGAATATCAGGGACCAGTATGTAACATAAGTATTCACAAAGAGGTCCCTGGCCGGTTAAAGTAAAAAGCGCACTTCTGAGAATACGCTTTCTAACAGAGGAAGCGCACTTCCACCCGAAGAAGCACCAGAGTATGTTTCCTATAACTGAAAACGTATTCTGTGAAAAGGCGCTTCAACTTAACAGCGGGCGGGCCCGGGTTGACTTTGTCTTCCTCTGGCTGGCTGGCGGGGCCCGCCCCATCTCTTCTTTTCTCTCCTCCCCTGGTCTCCTTCTTCTTTCCCCCGTCCCGAATTGGAGCAGAGGCAGGGGCGGCCGGTCGCCGGTGCAGCCGATGGACGGCGGTACGGGAGGGCCCGCCGAGGGGCTCACAGGAACCGGACCCCATACCGCATCCGGGGGCGGTCGCGGGACCTTGAGGAACGGCCTGCAGCACCGTTGCCATGGCACGAGGCGCGGTGGCCACACGGCAACAGCGGCACTGTGACGGCAGGGCCTCCCCGGCAGAAATGGAGATGGCGGCGGCCTCCTACCACTCAGGGGAGCCCGAGGGCATGACAGAGAGGGAGAGGGGAGGGCCAGGATGCAGGGTGAGCAGAGGGGATCGACGGCGGCCTTGCGGCCGTGGGAGGGACAGAGAGCTCCGAGAGCTCGAGAGGGAGGGGGTTGAGCTCGATGGGGGTCGGGGGAGGCTCGGGCACGCCTTAAATAGGCTCAGGGATGGCTCGGGAAGAAGCTGGACAGCGGCCGGAGCTTCGGGACGGCCGACAACATGGCGTCTCCCCGGTGGAGCACCGGTGGTCGCCAGAGGCAGCCACGGGCTGCGGGACAAAGAGAGGAGGTTCTGGATGAGCCACGCGTGCGTTGGGGAGTTCTCCGGCGCTCGTGGACAAGCTGGGACTGGCCGGAGGTGGCTTCCCGAAGGAACCAGTGCACAGAGCACTGTGGCTGCCGACTAGAGTCGTGGTCACCACCGGCACCACGCGTCCGCGGCACCCAGCCACTGCCAGGCCTTGTCAACGCGGTGCTTCAGAGGTTGGTGAGTGCCAAAACGCAATGGAACAAGCACAGTGGTCAAGGATATGACTAGAGCCTGCTGGCAACCACATGAACAACAAGGTATTTGAAATGATATGAGAGAGATTGAGCAGGGGATAGACTCTGGTTTTTGGCTGAGGGTGATCACATGCTAGGGTGATCATCTCTGCAAATTTGCAGCTCATTTGGATGAAGATAACTAGCACTTGCAGTTCAATGGGCTCTACTGGACAGAAATGCAAAGTATGAAGTGGCACTCACATACTTTCTTGGTTTGAGCTAAAATTTGGAGGAGATGAATGATTTGGTCACATGAAGACACTGTGTAAATTTCATACCATTTGGATAAACCAAAATGGTACTTCCTTCACACAGCATCCCACTGGACAGGATATTAGAAAAATTCTAGGGAATTATTGGTAAGATGAAATGAGCCCAAATTTTGTGGAGATAGGTTATATTGGTAGGAGAATGCTCTGGTAAATTTTCAGCAATTATGGAGCAATATAAAATATAGTTGCTTCACAATGTGAAAATCTGACTAGAAACCAAGATTTGATGGTGTGCTCACATAGTTTATTGGATAGGGTTGAAACTTGGTGTAGGGTCATGATTTGAGCATATGAAGATGCTTGCAAAATTTCAACTTATTTGGATACTCCTAGCTAGCACTTGCTTCACAAAGATTCCAGTTGACCAGAAACTTTGGAAATTAGCCAAGAGAGATTTAATATCCAAATAAAGTTGAATTTTGGCATGTGGCAATAATATGAATAGGAAAGAGTGCACAAAAAGTTTGAGACCAAACAAGCAAATATAAAAGGTACTTGCTTCTCAAACTGCCAGCTAGGGCAGAATCAGAAAAGGAATATTTGTGAAATATTTTTGAACATGACAAGGAAGGATTTGACATATTTGTGGAATATCTGACCCAAACAATTTATAAGAATTATTTGGGAATTTTGGGAATGATGGAAATGTGGGTTGCTTCACAACCAAGGACAAGCAGGGTTATTTATATAAATTTTGGGAATTTTGGGAATTTATAAGAATATTGGGATTGGTCCAAGATGGAAATGGCAAGGTCTAGGGATGGTTTTGAGGTTGGCAAGCCACTTGGGAAGAGGAATCAAGGGTGATCTCTCTAGGTTGCAAAACTACTAAGCCACAGAAAAGAAATCCGGATCAAAATCAAAAGAAAAAGAAAATGGGCAAAATTCAGGGTGTTACACAGCCTCACGAGGCTGCGATGACGCAAGCCATGATGACTGAGGCCAGGCAGGCGCCAGCGGGCGCAGAGGAGACAGTTTCCCCTTTGGTTCTAGGGGAGCAAGGAAAAACGCGGGTTCCCAAGGAATCCCTCAAAGCTTTCCATTTCGGTGCAACAAGACTAAGACCACGAACTCGGCAGGACGGATGTCATCACCGAGCCCACCTCTATGTCATGACCAGAAGCTTTGCAGGCGAAGACTACCTTTCGTCTGGATTAGATGTACTTCTTGTCCCCTTTCAAATTGGTCATTGTGGGATTCCTTCCCGCCCAAGTTTTGAGGGAAGAGGACCATGGCCACTATAACTATAGGCTAGTCACCACCGTAGAGGAGGATCCCTGGATCAGACCCTTGACCACTCCACCCACATCGCTTGAGCCCTCGCGAGGTCGCTCTACCACTGTACTAGTTCATCCTCAGCCTCCTCGTGAGTCCAATCCATCACAAAGCAGGAGTAGGGTTTTACACCGCAAGGTGGCCCGAACATGGGTAAACTACCATGTTCATCTTCTTCTTCCCCGCTCGCACAAACTCGGAGAGGCTAGGCTGTGGGGTGGTGAGCTTGAGACTTGAGCTGGTTGAGATCTTCGCACACGCCCCAGAGTTTGAACCTTCTTGGGTCTGTGGAGACCTGAATCTGACAATTGGAGACATATCAGATACTACAAGGGGTGTTTTCTTCCTTAACACTGTAACCCTTAGCCGACATCTCGGTGCCCGGAGGTGGTAGTGTGTAAGGGAAACAAGGCAATCAGACTATGTGGATTTAGTGCTTTCACTTAACCATAGGAGCTTGACTTCGGGGGCTAGTGACTAGCCCCCAGTGTTTTGTGATGTTCGGATGAGCCGAGGTAGATACCTTGGCTTGTGTGAAGACAAACCCTTCTTATAACATGGCGTAACCTCCAATGATTTTTAACACTTATCATCGGATCGCCGACCAGTTCACGCTTATTATGACAGTCAGTTTTCGGCTTTCTCCACTGAGGTACTTAACCAGGCGAGCTGGAAGTACAATCGCAGTGGTTCTCCCTTTACCGTCCTAGCCGAACATGCGGAACGTAAGATGGCAAACACAAGAGCCTGGAAACCCAACCATTGTCCCAAGACATAATCCGGAACCGATTCCTATAATGCAATGGGAACATGAAGAATGGTCTTTATTTCTGATAAACTCATGACGTCTAACCATACAATCCGAACTGCCGAAGCACCTGTTATGGGTACTTTGTTTAAAAATAAACTTTACAAAGGAAAGGTTTACACAGGGACTTTATGAGTGGTTTGATGTCCCTAATGTGCCCTGCTGCACGTCTGCGCCTTTGCTCTTGAGGAGAGGTGATCCTTGAAGGAGGTAGTGATCGGCGGGCGGGCCCATGAGAAAAGGGTCTTGAGAGGTCGCCGTAGTATATTAGCTTGATGCTAGGTAGGTCCTGGATGGTACCTACTATTGTCCAAAGACATGTTTGACTATAGCTCGGTCAAACCGAACGCTTGGTCCTTGGGTAGTGTCGTGGTGACCTCACGGCAGATGCCATGGGATGGCTAAAGAGAGGAACAGGCAAGAGGCCACCGGCGGGCTCCAGAGGCGAGGTTGGTACGAGCGAGCGAGAGATGCAAGACGTACCCAGGTTCGGGGCTCTCCGGAGAGATAACACCCCTAGTCTTGCCGAGTGTGGTTTAAATGTGGAGTATGTAGCAGTACAGAGTCGCTCCTAGAGATGTATCTGAGAAGAGAGCTAATGGCCTCTGGCCTTGTACATGTGTGAATGTGTGGTGTGAGCATGCTCCTGGCCAAATGAGTGTGTGTGTGGCGTGAGATCCTGGGCGTGAGTGCCCGTGAGTGTGAGGCCAAGTCAGCCCGTGGGTGGATGGATGGATGTGGAGCATATATGTGTGTGGGCGTGAGTGTTATCCCCTTGGCCAAGCAAATGCCTTCTTGGCCAAGGGAGTGACCTCTTGCCCAAGTAAGTGCCTCCTCTGGGTCACTCTATACACTAGTGCCCAGGGATAAGTAGCACTATACATGATGTCGCGTATGACGAGTGAACAGTGTATGCTTTATCAGCAATAGTGGCCATGGTATGGCCGTCTTGTCGGTGTCGGGTCGATGCAGCGGTTGACTTCGCGTAACAGGCCGGCTGGAGTAGCCGGACAAGGAACCGGTCGGGCAGCCAGGGTGGCCGGGCAGCCGGCCTGGGGCGTTGGCCGCCCCACTACTAGGAAAAGGGCTATAGCTGATATGGACATTAATGGCGCACCATGTATGTGGTGCGCCACTGCTATATAGCAGTGGCGCACCAGATACAGGTGCGCCATTAGTGTCCTCATTACTAATGGCGCACCAGACACACGGTGCGCCATTACTAGCAATTTTTTTTCTAAAACTATTAATGGCGCACCAGGGCACAGTGCGCCATTACTAGTTTTAACAATTAATGGCGCACCACACGCTCCGTGCGCCACTACTAACAATTTTTTTTTATTTTTTTTTCAAAACTAGTAATGGCGCACCTGTGTGAAGTGCGCCATTACTAGTTCAAACTAGTAATGGCGCACCACAACCATGGTGCGCCACTACTAACAATTTTTATTTTTTTTTGCAAAACTACTAATGGCGCACCCCTAACTGGTGCGCCATTAGTAACCAGGGTTACTAATGGCGCATTTTTAGGTGGTGCGCCATTAGTAACCTGAGACCAGCTAGATATTTTGGACAGCCACCAACCACACTCACTTTCCCCACTTCATTCTCTCCACCTCCTCCTCCAAGCTTGTCTCAGCTGCCTCCTCCTCCTCACCTCATTTGCACCATAGATTCACCCAAATTATGTGGTTAAATTACCTTTTTTGATAGGTAAGTAAGGGGAAAGCTTTCTTTAATTATGTTGTAGATCTACTTTTTTCTCCCTCCAACGACGGTACATTTACCAACGTTGATAAGTACTTCAACGAACATGGGTACGGTGACGAATTCTTGGGGCCTCCTTCTCAAGAACCCAACCCTGCAAAAGACGATCTAGCTGGTACCACGGAGAAACCCAATTGCAACAGGCGTCGTCTGGCGTTCAGTTCTCAGGAGACGCCTCCAGCTGCCGCCTTCACCGAGCCTCAGATAGCCGAGGTGCGAAATATTATCAGCCCCAACACACTCAAGAAGGCGGTCTCTGAGCAGAACTCGATCCCATTACAGCAGAAGAAGAAGGGACGGAAAAGAAAGAGTAACAAGGGTGCGAGCCAGCCGGCACCTAGTATGATCCGTGCTCAGGACGGGCCACCTTCACCTAAGGATATCTCGAGGAGGGTGCATGTGGCGGGTAGGCCGATGCTACCGACTAATCTGCTCAATGCTGCAACCGGTGCTATGCGGAGTCTGCATGACAGTGTTCTTTCTTTGGAGAAGCGGCGTCTCCGAGAGAATGATGTGGCATACCCGGTTTTTGTGGCCAAGGTGCCAGAGGGCAAGGGCTTTGTGGATAGCGCCATTGGGGGTATGATCGTCCTGCGGTTTGATGACATCTTTGCTATGTTTAACCTTCATCCGCTGCACTACACCTTCGTTCGGCTATTTTCGCTGAGTATGGAGATGCGGATCATTAGAGACAAGACCCCGGACATCGTGATAGTCGACCCCTTCTACATGCGTGCCAAGATCTTGGGCAGCGCTGGGGACCGGCAAGTCGCGAGTTCATACCTCGAAGGCGTCATTCTGGCAAACCCAGATAAGGATAACTTCCTCGTGCCTTACTTTCCCGAGTAAGTCATCCCCTCACCGCCCCGTAACATATGATTTCTTAGATTTCGATCGTTCTTTTTTTCCCTAACATTCCGTGTTTTGTGCAGTGACACACATTGCACACTCATCCTCTTAAGCCCGAAATATTCCATGGCCACGTATTTCGACTCGGACCGTCAGTCGAAGAAAGACTACACAAATATCAAGAAAGTTCTTGATGATGTTCTCCCTGGCTACGCCAGATCTGGAGGCACCTTCAGCAGGCCAATTCGTAGGTACGGCAAGCACGTGTTCACCCACAATACGACGTTCCCCTGCGTCAAGCAGCCGCCTGGCGGTCAGAAGGATGCCTACTACACCCTCCATCACATGCGGACGATCGTACGGGACCATAATCACCTTCTGCTACCAAATAATCTCAAAGATTGGGCCGCACGCTTGTCGGTAATCCAGGACATGGACATCAGACAAGAATTCTTTCGCATCCAGTCGGAGTTTGCGGAAATCATCCATCAAGATGTCCTTCGTACCTCGGGGCAGTTCTACCTCAGATATCAACCATCCAACAGTGAGATAGAAACAACGCTACAAATGCAGGCTGACAACGCCCGCGATTTCATGACCATCACGACAGACGGCGGCTTCATCCACGCTCCGGTCCCTGAGTCGAGTCGAAAGTAGTGATGCTATGTAGTTCTGAAATATTGATTAGCTCATGTTGTAATTAAACTTTAATGAACTTGTATGTCTCTTTGGTTTGGACAGTCGTTCAACTTATATGTAATCGATGCTATTTATTAGTAGGACCATGAATCGTGCTATTAATGTCTTGCTTTTCTCTTCCGATCCTTTTGTTGCATACTTATATATTGCTTATGTATTGTCTGTGAATTGCTACTAACGTTTTGTTTGGCTAGTGCATAGAGATGCCGTCGTATGTCGTGTACAAGGGTAAGGTTCTCGGAGTCTATGACGACTGGGAGGAGTGTCGGAGACAGGTTCACCGTTTCAGCGGTAACAGTTACAAAGGGTACACCACTAGGGCGGAGGCGGAAGCTAGATACGCGCGCTATCTAGCGGGAGAGAGGAGGGAGCGGAGGAGGAACCGGATGAAGACCAGTTTCATCGCGATGATGCTCATCGTGATGACCGCAGCTCTCTTCTATGTGATGGTAGTTTAGATGATCGATATCGACTTGTAATGTGAAGACAAACTCGCTACTCGCGGTCTCGAGACTTGTAATGTTCTAACATTGTTCGGTCTTTTGAATTCGGAGACTAGCTAATATGATGAATTGTATTCGAAGACTAATCTTCTATTGTATTCGATGAATCTGCTGTTTATATGTTTTGCTGTCTATATTCTGTGCAGTAATATATTTTGTAATCTGTGCAAATATCAGAAAAGAAAAAAAAATATTCCTAATATTCATACTTGTGGCGCACCATACAGCACATTAGTGGCGCACTGCTATAAAAAATACTAGTGGCGCATTATCTGTTAGTGCGCCATTAGTAACCCAGAGCACAAGGTAAATATGGCCCCCTGGGAGGCATACTAATGGCGCACCGTGTGACTTACTAATGGCGCACCGTGTGACTTACTAAGGGCGCACTGCCTGGTGCGCCACTATAGTCTGGTATACTAATGGCGCACCAGGGGTGCGCCATTAGTATATGTTACTAGTGGCATGATGATAGTGGCGCACCTGTAGTGCGCCATTAATGGCCAAAACAGGTGCGCCACTAATAAGCCTTTTCCTAGTAGTGCCCCATTGTTTTGAAGTGCCGTTTGCCGTCTTGGGCCTACCCGGTGGTCATCCCCCCGACAGTAGCCTCTGAGCCTCCGGGCAACTTGGAAAAGTTGGGCGGAGGGTTTTAGCGGGCGTTGATGAAGCAGAAGATGTCAATGACAGCCGGCTGTGGATCGCAGCCAGCGCGGCTTGCTTCCAGTGGGGGCGCGCAAGCGCACCCATTGGGTGTAGCCTCCGGGCAACTTGGAAAAGTTCGGCGGAGGGTCTTCGCGGTTGTTGGTGCAGACGATGGAGTCGAGGGTGCAGGTTGCAGCCGGCGGCGGACGTGCAGAAGGCGTGGCATGTTTCGAGTGGGGGCGTGCAAGCGCACCCACTGGGTGTAGCCTCCGAGCCATCGGGTAACTTGGAAAAGTTGGGCGGAGGGTCTTCGCGGTTGTCGATGAAGCCGACGGCGACGTCGAGGATGCCGGGCGCAGACATGGAGTCCGCCGGCTAGTGGGCGCAGGGCCCTGCCAGGCGCGGACGCGGAGTCCGCCGGCTCATGGGCGCGGGGCCCTACTAGGCGCGGGCGCGAAGTCCGCCGGCTGATGGGCGCGGGGCCCTGCCGGGCGCGAACGCAGAGTCCGCCGGCTGAGTGGGGGCGCGCGAGTGCACCCACTGGGTGTAGCCTCTGAATCTCCAGGCGAGGAGGGGTTCCCCACAGAGATGATCGTGCAAAAGACAAGGTTAGTCCATGCAGATATATCGAATGTTTGTTTTTAGCAGTGCAAGTTTTATGAAGAGGGTGCCAACTCGGTTTCGTCCAAGCCCCCTTCAGTCTTTTTCTTGTCCCCTCCACTCTTTGGCTTTGCCTCTTGCTAGCTAGACAGCCGGGAGCCGGTCTGTAGCTGTTGCGAAGAGTGGCCGCGGAGTCGAGCGTACAGTACTCGGACTATAGGAGCAGATTCGACCGAGTAGATACTCATAAAGGAAACGGCCAGGTTGCCCAAGCCGTTTTCTTTCGGACATTTTTCGCATGGGGTGACCTCCAGCTTTTGCTCTTGCTTGCCGAACAGCCGCGTGGCGGTCTGTGGCTGAGAGGTGGGCCTTCGGTACCATATGCGCTACTAAGCCATCTGCGGGAACAAACGTATTGAGCCGAGCGGCTTGCCCCCGAGCCGAGACTGGCTCGTGCCGGGGTGAACAGTAATCCAAATGATAAAAAAACGCGGAGATTGCCCCAGAGGGTCGCTCGGGGTTATCCGGTTTTGCGTGCGGTGCAAAGATGACAGGAGGCTCACATTGATTTTGGCGCAGACGGGGCGGAGGTAGCTGTTGGCGGGCTGCCCGAACCTCCGAGTGGACGGACCGAGCCTCCGGGCGGACGAGAGGCACCCCAGCCGATCGGGCCCGACCGACCAGGCCACGGAGCAGGGCGGGCGGCCGGGTCGGCTCTCCAGCCGGCCCGGAGTCGAAGCGAGCAGGCAGGCCGGGTTGGCCCCCAGCCGGCGACGCAGGCAGGCGGGCGTCCCTGGACGCCTCTTTTAGCCGGATCCGGTGGGCAACCGGCATCTCAACAACTTCATCTTTTTTTTCTTTTTCAGCCGGGAGCTACTTCTTTTCTTGCTTTCTTTCAAACCGGCACGGGAGCGCATGGAGCGGACGGGCAGGGCGAGCCGGCGGCCGGGATGCGGAGGGCCGGGTGGCGGGCGGAGCCGGCCGTCCGGGTTGGCGGGCGGAGCCGACGGTAGAGGCGGAGCCGGACGGTGCGAGGCGGTAGCCGGCTGGAGTGCGGAGGGGGCGAGGCGGAGCCGGCACAGGGCTGGGCGGGAGGCCAGGCGGACGCGAGGCGAGGCGGCGCAGGGGAGCCGGCCTAGGGCCGGCATGCGTAGGTGCAGAGGCCGGAGCGGCGCAGGGTGGCGCAGCCGGCTAGCGGCGAGCCGGCCACGGGGCGAGCAGGGCCGCACGCGGCGCGGTGTGGCGATGGGGAGGCGGCACGGGGCCGGGCCCGGCGCGGCGCGGGACGCGGAGGATGCGCGCGAGAGATGTAGCGGACGGTGCCGGGATGGCAGGGAACCCGGGAGGGAAGAGGCGGACGCGGCCAGCGGCGGTTCGGGCGTGGCGATACGGCGCGGAGCCGGTGTGGGGAGCAGGCGGCGAGGAACGCGAAGCCAGCGCGGGGAGCAGCCGGCCGAAGCGCAAAGGCAGCGCGGGGAGCAGCCGGCGTGGAATGTGAAGCCGGCGCGGGGAGCAGCCGGCCGAAGCGCGAAGACGGCGCGGGGAGTAGTCGGCCGAAGCGCGAAGGCGGCGCGGGGAGCAGCCGGCGCGGGGAGCAGCCGGCCGAAGCGCGAAGACAGCGCGGGGAGCAGCTGGCGCGGGGCAGGGGAGCCCACGGCTGGAGCGGAGGTGCCCGGGCGGCACAGCAAGGCGAGAGCGCGGCGGTGCGGGAGGAGCCGGACCCGGCGCGGCGGTGCGGGAGGAGCCGTACCTGGCGCTGCGGGCGAAGACGGCGTAGCGGCGCGGGAGGCCGGGCCACCGATGGAGGAGGCAGTGAGCATGGTGCGCTTGTGAGGAGGAGCTGGACGGAGCCGGAGCAGAGAGATGGGGCGGCGGCCGCAGCCGCCGCTGGGACACGGTCCGGCACCGGCGCGAGCGCGACAGCGAGGAGCAGCGCCAGCGCGGTGGGCGCGACGGTGGCCACGCGTGGTGGATCAGAACGGAGGCGAGCCAGCGTATGGTGGGTGGCTGGAGCGGAGCGACGCAGAGGCCAGCGCGCGCACCCGCGCGGACGGAGGGGCGCAAATGCAAGCCGGGGTGGCTGCGCGCACGGACGGACATAGCGAAGCCGCAGCGGAGCGAAGGCAGGTCCGACGCACGTGCACACGTGGACGGAGCGGCGTGGAGGGCCCCGGGTTTGGCTGGAGCAGTGCAGCGTAGCGCCGGAGATGCACGAAGCATGGCACAAAAACACCATTGTCTGGGCATTATATGGGGATTTTCTGGGGAATATCTGTGCATTATATGGCCAGTGTATGGGTAGCGTACGACCATGGTTTGGCTAGTGTATGGGGGATATCTGACCATCATCTGGGTTGAGCATGGGCATTGTCTAGCTTGTGACTGGCTAAAAAGCACGGGACGAGCTGCAGGTGGAGGCCGTGCGAGCGAAGCGCGATGGCATCTCGCAGCTTCGCGGGAGCCCGGGGTTTTCGTGGGAGGAGAGGAGAGGCCGTTGCCGGAGCTGCCTCGGCGAGCAGGTGCGCAAGGTCACGCGACGAGAGCAGAGGCATGGCGCGCTGCGGGGCTCGGGAAGGGTGGACGACGGAGTTGGTGGTGTGAGCGCGCGGGACAGGAGCGGTTGCGACCGATGACGCGGACGCGCCGCCCCGCACGGTCGCTCCGGGGGCGTGTCGATGTTGGCTCCCCGGGCGCTACCGGGGAGACGGTGGCGATGCCGTGATGATGATGACGAAAGAGGTCTCACCCGAACCGCCGAAGGGGACGTCGGCCGAGGCAGCGAAGCCGGCCAGCGTCGTGCCGGGCGCAGGGACCGGGCCATGTGTGATGAGCTCGCCGGAGTCGGTGAAGGGGCCCGTCTGGAACGTGTCTCCAGCCGGTACCTCAAGCTGCCCCACGGTGAGCGCCAACTGTCGTGATGAGCTCACGGCAAATGCCATGGGATGGCTAAAGAGAGGAACAGGCAAGAGGCCACCGGTGGGCTCCAGAGGCGAAGTTGGTACAAGCGAGCGAGAGACACAAGACGTACCGAGGTTCGGGGCTCTCCGGAGAGATAACACCCCTAGTCTTGCCGAGTGTGGTTTATATGTGGAGTATGTAGCAGTATAGAGTTGCTCCTAGAGTTGTATCTGAGAAGAGAGCTAATGGCCTCTGGCCTTGTACATGTGTGAATGTGTGGCGTGAGCATGCTCCTGGCCGAACGAGTGTGTGTGGGGCGTGAGAGCCTGGGTGAGTGCCCGTGAGTGTGAGGCCAAGTCAGCCCGTGGGTGGATGGATGGATGTGGAGCATATATGTGTGTGGGCGTGAGTGTTATCCCCTGGGCCAAGCAAATGCCTTCTTGGCCAAGGGAGTGACCTCTTGCCCAAGTAAGTGCCTCCCCTGGGTCACTCTATACACTAGTGCCCAGGGACAAGTAGCACTATACATGATGTCGCGTATGATGAGTGAACAGTGTATGCTTTATCAGCAATAGTTGCCACGGTATGGCCTTCTTGTCGATGTCGGGTCGATGCGGCGGTTGACTTCGCGTAGCAGGCCGGCTGGAGTAGCCGTACAGGGAGCCTGCCGGGCAGCCAGGGTGGCCGGGCAGCCGGACCGGGGCGTTGGTCGCCACGTTGTTTTGCAGTGTCATTTGCCGTCTTGGGCCTACCTGGGGGTCATCCCCCCGATTGGTAGTAGGTCCCCACGGCTGTCCATGGTATTTTGAGCGTGAAATTGTGCCTCCGAGGCACGTATTTTGCAACTAGCTGGGCCATGTTGTTGGAGCGTGTTACGATTTACGTTGAGCGTTGGAAGACTCCGGGAGCTGAAATAGTGATCGGGCTCGTTTGCTCACCTCCCGTGCCTTGACGACGGACTGGGACTTCGGTGCCTCATTGCCGACCTAGACTTCGGCTGCCAGAGCTGCTGTGTGCTCCTTGGTTGAGAGTGAGCGCTCCATGTTGCCATTAATAGTGATGACACCCTTGGGTCCGGGCATCTTGAACTTCAGATATGCGTAGTGGGGGACGGCGTTGAAGCAAGCGATCGCTGTACGGCCGAGAAGTGCGTGATAGCCACTGTGGAAAGGGACGATGTCGATGATCAAGTCTTCGCTGTGGAAGTTGTCGGGTGAGCCGAACACCACTTCTAGAGTCACGGTTCCCGAGCAGCGGGCTTCGACGCCTGGGATCATACCTTTAAAGGTGTTATTGCTGGGTTTGATCCTTGACGGATCAATACCCATTTTTCTTACTGTATATGAGTAAATTAGATTGAGGCTACTGCCTCCGTCCATAAGGACTCTAGTTAGGTGGTACCCATCGACAATGGGGTCAAGTACCAAGGCCGCTGATCCTCCATGACGGATACTGGTCGGATGGTCATTGCGGTCGAAGGTGATCGGGTATGCCGGCCATGGGTTGAACTTCGGAGTCACCAGTTCTATGGCATAGATGCCCCAAAGAGCGTGCTTCCTCTCCTTCTTGGGTATGTGTGTGTGATGCAGATCATATTCACATTTTTTTACCTCAGGGGGGGATTGCTTTTGGCCTCCATTATTCGGCCCGCGAGGCTCATCATCGTCCTCGTTGCAGGGGGCCCATGCTCTGCTCCTTGGTTGTGAGTTTGCCGACCTGTTTGATCACCCAACAGTTACGGTTGGTGTGTGCTACTTCTTGAGCTTGTGTTGGTTTTTCCCTTGAAGAGGAAAGAGTGATGCAGCAAAGTAGAGATAAGTATTTCCCTCAGTTTGAGAACTAAGGTATCAATCTAGTAGGAGGTACACGCAAGTCTCCAATCTATGCACCTGCACAAACAATCTAACACTTGCACCCAACGCGATAAAGGGGTTGTCAATCCCTTCACGGTCACTTGCAAGGATGAGATCTGATAAAGATAGATATAAAAGATTACTAAAACGTAAAACAAAGTAAAAACAAATAAATTACAGCAAGGTATTTTTGGTTTTTTTATTTATAGATCTGAAAATATATGCTGAAAAATAGACCCGGGGGCCATAGGTTTCACTAGAGGCTTCTCTCTTGAAAGAAAATAATATGGTTGGTGAACAAATTACTGTCGAGCAAATTATAGAAAAGCGCAAAGTTATGACGATATCCAAGGCAATGATTATGAATATAGGCATCATGTCCGTGTCAAGTAGACCGACTCCTGCCTGCATCTACTACTATTACTCCACACATCGATCGCTATCCAGCATGCATCTAGAGTATTAAGTTCAAAAGAACGAAGTAACGCCTTAAGTAAGATGACATGATGTAGAGGGATAAACTCAAGCAATATGATGAAAACCCCATCTTTTTACCCTTGATGGCAACAATACAATACATGCCTCGCTACCCCTACTTTGTCACTGGGTGAGGACACCGCAACATTGAACCCAAAAGTAAGCACCTCTCCCATAGCAAGAAGAACCAATCTAGTTGGCCAAACTAAACCGATAATTCGAAGAGAAATACAAAGATATCAAATCATGCATATAAGAATTTAGAGAAGATTCAAATAATATTCATAGATAATCTGATCATAAATTCACAATTCATCGGATCGCGACAAAAACACCGCAAAAGAATATTACCTCGGATAGAGCTCCAAGAACATCGAGGAGAACATTGTATTGCAGATCAAAGAGAGAGAAGAAGCCATCTAGCTACTAGCTATGGACCCATAGGTTTGTGGTAAACTACTCACGCTTCATCGGAAGGGCAATAGAGTTGATGTAGAAGCCCTCCATGATCGAATCCCCCTCCGGCAAGGTGCCGGAAAAGGCCCCAAGATGGGATCTCACGGGTACAGAAGGTTGTGGCGGCGAAAAAGTATTTTGGTGGACGCTTCTGGTCGTTTGGGAATATTTGTGAATTTATAGGCCAAGAATTAGGGTTGGAGGAGCTCCAAGGGGCCCATAAGCCCTCAGGGCGTCCCCCCTAGGGCGCGCCCCTAAGGCTTGTGGCCGCCTCGGGACTCCTCTAGCTTCATCTCCATGTCCTACGTGTGTCTTCTGGTCCAAGAAAAATCATCATGAAAGTTTTATTCCGTTTGGACTCCGTTTGATATTTCTTTTCTGTAAAACTCAAAAACTAGGAAAAAACGGAAACTGGCACTGGGTTCTAAGTTAATAAGTTAGTCCCAAAAATAATATAAAATAGCATATTAATGCATATAAAACATCCAAAACAGATAATATAATAGCATGGAACAATAAAAAAATTATAGATACGTTGGAGACGTATCAGTGTGGTTGGCGGGCTTATCTGGAGTGCCATGGATCTGCCAGGGCCTATCCAGGATTTTGTCCAGCATGGTGGGTCCATCCCGGTTTCCTTTGGAGGGCTTCTTCTGCGGTCCTGATTTTGAGTTGCTGAATCCGACATTTACTGCCGAATCCTCGGCCTCACCATTGTTGTGTCGATGCTTGTTCTTGTTGCGCCATTGTTTCCCGTTTCCATCTCGAACTTCAGAGGTGCTGAGGTCTTTGGGGTTGTTGCTTTTACGAGCTAACCAACTATCCTCGCCCGCGCAAAAGTGGGTCATGAGTGATGTAAGGGCTGCCATTGTTTTCGGCTTGTCTTGACCATGCTGACGAGCTAGCCATTCGTCCCGGATGCCGTGTCTGAAAGCGGCTATTGCCTCAGCACCCGGACAGTCTATGATTTGGTTCTTTTTAGTCAAGAACCGATTCCAAAATTGCTGGGTGACTCGCCGGACTGTTGAACAACGTGGCTCAAGTCATCAGCGTCTGGAGCCGGACATAGGTGCCTGGAAAATTAGCTCGGAAAGCATCCTTGAGCTCCTCCCAGCTCCCGATGGAGTTTTCGGGTAGGCTATTTAACCAGTGTTGTGTTGGTCCTTTAAGATTTAATGGCAGGTATTTTATGGCGTGAAGATCATCTCCTCAGGCAATATGAATGTGGAGAAGGAAGTCTTCAATCCACATGGCCGGGTCTGTCGTCTCGTCGTATTGTTCAATGTTTACGAGTTTAAACCCTTCGGGGAACTGATGCTGCATCACCTCATTAGTGAAGCACATTGGGTGTGCGGCGCCCCTGACCCGGGCTACATCGTGGCGGAGTTCAGCTGCCATCCGGGCCCGGTGCTACTCCCGAGCTCTATCGTTTTGGTCGCGCCAAGTTTGGTATCCGTCCCATCCAGCGGGGGTATACCCTCTAGATCCATAGATGTATCTTGTATGACCTGCTTTAGCGGTGAGGTCGTGTCGTAGATTGTATGGATCCTCAGGTTGCATTGGCTCCTTGCCTCTCCATCAAGGGAGTGCAGGTGGGTTTTCGGCCTCTCCAGCCGTCCTGTCCCATCCTCGAGAGGGGCGATCTGGCTGGTTGTCCTGAGTGCGTCTGGAGGGTGCGGGCTCAAGAGCCTCATCGTTGAACTATGACAGCAGTCGCCATTTTGGTTAGCTTTTGGTTTGGTCTTGTTGTGGATTGCCGAAGCCTTCTTCAGCTGCCAAAACCATCGTCCACCTGTCGTTGAGGGTGTTCTGTTCGGCTTTTAGCTGTTGTTGCTTCTTCTTTAAGCTTCAGACGGTGGCTATGAGTTGCCGTTTGAACCGCTCCTATTCCAGAGGGTCTCGGGGACAATGAAGTCCTCGGCACCAAGGCTTTCCTCATCCTCGGATAGAAGGAGGTAGTTGCTGTCCTCGGAATTGTTGAGGTCCTCGGGGTTACCTTGGGCCTCGTGTCCCTCCAGGCCATCGAGTTACTGTTCCGGGGCGACATGGTTGCCGAGGTCCTCCATATCATCCGGGGTATCATTTTCCCGGGTGGCCGTGTTGCTTTCCCTGCCCTTACGCCCCTTGGATCATCTACGCTGACGTTGGCATTTGGGCGTCTCATCATCGGGCTTGTCGTCGTTATTTCTGGGGGTGCCATCGTCATTCTTCCCATTGGTGCCATAGCCCTTATCATTGGGGGTGTCCACCTTGTAGACATCATAGGTGGAGGTGGCCGTCCACTGTCCAGTGGTGGGAGGGGCAGTAGCAGTGTGAGCGGTGGTGTCAACATCTTCATCCATGTCGTCGGCCTCCTCCGAAGCGTAGTCCAGCATGTCGGTTAAATCTTCGACAGTGGCTACTAAGTGGGTGGGTGGTGGGACGTAAAATTCCCCGTGGCCTGCCTCAAGACCGATCCGAGCATAGGTCAAGGATGGGTCATCCGTAATGTTCATTGTTTGGATCTGATCTAGCATCTCGTTTAATAGGGAGAGACTGGCCAGATCGGTATCCGGGATTTCTTCGGAGTCAATATCCGGTGTGGTAGCTGATACGTCTCCATCGTATCTATAATTTTTTTATTTTTCCATGCCAATATTATACAATTTTTACATACTTTTGGCAACAATTTATATGATTTTTTGGGACTAACATATTGATCCAGTGCCCAGTGCGAGTTCTTGTTTGTTGCATGTTTTTTTGTTTCATAGAATATCCGTATCAAACGAAGTCCAAATGCGATAAAAATTAACAGAGAATTTTTTTGGAATATATGTGATTTTTGGGAGGTGGAATCAACACAAACGGAAGCCCACAGCCTCCACTACCCACCAAGGCGCGCCTGGCACCCCCTGGCGCGCCCAGGTGTCTTGTGGGCTCCCCGTAAGTCGGTTGGGGCTCTTCTTCGGGCGCAAGAAAGATAATATATGAAAAAAAATTGTGTAAAAATTGCGACGCAATCGGAGTTATGAATCTCGGGGAATTTAAGAAACGGTGAAGGGCCAGAAAACAGGAACGCGAAACAGAGGAGAACAGAAAGACAGATCCAATCTCGGAGGGGCTCTCGCCCCTCCGCCGCCATGGAGGCCACGAACCTGAGGGGGAACTCTCCTCCCATCTAGGGGGAGGCCAAGGAAGAAGAAGAAGGAGGGGGGCTCTCTCCCCCTCTCTCCCGGTGGCGCCGGAATGCCATCGGGGCAATCATCGTGTGACGGCGATCTACTCCAACAAATCTGTCATCTTCACCAACAACTCCATCACCTTCCCCCATCTATCTAGAGCGGTCCACTCTCCCGCAACCCGCTGTACCCTCTACTTTAACATGGTGCTTTATGGTTCATATTATCATCTTATGATATGTTGCCATCCTATGATGCTTGAGTAGATTTTTGTCGTCCTATCGGGTGATTGGTGAATTGCTATGATTGGTTTAATTTGCTTGTGGTTATGTTGCTGTCCTTTGGTGCCCATCATATGAGCGCGCGTGTGGATCACACCATATGGTTAGTTGTATGTTGATAGTACTATGTATTGGAGGGCAAGAGTGACAGAAGCTTCTTCCTAACATAGAAATTGATGCATACGGGATTGAAGGGGGACCAATATATATCTTAATGCTATGGTTGGGTTTTACCTTAATGAATGTTATTAGTTGCGGATGCTTGCTAATAGTTCCAATCATAAGTGCACAGAATTCCATGTAAGGGATGACATGCTAGCAGTGGTCTCTCCCACATAAAAACTTGCTATCGGTCTAGTAACATAGTCAATTGCTTAGGGACATTTCCGCAAATCCTACCACTACTAATCCGAACTCGCTATACTAATTTAATTGTAATTTAATTAGAACAGCACCTACATTTTATTTTTGCGTTCTTTATTTTCTTGCAAACCTATCCCTTCATACCTACAAAGTACTTCTAGTTTTGTTCTTGTTCTAGGTAAAGCAAATGTTAAGTGTGCGTAGATTTGTATCGGTGGTCGATACATCTTGAGGGAATATTTGTTCTACCTTTAGCTCCTCGCTGGGTTCGACACTCTTATTTATCGAAAAAGTCTACAAACGATCCCCTATACTTGTGGGTTATCAAGACCTTTTTTCTGGCGCTATTGCCAGGGACCAATAGCGTGGGGTGAATATTCTCGTGTGTGCTTGTTTGCTTTATCACTAAGTAGTTTTTATTTTCTATTCTAAGTTGTTCTCTATTTCTATTTATGGATATGGAACACGAAATACCAAAAAAATTAGTTGTACTTGCTACTGATGGAGTTGGGGAACCTCCTAAAACCCTCGATGCTCGTTATGTCCAAAATATTAAACACTACTTTGATAATCCTAAGAAAACCCCGTTCACTTGATAATGGGAGACACATTAGATCAATGTGAATACTTTAGGGATTATCGCTTGACTCAAAAAGGGAAACTGTTATGGGATCAAATTGAAATGTTGCAATGGTATGCTTGGAATTTATGGTCGAGATATGATTATACTTGTTGCTCTAGGATGAAGGTTCGACACCTTCCCTTTTAATGTCAATTTAATGATAACGAAACCTTGGCTTCTTATTCTAATGGTAGATATGATTACTATGATGTGGAACGAATAGAAGAATTTGTTGCTTTTAAGGGTGCTTATGAAATTGAATCTTTGTTTGAAAAGTATGAAGATTTTGATGATGCTGTTTTTAGACCTGATAATTTTGCTATACTTAAATATTGCTATGAGAATTATGAATACCATGCCGATATTGATGAATTTATTGAGAAAGTCTCCGCTATCCAAGAAGATACTAATATTTTGCAGGAAACTATGGAAGAAGAAATTGAATAAACCGTGAGCTCATTAGATGAAAAAGATGAGGAGGAGAGCGAAGAACAAAAGGAGGAAGAGAAGATTAGCTACCCATGCCCACCTTCTAATGAGAGTAACTCTTTATCCCATACATTGTTTAATGTCCCTTCGTTCTTACCGAAGGATGAATGCTATGATAATTGCTATGATCCCGTTGATTCGTTTGAAATATCCCTTTTTGATGAACTTGATGATTGCTATGCTTGTGGCTATGATGCCAATATGAATTATGCTTATGGAGATGAACTTGCTTTAGTTCCTTATGTTAAGAATGAAATTGTTGCTATTGCACCCAAACATGATAGTCCTATTATCGTTTTGAATTCTCCCAACTACACTATATCGGAGAAGTTTGCTTTTATTAAGGATTATATTGATAGGTTGCATTCTACCATTACACATGATAATTTTGATGAATATAATATGCATGTGCTTGCTTCTCCTACTTGCAATTATTATGAAAGAGGAACTACATCTCCGCCTCTCTATGTTTCCAACACGATAAAATTGCAAGAAACTGCTTATGCTATGTATTGGCCTTTACTTGATGTGCATGAATTGTTCTTTTATGACATGCTGATGCATAGGAAGAGAGTTAGACTTAGTCATTGCATGATATATGTTGCTTTGTGCTCACTACTAAATTTTAAATCATTGCTAATTAAAATTGGCTTTGATATACCTTGGGATCCGGGTGGATCGATTACTTGAGCACTTTATGCCTAGCTTAATGGCTTGAAAGAAAGCATTGCTAGTGAGACAACCCGGAAGTTTTAGAGAGTCATTTTATTATGTTGAGTGCTTTTATAAAGTTTAAAAACAAAAAAATATAGAGTGGAACTTAAAACTATACAAAAGGAAAAGTGAAAGTGAGAAGGATGAACACCGTTGGAGTGGGGGATATCCTTGAACTTGTTCATACCCATGGAAACTTCATGACTCTTTATTACGAAAACTTTTCAACAAAAATAATTGTCCCCTTGTAAAAATCCATTGTATTATAAAAATAATGTGCCAAGATTTGCCTTTATGATGATTAGATTGCTTGTTGGTATGTGCCGTTCAAAAATAGAAACTTTGGCTGTAGTTCGTGAATTTACATTTTTACTGGGACGTCAAAGTTTCTGAAATTTTTACACAGTACTGACATGAATTTTTTTTATTTTTTCCTAATTTTTCAGAATTTTTGGAGTTACAGAAGTATGGTCAAAGTTCAGATTGCTACAGACTGTCTTGTTTAAGACAAATTCTGTTTTTAATGCATTGTTTTGCTTGTTTTGATGGAACTATGGATTTTATCGGTGGTATACGCCATGGAGAAGTTAGGATACAGTAGGGATAATGCAAAAATAAAATATGAATGGGTTTGCAACAGTACTTAAAATAGTGATTTGCTTTATTATACTAACGAATCTTACGGAGGTTTTTGTTAAGTTTTGTGTGGGTGAAGTGTTCAAAGATCGAGGAGGTCTCGATATGAGGTGAAGGAGGAGAGGCAAGAGTTCAAGCTTGGGGATGCCCAAGGCAACCCAAGTAAATATTCAAGGAGACTCAAGCATCTAAGCTTGGGGATGCCCCGGAAGGCATCCCATCTTTCTTCAACAAGTATCGGTATGTTTCAGTTTTTGTTTCGTTCACGTCATATGCGTAAATCTTGGAGCGTCTTTTGTGTTTAGTTTTCACTTTTCTTTTATGCACCATGCTGGTATGAGATAGTCCTTGGTTGATTTATAGAATGCTCTTTGCACTTCACTTATATCTATTGAGTATGGCCTGAATGCTTCATGTACTTCACTTATATCATTTGAAGTTTGGATTGCACATCACTCTTCCCATAGAAAACCGTTGTTTGTATAATACTCTTTCGCTTCACTCATATTTGTTAGAGAATGGTTTTTTGTAGAAAGAATTAAACTCTCTTGCTTCACTTATATCTATTTAGAGAATCAACATGAATTGGTCATTTGCTTGGTTAATCATGGAATCCTACATAAAACTTGTGGATCATTGAATATGATGTGTTTGATACCTTGCAATAGTTTTGCGATATAGAGATGATAATATGTGGGAGGTACTAGTAAACGGTTGTGGTTAGTAGGAATATTGGTGTGAAGGTGTATGATTCCCGAAGCATGCACATATAGTCTCTTGATAACCCACAAGTATAGGGGATCGCAACAGTTTTCGAGGGTAGAGTATTCAACCCAAATTTATTGATTCGACACAAGGGGAGCCAAAGAATATTCATGAGTATTAGCAGCTGAGTTGTCAATTCAACCACACCTGAAAGACTTAATATCTGCAGCAAAGTAGTATGGAAGTAACGGTAATGTGGCAAAAGTAACAGTAGCAGTTCTGTAGTGATTGTAACAGTAGCAACGACAAAGTAACTTAGCAAAGATCAATATGTGAAAAGCTCGTAGGCATCGGATCAGTGATGGATAATTATGTCGGATGGCATTCATCATGCAACAGTCATAACCTAGGGTGACACAGAACTAGCTCCAATTCATCAATATAATGTAGGCATGTATTCCGAATAAGTCATACGTGCTTATGGAAAAGAACTTGCATGACATCTTTTGTCCTACCCTCCCATGGCAGTGGGGTCCTAATGGAAACTAAGGGATATTAAGGCCCCCTTTTAATAGAGAACCAAACCAAAGCATTAGCACTTAGTGAATACATGAACTCCTCAAACTACGGTGATCACCAGAAAGAATCCCAATTATTGTCACCTTGGGGTATGCAGATCATAACACATAATAGGTGTCTACAACTTGCAAGATAGGATCAAGAACACAAATATATTCATGAAAACATAATAGGTTCAGATCTGAAATCATGGCACTCGGGCCCTAGTGACAAGCATTAAGCATAGCAAAGTCATAGCAACATCAATCTCAGAAAAGCATTAAGCATAGCAAAGTCATAGCAACATCAATCTCAGAACATAGTGGATACTAGGGATCAAACCCTAACAAAACTAACTCGATTACATGATAAATCTCATCCAACCCATCACCGTCCAGCAAGCCTACGATGGAATTACTCACGCACGGCGGTGAGCATCTTGAAATTGGTGATGGAGGAAGGTTGGTGATGATGATGGCGACGAATCCCCCTCTCCGGAGCCCCGAACGGACTCCAGATCAGCCCTCCCGATGAAGAACAGGAGGTGGCGGCGGCTCCGTATCATAAAACGCAATGAATCCTTCACTTTGATTATTTTTTCTCCGCGAATAGGTACTTATAGAGTTGGAATTAGGGTTGGAGGAGCTCCAGGGGCCCACAAGCCTGCAGGGCGCGCCCCAGGGGGGTGGGCGCGCCCCTAGGGCTTGTGGTCTCTGGGTGGCCCCCCTCTGGTTGATTCTTGCGCCAATATTTTTTATATATTCCAAAAATATTCTCCGTAAATTTTCAGGTCAATCCGAGAACTTTTATTTCTGCACAAAAATAACACCATGGCAATTCTGCTGAAAACAGCGTCAGTCCGGGTTAGTTCCACTCAAATCATGCAAATTGGAGTCCAAAACAAGGGCAAAAGAGTTAGGAAAAGTAGATACGATGGAGACGTATCAACTCCCCCAAGCTTAACCCATTGCTTGTCCTCGAGCAATTTAGTTGACAAACTGAAAGTGATAAAGAAAAACTTTTACAAACTCTGTTTGATCTTGTTGTTGCAAATATGTATAGCCAGCATTCAGGGTTTCAGCAAAGATTATGAACTAACCATATTCACAATAACATTTAATTCTCACATTTACTCATATCAATGACATAATCAACTAGCGAGCAATAATAATAAATCTTGGATGACAACACTTTTTCAAAACAATCATGATATAATATGACAAAATGTATCTCGCTAGCCCTTTCTGAGACCGCAAAACATAAATGCAGAGCACCCCTGAAGATCAAGGACTGACTAGACATTATAATTCATGGCAAAAGAGATCCAGCCACACTCATACTCAATATCAATTCATAACAACGCATACAAATGATAGTGGTGCTCTCTAACTGGTGCTTTTTATAAGAGGATAATGACTCAGCAATAAAAGTAAATAGATAGGCCCTTCGCAGTGGGAAGCAGAGATTTGCAGAGGTGCCAGAGCTCGAGCTTTTAAAACAGAGATGAATATAATTTTGAGCGGTATGCTTTCATTGTCAACATAACAACCAAAAGATCTCGGTATCTTCCATGCTAGATACATTATAGGCGGTTCCCAAACAGCATGGTAAAGTTTTTACTCCCCCTCCACCAACAATCACACTCCACGGCTAGCCGAATCCACGGGTACCGTCCATACCAACAACAGTCCTGGGGGAGTTTTGTTTGATATTTATATTTTGATTTGATTTCGAGCATGGAACTGGGCATCCCGATTACCAGCCACTTTCTCGTGAATGACAAGTGAATAAACACTCATCGTGAGAATAACCCACCTAGCATGGAAGATACTGACAGCCCCCAGTCACTACATGAGCGATTCGGGCATACAAAACACATTATTATTTGAAGGTTTAGAGTTTGGCACATGCAAATTTACTTGGAACGGCAGGTAGATACCGCATATAGGTAGGTATGGTGGACTCATATGGAACAACTTTGGGTTTAAGGAAGTGGATGCACAAGCAGTATTCCTGCTTAGTACAAGTGAAGCCTAGCAAAAGATTGAGGAGCGACCAACTAGAGAGCGACAACGGTCATAAACATGCATTGAGATTAACCAACATTGAGTGCAAGCATGAGTAGGATATAAATCACCATGAACATAAATATCGTGGAGGCTATGTTGATTTTGATTCAACTACATGCATGATCATGTGCCAAGTCAAGCCACTTAAATCATTCAAAGGAGGATACCATCCTATCATACTACATCATAACCATTTTAATTTTCATGTTGGCACACAAGACAAACCATTATACACTCCTAACTAATTAAGCATGGCATGAGTAACTATAATCTCTAAGTGTCATTGCAAACATGTTTCATTCATAATGGGCTGAATCAAGAACGATGAGCTAATCATATTTACAAAAACAAAATAGGTCGAGTTCGTACCAGCTTTTCTTCATGTCAATCATTTCATCATATATCGTCATTATTGCCTTCCACTTGCACGATCGAACTGTGTGAATTATAATAAGAGTTTACGTGCATTGGACTAAGCTGGAATCTGCAAACATTTATTCAAAGGAGAAGACAAGGTAATATGGGCTCTTTGTTAGATCAACAATAATGCATATGAGAGCCACTCAACATTTTCATCGTGGTCTTCTCCTTACGACCCAAGGTAAAATAAAAGAATTTCAAAGAAACACACTGAAATATTTTTGGAGTTTTTATTTTTCTGAAGAAAGTAAAACAAGAACGAGAAAAACTATTTACACGGGAAAGCTCCCGACAAGTAAAAGAAGAATGAGATATCTTTTTGGGTTTTCTTTTAATACTACAACTAAATTACACTAGAAAGAAAATCTAAACAAACGAGAACTAATTTTTTTGGATTTTCTCAAAGTTTTTCAAACACACAAGAAGAAAGCGAAAAAGAAATAAACTCAAATGGATAATACAATGAAAAAGTATGAACACCGACAACTGAAATGAGTGTGTGATCATGAATGTAATATCGGTGAGAAATACATACTCCCCCAAGCTTAGGCTTTTAGCCTAAGTTGGTCTAGGGCCACAGCTCAAAATAACCGTCTCCTCGATACTCCGGAGGGTCCTGAGGGTTCCACTGGTTAGCGAGCTCCTGTGGCTCCCACTGAAAAACGGGCTCCTGGTATGGGTCAGGAACTGGTGCTGGCTCAGGTGCTGGGGGTTGTGAAAGAACCCAAAATCTGTAGATGTCCTCGGGCATAATAGTGTACCTGCGTGAACGAATATCGAACAAAGAAGAAGCAGGCAAAGCAATAGTCTCACAAGTACCCTGACTAAATACTAAGTTGTAGAGGAGTCTCTTGTCCTTATCATTCTTTATAAAATCATGCGCTACCGTACTATTATAGTTCAAATATCTAGTGGGTAGCAGCATCCCCTCCTCCTCATCATGCCTAATGGGTATCTCAAAATGTTCAGCAAGGCAAGAGCCATAGATGCCTCCAAAGATGGGACCCTTCGTGCGGTTTGTGTTTAACCAATGAGCAACAATAGCGCCCAAACTAAAAGTTCTATCACAATATAAAGCATGGCGCAAAATAGCAAGGTCCGGGGCACTAAGGCCTCCGCTCTCCCCATGACTAATCAAACATCTCCCAGAAAATAATGAATAATAGCGTAAAACAGGAAAATATAAGCTAGCCACTCTCGCTTCCGACACCCCTCTCTCTTCTCCTACAGTAGTTTCAGCAATAAAGTCCTCCACGTCCCTAGGACGTGGTTCACTGACGCTGCCCTCATAAGGTAATTTGCAAACATTGCAAAAATCATCAAGTGTCATTTACTTAGGCACATCATACAAGTGAAATTCTACCATGGGAGGATCCTTCCTAGCATGAAAGTGAAAATTTTGCACGAATGTGTTAGTGAGCAGAAGGTATTGTTCACACTTATCTTGGAGGAAGTCGGTGATGCCTGCATTCTCCGCCAAATAATAGAAATCATCATAAATTCCGGCCGCCCTCAAGAATGCATCACTTGGCCATTCACATGGCCGAAGCTCCGCCGCACGCGGAAGGTTGTACTTGGGCTTCTTCTTCTCCTCATTTTCATTTTCATTTGAATTCCGGCTTGAAGAACCCCTTAACCATCTCTTCATCATTTCTTTCCTTTTCCTCTGAAAAATTCTGAAATTTTTAGTGACTCAAAATAAAAGTGAACAAAACTCAACAAGATTGATAGCAACTACTCCCACAAGTATCTAGAGGCTATATCATGCAACAAAACTACTTCGGACCATATAAATTTGACATGCAAGCTCAAGAACAAAGTCACCACAGTAGCAAAAGTTTGCAATATATAAAGCACTGGAACAAAAGCTAATTGGACCATTGGAGGAGTCACATACCGAAGAACAATCCCCCAAAACAGTTTTGCGAATGGAGCTTTGATCAAGGAGATCGAAAATGGCAGCAAAATGAGCTAGAACACGGGTTTGAGCAATGGTGGGATTTTTTCTGGAGGAAGACGGAGTGGATGGGTGCTGGAATAAGTGAGGGGACCCACAAGCTAGGCGTGCCCTATGGGCTTGTGGCCCACTGGTGCTGCCTCCTGGTGTGTTTTCACTGCCAAAAATTCTTAAATATTCTATCAAAAATCATACTAAATTTTCAGGGCATTTGGAGAACTTTTATTTTTGGGACATTTTTTATTGCACAGATAATTCAGAAAATAGACAAATAATAGTATTTTTGCTTTATTTATTCTAAATAACAAAAAGTAAAAAGTGGGTACAGAAAGTTGTGTTCACTAAATTCATCCATCTCATGCCTGTCAAAAGGAATCCATTAACAAGGTTGATCAAGTCTTATTAACAAACTTCTTCCAAATGGCATGAAACAAGAGAATCTTCGTATAACCCTAGGTTACCTCAACAGGGATATGCATGTCACCAACAATAAGAATATCATATTTCTTTTTGACAGTAGGAATAGGGAATTCAAAACCTCCAATAGCAATAGTTGAAATTTTTCCAATAGAATTGATGCTATTTACTTGAGGTTGTTTCTTCGGAAAGTATACCGTATGCTCATTACCATTAACATGAAAAGTGACATTGCCCTTGTTGCAATCAATAACAGCCCCTGCAGTATTCAAAAAGGGTCTACCAAGGATGATCGACATACTGTCGTCCTCGGGTATATCAAGAATAACAAAGTCCGTTAAAATAGTGACATTTGCAACTACGACAGGCACATCCTCACAAATACCGATGGGTATAGCGGTTGATTTATCAGCCATTTGCAAAGAGATTTCAGTTGGTGTCAACTTATTCAAATTAAGTCTACGGTATAAAGAGAAAGGCATAACACTAACACCGGCTCCCAAATCACATAAAGCAGTTTTAACATAATTTCTTTTAATGGAGCATGGTATAGTTGGTACTCCTAGATCTCCTAGTTTCTTTGGTATTCCACCCTTAAAAGTGTAATTAGCAAGCATAGTGGAAATTTCAGCTTCCGGTATCTTTCTTTTATTTGTAACAATATCTTTCATATACTTAGCATAAGGAGACATTTTCAGAATATCAGTCAAACGCATACGCAAAAAGACAGGTCTAAGCATTTCAACAAAGCGCTCAAAATCCTCATCATCCTTTTTCTTGGATGGTTTAGGAGGAAAGGGCATGGGTTTCTGAGCCCATGGTTCTCTTTCTTTCCCATGTTTCCTAGCAATGAAGTCTCTCTTATCATATCTTTTATTTTTAGGTTGTGGGTTATCAAGATCAATAGCAGGTTCAATCTCCACATCATTATCATTGCTAGGTTGAGCGTCAACATGAACATCATCATTAACATTATCACTAGGTTCATGTTCATCACCAGATTGTGTTTCAACATCAGAAATAGAAATATCATTTGGATTCTCAGGTGTGTCTATAACAGGTTTACTAGAAGCATGCAAAGTTCTGTCATCCTTCTTTTTCTTTTTATTACTAGGACTAGGTGCATCAATATTAATTCTCTGAGAATCTTGTTCAATTCTCTTAGGATGGCCCTCAGGATACAAAGGTTCCAAAGTCATGTTACCACCTCTAGTCATAACTATAATAGCAGTATCATTCACCTTATTATTCATCTCATTCAACAAATCATTTTGTGCCTTGAGAACTTGTTCTACTTGAGTTTTTACCATGGAAGCATGTTTACTAATAATCTTGAGATCATTAATAGTTCTACACATGTAGTCACCCAAGCAGTCAAGCATATAAGCATTATGTTTCAATTGTCTATTAACATATGCATTGAAATTTTCTTGTTTAACAATAAAGCTATCAAATTCATCCAAGCATTGACTAGTAGACTTATTGTGAGGAATATCACCTTCATCAAATCTATAGAGAGAATTTTCCTCTATTACCTGTGTCGGGTTATCAAGACCATGTATTTCTTCAATAGGTGGTAAATTCTTAATATTTTCAGCTTTAATACCTTTTTCTTTCATAGATTTCTTTGCCTCTTGCATATCTTCAGGACTGAGAAATAGAATACCTCTTTTCTTCGTAGTTGGCTTAGGAGGTGGTTCGGGAAGAGTCCAATTATTATCATTACTCAATATATTATTCAATAGCACTTCAGCTTGTTCAACAGTTCGTTCCCTGAAAACACAACCAGCACAACTATCTAGGTGGTCCCTAGAAGCATCGATTAGTCCATTATAAAAGATATCAAGTATTTCATTTTTCTTGAGAGGATGATCAGGCAAAGCATTAAGTAATTGGAGAAGCCTCCCCCAAGCTTGTGGGAGACTCTCTTCTTTAGTTTGCACAAAATTAAATATTTCCTGTAAAGCAGCTTGTTTCTCATGAGCAGACAAATATTTTTCAGAGAAGTAATATATCATATCCCGGGGACTACGCACACAACCAGGAGCAAGAGAATTGAACCATAAGTTAGCATCACCCTTTAACGAGAAAGGAAACAACATAAGAATATAGTAATGTCGAAGTTTTTCCTCATGAGCAAATAGGGTGGCTATATCATTAAATTTAGTAAGATGTGCCACAACAGTTTCAGATTCATAACCATGGAAAGGATCAGATTCAACCAAAGTAATTAACTCGGGGTCGACAGAGAATTCATAATCCTTATCAGTAACAAAGATAAGTGAAGTAGCAAACTTAGGATCATATTGCATTCTAGCATTCAAAGATTTTTCTTTCCACTTGCATAATAATTTCTTAAGATCATCTCTATCCTTACAAGCAAGAAAGTCCCTAGCTACTCCATCCATAACATAACCCTCAGGTATATCAGGCAATTCATATCTAGGAGAGCTAGGTCTAGCAGGTGTTTCAAAGTGTTCAGTTTAAATAATTTCATCAGTTTCAGAAATATCATCTGTTTCAGCATTAACTCTAGCAATGTGTTCATAAAGAAATTCACTTAGTGGCACGGTATTATCAAGCAAAGCAGTAGTATCATCATAAGCATCATGCATAGAAGAAGTAGCATCACCAATTACTTGCGACGTATCAGAATGAATAGCAGGTGGTGGTGTCGCAAGCTTACTCAAAACAGAAGGTGAATCAAGTGCAGAGCTAGATGGCAGTTCCTTACCTCCCCTCGTAGTAGAGGGAAAAATCTTGGTTTTGATGTCTTTCAAATTCCTCATAGTGATCAACAGATATAAATCCCAAGTGACTCAGAGAATAGAGCTATGCTCCCCGGCAATGGCACCAGAAAAAGGTCTTGATAACCCACAAGTATAGGGGATCGCAACAGTTTTCGAGGGTAGAGTATTCAACCCAAATTTATTGATTCAACACAAGGGGAGCCAAAGAATATTCACGAGTATTAGCAGCTGAGTTGTCAATTCAACCACACCTGAAAGACTTAATATCTACAGCAAAGTATTTAGTAGCAAAGTAGTATGGAAGTAACGGTAACAGTGGCAAAAGTAACAGTAGCAGTTTTGTAGTGATTGTAACAGTAGCAATGGCAAAGTAACTTAGCAAAGATCAATATGTGAAAAGCTCGTAGGCATCAGATCAGTGATGGATAATTATGTCGGATGGCATTCATCATGCAACAGTCATAACCTAGGGTGACACAGAACTATCTCCAATTCATCAATATAATGTAGGCATGTATTCCGAATATAGTCATACGTGCTTATGGAAAAGAACTTGCATGACATCTTTTGTCCTACCCTCCCGTGGCAGCAGGGTCCTAATGGAAACTAAGGGATATTAAGTCCTCCTTTTAATAGAGAACCGGACCAAAGCATTAGCACTTAGTGAATACATGAACTCCTCAAACTACGGTAATCACCGGAAAGAATCCCAATTATTGTCACCTTGGGGTATGCGGATCATAACACATAATAGGTGTCTACAACTTGCAAGATAGGATCAAGAACACAAATATATTCATGAAAACATAATAGGTTCACATCTGAAATCATGGCACTCGGGCCCTATGTTGCGCCCCGCCTGATTACCACTGTAGCCAGACGGTCGCCACGCATACCAGCCCAGGAAATCACTCTGGCATGCGCGCTTACAACAAGTATCATGAACACAGGCATTTCTATTAATGGATATATAAGTCTTTACATGATAGTTTACAAGAGTGATGGCAGCGGAAAAACTCTATCTAAGGCAGCATGGTCTTGGTGCGGCTCCAATCCACAGGGTTCTGACTGGGTTACGTTCCTAGCCCGTGAACGCTCCGGCTCCTCGTCGATGAACAACGGATCCTTATGTGAACCTGGCCACATTGAAGGCCGCTGAGTACTTTTGAATGTACTCGCAAGCAAACCAAACTAACATATACACCAAGCAAAGCAATCCATGGCATTCAAGCATGCACTTGTTGTTAGAGCAATATTAATTGTCATGACATAGCATAACTAGCTAGCAATATCAATTATCATGTTATAGCAGGTTTATCCAGCAAGATAACTACTGAAGTAAATGTAGTAAGGTAAAGCATATTAGGTAAATATTCCATACTCCGAACATTCTCATGATCCAACCTGAATCCGATCCAAATCCGATCCAACTCATGTGGTCATCCGACCACTCATCATATAGCCATCCCATGGCTAACACATCATATTCCTGACATCATCTGATGTATACACAAGACGAGTTCTTCCATCATTATCATCATTATTATGGTTGACCACCTAGTGAGGTCTGGACGGGCTGTCCAATACCGTGGACGCGGCTATTCGAATAGATTTTACACTCTGCAGAGGTTGCGCACTTTACCCACACTATGGAGCACTGACCTCGTGATCCCATTCGGGTGGACCAGTGTTGCTCCAACGAAACTTGCCTAACCCGTGACTCCTCCACCGTACCACCGGCAATCATTCTCCCCCGGAGTCAAGCCCTGGGTGGCCCCTGTGTCACCTCGTGACACCTGCCACCATCGTGGCCAAACTAAACTGTCCCAAACAGGGACTGCGCGCAAACAAACAGCTGGGCTCACAAGGTTATCGCCGCCTACCGGGCCAGGGTAGCGCGCACACATAACCTTCCCTGTCTGGTGGTACCGGTGAAAGAGCAAAGAGCCAGACCAAGTCAAGGCCATCCCATACCGGCAAATGTGGTTACACGGATAAGCCCGGACAGGTGAGTCAAAATCAACCGACTAAGTTCATTTAGCAAGCTTAGTGGTTCATCACAATAACTTAACATGGTGGTAACTAGGTATGAGATAACAACTGTGGAAACATAACAACCTATCTCCATATCACAATGAGTCATTAGTGAAACAATATTTAAATGGCAAGTTATCACTTTACAAGTTCTAGCTGTAAGTGACAACCATCGGAACCCTTGCACAAAACCGGCAAAGAAACCAGTAGCCACCAAAACGGTCTTTACAACACAGATCTAGGACATTACCGAAATAACTCAACCCCGACTCAAGATGGCTGGAAAGCAGCTCAGAGCATGAGACGGTGTTGATAAGAAGAATGTAGCAGCTCCCTAAGACGGCCGAGAAACAGCTCAGAGCATAGGTCACTGCTACGGAAAGAAATTCAACAGCTGCCCGAGACGGCCGAAAAGCAGCCCAGAACACGGATAGTTGCTGACAAGAGAAATAAAAGTCGGCATCCACCCCGGACGGCCGGAAACAGCTCAGAACACAGGCGTGGTGCCGTCACCGAAGAAAGTGCAAGCAAGGGTTCGTCAGCGTCACATACAGCTCACAACTACACAGACAATCACAAGCATAATAATTTAAACATGCAAGAAATATCACAGAGCAATGCTTTAGGGCATATACCAGATGGTCGGCTTGCTTGGGGTCGAAGAAATACTCCGGGAAGAAGTGCGGTGAAGCCGCGGAAGAATTTGCCGGAACGATTCTCCCTCGGAGGGGGCTGATAGAGGGCAAGGGCAAAATGGTCATTTTCAGAATGTGTAAACATTATGAAAATGATACCATCAGGATGGGCTCGATGAAACGAAGAAGTGGGCTTTGGTTTCACCTGAATCGGAGTCACGAGTAAAAAGTTGTGGCCGAATGAAGTGGGAGGGACCTTTTTGTAATACAAATAATTACTTCTGGGTCCCTGACCAATTTTTTTCTGGAAAAGAATAAAGGGAACTGTTGCACTTGGGCTGGGTGGGCCGAAAGCAACCGCTGCTGCCGCTGTGCATGGCACTGCTGCCTACTGGGCCGGCCCAACAGCTGCCCCTCCATTTAAAAAAACAGAGGGAGGAGTTGGGTCACTGGCGAGCCGGGCCCGCCTACAGTTCATCTCCCTCCTCGCGCGCGTTGACTGGAGCTACAGAAGCGCGGTCGGCCGGCGATTCCCAGCGCTACAGGCCGTCCCCCAAAGAGCTCCGATCACCGGCGTGCTCATAATGGAGTGCCGCATCCATCCCTGGGTGGCACGGCCGCCGGGGTGCACTAGAGCAGGCGAGGTATCGGCCGTGGCGGCGGGCATCTCCGGCGAGCTCGAGCTCAAAGCTATGGTGGTTCCCGGCTTAGGAAAGTGCTCGGGAGAGCCTCGGGATAGTGGTGGTGGTGTCCTGGTGCGGCAAGAGAAGCAATGGGGGCCGGAGTGGAGTGAATTTAGGAGGAAAAGGGCGGCGGCCGTGGTGGCGATGCAGTGGCAGTGGGGATTCCGGCGAGGCAGTGAGGAGTCGGGGAGGCACCAAGGGGAGAGAGGAGGCCGCTGCGGGAGGAGTGGGTGCTCAGGGAAGCTCGGGCCACAGCTATTTATAGCCGGCCGTGAGCGAGCAGATAGGGATGGCCGCGGTGGCGATCCTATCGGTGTACTGGAGCGTCAGGGCGATGTGGCTGGATGGTAGCGGCATCGAGGAGCTTCATGGAGGGATGGAGGAGTCTCTGGGGCGCTCGAGAGAGCTCGAGGGAGAAGAAGACAGCGAGGAAACGACGACGGCGTCACGGGCAGAACAGTGGTGGAGCTCGTCACGGTGCGGCGAGGAAGAAACAGGAGGGGGAAGGGCCTGGAGAGGGGACACGCGGGTGCGGCGGAGCCGTTGGACATGCTCGGACAAGCCGGAGTTGGCCGGAGCAGGCCTGCCGACGATCACAGTATTCGGACCACCGTTTTGGCCGGCTCTACTCGTGGTCACCACTGGCACCGCGTGTCCAGGGCATAGTAGCAACCTCAAATCTTGTCAACTGTATAGATTAGAGGTCAATGAGTTGACCCATTGTTGTTTGGATGCAAGTGACGGCAAGAGTTGACGGATGAGAGCTCACATGTGTTCTAACATGAAGGTGTTTGATGATATTTCTGGAGATATCGCTGGGTGAAATGAGCTGGTTTTTTGCATGGAGCAATGATCTACCAAGGTAACTACCCTGGTAAATTTTGAGGCCAGTTGGATAAGAATTGGGGGCACTTGCTGTAGAATAGACCCTGCTGAACAGAAAAGCAAACTTTGATGTGGCACTCACACACTAGCTTGCGTTGAACTGAAATTTTGGGGAGATGAATTATTTGAACATATGAAGCCACTATAAAAATTTCATACCATTTGGGTACACCAAAATGGTACTTCCTTCACAAAGGTTTCAAATGGACAGAAACTTAGGAAAAATGCTGGGGAAGAATGGAAGGATGAATTGAGCTGATTTTTGGTTTCCATGAGTGATTTGTCAATATTAATCACCATGAAAAATTTCAGCTCAAATAGATGAAGGGTTCAAGCACTTCCTTTGCAAACTGAAAATCTAGACAGAATTTACAAATGGATGTTGTGCTCAAACTTTGAGTTATGGAACTTGGATTTTGATGGAAATAGTGAAGATATGGATAGGATGAGCTCCACAAATTATTTGGGATTTTTCTTGGCTACCAAAATGGTAGTTCCTTTAGAAACTGCCCAAAATGCAATATTGGCATTAAATAGGAAAATGCAATTTTCCTTATTTAATTATGGCCAATATTTTTATGGGAGCTCAATATGATCACAAAGAATATCTCCACAAGTTTTCATGAACTTTGGAGATGGATAGATATTTTCCTGGATTTAATTCCTTTAACTGGCAGAAAAAGGAGTTAATTATAAATGAAAAATATTGCAAATGACTTGGCAATATTTTTGGATATCCAGGGTTTATAGATGTGGGATGATCACTGGGAGAAGTTTGGGAGACAACAGATCAAAGGAAATTGGGGTTCCTTTGTAACTGCAAGAGTTAGGGTTTCCCTTCCGACAACTCGGAAGGTAGGGTTTCGGCGGCAAAACCCCGAGAATATATCTTGGGTGGCAAGGTTGATCTGAAGAGAATGTATGGTTGGATAGGAGAGGCAAGGCTAAATGACCATCTTCATATACCCAGGAGCGAGAGAAATCCGATAACACTGAGAAAAAGACGGGAGTCAAATCCCGCGAAGGAAAAAAAATAGGAGCGAAAACCCGGGTGTTACAAACCTACCCCCCTTAAGAAAATCTCGTCCTCGAGATTTCCGGGCTTACCTCCCGGGGAAGGGGGACTTACCTGTGTGTGACTTGGATCCATCAGCTGTCTCTTGTCTTCGTTGGTTCACTGACCTTTTAACTGCCTCTTCTGATGGACCATGTGTTGTCTTTGCACACAGCTTCCTTGAATCCTTCTCTTTTCTGTCAGGTGTACCTTTTTCCTTGGTAGTGGTGTTGCTGGGTGAGGTAGCGGATAACACCAAGAAACAACTCGGTTTCCATGGCCTGGAAGCGACAGCTTCGGTTTTGTTTGATACTCCGTATCTTGACAGTCCTGGGCAAGACATCCTTTCTAGGTACCAGGCTCACGTGCTCAAGTGAGTGGAGGTGGCTTTCTTTTTGCCGTGTCATAATACTCAATCTGGCTGTGGGTTCCGTACTGACATTTCCTTTTGCTTTCGGCATTCTGACTTCGTCCTTAGGTGATCCACAATTCAGGGAACAACATGACCGAGCTATTGCTGCTATATTCCCAACTGAAATGTTAGGCATGATCACAAAATAATTATAGACAGTAATCTCTTATTCTAATGATGTCATGATGTCTATGAGCTATTGAGGTTGACGTGCTTTGAGCCATTCTATCTGAATGTCTTGTTTCAGACTCTGCCACTTGTGGAGATGGCTCTGTCATACATAGCCCCTTGCTATGACCACGGGGTTGAGCATAGGACTACAGAGGCTAAATGTAGTATCACTATCATCTGGTGTATCCTTTCAGAGCATAGCCTTTTATCTTGGTTGATGGCCCATATTTAGGATGAGTATGACATGTTGGCGGCATTGTTGTGGCCGGATATGCAAGAGTCTGACAAGGATTGGTAATACCACTCTGTCCGTGAAGCTGTTTCTTGTTGACCGTCATGGAGGTTGTTTGTACAAAACTTCTTGGTTCTTAAGGATTCCTTTGATGGACATGTCATGACCTACCAACACGGCTCCTTGATTGTTTTCCCGATTTGTCGGGCTTGTTCTTACTCTTGTATATCTCGTAGGGATTGTTGTGCTCATATTCTTCCTTTAATATCGGGCCAATGTTTCCCTGAACACAGTCATTCCCGTGTACGAGTGGCTCGCATGAACTGATCCACTGGACTGCATGTTCACAACATATGCAGGTGTAGGATAACTCCTCTTATATCCAGTGAGTTCTGAGGCAGACGTGTGTCTAGACAAGTTTGTGCTTCTGACAGGATTGTCGTGGGCACGGGGTGTGTTGAAGAAGGCTGAATTCCTTATGCTCGAAGCTTCTGCCAAAGTAGCGTGCTGAAGAAGGCTGGGTATCGTACCTCAGAAGCTCTCCTTCATGTGGCTTGCTGTGGAAGGTTGAGTGCTTTATGCCGGAAGTTTTCCGCGGTAGCACACTGAGAAAGATGGGAATGCCGCACCCCAGAATATTTCTGCACCAAGTGGCGTACCGAGGAAGATCGACGGTCTCGTGTCATAAGCTTCTCTCAATAGCTTATGGAGGAAGGTTGGGTTCCTTATACCATAAGTCTTTTACGGTGATATGTGGTCGGATCTATGGCCGATTCTGGCTTCTTTCCGAAGTATCCGGAACTTTACCCAGGGCGGAGCCAAATTTGGTATAGGCCATACCTTGACTGAAGATATTCCATTGGTCACACACATCGCTTGCCCTTTTGCCGGTCCGCTCATTTCTGCTGTAAAGGCTGCACAACTGATGTAGACTTCATGTTGTTAATTAATTTGGAATACCCTTTGTATCCAAACCAAGTGTTGCCATTAATTCCATTCTGTTTAGCTAAGCTTCCAATCATGTTAGGTGCTCCTTGATTCTGGATGCTTGGAAGCTCAGTGATTCTGGGCAACCATGAACTCATCCATATTCCTCGCAAACCTTGTTCACAGTGCCCAGAAGATTTTGTATTTGCACCGGTAAATTAAAAATTATGCTTTGAAATTTGTACCAACGTACCGGAGTTCTGTTGTTGCTCTTGGCATATTCACGTTCCTGAAATATGTCTCCGGTGGGGAATAAATGATTCTTGGGTCCATTGAGAAAAGACCCGGTTCACCTTACTGACTGAAATAGTCCTTGTGTCACGGACGGAATAATTTGTATTTACTGGTGTTCATTCTTGGTAGATCATCTGACTGCTTCTTAGATGCGATCGGTCCTGAGGCAAACTCTCTCAGGTAGATTCTATCCTTGTCTGTTGCACATAGATTCTGCTTCTGACCCATTCTTCATTCCTTGACAGATCCAGTGATAATATTCTGAATATCGGGCAGTTGACTGGACATGACTCTTGTTGAATTGGGATTATTGGGTATTATCCCAATTGCAGGCTGGTCTTCTTAGGAAGCTCTTGCGGATGGATTCAGTTGGAGCGAAGAAACGGAACTGACAAAAGAAACTAGAACCGCAAAAACCAAAAAGCAAATAAAGCTCAAATATTGCGGACCTTTCACATGTGGCCGAGGATCCACTAGTATAACTATTTTAGCACACTCGATGTACCTCGAAGGATTTAGAAGAAAAACCACACAATGCTCCTGGTAGCACTGGTGTCAAGCTCTTACTATTTCCTTAGGGAACATCACACTCGACGCATGACCATAGCCAAGGTGGCTTAGTCAACGACCCTAAAGTTGTCGGGGAGGGATGGAATTATAGGCGTTTCCCAAAGGAAACTAGGGTTAAGGAGAGAAATGCCATGGCTAGCAAGCAGGGTAAGGATATCTGGTTTACCTAGGGGTTCAGGGCTCACGGGTCGTTGCCGGGTGCGAGCATTTCACACCGGAGGCAAAGGCCACGGGAGTTGGGGTCTGATGGAGCCAAAGACCTATGGGGTTGCCTTATGTTCAATAGTAGCCATGCCTGCTTGGCAAAGATGGCTGAAATCCATCTAGGCTTTCTACTGAGCACAAGACAATGTAGTCTGGCTACGGTAACCTATAGTCAGCCTGGCGGCTCCGATACCATCCGTTGTGGCGCCCCGCCTGATTACCACTGTAGCCAAATGGTCGCCACGCATACCAGCCCAGGAAATCACTCTGGCATGTGCGCTTACAACAAGTATCATGAACACAGTCATTTCTATTAATGGATATATAAGTCTTTACATGATAGTTTACAAGAGTGATGGCAGCGGAAAAACTCTATCTAAGGCAGCATGGTCTTGGTGCGGCTCCAATCCACAGGGATCTGACTGGGTTACGCTCCTAGCCCGCGAACGCTCTGGCTCCTCGTCGACGGACGACGAATCCTTATGTGAACCTGGCCACATTGAAGGCCGCTGAGTACTTTTGAATGTACTCGCAAGCAAACCAAACTAACATATACACCAAGCAAAGCAATCCATGGCATTCAAGCATGCACTTGTTGTTAGAGCAATATTAATTGTCATGACCTAGCATAACTAGCTAGCAATATCAATTATCATGTTATAGCAGGTTTATCCAGCAAGATAACTACTGAAGTAAATGAAGTAAGGTAAAGCATATTAGGTAAATATTCCATACTCCGAACATTCTCATGATCCAACCTGAATCCGATCCAAATCCGATCCAACTCATGTGGTCATCCGACCACTCATCATATAGCCATCCCATGGCTAACACATCATATTCCTGACATCATCTGATGTCTACACAAGACGAGTTCATCCATCATTATTATCATTATTACGGTTGACCACCTAGTGAGGTCTGGACGGGCTGTCCAATATCGTGGACGCGGCTATTCGAATAGATTTTACACTCTGCAGAGGTTGCGCACTTTACCCACACTATGGAGCACTAACCTCGTGATCCCATTCGGGTGGACCAGTGTTGCTCCAACGAAATTTGCCTAACCCGTGACTCCTCCACCGTACCACCAGCAATCATTCTCCCCCGGAGTCAAGCCCTGGGTGGCCCCTGTGTCACCTCGTGACACCTGCCACCGTCGTGGCCAAACTAAACTGTCCCAAACGGGGACTGCGCGCAAACAAACAACTGGGCTCACAAGGTTATCGCCGCCTACCGGGCCAGGGTAGCGCGCACACATAACCTTCCTTGTCTGGTGGTACCGGTGAAAGAGCAAAGAGCCAGACCAAGTCAAGGCCGTCCCATACCGGAAAATGTGGTTGCACGAATAAGCCCGGACAGGTGACTCAAGATCAGCCGACTAAGTTCATTTAGCAAGCTTAGTGGTTCATCACAATAACTTAACATGGTGGTAACTAGGTATGAGATAACAACTGTGGAAACATAACAACCTATCTCCATATCACAATGAGTCATTAGTGAAACAATATTTAAATGGCAAGTTATCACTTTACAAGTTCTAGCTGTAAGTGACAACCATCGGAACCCTTGCACAAAACCGGCAAAGAAACCAGTAGCCACCAGAACAGTCTTTACAACACAGATCTGGGACATTACCGGAATAACTCAACCCCAGCTCAACACGGCTGGAAAGCAGCTCAGAGCATGAGACGGTGTTGATAAGAAGAATGTAGCAGCTCCCTAAGACGGCCGAGAAACAGCTCAGAGCATAGGGTCACTGCTACGGAAAGAAATTCAACAGCTGCCCGAGACGGCCGAAAAGCAGCCCAGAACACGGACAGTTGCTGACAAGCGAAATAAAAGTCGGCATCCACCCCGGATGGCCGGAAACAGCTCGGAACAAAGGCATGGTGCTGTCACCGAAGAAAGTGCAAGCAAGGGTTCGTCAGCGTCACATACAGCTCACAACTACACAGACAATCACAAGCATAATAATTTAAACATGCAAGAAATATCACAGAGCAATGCTTTAGGGCATATATCAGATGGTCGGCTTGCCTGGGATCGAAGAAATACTCCGGGAAGAAGTGCGGTGAAGCAGCGGAAGAATTCACCAGAACGATTCTATCTCGGAGGGGGCTGATAGAGGGCAAGGGCAAAATGGTCATTTTCAGAGGCGGGCTCGATGAAATGAAGAAGTGGGCTTTGGTTTCACCTGAATCGGAGTCACGAGTAAAAAGTTGCGGCCCAATGAAGTAGGAGGGACCTTTCTGTAATACAAATAATTACTTCTGGGTCCCTGACCGATTTTTTTCTAGAAAAGAATAAAGGGAACTGTTGCACTTGGGCTGGGTGGGCCGAAAGCAACCGCTGCTGCCGCTGTGCACGGCCACTGCTGCCTATTGGGCCGGCCCAACAGCTGCCCCTCCATTTAAAAAAACAGAGGGAGGAGTTGGGTCACTGGCGAGCCGGGCCCGCCTACAGTTCATCTCCCTCCTCGCGCGCGTTGACTGGAGCTACAGAAGCGTGGTTGACCGGCGATTCCCGGCGCTACAGGCCGTCCCCCGAAGAGCTCCGATCACCGGTGTGCTCATAATGGAGTGCCGCATCCATCCCTGGGTGGCACGGCCGCCGGGGAGCACTGGAGTAGGCGAGGTATCGGCCGTGGCGGCGGGCATCTCTGGCGAGCTCGAGCTCGAAGCTCTGGTGGTTCCCGGCTTAGGAAATTGCTCGGGAGAGCCTCAGGATAGTGGTGGTGGTGTCCTGGTGTGGCTAGAGAAGCAATGGGGGCCGGAGTGGAGTGAATTTAGGCAGAAAAGGGCGGCGGCCGTGGCGGTGATGCAGTGGCAGTGGGGATTTCGGCGAGGCAGTGAGGAGTCGGGGAGGCACCAAGGGAAGAGAGGAGGCCGCTGCGGGAGGAGTGGGTGCTCGGGGAAGCTCGGGCCACAGCTATTTATAGCCGGCCGTGAGCGAGCAGATAGGAATGGCCGCGGTGGCGATCCTATCGGTGTACTGCAGCGTCGGGGCGATGTGGCTGGACGGTAGCGGCGTCGAGGAGCTTTGTGGAGGGATGGAGGTGTCTCTGGGGCGCTCGAGAGAGCTCGAGGGAGAAGAAGACAGCGAGGAAACGATGACGGCATCACGGGCAGAACAGTGGCGGAGCTCGTCGCGGTGCGGCGAGGAAGAAATAGGAGGGGGAAGGGCCTGGAGAGGGGACACGCGGGTGCGGCGGAGCCGTTGGACATGCTCGGACAAGCCAGAGTTGGCCGGAGCAGGCCTGCCGACGATCACAGTATTCGGACCACCGTTTTGGCCGGCTCTACTCGTGGTCACCACTGGCACCGCGTGTCTAGGGCATAGTAGCAACCTCAAATCATGTCAACTGTATAGATTAGAGGTCAGTGAGTTGACCCATCATGGTTTGGATGCAAGTGACGACAAGAGTTGATGGATGAGAGCTCACATGTGTTCTGACATGAAGGTGTTTGATGATATTTCTGGACATATCGCTTGGCGAAACGAGCTGGTTTTTGGCATGGAGCAATGATCTACCAAGGTAACTACCCTGGTAAATTTTGAGGCCAGTTGGATAAGAATTGGGGGCACTTGCTGTAGAATGGACCCTGCCGAACAGAAAGGCAAACTTTGATGTGGCACTCACATACTAGCTTGCATTGAACTGAAATTTTGAGGAGATGAATTATTTGAACATATGAAGCCACTGTAAAAATTTCATACCATTTGGGTACACCAAAATGGTACTTCCTTCACAGAGGTTTCAAATGGACAGAAACTTAGGATAATGCTGGGGAAGAATGGATGGATGAATTGAGCTGATTTTTGGTTTCCATGAGTGATTTGTCAATATTAATCACCATGAAAAATTTCAGCTCAAATAGATGAAGGGTTCAAGCACTTCCTTTGCAAACTGAAAATCTGGACAGAATTTACAAATGGATGATGTGCTCAAACTTTGAATTATGGAACTTGGATTTTGATGGAAATGGTGAAGATATGGATAGGATGAGCTCCACAAATTATTTGGGATTTTTCCTGGCTACCAAAATGGTAGTTCCTTTAGAAACTGCCCAAAATGCAATATTGGCATTAAATAGGAAAATGCAATTTTCCTTATTTAATTATGGCCAATATTTTTATGGGAGCTCAATATGATCACAAAGAATATCTCCACAAGTTTTCATGAAATTTGGAGATGGATAGATATTTTCCTGGATTTAATTCCTTTAACAGGCAGAAAAAGAAGTTAATTATAAATGAAAAATATTGCAAATGACTTGGCAATATTTTTGCATATCCAGGGTTTATAGATGTGGGATGATCACTGGGAGAAGTTTGGGAGACAACAGATCAAAGGAAATTGGGGTTCCTTTGTAACTTCAAGAGTTAGGGTTTCCCTTTCGACAACTCGGAAGGTAGGGTTTCGGCGGCAAAACCCCAAGAATATATCTTGGGTGGCAAGGTTGATCTAAAGAGAATGTATGGTTGGATAGGACAGGCAAGGCTAAATGACCATCTTCATATACCCAGGAGCGAGAGAAATCTGATAACACCGAGAAAAAAGACGGGAGTCAAATCCCGCGATGGAAAAAAAATAGGAGCGAAAACCAGGGTGTTACACCCTAGTGATAAGCATTAAGCATAGCAAAGTCATAGCAACATCAATCTCAGAACATAGTGGATACTAGGGGTCAAACCCTAACAAAACTAACTCGATTACATGATAAATCTCATCCAAACCATCACCGTCGAACAAGCCTACGATGGAATTACTCACGCACGGCGGTGAGCATCATGAAATTGGTGATGGAGAAAGGTTGGTGATGATGATGGCGACGAATCCTCCTCTCCGGAGCCCCAAACGGACTCCAGATCAGCCCTCCCGATGAAGAATAGGAGGTGGCGGCGGCTCCGTATCGTGAAACGCGATGAATCCTTCTCTCTGATTTTTTTCTCCGTGAATAGGTACTTATAGAGTTGGAATTACGGTCGGGGAGCGCCAGGGGGCACACAAGCCTACAGGGTGCGCCCCAGGGGGTGGGCGCGCCCCCAGGGCTTGTGGCCTCTGGGTGGCCCCCTCTGGTTGATTCTTGCGCCAATATTTTTTATATATTCCAAAAATATTCTCCGTAAATTCTCAGGTCAATCCGAGAACTTTTATTTCTGCACAAAAATAACACCATGGCAATTCTGCTAAAAACAGCGTCAGTCCGGGTTAGTTCCACTCAAATCATGCAAATTAGAGTCCAAAACAAGGGCAAAAGAGTTTGGAAAAGTAGATACGATGGAGACGTATCATCTCTCATCATGCTATGTAGTTGGAGTTTATTATTGATTGTCTTCCTTATGAGTGGTGGTCGGGAACGAGCGATGGTCTTTTCCTACCAATCTATCCCCCTAGGGGTATGCGTAGTAGTACTTTGCTTCGAGGTCTAATAAACTTTTGCAATAAGTATATGAGTTCTTTATGACTAATGTGAGTCCATGGATTATACGCACTCTCACCTTTCCGCAATTTGCTAGCCTCTATGGTACCGTGCATTGCCCTTTCTCACCTCGAGATGTGGTGCAAACTTCACAGGTGCATCTAAAACCCGTGATATGATACATTCTATCACACATAAGCCTTATTATATCTTCCTCAAAAGAGCCACCATACCTACCTATTATGGCATTTCCATAGCCATTCTGAGATATATTGCCATGTAACTTCCACTGCTTCCGTTTTGATGACTTGAGCATTCATTGTCATATTGCTTTGCATGATCGTAAGATAGCTAGCATGATATTTCCATGGCTTGTCCGTTTTTTGATATCTCTGCTATGCTAGATCATTGCACATCCTGGTACACTGCCAAAGGCATTCATATAGAGTCATACTTTGTTCTAGGTATCGAGTTGTAAGTAAATAGAAGTGTGATGATCATCATTATTCATTATTAGAGCATGTCCCAGTGAGGAAAGGATGATGGAAACTATGATTCCCCCACAAGTCGGGATGAGACTCCGGACAAAAAGAAAAAAAGTGAGGCCAAAAAGAGCCCAAGAAAAAAAGAAAAAAGGAAAAAAAATGAGAGAAAAGAGAGAAGGGGTATGCAAATTCCACACTTGTGCTTCAAAGTAGCACTATGCTTTTCATATAGAGAGTCTCCTATGTTGTCACTTTCATATACTAGTGGGAATTTTTCATCATAGAGTTAGATGCACACCCACTTACTTTTCAGTTTGAGATTTCATACACTTATAGCTCTAAATGCATCCGTTGCATGGCAATCCCTACTCCTCGCATCGATATCAATTGATGGGCATCTCCATAGCCCGTTGATTAGCCGCGTCAATGTGAGACTTTCTTACCTTTTTGCCTTCTCTATGTTTACTCCTATCATCATACTCTATTAAACACATAGTGCTATGTCCATGGCTTGCGCTCATGTATTGCGTGGGGGTTGAGAAAGCTGAAGCGCGTTAAAAAGTATGAACCAATTGCTCGGCTTATCATCGGGGTTGTGCATGATAAATACTTTGTGTTAAGAAGATGGAGCATGATAAGACTATATGATTTTGTAGGGATAGCGTTCTTTGGCATTGATATTTTGAAAGACATAATTGTTTGTTGGGATGCCTGATATTGATGTCTTTATGTCAAATTATAGACTATTGCTTTGAATCACTCGTGTCTTAATATTCATGCCATTATTAGATATATGATCAAGATTATGTTAGGTAGCATTCCACATCAAAAATTATCGTTTTTATCATTTACCTACTAGAGGACGAGCAGGAATTAAGCTTGGGGATGCTGATGCGTCTCTGTCGCATCTATAATTTTTCATTGTTCCATGCCTATATTATACAACTTTTACATACTTTTGGCAACAATTTATATGATATTTTGGGACTAACATATTGATCCAGTGCCCAGTGCCAGTTCCTGTTTGTTGCATGTTTTTTATTTCACAGAATATCCATACCAAATGTAGTCCAAACGCGATAAAAATTTATAGAGAATTATTTTGGAATATATGTGATTTTTGGGAGGTGGAATCAACGCAAAAGGAGGCCCACGGCCTCCACTACCCACCAGGGCACGCCTGGCACCCCCCGGCACGCCCAGGTGTCTTGTCGGCTCCCCGTAAGTCGGTTGGGGCTCTTCTTTGGGTGCAAGAAAGATAATTTTTGGAAAAAAATCATGTAAAAATTTCAGCGCAATCGGAGTTACGAATCTCCAGGAATTTAAGAAACGGTGAAGGGCCAGAAAACAGGAACGCGAAACAGAAGAGAACAGAGAGACAGATCCAATCTCGGAGGGGCTCTCACCCCTCCACCACCATGGAGGCCATGGACCAGAGGGGGGAACTCTCCTCGCATCAAGGGGGAGGCCAAGGAAGAAGAAGAAGGAGGGGGCCTCTCTTCCCCTCTCTCTCGGTGGCGCCGGAACGCTGCCGGGGCAATCATCGTGTGACGGCGATCCACTCCAACAACTCCGTCATCTTCACCAACAACTCCATCACCACCCCCCATCTATCTAGAGCGGTCCACTCTCCCGCAACCCGCTGTACCCTCTACTTGAACATGGTGCTTTATGCTTCATATTATCATCTCATGATATGTTGCCATCCTAAGATGCTTGAGTAGATTTTTGTTGTCCTATCGGGTGATTGGTGAATTGCTATGATTGGTCTAATTTGCTTGTGGTTATGTTGTTGTCCTTTGATGCCCATCATATGAGCGCGCGTGTGGGTCACACCATAGGGTTAATTAGTTGTATGTTGATAGTACTATGCATTGGAGGGCAAGAGTGACAGAAGCTTCTTCCTAACATAGAAATTGATGCATACGGGATTGAAGGGGTACCAATATATATCTTAATGATATGGTTGGGTTTTACCTTAATGAACGTTATTAGTTGCGGATGCTTGCTAATAGTAAGGGATGACATGCTAGCAGTGGTCTCTCCCACATAATACTTGCTATCGGTCTAGTAACGTAGTCAATTGCTTAGGGACAATTCTGCAAATCCTACCACTACTAATCCACACTCACTATACTAATTTAATTGTACTTTAATTAGAGCAGCACCTACATTTTATTTTCATGTTCTTTATTTTCTTGCAAACCTATCCCTTCATACCTACAAAGTACTTCTAGTTTTATTCTTGTTCTAGGTAAAGCAAATGTTAAGTGTGCGTAGAGTTGTATCGGTAGTCGATAGAACTTGAGGGAATATTTGTTCTACCTTTAGCTCCTCGTTGGGTTCGACACTCTTATTTATCAAAAAAGGCTATAAACGATATCCCCTATACTTGTGGGTTATCAGTAGCGTGCGGGGCGCGTCTGGCCAGGGATGACCCCTGGTCTTTGGGCGCCGAAGCCGTATCCGGGCTTCAGGCCGGATCCGAAGTGAGGGACGACCCGGAGATAGGGTCAGAAAGAAAGTCCAAAGTCAAAGCTTCAGGATTTTCGGGCTCCCCAGGCAAGCTGAGAACCCGGTGAAGATGAGATCGCCCCAAGCATTAGTGACGTACTCTAGGTTACCGAACCTGATTTGATACTCAAGGGCAAAGCTGTCGACCTGGTCGAGGTGACCGGCCGAGTTAGCGTGCAAAATGATGCCGCCGAACACGAAGATCTGGCCGGGAACAAAGATGTCCCTGGTGTGGATGCCATCCCCGATGACTAGGCGAGCCATCGATCCTTTCGGCGGTCCCACATCGGAACTCTCAATGAAAGCACCAATGTCGGTGTCAAAACCGGCGGATCTCGGGTAGGGCATCCCGAGCTATGGATCTTGGATCAATGGGTAACAGAGAACGCAGAGACAATATTTGCCCAGGTTTAGGCCCTCTCGAAGAGGTAAAACCCTACATCCTACTTGATTATATTGATGTGTGTTTGAGGATTACAGAGTTGATCTACTACGAGATCGGATGAACTAAACCCTTGGTGAGTAGGATGATGGTTCTTCTTCTAGCCTCTACAGACTAAACCCTCTTGTTTATATAGACACCAGGGGTACCTAAGGTTACACATTGTCGGTTACCATCAGAGGATAAATGTGTATACGCCATCTTGACTTGGAGTACACACCAAGGCTTCGGAGGTTTCCTTCCCGCACATGGAGTCGCCTTGGAATTCGGCATTCCAGTATCAGTCACAGAGCGGCCCACCTATCCGGCCCATAAGATATAGACCGGCAGCCTGAGGACCCCTTAGTCCAGGACTCCCTCAGTCCATGCGGTGAGGCGAAGCCCCTGGTCCAACTTACGTGACAAAGCTGGTCGGCAGGTGACGCCGAACTCTACGAGGTAGGTTGATGAAGAGATGCCGAAGCCCCCGGTGCAGCCGAGGTGACGAAGCAGGTCGGTAAGGTGACATTGCAGCCTCCATGCCAGCTGTGGTGTCGAAGCAGGTCGGTGTGGTGGACATCGGCTTGAAGAAGCAACGACACGGCCATGCCAACGCAGGTCGTAACTTGTGACGCGGTCAATCCCAGCTTGATGAAGCGACCGCACAGTGATGCCAGTGCGCCCGACCCGTGCAATCCGTGTGGCGACGATCTTGGTGATGATTTAGCCTTCGCAAGGCCGAACTCTTAGTCGGCTTGTCAGGGTATGATCCGATGAGGTTGACCTCGGCCCAATGAAGCGACGACCTGTCTAGCAGGTCGGCAGCCATGGAGCAAGGTTCTCGGTTTGGTTTCACACTGACGCGATGGTGATGGTTGCCTCGAAAAAGACTAAAAATTTGTAGGCACGTGCTTGAGAACAACACACAATACGTTAAGAAAAAATCCTCCAAAGAGGATACACAATACCTCGTTCATGAAAAAAGATGAACTTGGGTCGGATTCATATTCACGCAGAAAACAGATCCAAAAATCGATGCACTCATCGTAGGTTTCCCGGATTTTGAAATGTCGGATTGAGCTGAAATTTTGAGGGGTGGTGGACATAGGAATTCCACAGCCCATAAATGGTTGGATCTTCCAAAGGACATCTGGGATTCCACAGCCCATAAACGGTAGACTCCTTGTCCCAAACTCGTCCAGATTCCCATCCAGATTTGACAGGGCTCCGGTATATCGGAGATCACCGGAGATTCCTCCATCGAAACACAACAACATTTTATTGGGTTGTTGTGGACTCAATTCCCCAACATTCCACCGAAGAAATCATCAAGGAAACGCTCGAGGAGACGGGGACGACGGACACGAATCCGCTGTCCAGAAAAAACTCCTATCAATCTGCAGACGAGCCATCAATCCTTTGCGATCTCACAGCGGAACTCTCAATGAAAGCACTGTCGGATTCAGGGCTCCGCAGACCTAAGAAAGGTTCAAAATCTGGGGCGTGTGCGAAGGACTCAACCTATCCGACCAACCAGCTCGTCTCCCTACGGCCTAGCTCGATGCACATGAACAAGGAAGAAGATGAACACGGCAGTTTACCCAGGTTCAGGCCACCTTGCGGTGTAAGACCCTACTCCTACTTTGTGGTGGATTGGCCTGACGAGGGGCTGAGGATGAACTAGTACAAGTGATGAACAACCTCGTGAGGTCTATGGGTGAGTGTCGGATTCAGGGCTCCGCAGACCCAAGAAAGGTTCGAACTCTGGGGTGTGTGCGAAGAACTCAACATATCCAGCCAACCAGCTCGTCGCCCTAGGGCCTAGCTCGATGCACACGAACAAGGAAGAAGATGAACACAGTAGTTTACCCAGGTTCGGGCCACCTTGCAGTGTAAGACCCTACTCCTGCTTTGTGGTGGACTCACCTCATGAGGGGCTGAGGATGAGCTAGTACAAAGGATGAACAACCTCGCGAGGTCTATGGGTGAGGGTGGAATCGATCCGATCAGATCCCCCCTACGGTGGTGGCTAGCCTATACTTATAGTGGCCTCGGTCCTCTTCCCCCAAATCGTAGGCGGGAAGGGATCCCACAATGGCCAATTTAAAAGGGGACAAGTAGTACATCTTATCCTGATGAAAGGTGGTCTTCGCCTACAAAGCCTCTGGTTGTGACGCAGCAGTGGGCTCGATGATGACATCCGTCCCGCTGTCCTGGCGGTCTTGGTCTTGTAACACTGGAATAGAAACCTTTATCGGGCTCCTTGGGAACCCACGCCTGCGCTTGCCTCCTTAGCACCAAAGAGGAAACTGCCTCCTCTGCGCCTGCTGGCGCCCGCCTGGCCTTGGTCGTCATGGCTTGCATCATCACATCCTCCTGAGGTTGGGTACCTGCATAGAAATCTCCGCTCCTCAGAAGGCAGCCTGGGAAGGCTGCTCCCTCGGGAGGTCTTGGTGTCATCCGCCTCACGAGGCTTGGCCCCTCGCGAGGGTCTTGTCATGATAGCCTTGGAGGTGGGCGTACCTGGCCGTCGAAGGTGCCACGCCGTGGGCCGTAGGCAGGCAAGTCTGGGTACCCTGGTTCCCAGAACGCCGACAGTAGCCCCAGGCCCAAGGCACACTCGGACTTGGCTTCAAGGCAAAGCCAAAGGGCAAGGGTGAAGCACCGCGGGCCCCAATCGCCTGCGGGCCAGGCTGACGCGTGACGCTTGATAGGATGTGGGCCTCGATGCTCTTCTTCAAGGTCTTCGGAGGGGACGGCTGATGTCTGGAGTGCTGCCCTAGGGGAGGCGATCGAGACGGCGACCGCCTCACAGGCCGACAAATCGGCGAGGCCCCTCGCGGTGAACTTGCCCTTGGCCTTGTCCGTGATTCCTCCAGCAATAGTGATGCCTCCTCCGAACCAAGCTTAAGTGACGACGACAACTATGAGCCGCCGCGCCACCGCGCTCTGGCTTGAGGGAGGAATGGCGCCGACCAGGCGTCATGGGCGACACCGCCTGGGTCGCGATCCTTAGGAGGTCATTTCCTTTCATTTCATTCCTGCGCAAAAATCATGAAGGGCCTCGCGGGGGTGTGTAAGGATCGTGACACTTTTGCCTTAATGTTAGTGTCCCCAACTCATGTTATGTTTGCATCTCTCGCTTGGGCACGGTTCCCCCCTTTACTCTCATGGTAGCTTAGTGCTCTACGCCGGCAGGACCCAGTCCCCAGGCAAGCTTCGGCCGTCGCTGGTATGCCAGGTCATGATGCCGTGGTCAAGGCCAGGAGGTGAGCGGCCCTAGCTTCGGTAAGAGCCCCCGAGGCGCGATGCTCGGGAGGTCCCCTTTAGCGTGCAAGCGGCTCCCGAAGGACTAAAAGGGAAGTTCCCTTGCCCGAGCGAAATCTCAAGAGACAAAAGCGCTAATTATGGGGCTCACGCCTTGGCATGCGAGGTGACTTATCTTGGCGAGCCTGCGGTGATTTCCTAGCCGCGAGGATGAACTTCTCATGCGACGTTAAGCTGCGCCTTTCTCCCGATGGTGCCCCCCGCAGTGCTCCTACCGACTCCATCTCTCCCTCTCGTCAGGGTGCTCTACGTCTTCAGGACCCAGCTCTCGAGCGAGGCTCAGCCACCGCTGGTATGCCAGGTCGCGATGTCGTGGTCAAGGCTAGGGGGTGAGGGCTCAAGAGCCGGTAGGAGCCCCTGAGGCGCGATGCTCAAGGGCCCCCCTTTAACGTGCAAGCGACTTTGCACGAGAAAAGAGTGGTTGGCTCCGATGGGGTACCTAGGAGGGGTTGCGCCCCATGGCACGTAGCGCAGTATCCTTCTGCGGTGGCGAGGTGTTGGCGAAGCTACTCATGATCCTGCCTCCGGAGGTTCCTACAACATTTACCGTGCATCGTGGAGGCGTAAGACATCTGTTTAAGCTTGCGGAACAATCTGTGCTTGTAATAATTATTAGGACCCTGTGGTTTCCTTATTGCGCCAAGTTTCCTTCGTGCTTGCTTTTGTACTCTGTGTCGGTAGGGCCCAGCCCCGCGCATACCTCGACCGCTGTTGGGGCGTCTGGATCACCAGGATGACACCAAGGGTGAGGGGCTACGTGACTAGTGAGGCCCCTGAGTCGCGATGCTCAGGAGGTCCCCCTTGACGTGCGAGTAGCCCTCATGAAGGAAACGTGGATGCCGGGGTGTAGGACTTTGCGCTCTGCGTCGGTAGGGCCCAGCCCTGCGCATACCTCGACCGCCGTTGGGACATCCGGATCACCAGGACGACACCAAGGGGCGAGGGGCTACGTGACCAATGAGGCCCCTGAGTCGCAATGCTCAGGAGGTCCCCCTTGACGTGCGAGCAGCCCTCATACCTTTGACCACCAGCTTTCGCATGGGGGGAACACGAGAAGACCAGGTACCCGAACCTGGTAGGGTAGCATGTGCTAGGCAGGGCTTGAGCACAGCCCCCGTGTCCAGCCCCCTCGTGCGATCCTCCCGAGGGGGAAGCTATGGGGTGTTGCCGGTCGTAGAGCCGAGAGGCTATCTTGAGGTTGGTGCGGCCGCGAGGGCGCCCTCAGTTGTTTATTCACCAGTGCGGAGCATGGTGCTTCCACTTTATCGTGGGCATAGTCGCTCCTCGACCGTGTGGTCCGCCAGTGCGGAGCATGGGGCTTCCACTGGTGCGTTGGTGGGAGTTCCCGCTGGGGGAGACTCTGGGGCGTGTACAGCCCCGTTCGTACACATGGCTAGCACGGCAGAACTGGAGGAGGTGTATCTGGGCCCTTGTGAGGCAGCGCGGGACTCACGAGGCCCTACCTCAAGGCTGGTTGCGCCTGATTTTTGCGGCGCAGGGTGCCCGTAAGAAACCTGTGGGTCGATGGGGGAGGCCTGCGCCGAATGCCCCTCCGGAGGTTATCGCATGAGAAGGCCGGACACCAATGACCCCAGGAGGTGACATGAACGGGGCTGGCCCGCAAGACAGAGCTCAGCCATTGGTTTTATCGACGCTGCAGGGACGGACCCAAGCACAGACACCGTGCCAAGTCTTCTCATGCAACGATCCCATAGAAGGACAGCCGGTGCACGGCTCCCGCTGCGGCGAAGCGCCGAACTACGGTTGTACAAACCGGGCCGTGCACCCGAAATTGCCCACACGCGACTAGCTCATGTGAGAACAAGGCACCAAGGACCACGGGAGGTGACGCACACGGGAGTTGGCCCACGGGACAGAGCTCGATCGCTTGGGTTTGTCGACGCTGCAGGGACGAACCCGAGCACAGACACCGTGCCAGTCCTTAATCGTGAGGCGGTCGCGGGCGGGCTCGCGAGGGCGCAGCGACATCATAGTGACGAAGCACTGGGCAGACAGTTGAGCAAACCAAAAAGTCACCTGGCACCATTGTTGTGGAAGCGTTGAAGTAGCTGAAGATGCGTACTGTAGAGATCGCTCCTCACGAGCCGACCGGCTCCTGAGTCCCGGGAGGCTCCGGAAGTCCGGGGGGCTCACGAGGGTCTGTCACCTACTCAGTCAGGACCGCCTGGTGCCTTGCCTCGTGAGCCGCCAAGGCTCTCTACATGAGGCGCTGGTACGAGGCGGCCACGTTCAGCAGGCCAAATTGCATGCATACGTAGCTGCAGGGGTAGCCCCCGCTCCGGCCAATGTGGGGCGGCTAGAAGAGGTCCTGCGAAGCAACCCTATTGAGGCCTGGGATGTTGACGCAGACGCGCAGCTCGCCACCCATGTCATGGGCGGCAGCTGCACCGGGTGGTGCGGGGCGACGCTCGCCATGCATGGTTCGTGCCTCCTGAAGCTCCTCGATTGCCTTGGTGATGAACTCTTGAGCGCCCGGCGCTTCTCACCTTGCGCCTTGCTCATGGAGGCACGCGTCGAAGCACGCCTCCACGTGGTGCCCGAACGCCTCCCTCGTCACGCTGGTCAGATCAGAGGCCCTCCAGAGGAGAGCCTCCGAGCCCATCCTGAGGGGGGCATCGGGCATGCCTCCCTATGCGAGAGGGAAAGACGCCCCAACAGAGGGCGCGGGGCCTGAGGCACGACCGTCGGACGCCCCAGCCTCCTGGCGGCCCTTTGGGAGGAGCTGCTTCTTCTTCTTGGGGACGGCCTCAAGAGGCAGGACGGCACCCTCATCGTTAGAGTTCTCGACCACCGCAGCCTGGTAGGCGCGTTCGAGGGAGCACACCACATCCTTTTTGTCGCAGGTGACCGTGATGATGCCGCCACTTCCTGGAATCTTGAGGACATTTTAGCTCTGGTGAGTGGCTGCCATGAACTTGGCAAGGGCCGAACACCTGAGGATGGCATTGTACGGGAGGTGGATGTGGGCGATGTCGAAGTCGACGAGCTTGGTGTGGTAGTTTTCACGCTTGCCGAAGGTGACAGGGAGGCGGATCTGCCCTATAGGGACGGTGGAGCCATCGGTGACCCCTGAGAAAGGCTTGGTGGGCAGAAGCTGGTCGTATGGTACTTGGAGCATCTCGAGCGTCTCGATAGAGAGAATGTTGAGCCCCGCGCCGCCGTCGATGAGGGTCTTGGTGACAAGGATGCTGCTGATGGTTGGCGTGCAGAGCATTGGGAGCGCGCCGGCGATGGCTGAGCACTTGAGCTGATCCATGGAGTCAAAGGTGATGGCATGCTTGGACCACCTGAGGGGGCGCGACGCCTCGAGCTTGGGGAGGGCCGCGTTCACCTCACGAGCGAACTGCTTGAAGACGCTATGAGAAGCGGGGGCCTGAGCGCCACCCAGGATGCAGGCGATTGTGCGAGGCTCTTGGAAGCCCCCAGCCCCATCATCTTGGCGGTTGTCGTCGTTTCTCCTTGGCGGTGGCGGCAGTGGAGGGAGGCCAGTATTGCCCTGGGGGCGATCCTCACGAGGCTGGTCTCTCCAGGGGCCATCACGAGGTTGGTCGCAGCAGTCTTGGCGAGGGTCGCGGTTGTCCTAGCGGCCTCCTCCGTGGCCGTAGCCGCGGTCGTTGCGCTCGGGGCGGCTGCCAAAGCACCCGTCGCGGATTGCCCTAAGCTCCTGGCAGTTATTGGTGTTGTGGCTGTGGACGTTGTGGAGGACGCAGAACGGGCGGTTGCCCCTGGGAGGCCCATCATGGTCACGGCCACGCTTCATCTCGGGCTCCGCGGCCAGCACGGCGGGGCCCTTGTGCTTCATTTCCTTAGCCTTGGCCTTCTTGTCTTCAGGATCGACCTCCAGAAGCTCCAGGAGGGAGAGGCGACCTTCCTCGGCCCTCGCGCATCTGGTTGCCATGTTGAACATCTCTAGAGCCAAACACAAGTCCTCGTGGATGGCGAGCTCCTCCTTCATCTTGATGTTGTGGACGCCATCAGACAACGCCGTGATGATGGCCTCGTCCGACACCTTCGGGATCTTGAGGCGAACGTTCGTGAAGCGTTGTATGTACTTGTGCAAGGTCTTGCCCGGTTGCTGCTTTATGCACCGCAGGTCACCTGCTGCAGGAGCGCGGTCGCGAGTGCCCTGGAAGTTGGCGATGAAGCACTCGCGCAGCTCGTCCCAGGAGGAGATCGACCCCACCGGAAGGTTCAGGAGCCAAGAACGCGTGCCATCCTTGAGGGCCATGGGGAACTAGTTCGCCATGACCTTGTCATTGCCGTTCGCCGCCTCGATGCTCAGCTCGTAGAGCTGGAGGAACTCAGCGGGGTCAGGAGTGTCGTCGTAGCTTGGAGGTAGATCTGGCTTGAACTTGCCGGGCCAGACGACGCGGCGCCGCTCCGGGGTGAAAGTGCGGTAGCTTGCCGCACTCACAGGCACCGGTCGCATGGGGGGAGCTTGATCTTGTCGCCCACGCGCCGCCGCCTCTGGTGGCAGGCGGTCTTGACGCGGTGGCGCTGGAAGCGCACGCGCTTGTCCTTGGGGCCGCTACAACACCAGGCAGCTTTCTTCATCGTGCGCCGGCGCCCTGCGCGGCGGGTCGCGTTGTAGTGCCTCTCACCTGGGCTCGGGGTCCACGCCGTGCAGAGGCGGAGGAGAAGGTGCGCCGTGAGCCACATCGCCCGCCAAGGATGGCGGGGAACAGGGTGGACGGGACAGTGCAGGGGCTTCACTGGCGGTGTTGACAAGCTCGGCGATGCGCCCGAGCCAGTCGTCGTAGAGGTCTTTGGTCAGGCGGTAGAGTAGAAGCTCTCGTGCCATGAGCAGCGCAGCCTGCACATTCGCCGGCCCACGACGAACATGAGAAGACGACGCCGTTGCTGGAGTGGGTGATGGAGTTGTGGTGCGGCCATCGTGCCGCACGGACGGCGGCAGCGACGCGTCCTGCTGTTCGAGAGCAGCAGGGTCGGTGGTGGCGTTAGCCGCCGGGGAGGCAGAGCAGCGAGCAACGCTATTTCCCGCGGGCGCCGTCTGGGTGACGCGAGTGGCCCGACGCTCGGCACAGACACGGCAAGCGTCGGCCATGGGAACGACGGAACGGCGGCAAAGCGAACGGTGGAAGAGAGGCTTCGACACGCCCCTACCCGGCGCGCCAAATGTCGGATTCAGGGCTCCGCACACCCAAGAAAGGTTCGAACTCTGGGGCGCGAGCGAAGAACTCAACCTATCCAGCCAACCAGCTTGTCACCCTACGACCTAGCTCGATGCACACGAACAAGGAAGAAGATGAACATGCAAGTTTACCCAGGTTCGGGCCACCTTGCGGTGTAAGACCCTACTCTTGCTTTGTTGTGGATTGGCCTCACGAGGGGCTGAGGATGAGCTAGTACAAAGGATGAACAACCTCGCGAGGTCTATGGGTGAGGGTGGAATCGATCCGATCAGATCCCCCCTACGGTGGTGGCTAGCCTATACTTATAGTGGCCTCAGTCCTCTTCCCCCAAATCGTAGGCGGGAAGGGATCCCACAGTGGCCAATTTGAAAGGGGACAAGTACTACATCTTATCCTGACGAAAGGTGGTCTTCGCCTGCAAAGCCTCTGGTTGTGACGCAGCAGTGGGATCGACGATGGCATCCATCCCGCTGTCCTGGTGGTCATGGTCTTGTAGCACTTGAATAGAAACCTTTGCCGGGCTCCTTGGGAACCCACGCCTGCGCTTGCCTCCATAGCACCACAGAGGAAACTGCCTCCTCTGCGCCTGCTGGTGCCCGCCTGGCCTTGGTCATCATGGCTTGCATCATCGCAACCTCCTGAGGTAGGGTACCTACATAGAAATCTCTGCTCCTCAGGAGGCAGCCTAGGAAGGCCGCTCCCTCGGGATGTCTTGGTGTTGTCCGCCTCGCGAGGCTTGGACCCTCTCGAGGATCTTGTCTTGATAGCCTTGGAGGTGGGCTGTACCAGTCCGTCGAAGGTGCCACGCCATGGGCCGCAGGCAGGCAAGTCTGGGTACCCTGGTTCCCTGAACGCCGATAGCGAGGTTCGGATCTGATCCAGGTCCCTTCTACGGTGGTGGCTAACCTGTACTTATAGTGGACTCGGTCCTCTTCCCCCAAAACGTAGGCGGGAAGGGATCCCACAGTGGCCAATTTGAAAGGGGACAAGTAGTACATCTTATCCTGACGAAAGGTGGTCTTCGCCTGCAAAGCTTCTGGTCGTGACGCAGCAGTGGGCTCGACGATGACATCCGTCCTGCCGCACCAGTGGCCTTGGTCTCATTGCACCGGAATGGAAACCTTTGCGAGATTCCTTGCGAACCCGCGCCTGCGCTTGCCTCCTTAGCAACAAAGAGGAAACTGCCTCTTCTGCGCCCGCTGGCGCCCGCCTTGCCTTGGTCATCATGGCTTGCGTCATGGTAGCCTCTTGAGGCTGGGTACCTACATAGAAATCTCCGCTCCTCGGGAGGCCACCTGGGGTGGCCGCTCCCTCGGGAGGTCGTGGTGTCATCCGCCTCGCGAGGCTTGGCCCCTCGCAAGGGTCTTATCTTGATAGCCTTGCAGGTGGGCCATACCAGGCCATTGATGGAGCCACGCCGTGGGCCGCAGGCATGCAAGTCTGGGTACCCTGGTTCCCAGAACGCCGACAGTAGCCCCCGGGCCCAAGGCGCGCTCGAACTTGGCTTCGAGGCGAAGCCAAAGGGCAAGGACGAAGCGCCGCGGGCACCCATCGCCTGTAGGCCAGGCTAACGCGTGGCGCTTGACGGGGTGTGGGGGTCTCTGCTTCCCCATGCCGTCTCGGCAACTGCTCGGACTTGACAATTGCCTAATGCATGCAGGGGGGCCATCATGACTTCAAACGTGAGAGGCCGCCGGTTAGCCTTCCCCTCCTATAAATGGGGAAATGGGGGGGGGGCGGAGCCCCCAGTCCATCTTCATCTTCTTGCTGCTCGCTCCTTCTTCTTGTTCGCCACGCTGCCATCTCGCCAGAGCATCCATGGCGCCAGTGAGGAGGTTCTCGACCGCCGAGAAGGGAAAAACCCCTGTGGTAGAACCGGAGTTGCTCCTGCCGAAGAAAAGGCATGGTTGCCCCCGCGAGACCGCCGCAGCGCCTATGGCCTCGCAACCTCGGCACAAACACGCCCCGCCGGGTTTCCCCATTAGTGCGGACATCCGTGCGCAAGGTTCCGCTTGCGATAGCGGCCGCGGGAGTTGCGGAGGATGAAGCCGGGAAGGAGGACAAGCAGAGACCGCGCGACCCGCAGGCCTATGCTGGCGGCACGGCCCGTGAGTTCGTGGTGTGGGCAGCGACACCACTGCGCACATGGATCCGACTCCCGCGGTCCCTGGCGGGGGATATACCGTCGAAGGGACCCGTCGAGTTGTGGCTGCAGCATGATGGCTGCTGCAGCCAAGCTTCAGAGGCGGAGGTCGAGACCGTCGACTCCGGCGACGTCTTCATGACCCAGGGATGGGGCGCGATTGCCCGCGACTGCAACTTTGAGGGGAGGCATGCCATCCACTTCAAGTACGACGGGGCGTCGACGCTCTTCTTCAAGGTCTTCGGAGGGGACGGCAGACATCTGGAGTGCTGCCCCAGGGGAGGCGATCAAGACGGTGACCCCCTCACAGGCCAGCAAATCGGCGTGGCCCCTCACGGTGAACTTGCCCTTGGCCTTGTCCGCGATTCCTCCAACAGTAGCAACGCCTCCTTTGAACCAAGCTTAAGTAATGACGACAGCTACGAGCCGCCGCGCCACCGTGCTCGGGCTTGAGGGAGGAATGGCGCCGGCCAAGCATCATGGGCGATACCGCCTAGGTCGCGATCCTCAGGAGGTCCTTTCCTTTCGTTTCATTCCTGCGCAAAAATCATGAAGGGCCCCGCGGGGGTGGGTAAAGATTGTGGCACTTTTTGCCTTAATGTCAGCGCCCCCAATTTATACTGTGTTTGCATCTCTCGCTTGGGCACGGTTCCCCCTTTTTATTCTCGTGGTAGCTTAGTGCTCTACGCCGATAGGACCCAGTCCCCAGGCAAGCTTCGGCCATCGCTGGTATGCCAGGTCGCGATGCCGTGGTCAAGGCCAGGAGGTGAGCAGCCCGAGGTCCGGTAAGAGCTCCCGAGGCACGATGCTCAGGAGGTCCCCTTAGGTGCGCAAGCCGCTCTCGAAGGACTGAAAGGGGAGTTCCCTTGCCCGAGCGAAATCACGAGAGATGAAACACCAATTATGGGGTTCGCGCCCGGGTGTGCGAAGCGACTTATCTTGGCGAGCCTGCGGTGGTTTCCTTGTCGCGAGGGCAAGCTTCTTGTGCGACGTTAGGTTGTGCCCTTCTCCTAATGCCCCCCCGCCCCCCTCGCGCGCCAGGGCTCCTACCGACTCCATCTCTCCTGCTCGTCAGGGTGCTCCACGTCCTCGGGGGCCGGCTCTCGAGCGAGGCTCGGCCGCCGATGGTATGCCAGGTCACAATGCCGTGGTCAAGGCCAGGGGGTGAGGGCTCGAGGGCCGGTAGGAGCCCCTGAGGTGCGATGCTCAAGGGCCCCCCCTTTAACGTGCAAGCAACTTGCGCGCGAAAAGAGTGGCTGGCTCCGAGGGGGTACCTAGGAGGGGTTGCGCCCCATGGCACACAGCGCGGTATCCTTCCGCGGTGCTGAGGTGTTGGCGAAGCTACTCATGATCCTGCCTCCGAAGGTTCCTGCAAGTTATCCACAAGACACACAGGGTAGTCGCGCTTGCTATCCTACTCGTGATCTTTCCGTGAGAAGACGAAGGCACTAAGGAACTGGTGAGGTGACGTGCACGGGGCCGACCGCGAGCCAGAGCTCGGTCTCTTATGTTTGTCAGCGCTGCAGGGACGGACCCAAGCACAGGCGCCGTGCCAATAGCCCCCGTCGCGGGATGAGCAAAAGGCGAGCTAGCAAAGTGTGAAGACCGCGAAGGGCGACTCCATAGATGACGGGTCGACAGGTATAACATTAATCATCATAACAATTTAAGCATGCATAACTGGTCTGGAGTACCAGAATCAAAATGATGTGGCTGTGGGGGCAGGCCCTAGCAGCCTAAGGATGATGCAGCCCGAGGGGTGCCCTCGGTTGAATAAACCAAAAAGTCACGTGGCACGATCATTATAGAAGCGTTGAAGTAGTTGAAGATGCGTATTGTAGAGATCGCTCCTCATGAGCCGACCGGCTCCTGAGTCCCGGGAGGCTCCGGAGGTCTGGGGGACTCGCGAGGGCCCGTCACCTCCTCGGTCAGGACCGCCTAGCGCCTGGCCTCATGAGCCGCCGAGGCTCCCTGCACGAGGCGCTGGTACGAGGTGGCCACGTTCAGCAGGCCAAACAGCATGCGGACGTAGCTGCAGGGGTAGCCCCCACTCCGGCCGACGCGGGATGGCCAGAATAGGTCCTGTGAAGCAACCCTGTTGAGGCCTGGGATGTTGACGCAGACGCGCAGTTCGCCACCCATGTCATGGGCGGCAGCCGCACTGGATGGTGTGGGGCGACGTTCGCCACGCATGGCTCGTGCTTCCTGAAGCTCCTCGATTGCCTTGGTGATGAACTCCAGAGCGCCCGGCGCCTCGCGCCTTGCACCTTGCTCACGGAGGCGCGCGTCGAAGCACGCCTCCACGTGGTGCCCGAACGCCTCCCTCGTGACGCCGGTCAGGTCAGAGGCCCTCTAGAGGAGAGCCCCCGAGCCCATCCTGAGGGGGGCGCCGGGCGCGCCTCCCTATGCGAGAGGGAAAGACGCCCCAGCAGAGGGCATGGGGCCTGAGGCACGACCGTCAGGCGCCCCAGCCTCCAGACGGCCCTTTGGGAGGAGCTTCTTCTTCTTCTTGGGGATGGCCTCAGGAGGCAGGATGGCAGCCTCGCCATCTGAGTTCTCGACCGTCGCGGCCTGGTAGGCGCGCTCGAAGGAGCACACCGCATCCTTTTCGTCGCAGGCGACCGTGATGATGCCACCACTCCCTAGCATCTTGAGGACATTGTAGCCGTGGTGAGTTGCTGCCATGAACTTGGCGAGGGCCGGATACCCGAGGATGGCATTGTACGGAAGGTGGATGTGGGCGACGTTGAAGTCGATGAGCTCGGTGTGGTAGTTGTCGCGCTTGCCGAAAGTGACAGGGAGGCGAATCTGCCCTATGGGAATGGTGGAGCCATTGGTCACCCCTGAGAAAGGCATGGTGGGCAGAACCTGGTCATATGGTACTTGGAGCATTTCAAACATTTCGACAGAGAGAACATTGAGCCCAGCGGCACCGTCGATGAGGGTCTTGGTGACAAGGACGTTGCTGATGGTTGGCGTGCAGAGCATTGGGAGCGCGCCGGCAGCGGCTGAACACTTGAGCTGGTCCATGGAGTCAAAGGTGATGGTGTGCTTGGACCACTTGAGGGGGCGTGACACCTTGTGCTTGGGGAGGTCCATGTTCACCTCACGAGCGAACTGCTTGAAGATGCGATGAGAGGCGGGAGCCTGAGCGCCACCCAGGATGCAGGCGATCGCATGAGGCACTTGGAAGCCCCCAGCCCCATCATCTTGGTGGTTGTCGTCGTTTCTCCTTGGCGGTGGCGGCTGTGGAGGGAGGCCGGCATTGCCCTGGGGGCGATCCTCACGAGACTGGTCCCGCCAAGGGCCCTCACAAAGCTGGCCCTGCCAGCGGTCCTCATGGGGTTGGTCGCGCCAGTCCTGGCGGGGGTCGAGGTTGTCCCAGCAGCCTCCACCGCGGCCTCCTCCGCGGCCGTAGCCGTAGTCGCTGCGCTCGGGGTGGTGGCCAAAGTGCCCATCGCGGATTGCCCCGAGCTCCTAGCAGTCGTTGGTGTTGTGGCTGTGGACGTTGTGGATGACGCAGAACGGGCAGTTGCCCCTGGGAGGCTCATCATGGTCATGACCACGCTTCATCTCGGGCTCCGCGGCCAGCACGGCAGGGCCCTTATGCTTCACTTCCTTAGCCTTGGCCTTCTTATCTTCAGGATCGACCTTCGGAAGCTCCAGGAGGGAGAGGCGACCTTCCTCGGCCCTCGCGCATCTGGTTGCCATGTTGAACATCTCCAGAGCCGAACACAAGTCCTTGTGGATGGCGAGCTCCTCCTTCATCTTGATGTCCCGGATGCCATCCGAGAACGCCGTCATGATGGCCTCGTCCGACACCTTCGGGATCTTGAGGCGAACATTCATGAAGCGTTGTCTGTACTTGTGCAAGGTCTCGCCTGACTGCTGCTTTATGCGCCGCAGGTCGCCTGCTGCAGGAGCGCGGTCACAAGTGCCCTGGAAGTTGGGGTTGAAGCGCTCGCATAGCTCATCCCAGGAGGAGATCGACCCCACAGGGAGGTTCGGGAGCCAAGAACGCGCGCCATCCTTGAGGGCCATGGGGAACCAGTTCGCCATGACCTTGTCATTGTCGTTCGCCGCCTCGATGCTCAGCTCGTAGAGCTGGAGGAACTCAGCGGGGTCAGGAGTGCCATCGTAGCATGGAGGCAGATCCAGCTTGAACTTGCCGGGCCAGACGACGCGGCGCAGCTCCGGGGTGAAAGCACGACAGCCTGCCACACTCACAGGTACCGGTCGCATGGGGGAAGCTTGATCTTGTCGCCCACGTGCCACCGCCTCTGGTAGCACGCGGTCCTGAAGCGGCGGTGCTGGAAGCGCGCGCACATCGTCCTACGGCCGCTGCACCACCTGGCAGCTTTCTTCATCGCGCGTCGGTGCCCTGCGTGGCGGGTCGTGTTGGGGTGCCTCACGCCTGGGCTCGGGGTCCGCGCCGTGCTGAGGAGGAGGAGGAGGCATGCTGTGAGCCACATCGCCCGCCAGGGACGGCGGGGGACGGTGCAGGGGCCTCACCGATAGCGTTGACGAGCTCGGTGATGCGGCCGAGCCAGTCGTTGGCCGGACGGTAGCGCAGAAGCTCACGCGCCATGAGAAGCGCAGCCTCCGCGTTCGCTGGCCCGCAATGAACATGAGAAGACGACGCCGTGGCTGGAGTGGGTGATGGAGTTGCGGTGTGGCCATTGCGCCGCACGGACGATGGCAGCGACGAATCCTGCTGTTCGTGAGCAGCAGGGTCAGTGGTGGCGTTAGCCACCGGAGAGGTGGAGCAGCGAGGACCGCCGTTGCCCACAGGTGCCGTCTGAGCGACACGAGCGGCCCGGTGCTCGGCACGGACATGGCGAGCGTCGGCCATTGGAACGACAAAACGGTGGCGGAGCGAATGGTGGAAGAGAGGCTTCGACACGCCCCTACCTGGCACACCAAATGTCGGATTCAGGGCTCCGCGGACCAAAGAAAGGTTTGAACTCTGGGGCATGTGCGAAGGACTCAACCTATCCGGCCAACCAGCTCGTCGCCCTCTGGCCTGGCTCGATGCTCATGAACAAGGAAGAAGATGAACACGACAGTTTACCCAGGTTCAGGTGACCTTGCGGTGTAAGACCCTACTCCTGCTTTGTGGTGGATTGGCCTCATGAGGGGCTGAGGATGAACTAGTACAAGGGATGAACAACCTCGCGAGGTCTATGGGTGAGGGAATCAGTCAACGAGGTTCGGATCCGATCCGGTTCCCTTCTACGGTGGTGGCTAACCTATACTTATAGTGGCCTCGGTCCTCTTCCCTCATAACGTAGGCGGGAAGGGATCCCACAGTGGCCAATTTGAAAGGGGACAAGTAGTACATCTTTTCCTGATGAAAGGTGGTCTTCGCTTGCAAAGCTTCTGGTCGTGACGCAGCAGTGGGCTCGACGATGACATCCATCCTGCCACGCCGGTGGCCTTGGTCTCGTTGCACCGGAATGGAAACCTTTGCCAGATTCCTTGGGAACCCGCGCCTGCACTTGCCTCCTTAGCACCAAAGAGGAAACTGCCTCTTCTGTGCCCGCTAGCACCCGCCTGGCCTTGGTCGTCATGGCTTGCATCATGGTAGCCTCATGAGGCTGGGTACCTGCATAGAAATCTCTGCTCCTCGGGAGGCCGCCTGGGGAGGCCGCTCCCTCGGGAGGTCTTGGTGTCGTCCACCTCGTGAGGCTTGGCCCCTCGCGAGGGTCTTGTCTTGATAGCCTTGGAGGTGGGCCGTACCAGGCCATTGATGGAGCCACGCCGTGGGCCGCAGGCAGGCAAGTCTGGGTACCCTGGTTCCCAGAACGCCGTCAAGCACCAATGTCGGTGTGAAAACCGGAAGACCTCGGGGTAGGGGGTCCTGAGCTGTGGATCTTAGATCGAGGGTAATAGGAATGAAAGAGACGATGTTTACCCAGGTCCGGGCCCTCTTGATGGAGGTAAAACCCTACGTCCTGCTTGGATGTATTGATGTGTTTGTATGACAATTACATAGTTGGTCTACCTCAAGATCGGATGAACTAACCCTAGGTGGATATGGTGATAATGGTTCTCTCCTTGTACGGTCTAGCCCTCTGGTTTATATAGACACCAAGAGCACCTAGGGTTACATATGGTTGGTTACCATCTGGGGATAAACATGCTGGTTACGCTAACTAGAGTTGGAGGATACGCCAAGTCTTCGGAGGTTTCCTTCTGGAGCATGGGGTCGCCTGCAGTCCGGCTTCCTTCAATGAATCAAAGGTAGCCCATCAATCCGGCCCTATGAGAGATAGGCCGGCAGCACGAGGACCCCTTAGTCCAGGACACCCTCACATGGTATAGTTGGTATTCCTGAATCTCCTACTTTTTTAGGTACTCCATCCTTAAAAGAATAATTAGCAAGCATGGTGGAGATTTCAGCTTTAGGTATTTTTTTTCTTTAATTAGTGACAATATCTTTCATGTATTTAGCATAAGGGGCAATCTTCAGAATATCAGTTAAATGAGTACGCAAAAAGACTGGCCTAAGCATTTCGACAAAGCGTTCAAATTCTTCATCATCTTTATTCTTAGATGGTTTAGGCGGGAAAGGCATGGGTTTCTGAACCCGTGGTTCTCTTTCTTCACCATGTTTTCTAGCAACAAAATCTCTCTTATCATAGCATTTATTTTTAGAAGATGGGTTATCAAGATCAACAGCAGGTTCTATTTCAACATCAGTATTTGGTTCCTTATCATTGTCTGGTTGAGCATCTACATGAGCATCATCATTGCCATTATCATTATCGCTAGGTGAATGTTCATTGCCAGATTGTGTTTCAGCATTAGAAATAGAAACATCATTATCATTCTCAGAAGGTTTTTCTACCTCAGGTTCACTAGAAGTATGCAAAGTCCTACCATTTTTCTTTTCCTTTTTATTTTTAGATGGACTAGGTGCATCAATATTAATTATTTGAGAGTCTTGTTCAATTCTTTTAGGGTGACCTTGAGGATAAAGTGGCTCCTGAGTCATTTTACCTCCTCTAGTCATTACTCTAACAACATGATCATTCATATTATTATTCATTTCATTGAGCAATTCACTTTGAGATTTAGCAACTTGTTCTAACTGAGTTTGGACCATAGAAGCATGTTTACTTACACCTTTGACATCATTAACAATTCTAAATAGAAAGTCACTCAAACGATGAATCATGTAAGCATTTTGTTTCAATTGTTTCATAACATTTGCATTGAAATGCTCTTGTAATAATGTAATTATCAAATTCATACAAGCATTGACTAGGAGATTTATTATAGGGCATGTCACCTTCATCAATCTTTATAAGAGAAAGTTACCTCTACCACCTGTGGTGGTGTGTCAAGACCATGTATTTCTTCAATAGGTGGTAAATTCTTAACATCTTCATCTTTAATACCTTTTTCCATCATACGTTTCTTTGCTTCTTGCATATCTTCAGGATTGAGAAATAAAATACCCCTCTTCTTCAGAGTGGGTTTAGGCGGTGGTTCAGGAAATGTCCAATCATTATCATTCTTAAACATATTATTCAATAGTTTCTCAGCTTGTTCAATAGTGCGTTCCCTGAAAACACAACTAGCACAACTATGTAGGTAGTCCCTAGAAGCATGGGCTAGTCTATTGTAGAACATATCAAGTATTTCATTTTTCTTAAGAGGATGATCAGGTAAATCATTTAGTAATTGGAGAAGCCTCCCCCAAGCTTGTGGGAGACTCATTTCTTCAATTTGCCCAAAGTTAAATATTTCCTGTAAGGCAGCTTGTTTCTTATGAGCAGGAAAATATTTTTCAGAGAAGTAATAAATCATATCCTAGGGACTACGCACACAACCAGGAGCAAGAGTATTATACCATATCTTAGCATCACCCTTTAACGAGAAAGGAAATAACTTGAGAATAGAGTAATAGCGATTTTTTTCCTCATGAGCAAATAGGGTGGCAATATCATTTAGTTTAGTAAGATGTGCCACGATGGTTTCAGTTTCATAACCATGGAAAGGATCAGATTCAACCAAAGTAATTAACTCTGGGTCAACAGAGAATTCATAATCCTTATCAGTAATAATGATGGGTGAAGTAGAAAACTTAGGATCATATTTCATTCTAGCATTTAAAGATTTTTTTTTCAACTTGACTAATATTTGTTTAGATCATCTCTATCATTACTAGTAAGAAAGTCCCTAGCTACCTCTCCTTCCATAACATAACCTTCAGGTATCTTAGGCAATTCATATCAAGGAGAGCTAGGTCTAATAGGTGTTTCATAATTTTCAGTCTCAATAATTTCATCAGTTTCAGTAATCTCATCAGTTTCAGCATTCTCAATTTCCTTAGCTCTAGCAAGTTGTTCATCAAGAAATTCACCTAGTGGCACAGTCTTATCAAGCAAAGTACTGGCATCATCATAAGCATCGTTCAAAGCAGAAGTAGCATCATCAATTACTTGCGACATATCAGAATTAATAGCAGGTGGTGGTGTTGCAAGCTTACTCAAAACAGAAGGTGAATCAAGTGCAGAGCTAGATAACAGTTCCTTACCTCCCCTCGTCTTAGAGGGAACGATCTTGGTTCTATCATCCTTAAGATTCTTCATAGTGATCAATAGATATAAATCCCAAGTGACTCAACAAATATAGCTATGCTCCCCGGCAACGGCGCCAGAGGAAGGTCTTGATAACCCACAAGTATAGGGGATCGCAACAGTTTTTGAGGGTAGAGTATTCAACCCAAATTTATTGATTCGACACAAGGGGAGCCAAAGAATATTTCTAAGTATTAGCAGTTGAGTTGTCAATTCAACCACACCTGGAGACTAAATAGTTGCAGCACAGTAGTATGGTAATTTGATAGTGATAGCAGTAATACTAAGGGCAATAGTAACGGTAACAGTAGCTTTGTAGCAATTGTGACAGTAGTAGAAACAGTAGTAACTTAGCAAGAACAATTATGTGAAAAGCTCGTAGGCATTGGATCGGTGATTTCGTTGGATGATATTCATCATGTAACAGTCATAACCTAGGGCGACACAGAACTAGCTCCAATTCATCAATGTAATGTAGGCATGTATTCCGTATATAGTCATACGTGCTTATGGAAAAGAACTTGCATGACATCTTTTGTCCTACCCTCCCGTCGCAGCAGGGTCCATAAGGAAACTAAGAGATATTAAGGCCTCCTTTTAATAGAGAACCAAAACAAAGCATTAACACATAGTGAATACATGAACTCCTCAAACTACGATAATCACCGGAAAGAATCCCAATTATTGTCAACTTGGGGTATGCGGATCATAACACATAGCAGGTGCATATAACTTGCATGGTAGGATCAAGAACACAAATATATTCATGAAAACATAAAGGGTTCAGATCTAAAATCATGGCACTCGGGCCCTAGTGACAAGCATTAAGCATAGCAAAGTCATAGCAACATCAATCTCAGAACATAGTGGATACTAGCGATCAAGCCCTAACAAAACTAACTCGATTACATGATAAATCTCATCCAACTCATCACCGTCCAGCAGGCCTACGAAGAGATTACTCACTCTCGGTGGTGAGCATCATGAAATTGGTGATGTAGGATGGTTGATGATGACAAAGATGGAAGATCCCCCTCTCCGGAGCCCCGAACGGACTCCAGATCTGGCCTCCCGATGAAGAACAGGAGGTGGCGGCGGCTCTGTGCTACTTCTTGAGCTTGCGTTGATTTTTCCCTTGAAGAGGAAAGGGTGATGCAGCAAAGTAGAGATAAGTATTTCCCTTAGTTAAGAACCAAGGTATCAATCCAGTAGGAGGCACAAGCAAGTCCCCAATATATGCACCTGCACAAACTAACCAACACTTGCACACAATGCGAAAAAGGGGTTGTCAATCCCTTCATGGTCACGAAGAAGAGTGAGATCTAATAGAGATAGGTATAAAAAATAAATAAAAGAGCAAACTAAAGTAAATATAAATAATTTGCAGCAAGGTATTTTCGGGTTTTTTGGTTTATAGATCTGAAAATATATGATGGAAAATAGACCCAGGGGGCATTGGTTTCAGTAGAGGCTTCTCTCTTGAAGAAAACATATAGTGGGTAAACAAATTACTGTTGAGCAATTGATAGAAAAGCGCATAATTATGAAGACATCTAAGGCAATGATCATGAATATAGGCACCACGTCCATGACAAGTATACCAAAACGATTCTGCATCTACTACTATTACTCCACACATCGACCGACTCCTTCCTGCATCTAGAGTATTAAGTTCATAAGAACAGAGCAACGCTTTAAGTAAGATGACATGATGTAGAGGGATAAACTCAAGCAATATGACATAAACCCCATCTTTTTATCCTTGATGGCAACAATACAATACATGCCTCCCTACCCCTTTTGTCACTGGGTGAGGACACCGCAAGATTGAACCCAAAACTAAGCACCTCTCCCATTGCAAGAAAAACCAATCTAGTTGGCAAAACCAAACCGATAGTTCGAAGATAAATACAAAGATATCTTAATCATGCATAAAAGAGTTCAGAGAAAACTCAAATAATATTCGTGTATAATCTGATCATAAATCCACAATTCATCGGATCTCAACAAACGCACCGCAAAAGAAGATTACATCGGATAGAACTCCAAGAACACCGAGGAGAACATTGTATTGAAGATCAAAGAGAGAGAAGAAGCCATCTAGCTACTAGCTATGGACCCTTAGGTCCGTGGTAAACTGCTCACGCTTCATCGGAAGGGCAACAAGGTTGATGTAGAGGTCCTCCGTGATCGAATCCCCCTCCGGTGGAGTGCCAAAAAAGGCCCCAAGATGGGATCTCACGGGAACAGAAGCTTGCGGTGGCGGAAAAGTATTTTTGGTGTGCTCTCTGGTGTAGGGGGAATATTTGAGGATTTATAGTGCAGAGATTAGGTCAAGACGGTCCACGAGGGGCCCACAAGCCAGGGGGTGCGTCCCCCTTGGGGCGCGCCCCCACGGCTTGTGGCCGCCTCGTGGGTCTTCTGGCCTCCTCTCCAAGTCTTGTGGGTATCTTCTGGTCCAATAAAAATCACCGTAAAGTTTTATTCCATTTGGACTCCATTTGATATTACTTTTCTGTAAAAGTCAAAACAAGGAAAAATCAAAAACTGGCACTGGGCTCTAGGTTAGTCCCAAAAATAATATAAATAGCATATTAATGCATATAAAACATCCAAAACAGATAATATAATAGCATGGAACAATAAAAAATTATAGATACGTTGGAGACGTATCACTCTGTATCGTAAAACATGATGAAACATCCTCTCCTATTTGTTTTCTCTGAATATTGGAATTTATAGTGTCGAGATTAGGGTCAGCGGAGCCACGTGGGCCCCACCACCCACCAGGGTGCGCCTGGGGGGGAGGCCGTGCCCTGGTACCTTGTGGGCACAGGGTGTCCCCCCTCTAGTGGTTCTTGGCTCCAGTATTTTTTATATATTCCATAAAAAATCTCCAAAAAGTTTCGTCCAATTCCGAGAACTTTTATTTCTACACAAAACAACACCATGGTACATTCTGCTGAAAACAACATTAGTCCGGGTTAGTTTCATTCAAGTCATGCAAATTAGAGTCCAAAACAAGAGCAAAAGTGTTTGGAAAAGTAGATACGACGGAGATGTGTCAGACTCACATCGCCCTGGTGGGCTATGATTAACCAAAGCATGTTCTCTCAAGCATGTGTTTTTGCCGTCTTCCTATTCTATCTTCTTTAAAGTCAAAATATGCACCGATTTGACTTAAGATTTGGCAAAGCTGGGTCACCTGGCTCATGTGCTTGTCCCTTATGTTCCCGACAGTTTGGATAAGGGGTAAAGGGAGCACTGCTATGATTGTTACTTCCGGGTCATCTAGATCAGTACCTCAGATGGGTAAAGCCGAAACCTAGTGCTCTTAACGGATATAATCGGTCGGCCATGATGGGAGAGAAGGAATGGCTCAGGTCTTTAAACCCTGACCAGGGGCTAGCCCCCGAGGTCTGTTGTCTTCGGACATGTGTGTTCAATATGACTCCCCGAGAAAAGGAACTGTTGGAAGAACTATTTTTCTCGAAAGATGTTTCTTACGTTAAATAGTAATATAACATAACTTCCTGCCCCACTTTTGTCTTTCAAACCATAGGGCCGTATTGCCTTATCGCCCGAAATATCTAGCCCGACTGTTCGGGCCGGAAGTAAGGGACACTCCTTGGTCACTGGACAAGGAGATAGAAGCCGATGGCCTCATCAATGACGTAAAGTACTAGGATACATAGAGTCATCATACACCAAATGCATTACTTTTATCTAGACCGTCTATCAAAGAATCAAGGGCACAGTCCCCGTGAGAAAAATGAGCGGCAGGCATCATGTTATCATACACCAAGCTAGTCAGTACCTCCTTCCTTTCAGCCCCTAAAGGGCCCACCTCGGCAAGGTGCACAATTTCTACGCCGGTGTAATGCGTTTTGACCATCGCCCATGCCTCCCTCGCTCCCTCCCAACAAGCCGATATCTCCCAGGCTTGTATTCGGCGTCGAGCCCCCTTAAGGAGCTCGGCGAGGATGGACATGTCTTTAGGCACACTCTCCTCCTCGGGCCATAAAGCCTTGAAAACGACTTTCATAGCCTTTCGTGCTCGCTCATGCACTTCGAAAAGCTTTTTCAAAGCATCTTCGAGCAAAGGGTGAGCAGCCTCGAGGAGACAACCTACCAATAAAACTATCAGAGGTAGCGAATTAGCCCAAAAAAACAATACAACGGTCATGTGCTAAGAGCCGTTTCAAAGAAAAAGGTGCATTTATGGCCATTGCTTGGCTTGTTTTTTGACCTTCACCTCAGCTGAGGCTAGTCGAGCCTTTAGATCTTCAACCTCCTGGGCCTATTGCGCATTCTTTGCTTTAAGCGCATTTGTATCTTCCCTGCTCCGGGTCAACACATGATGGCTAGCCTGACGCTACAACTCGGCATATAGCAGATCTTCACGGGCCTGCTTCAGGTCCATTTTGAGTTGACCAATGCATGGCTTCCGCTGCTATGGTAATATACCACGTTATTACATGGTCTAAAGTTCTTTATAGCAAGAATAGCATAAGACAAGAGGCACTTACCGTGCGCTTCTCTAGTGAACTCTTTAACATGGTCCACCTTAGATAGCGCAACATTTAGCTTTGTTTCGGCCCAGGTGAGCACCTCGAAGAGGTCATTATTCCTCTCCTGAGAATCCTATCAAAGGTAAAATTTTCATTAAAACAAAGCTTCATACGGTCACCAGTGCCCATATCAAGGCTTGGGGATACTAGGATTGGCATTCACTCCCTATCTTCTTCGGACATTTTTCGAATCTACTTCCGCTATGTACCATCCAACAAGTGTCTTAGGGGCTACTACCATGTTTGGCAGCCTAGTTTGCCCTCAAGCAAACGACTAAAGATAAGCACAGTAAATTTTGAAGACTAAGAAAGCTCAAAGGCACCTTACCTGCAAGCCTTTGGATAAAACATCCACTGCCTTCTCAAAGACAGAACAGGCTGTCCCCGAGGTAAGCATCCACCGAACTAAGGGCATTAAACTCTTGGCTATAAAAGGCACAATTCCGTAAAGAAGCCTTCCACCGCTGGTGGTTCATGGCACTTTCGACTATGGAGGTGGTAGATGAACAGGTCCCCGAATCCTTCGGCTGAGGTACTTCAGGTGCGTTCCCCAAGGTAGTAAAGGGTTCGGTGCCACCCCTCAGAACCGAGGTCCCCATGGCGCTTGCCTCTCCCGCTACAGCAGGATGGGTGGACTACCTGTGAGGGATATGAGAAAATTAAAACCTGCAATAAGCTACTCTTAGGGGAAAATAACAAGGGTGCTACCTGTGCAAGGGAGAGGTGTCGCACTCCACCTCAATGGTCGCTATCGGTAGCCGGGCTAGTTGTGTTTCCGTCAAGGGGCCCCTTGGAGGGGTCATACTGTTGTGCGGGTGTTTTGAACGCCGACCCTTAGGAAGAGAAGTCAGGGTGCTTGGGGCCTCATTACATGAAGTTCTCTTTTGAGTAGAGGCAAGAGGAGGTTTTACCGATGAAGATGGTCCCATTCTCGGCGGATCGAGAATGATAGCCACTTTCGAGCCATCAAGGCTCTATTGATAAGATGTCCCCCTTCGTATATGGTGGATGATTCTTTGTCTTCATGGAAGCCAAGGTCGTTGTCCTGATGATACATCCCCGGCTCGGGCGCGGGGCAGCTCTGGGTTTGGACCCAATGCCTCCATCTCTGTTCAGATATATCGAATGATTGATCGGAAGAGGTAAAAATAAAATAGCTTGGATAGACAAGGAAATTTGGGGAAACTTACTATTTCGGTGGAGTTGTAGCAAGACAGTCCGTCTATGAATTTTTGCTTCGCAAATTCCGCTGCTTCTCCTTGGTATAGGCCAGCCAGAGTTGTCCCAAAGGCCATTTGATCTTTGAAGCCTTCTCAAATTGATCAGGTGGCATCGTCGGTCCCGTTGTACATACACAACAAGTGTTGGCGCTGCTGAAGAGGTTGGACTTTTTGGCCGATGACATTGCGATCACATCTATGATAATGAGGCCGGTGTTTGTCAAAAACTTTACTTGAGCCTCTAGGCGAGCCACATTGGTGTTGTCCTCTTGAGTGGCGCTCCGTGGCCTCTAGTTAAAATGCTTCTTCAAAGGCTTCGAGGAGAAGGTCGGGAGCCTAGGCGGACCGGGTCATGCAGCGGGACGTCAGCCATGTAAAACCACTCGGACACCCATGTGTCGGCATCTTCTCTAGGGGTGCCTACGGGGTAGTCAATGCCGGCTATTCGGCAGTCCTCGGCCGCGCCCACTTTGTATATCTTCCCGCCTCGGGAACAGGGCATCACGCAAAAGTACTTCCTCCATAGCCCGAAATGTGTCACGCGTTCGAGGTACATTTTGCAAAGGGCGATGAACCCCGCGATATGTAGAATCGAGTTGTAGGTGAGGTTCTGGAGTTGGATCCCATATAATTCGAGCAGGACCCAGAGGAAGGGATGGATAGGAAATCCCAGGCCACGAAGAAGAAAAGGAACAAAACATACCCGCTCATTCCCGTGAGGGGTAGGATGGCTATCAGCATGTGTCCGCCAGTCAACAGATATTAAACCCGAGTGAGTGGAAGCCATATCTGAATCCAGTAGATAGCCCTAGGTGGTGAGCTGCTCCAGTTGAAGGCGCGTGATGGAGTAGCTCCCCCAGTCACCCTTGAGGGGACCTTGGGGTCGCATAGAGGAGCCTGCATCGCTCGCCATTTCTTAAGATCTTGAGGCTAGACCTTGGGGGGGAGGGGGAAAATCTGCACCAGATTGCAGAGGGGGATGGTCAAGTTGTGCTTTGTCGTAATCTTGCACTGTGTACCCGTTAAATAAAGGGAAAAAGGGACGATGCTTCAACGTCCTACCATAAAGTGGCCCGATTCTCCAGATGGCACGATGATCGAGGGAAGGGTCTAGAAATCATGTGTGGTGGGGACAGATCCCGAGAAAAACTCATCTGTCGAACCGAAGACTTCAAAGCCGAACTCAAAATAATGCACAGGAACTCGTCTATCAAGCCAAAGACTCCAAAGTCGAAGTCTTTCAGCCAAAAGAGCATCGTCCTCGGCGTCAAAGACCAGTTCAGGGGCTACTAACGGTGTCCTAGACTAGGGGGTACCAACCTAGCTGGCCCGCAGTCCATGGCCGAGCTTATGGTCCATCGTTCTCACAAGGAAGGACTCTGAAAGCCTCACACCTTAACGTGATCGACATGTACTCCGCCGAAGACTTGACGTGTACTCCAAGGACAGCTTCGCCCGCCGCCATGTGCATCTTTAGATCGGCGACCGACCATGCGTAACCCTAGGTACCCCCTGGCATCTATATAAGTTGAGGGGTTTAGCTAGTAGAGGACAATCAATCATAATCACATCCACCTAGCCCTAGGCTTAGAACACTACTCACGATCTCAAGGTAGATCAAGTCTGTACTCGATACACAATCATCAATATAATCAAAGCAGGACGCAGGGTATTACCTCTTCGAGAGGTCCTGAACCTAGGTAAATACTGTCTCCTTCATCCCTTGTTACCCATTGATCCGAGATCGACAGCTCGGGACCCCTACCCTAAGGTCTGCCAGTTTTAGTACTAATGGTTGGGATATCACTGGGCGAGTGGACAAGTGCAACTAGTGGGAGAGGGTTGTCGCCCTCATCGGTGATTGCCCCGCCTCTATTTGTAATGAGGCCCAGGGCGTGCCGGATAACTGAATATCCGGTATACCACTAATATGGCTCGCTGCCAACCGGTCTGGATGCCCGCAAGATGCCGATGCGTGGACCGTGGAGCAGTACGGGAGGACCTACTTGTGCTATCTCCTGATAGAGGTTGTGTCTCCAGACTGCTCGGGGGGTACTGCCCTATGGATGTATCTGGACTTCCTGGCCGACTAGGAGGCAGGGTACAACTAGTAGTCTGCCGGCCTTGCATACCTATATCGTTTGGTAAGAAGCTATCTCTGTATTCATTTATGGATGTATGTACGCTTCCTTGAATTGTGTCATCTAATCATGAATTGGCATTTGTAGCTGGACGATGCATATCAGAGGACCGGAGATAAGTCTGGTATGTGCGGATGTGTCTGGGCCCTCTCGATTTGGATGTGGGAGTGGTTGCTAGCGGGTCATCCTGAGAAAGATATACGACATCCATGGATGGAGTATGGCGAAGAAGGCGACACTACTCGATACCCGGCCGTTGCATACTCTTGGGACAGGGTTAAAGTAGTCAAAGGCAAGTCCACTGTGTTGTATAAGGCCTTCACCAACGAGACAGACAAACTGACATATCACCAGGTAAACCTCTTGCTAGTGTTTTCTTGTAGCCACTTTCACGGTTGCTTACCAATCTTTCTGCAGGTTAACTGGTGGTCGTATCACGACAAAGAATGGGGTATTGAGCTGAACAAGATGTGCACTCAGGACAGGCTTATCTGGTGGGCTATTGTCCCATTGATATTGAAAGTGCTAGTTATCAACTAGAGGGAGGGCGAATAGGCGATTTTTATGGAAGGCTTAAAAAATAGGCAATGTCTTCGAAGATAGCAGAAGCAATACAAGATCTAACTACAATGGTGATTAAGATGAGCATGAATAGCAGGTGTAGACATCATACATGGATGCATGCATTGAGGATAAACACAAGAAGCATGAAGACAAATGAGCAAATCGATGAATGGCTTCAGGGAATATCTTCAAGTGCAGACAGGCAAACAAAGGATTCACAGTATGATACGGTAAGTAAAAGAGAGAGAGGATGGAACCAGTAGCTCGAGGAAGACAATGATTTGTTTGACCAGTTCCAACTGCTGTGATAATTGTATATCTAGTTAGGGAGGCTAAGATTGAACTCAGAAGACCTTGTCTTCACCTTATTCCCCTGGAGCTAAGGTCACCAAGACCTCGCCCAATCACTCAGGTAAGTCTTCAAGGTAGAGTTCCAAACCTTCACAGACTTCGTTCACCGACAATCCACAATGACTCTTGGATGCTCAGAACACGACGCCTAACCGACTAGAAGATCACGGTCTTCAAGTGTAATAAGTCTTCAGTACACTCAGAACAGAATGACTTCAGTGATGCGCAATCACTTTGGGCTTTGGGTGTTTTGGTTTGTCCTTGCAAGGATTCTCTCTCAAAGGCTTCGGAGGTAGGTTGCTCTCAAAGGCTTTGGAGGTGGGTTGCTCTCAAACGACAAAAGCCGTACACACAACTCGTAGCTTCCACCAACTTATGGTAGAAGGGGTGGTTATTTATAGCCAGGGCAACCTGACATGAATTGTCCGAAATGACCCTGGGTCATTGGGGAACTGACACGTGTCCAACAGTCAGAATTTGAACCCACGCAACAACTTAACTTGGGCTATAAGTAAAGCTGACTTATCCAACACAGGATAAGATTTTCTCTCAATTTGTCTTCGCTCAAAGACATAGGATTTAGGTTGAGCATCACGTCAGTTTTCTGACCTTGTTTACCTCGACCCCACTTAACGGTTCGGTGATTCTTGTGACTCAGGAAAGAAGAAAGTGAAACTACAAAGAAACTACGTCTTTGCGTTCCATTCGCTTCAAGTGAATGTCTTCACGTGTCATTATCTTCAACACGAATGTCTTCGCGAACCACCATTGTCTTCAATGTCTTCATACATTTTTAGGGATCATCTTCGATGGGTAAACCGAATCAATAGGGACTTCTACTTGTGTTCTCCTATGAATCTCACAAACACATTAGTCCTACAACCAAGTTTGTCTTCAATACTCCAAACCAACAAGGGGTGGCACTAGATGCACTTACAATCTCCCTCTTTTGGTGATTCATGACAAATGGTTGAAGTTTTCAACGGAGATAAAAATATGTGAAGTTAAGGTACAAGGTGTTTGGCTTCATGAAGTAGTAGGGGCTCCCCGTGAAGATGTGCATACATGTAGTTTGCTTTGAATGCAAATGCACATGGCAGGTTTCACTTTGTGGAGATCCCCCTCTTTTCATGAAGTCACAACATTGAAGATAATGAAATGCACAATGAAATATGGGCGTCTGCGAAATGACCATGCGCATAAGATCAAAGTAAGTAGCACGAACCGAAAACAACAATGAATGTAGCAGACGTCTCAGGACTTAAGTTTACAACCTAAATGCCAAATGTTAAAAAAATGAGAGTTGCAAACTTAACAAAATATATCCAGCCGACCCAAATTTCCCGCTTGAAGACTATCAACCCATATGCTTCTCCCCCTTTTGTCATTGAATGACCAAAAAGGTGTGAAGACATAGGTTGTCTAAGCGTTCCTAGAAGGCGGTGTTGAAGAAATTGGTGCAGCCCGGTCGACGTTGGTGTTGGGCAGTGCAGAAGGCCCTGAGGCAGTGTCCTGACATAGGGAAGTCATTGTTGGAGAAGTGGCATCATCTTCTTCAACCAGCCGTTAATGAACGATGGCTACAGAAGAAGAATATTCTGAATCTTCAATAGATGGCGTAGCACGCCACTTCTCTGTTGATGGGGGCTTGGAGCCAAACTTGAAGCTCTCCTTGAAGCCATCGGCATCAAGGTCTTCTTCATAGCATAGTAAGGTGAGGCTCTTCCAAGCGCGGCGATTAGCTTCTTGAGCAACAAAAGCATTTTTGGTGGAGAGGTTCATGATGCGATTGATGTCATTCAGCAGACTCTGCATTAGACGCTTTTGCCAGAGGTGGTGCTTGTCTTGCTTTTGATGAAGAGAAACAAGAAGTTCTCTATCTGTCAGCACCTTGGGGTGCTTCTGAGGCCTTTGCGGAACAGTGCTGGTAGTGGCTTCAGTATCGCTTGACAAGATCGCCGAATCTGACCAGCAAGTCTAGAGGTGGAGGCCACATTAGGAAGATGAATAGCTTCCATATGCGTAGAGTGGCTTGGCTCCACAAGTTTTGGATCTCTGTCTGTTGAAGGATATATGACTTCATGAGGAGCATCAACTTCAGGCAGAAAGATGTGATGTGTACGGCCAGAGGGTTCATATTTCATTGTTGAGCGAGTCTTGATGAGGCACATGATCCATGGCGCATAGAACTTGAGGCCAAAGATATCCATGCTAGAAGCTGCAAGCTATCGAATGAAGAAATTATGCATATTGAACCTTATGCCATTAAGGACATAGTAGACCAGTGTCTTCATGGTTCCTTCAAGCATGGCTGAAGATGAATGCCCTTTGATAGGCCATAGAGCACTGGTACAGCGAGGTGCTATACAAACGGGTTTTAACCCCTTTCCGCGACGGCGTTTTGAACCGTCGCCTAGTGAGTGACTGCGATAGGGGGGTCCTTCCCACATGACCAAGAAACCGTCAGGGATAGGCCCTCCTGGCACACACGCTCGGCAAAATGAGGTCGTGTGCGACGGGCGAACGATCAAATACGGTTATATGTACAGTTGTGCTAAAAAATACAATTATACAGGCCAAATTATTTCCGGTCGTAAGTACATCCCACACAGTCAGTCCCAGCTAAACGTTTCCATTCGTATGTACATTCCACATAGTCAATCCAAGGAATATGTTTCCGTTCGTATGTACATCCCACACAGTTAATCCAAGAAGTATGTTTCCATTCGTATATACATCCCACACAGTCACTCCAAGGAAAATGTTTCCATTCGCAGGTACATCACACACAATTTTCCCCATTAAATCATTTGTGATAGCGTTGCCATTACAGATGATATTAACAATTTTATCGTTTGCGTTATTGAATGCATCACACACGGTGCGTAGAAGAAACTGTGTGGCAAAGGCTGTCCATCACACATACTATTTATGTGGTAAATATTTGCGCAAGGTGGCCTAACGCAAACAATTTTCAAGAGGATGTCGTGTGTGATTGTTCATTGATCCAACACGGTTTATTCCTAGAAACTATGTGCGTTGCCTGAGGTCATCGCCCATGGTGTTTTCTCAATAACTGTTTGCAATAGAAAAACCCAATTAGCAGGCTAATTGGCCATTAGCAGGCTAATTGTCCTATTATTAATAATCCATTTATTAATCTAATTGGCATTTCATATTAAGCACACAATATATTTCATTTTCATATTAAGGAAGCAGGATTTCATAATTGAAATACATCCGAGTATAACATCATATAGCTTCAGCACTCAGCTACCCCATTACACAACTGCACCAGCTCCAAGTTTCGAATGAAACATCTATAACCTGTCGAAATTAGCATCCTAGATGGTACATAGACAGATGAATCTCATCTGGAAAACTGCTGAAGCGGAAGGCGAATATTGAGCCTTCATTGATGTTGAAGGTCTTTGCAACTTTAGGCCAGTGCCTGTGGATGATTGACCGTCCATCCTTCGTCCTCTTCAGGAACACTTCAATATTGAACCGTGGGTGTTGTATGAATACCTTCCTCGCCTCCTGACCATACAGGTAGTTTGAGAGGTAATCATTAGTGAACTACTTTGTAAAGGCCTGAAAACAAGGATGTGCATGAATATCTTCTCTATATTGGAAATAGGGCAAAGGAATAAAAAAGGCAAGGTATAATAGTTAGTACCATCCTGTAGTGAACTGATGTCTTCTTCATTGTGCAAACAAAGATCTTCTTGTTTTTTGTCGCTAATTTCTTTATCCTAACAATCTTTTTGAGTTTCTTGACTTGACTGATATTCATGGACAACTCATTTCCCCATATGCAAAAAGGGTCGAACAGTGGGTCAAAACCTCTGACAGCAGGACCTACATGTGCAAGACCAAATTGTTAAAAACCTAAATATTAGAATGGTTCCTGCAATTTCACAATAATGTGCTATTAGACAAAGGACCATGCATGTGCAAACCTTGATTGTAAACCTCAGTGCTTCCCATTGATTCCCTGCAACACATATAAGGTAGTTAGTGATCAGGTTAAGTGAGGGTTCACATGCTATCAGTAAAATATGTTGATGAAAAATAAGCACATTGCAGATTCATCAGATTATTTCAAGCCACATGGAAAACCCATTTATCCAAACCAAGCATGCTTAAGAACTAGGAAATATAGCAATTGTATATGTTTCTCATGTATTACGTGCAGCCAAATTCGATTTATTCCTCACATGCACAACAATACAAAATTCTACCCATGACAATTGGACATCGCATTGCAGAATTGAACCAAGCAGTTAACTAAACACCACAACAAATGAACCAAACATTAACTGAGCACCACATTGCACAATATAACATACTCCTAATAGAAGATCAGACAGTTAACCAAACCAAGCATGCTTAACAACTAGGAAATATAGCAATTGTATTTGTTTCTCATGTATTTAGTACAACCAAATTTGATTTATTTCTCACATGGTATACAATAATAGAATGCACCCACAACAATTGAAGATTGCATTGCAGAATTGAACCAAACAGTTAACTAAACACCACAACAAATGAACCAAATGTTAACTGAGCACCACATTGCACAATGTATAACATACTAGAAGATCAGACAGTTTGTCGGATTCAGGGCTCCGCAGACCCAAGAAAGTTTCAAACTCTGGGGCGTGTGTGAAGGACTCAACCTATCCGGCCAACCAGCTCATCGCCCTACAGCCTAGCTCGATGCACACGAACAAGGAAGAAGATGAACACGGCAGTTTACCCAGGTTCGGGCCACCTTGCGGTGTAAGACCCTACTTGAGGGGTTGAGGATGAACTAGTACAAGGGATGAACAAACTCACAAGGTCTACGGGTGAGGGAATCAGTCGACGAGGTTCCGATCCGATAAAGGTTGCCTTCTATGGTGGTGTCTAACCTATACATATAGTGGCCTCGGTCCTCTTCCTCCAAAATGTAGGCGGGAAGGGATCCCACAGTGGCCAATTTGAAACGGGACAAGTAGTACATCTTATCCTGACAAAATGTGGTCTTCGCCTGCAAAGCTTTTGGTCGTGACGCAGCAGTGGGCTCGACGATGACATCCGTCCTGCCGTGCCGGTGGCTTTGGTCTCATTGCACCGGAATGGAAAGCTTTGCCAGATTCCCTGGGAACCCGTGCCTGTGCTTGCCTCCTTAGCACCAAAGAAGAAACTGCCTCTTCTGCACCCGCTGGCGCCCGCCTGGCCTTGGTCGTCATGGCTTGCATCATGGTAGCCTCATGAGGCTGGGTACCTGCATAGAAATCTCCGCTCCTCGGGAGGCCACCTGGGGAGGCCGCTCCCTCGGGAGGTCTTGGTGTCGTCCGCCTCGCGAGGCTTGGCCCCTCCCGAGGATCTTGTCTTGGTAGCCTTGGAGGTGGGCCGTACCAGGCTGTTGATGGAGCCACGCCGTGGGCCGCAGGTAGGCAAGTCTGGGTATCCTGGTTCCCAGAACACCAACAGTAGCCCCCGGGCCCAAGGCGCGCTCGGACTTGGCTTCGAGGCGAAGCCAAAGGGCAAGGGCGAAGTGCCGCGGGCCCCAATCGCCTCCGGGCCAGACTGACACGTGGCGCTTGATGGGCGTGGGCGCCTCCGCTTCCCCACGTCGCCTCGGCAACTGCCCGACTTGACAATTGCCTGGCGCATGCAGCGGGGCCATCATGGCTTGGAATGTGAGAGGCCGCTGGTTAGCCTTCCTCCGGCTATAAATGGGGGAAGGGGGGCAGAGCCCCCAGCCCATCTTCATCTTCTTGCTGCTTGCTCCTTCTTCTTCTCCGTTGCGCCGCCATCTCGCCAGAGCACCCATGGTGCCAGTGAGGAGGTTCTCGGCCGCTGAGAAGGGAAAGGCCCCCAAGGAGGGACCAGGCTCGCCACCGCCCAAGAGGCGCCGCGGCCGTCCCCGCAAGTACGACGCGACACCTGCGGTGGCTCCCCAAGGGCGTGGGCGCACCCCCTCGAAGGCTGGCACCGCCTCTGGCAGTCGTGGGAGTGCCCCTTACCGTGCCGGAGGCTGCCGCGGCCGAGGCGGGTGCGGCCAATAAGGGAGGCCTGTGGCAGCCATTCGGCCACCGCGCCCGCGATCCCATTCGGCCGATGCGTCCTTGGAGTTCATGGCGTGGATAGAGAGGCCGGCAGGCATCTGGTTCCAGCTCCCGCGCTTCTTCGAGGGTGCGGTGCCGGCCGGAGGGCCTGGCGGCCTCTGGCAGCAGGCCGATGGTTGCTGCAGCAAGGCTTCGTGGGTGGAGGTCGAGGTCACCCCCGCCGGCAATGTGTTCCTGAACCGCGGGTGGCAGTCGTTCACCCGCGCGCGCGGCCTGCAGGGGAGGTGTACCCTCCACTTCAGGCACGACGGTGCTGCGACCCTCTACGTCAGGATCTTCGGGGAGGACGGCAGACGCCTGGGGTGCTGCCCAGAGGGCGACAGCGATGACGACGACGTCCACCCCTCCGACGACGACGGCCGGAGGGGCTGTAGCATCTCAAGCGGTGAACTTGCCCTTGGCAACGGTCGCGATGCTTCTAGTAGCTGCGGCTCCTCCTCTGGGGAGAGCATGAGCGACAGCGACTACGACGAGCCGCCACGCTGCCGAGCTCGGACCGGGGGGGGGGGGGGCAACTAGCCGCCTCGCCACCGCACCTTGGTGAAGCAGGAGGAGGACTCCGACTAAGCGCGGGCGTCGCTGGAGCCCGGTCTCAGGAGCCGTGGTGGTCGCGGGGCCGCTTTTGCTTCTTCTTTTTTTCCTTGTCCCTGCATCAAGAAGTAGAAGGCCCTGCCGAGGCATGTAATGAACCATGGCGCTTGCGCCGTTATATTAACGTTTTTATATCATTGTCGGAGGTATTGACCACCGGTACCCCAAAGATGGCGAAACGACATTTCAAGACATCGGGGCTAGCAACGCCCCTCAGTCCGACTGCTCCGGCCGCTCCAGACGGCACCCTATCCGACTGCCCCGGCCGCCTCGCTTCCCGGCTGCTTCACCCGGCCGGCTGCCGACTGCGCCAACCAGCCGGCTGCCCGAAGTCAACCACAGCTCCGACGCGACACCGACGAGACGGCTGTACCCGGGCACTGCTGAGCAATAGTGGCACGCTGTAGCAGGTGTAACGCGTTGCATCGCGTGACATCCCCAATAGTGTAGTTGGTGGGTGGGCCACCACCCACCATGCCCATGCCTACCTAGCTTACATACTAAGCTAGCCCACACTATATAAGCTCGCCATCCATCCATCCATCCACATGCCCTCACACATGCACTCATTCGGCCAGAGGCCACGGTCACCATGCCACACACTAGCTAGCTAGCTCATCGCTACTACTCTCAGTCCAATACAGCTCCAGGAGCACTTTGTACTACCAGATGTATACTCCACGTATATATTAAGACATGCAGGAGTAGGGGTATTATCTCTCCAGAGAGCCCCGAACCTGGGTAAACCCCCGCGTGCTACTCACATACCCGTCCCGGATATTTCACGGCAGTCTTGCCCTCACCTCAAACCACCCCATTGCATCTGTCAACTCGCGGCACCCCCTGCCGACTGACGCGAGAATACCCCGACAGTTGGCGCCCACAGTGGGGCAAGCTGCCGCTGAAACCGCGGTCCGGGCGGGACCCTTTTTCGTCATTGTCACCGCGGCGCCGCGCCGCCTCTCCGGCTGTGCTCGAGTGCTCGACATCGATCTGACCCCGGGCGCGACCACAAGGGACGGCGCGTCCTCATCATCGGCCTTGCCCTCTTCGTCTTCACTGCCGTGGCATCGCGCCGTCTCTTCGGCGGCACTGGGACCCGACTTCGCCATGCGCCCCGCGCGTGCGTGCGGGGCGGCGCTTCCCCGTCATCTGCTTCCATCCGCACACGTATGCGCTGCGTCTGGCCACCACCATCTCCAGCCGCTCGGCCGCCTACCTTTCCTGCTGCGGCGTGCTGCCGTGCACATGCTCGCACGCAAGCTCGCATCCACATTCCCCAAACACCACTCAGATGATGGCCGGATAATGCCCATACGCTGCTCGCCTCGGCTCTTCTTCGTCCGCGCAGGCGTGCATCCCCGCCCGGCCAGCCCTCCAGCATCACCGGCGCCACGCACCCAGCGCTCCCCTGCCTCACAGCGCTCCGGGCGCCGCTGCGGACCCTCCGCCTATGCGCTCCTCCTGGCGCGGCTGCTGGCCGCAGGCTTCGGCACCTCCTCGCAGCGCCCTCTGCTCCGTCCTCCTGCCGTGGCTATGCGCCCCTCCGTCGTCTCGCAGCCGCACACCGCCCCGCTGGAGCTGTACCGCCCGTCGGCACCTCCCGCGGTGCCCAGGAGCTCGAGCTCCTCCCCGTCCGGTCGCTTCACCACACCACCACGCACGCGCGCGCATGCTCACGGACGCACGACTCTGCCCCCGCCGAGCCTCTTCTCCGCGCCCGTGTGGGCGTCCGCCCGCCGGAGCTCGGCCTCCCTCACGCCTCGGCCCCGCCCGGGCTCCTCGCTCCGTCCTGTGGCTCTCCTTCCGCGCCCCCTCTGCAGCGCGTCGCCGCGGCTCCGCTTGCGCCCGCCGCCCCGCCGGCTCGCGCTTGGCCGACTCCCGCGCGCGCTTGGCCTGGCTGCTCGTCCGCCCCGCGACCCGGCCCGACCGTTGCCGCGACCCCCGCCGTGCACCTCCGCCTCCCGCCGGCGGCGCCCCCGCTCCGCTGCCGGCCACCCGAGCCCGGCCGGGTCCGGCCCCGCGCCTCTGCTCGCCTCCCCCGGCCGGCTCCTGCATCCCGGCCGCTCCTCGCCAGCCGTGCACGCCCGCCGGCTCCGCCCCGGCTCACCCAGCACCTGGCAGGCCCGCTCCAGGCCGCCTCCGCCTCATCGCGCCGTGACCCAGCACCTGGCCGCCCCGCTCCGCGCCGCCTCCGCCTCATCGCGCCGCGACCTGGCACCCGCCCTTCGCGCCTCTGCGGCTGGCCTCCGCCCAGCACTGCTCCTCCGCTCGCCGGCTTCCCCACGCCCGCCGGCTGCCGCACTAGCCGGCCTCGCGCGCCCCTGCGCCAGCTCCCCTGCCGCGCCTCTGGCCGGCTGTGTCGCGCACCTCCATCGCCGGCTCTCGCGTCGAGCGCCGCGGCCGACTGCGCCCCGCGTGCCCCCGCCGGGTCCCGCTCCAGCTGCCTGCTGTGGCCGATACCTGAAGAAAGAGAAAGAAAAGTCAGAGGCCGGCTGCTAGCCAAAAAAAAAACGTTCGGCTGCCAGCAGCCGACAGACGAGAAATGAAGCAGAAGAAAAGTGTCCGTCTGGCTGCCAGCAGCCGGCCGAAGAAGAAAAAGAAGAAAACAAAAGGCGCCTCCGCTCACCCGCGGTGCCGCTCCGCCGGCGGCCCTGCCTGCCCGTTTCAGCACCCGGTCGGCTGTGCCAAGCCGACCCGGCCGCCTCGAGGCATCGCCGGCTGTGCCAAGCCGGCTCAACAGCGTCCCGCTCCGCCATCTGGCCGGTTGGGCCTGACCGGCCGGGCCCCCCTTCGAGCACCCGGAGGCTCGAAGGCTACACCCAGCGGGTGCGCCGGCGCGCTCCACAAGCGCCAAGCCGCATCGGCTGTCTTCGTCAACCCCCGCCTCGTCTTTGCCAAAGCAATGTGAGCTCCTCACTCGCATATTTTTGCACCACTCAAACACGGATAACCCCGAGCGATGCTCGGGGGGCTATCTCCGCATTTTATTATAGTTGCACCACTGTTCGCCCCGGCACCAGCCAGAGTTGGCCCGGGGGCTGGCCGCTTGGCCTGAGATGTTTGTTCCCGCAGACGGCTTAGTAGCTTGTACAGTACCAAAGGCCCACTCTTCGTCTCAGCTACAGACCGCTGCGCGGCTGTCCGGCTAGCAAGAGCAAAAGCTGGAGGTCACCCGACGCGAAAAACGTCCGGGAAGATAAACGGTTCGGGCGACCCGGCCGTATGCTTTATGAGTATCTGCTCAGTTAAATCCGCTCCCAGAGTCTGAGTACTGTACACTCCACTCCGCGGCCCACTCTCAGTAACAGACCGCAGCGCGGCTGTCCGGCTAGCGAGAGCACAAGCCAAAGAGCGGAGAGGACATGAAAAAGATTGAAGGGGGCTCGGATGAAACCGAGTCGGCACCCTCCGCATAAAACTTGCAATGCTAAAAGCAAACATTTGATATATCTGCGCGGACTAACTTTGTTTTTTGCATGATCATTTTTTAGAGGAACTCCCTCCTCGCCCGGAGGCTCGGAAGCAAGCTGCGCCGGCTGCCACCCGCAGCCGGATGTCACCAACAGCACCAGTCGGCGGACCTCGCGTCCGTGCCCGACAGCTCCAGTCGGCGGACCTCGCGTCTGCGCCCGACAGCACCAGTCGGCGGACCTCGCATCCGCGCCCGACAGCCCCAGTCGGCGGACCTCGCGTCCGCGCCCGACAGCACCAGTCGGCGAACCTCGCGTCCGCGCCCGACAGCTCCAGTCCGCGGACCCTGCGTCTGCGCCCGGCAGCATCAGCCAGCGGACCCCGCGTCCATGCCCTGCAAGGCCCCGCGCCCGTCAGCCGGCAGACTCCGTGTCCGCGCCCGGCACCCTCGACGTCGCCATCGGCTTCATCATCAACAAGAAGACCCTCCGCCCAACTTTTCCAAGTTGTCCGGAGGCTACACCCAGCGGGTGCGCTTGCGCGCCCCCTCTTGGAACATGCCCCGCCTATTGCACGCCCACCGCCGGCTGCAACCGGCCCCTCGACGCCATCGTCTGCACCAACAACCACGAAAAGCCTACGCCCAACTTTTCCAAATTTGCCCGGAGGCTACACCCAACGGGTGCGCTCGCGCGCCCCCGCCAGAGGCAAACCGCACCGGCTGCGGCCCGCAGCCGGCCGTCATCAGCATCTTCTACATCGACTCCCGCTAAAAAACCTCCGCTCAACTTTGCCAAAGTTGCCCGGAGGCTCGGAGGCTACTGTCGGAGGTATTGACCACAGGTACCCCAAAGACGGCGAAACGACATTTCAAGACATCGGGGCTAGCAACGCCCCTCAGTCCGACTGCTCCGGCCGCTCCAGACGGCCCCCTATCCGACTGCCCCGGCCAGCTCGCCACCCGGCTGCTTCACCCGGCCAGCTGCTGACTGCGCCAACCAGCCGGCTGCCCGAAGTCAACCACAGCTCCGACGCGACACCGACGAGATGGCTGTACCCGGGAACTACTGAGCAATAGTGGTGCGCTGTAGCAGGTGTAACGCGTCGCATCGCGTGACATCCCCAATAGTGTAGTTGGTGGGTGGGCCACCACCCACCATGCCCATGCCTACCTAGCTTACATACTAAGCTAGCCCACACTATATAAGCTAGCCATCCATCCATCCATCCACATGCCCTCACCCATGCACTCATTTGGCCAGAGGCCACGGCCACCATGCCACACACTAGTTAGCTAGCTCATCGCTACTGCTCTCAGTCCAATACAACTCCAGGAGCACTTTGTACTGCAAGATGTATACTCCACATATATATTCAGACATGCAGGAGTAGGGGTATTATATCTCCAGAGAGCCCCAAACCTGGGTAAACCCCCGCGTGCTACTCGCATACCCGTCCCGAATATTCCACGACAGTCTTAGCCTCACCTCAAGCCACCCCGTGGCATCTATCGACTCGCGGCACCCCCTGCCGACTGACGCGAGAATACCCCGACAATCGCATCCCGGAATTCGTGTCGATACTAATTGACGGGTTCTTGCTGATCGCGATGAGGATAACTTAGCTTAGTGTGCTTGCGGTAGACTCCCGTGCCGCGAGGGCGTGCTTCTCTGGAGCTTGGATCTCCTACGCGCCCCTCGTTCCAAAGAGATCTTGCCGGGGGTTTCCTTCTCATGGACCCGAAGGTTCTCTGGCCTCAGGAGGTGCTCAGTGGCCGCGAGGTCTCCAGTGGGTCATGAGGATATGGGGCCTCCGGAGCTGCCCCTCAGGACGCCACGCCCCGTGCGAGCCCCCGAGCGAGGACCAACCGTCGCTGGTACGCCTGGTCGTGATGTCCAGCGAGGCCAGGAGGTGTGGACTCAGGAGGGCGTACATGCCCATTGGCTTGTTTAAGGGCGTCGTGCGAGGATTAGGACACCAAAGATTAGGACATGAAGGCTTTGGCGAGGTGTGCTCGTGGGCGAGCCCAGGCGTACACACTGTACCCAGCCCCCGCTCGCGAGACGCGCGGGAAAGAGCGACGGGCAACTGCCACTCTCCCTAAGGCGAGACTCAAAAGATTAAAACGCTGCAAGGAGAAAAATTCCCACCCTTTCAAATAAAGATGCGAGAGTTTTGAATTTCATTCCAAAAAGTGGCAAAACTAGCTACAGAAAGCAAGCGAAAGAACAGCCGCGTCCGGCACCTACATTAGTCTTTTGGTCTTCCCGCCAGCGCAGAGCATGGGGCTTCCACTAAGACGTGGGTGGGAGACCCCGTGAGGCTCAGGGGCAGCACTCAGGAGACTCTGGGCATGTACAGCCCCACTCATTATTACTGAGAGTCTCACGAGCGGAGACTTGAGAGGCGCATGGCGCTTGTTGGTCACGAATAGAACTTCCGGAGGTGTTGGATGTTCCAAGAATTCTGGATGGGGAACCCGTCCTGCGTCTCCAGGCGCGCGGCGCCAGGCCTAAAGACACGGGCGATCCTGAATGGGCCCTCCCACATGGGAGAGAGCTTGTGAAGCCCCTCCCTGGAGAGCACCCGCCTCAGGACGAGGTCACCCACCTCGAGGGTCCTGGGGCGGACGCTGCGGCAGTGATACCACCGCAGCGCCTGCTGGTACCTCGCGGCATAGAGCGAGGTTTGGCTGCGGCCCTCCTCCCCGAGCATGAGGTCCATCCCTCGCGAGGCGTCCTGGCATGCCTCGTCAATGCCAAGACCCGCGGAGAGCAATGTTTGACCTCGTGAGGGAGGACCGCCACGGCCCCGTAGACGAGGAAGAACGGGGTCTCGCCGGAGGGCTTAGTCACGGTGGTGCGGATGGACCACAGCACGGACTGAAGCTCATCGAGCCAACCCATGCCGCAGGCCTCGAGTTTCTTCTTGAAGCTCCTCATCTTGAGGCCCCTCAGGACCTCCGTGTTGGCGCGTTCGGCTTGGCCATTACTTCGTGGGTGCGCCACTAAAGCGTAGCACATCTGCGTTCCAAGGTTAGCACAATATGTTTTGAAGAGATTGCTCGTGAAGTGACAGCCATTGTCAGTGATGATACGGTTGGGGACCCCGAAGTGGCTCATGAGGCCCTTGATGAACTTGACGGCCGAGCCACCCGGGATGGTGCGCACGGGATCCACCTCCGCCCACTTGGTGAATTTGTCGATGGCGACGTAGAGGTAGCAGTAGCCCCCGGCTGCTCAGGGAAACGGGCCCAGGATATCCAGCCCCCAAACCGCGAACGGCCACGAGAGTGGAATGGTGTGCAGGCCCTGACCGGGCTGGTGGATCTGTTTGGCGTGGAATTGACAGGCCTCGCAGGATCGCACCAGCTCGGTGGCGTCATTGAGCACCGTGGGCCAGTAAACCCGCTGCGGAACGCCTTGCCCACGAGGGTGCGCGACGAAGAATGGTGCCCACAATCCCCGCCATGGATGTCAGCCAGCAACTCGCACCCTTGCTCCATGGAGATGCATCGCAGCGAGACGTTGTTTGGCCGCCTTCGGTAGAGGTCGCCGTCCTGCAAGCAGTAAGCGGTGGCCTGACGGGCCATGCGTTCCGCATCTTCCTCCTTCTCCGGCAGGGTGCCTCAGAGCAGTTACGCCTTGAGCTCCTCGGTCCAGCACCCCTCCTGAGGTTTGAACGCCAGGAGCAGGCGGGCTCCAGAGGTCGGACCGCAGGCCGGGGCACTCGTGGAAGGGTCCAGGGGCGGCTCCTCCCGAAGCAGCACAGGGCCTGCAGTGGGGGGGCTGCCGATGGGTTGAAGAGCCATTCCTCGAAGATGCCAGGCTTCTGGGGCTCGCTTCGGGATGCCCTCTTGGCGATGTCGCCTGCCTCCTTATTCGTGCCACATGGGACGTGCTGCAATTCCAAACCCAAGAATCATTTTTCAATCTTGCGTACCTCTTCTAAGTATGCCTCCATGTGCTCGTCATTAGGTTTGTATGCCTTGTTGGAGAAGTTGACGAGGAGCTGAGAATCGCCCTTGATGCTGAGACGCTTGACCCCCAGGGCCGCCGCGGCCCTGAGGCCAGCGATCAGGCCCTCGTATTCCGCGATGTTGTTGGAGACCTTCTCGCCATGCTGGAAACAAAGCTGCACATCGTAGTAGAGCTTGTCCTGGGTAGGCGAGATGAGTACGGCTCCGGCCCCTGCGCCCTGGCGCGCGAACGCGCCATCGAAGTACATGACCCAGCCATCGGGCACCTCGTCTCCGGGTGTGAGGGAGCGGTCTTCACCCATCACTCGATCAGGGGCATCCGTCTATTCTGCCACGAAGTCAGCGAGGGCTATGCCCTTGATGACCCTGGTGGTGTTGAACTCTAGCTGGAATGCTTGCAGCTCGATGTTCCACTCAGCAACCCTCCCCGCGGCATTGGGGCTCCGGAGCACCTTTTCCAGGGGGTATGCGGAGACGACCTCGATGGGATGGTCTTGGAAATAGTTTCGCAGTTTCTTGGGGCTTCTATGGCATGGGGTAGCGCGCACATGCGTCACGCAACACCGTGCTGACGAAGTACATGGGGTGCTCGACGAGGGAAGAGGTGTCGATGGCGACCCGCTCCACTTGGGACGAAGAAGCCTCGGGAGCCTTGTCGTCTAGTGGAGTAGCCGAGGCCTTAGGAGCGCCATCCTGAGGTGGCGATGGCGTGACTGCGTGTGGGGTGCTACGCCGCGCACCTGCCCCTACGCGCTCTTCCCGGACCACCACGAGCGCTGCGCTAGCAGAGTGGGGTGTGGCGGCCAGGTAAAGTACCAGGGGCTCAAGAGGACGAGGCGCCACCATCACTGGCGGGCTGGGGAGATACCCCTTGAGGTCTTGGAAGGCCACCTCGGCCTCCGGAGTCCATTCAAAGGGGCCCTTCTTTTTCATCAGCTTGAAGAACGGGAGGGCGCGGTCGCCGAGCTTGGAGATGAAACGCCCCAACGAAGTTACACAGCCCACGAGCTTCTGCATCTCCTTGAGGGACTGCGGTGGGCTCATCCTTTCTATTGCCTTGATCTTCTCCGGGTTAGCCTCGATCCCTCTGTGCGACACCAGGAAACCCAGCAGCCTGCCGGACGGGACACCAAACATGCATTTCTCCGAGTTGAGCCGCAGGTTTACCTTGCACAGGTTTGTGAATGTTTCTTCCAGATCTTCAACAAGGGTCCTTGCTTCCTGTGACTTGACCACTATGTCATCAACGTACACCTTGGCGTTCCTCCCGAGTTGTTGTCCCAGAGCAATGTGCATCAGTCGCTGGAAGGTTGCGCCAGCGTTTCGCAATCCAAAGGGCATGCAGGTGTAGCAGTACACCCCACATGGAGAGAGGAAGGCCATCTTCTCGACGTCCTGCACCGCCATCTTGATCAGATGGTATCCTGAGAAGGCATCCAAGAAGCACAGCAGGTCACACTCGGCAGTGGAATCAATGATCTGATCGATGCACGAAAGAGGGAACGGGTCCTGAGGGCACGCCTTGTTGAGACTCGTGAAGTCAACGCACATGCGCTCCTTCCCGCCTTTCTTGGGGACGATCATCGGCTCGGCCAGCCAATCCGGGTGTCGCACCTTTCGAATGACTCCGGCTCCCTGGAGCTTGCGGACCTCCTAAACAATGAACGATTGCTTCTCCAGAGCTTGCCGCCGTGCCTTCTGCTTCACCAGGCGCGCGCTGGGGCACACCATCAAATGGTGCTCGATCACATCCCGCGGGACGCCGACTAAGTCCGTTGCCTCTCATGCAAACACATCCCTGTTCGCGCGGAGGAAACTGACCAACGCCTCTTCTTGTCCCGGGGGGAGGCCAGCGCCTATGGTGAAGGTGGGGCCTGATCCTCCGTCGTTGACCTGCACTTGCTTCGTCTCGGCCTGGTCTTGGGAGAACAGTTGCTACTTCTTCGCGGGGGCGGCCTCCGGCGTCTCTGGAGCATCCTCAGTGTTTGGCCGCGTGGCTGCCATGGCCTTGAAAGCGAGCTTGAGGGCCAGGAGCGCATCCTTGGTGTCCCCCACCACGGTGATGATGCCACTGCTCCCCAGCATCTTGACGACGTTGTAGCCGGGGTGTGTCGCTGCCATGAACTTGGCGAGCGCTGGATACCCTAGGATGGTGTTGTACGGGAGGCCGATGTGGGCGATGTCGAAGTCGATGAGCTTGGTGCGATAGTTGTAGCGCATGCCGAAGGTGATGGGGAGGCGGATCTGCCCTAGGGAGAGGTGGAGCCGTCGACCACCCCCGAGAAGGGCCTGGTGGGGGTGAGCTGGTCGTAGGGCACTTGGAGCAGGTCGAAGGCTTCCACGAAGAGGATGTTGAGGCCAGCACCGCCATCGATGAGGGTCCTGGTGACCGCGACACTGCTGATGGTGGGCGTGCACAGCATCGGGAGGGCACTGACGCCTGCCGTGGACTTGGGGTGATCCCTGGAGTCGAAGGTAATGGCGGTCTCAGGCACAACGCGGCCCGGAGGAGCCTCCTGCCGCGGCCAAGCAGCCCCGACCTGACGAAGAAGCTGCTTGATGTGGCGGCCCGAGGCCGGCGCCTGCAACCTGCCGAGGATGGCCGCAACCACGTGGGGCGCTGGGGTCACGAAACATGCGATGAGCAGGCCGCACAACTCTTCGTAGGAAGCCACCGAAGACTCCGGCAGGCTGAGCAACCAGGAGCGCTGCACGCTTGCGAGGGCCATAGGGAGCCAGTTCGCCATGACCTTGTCGTCACCACCCGCCGCCCAGATGGCCTGTGCGTATGCCTGGAGGAACTCCGCGGGGTCCACCGTGCCGCGTACCACGGGGGCAATGCCGGCCAAAACTTCGGCGGCCACCGCACCTGCCCCAGGGCGGGGGAAAAGGCCCGGATGCCCACGACTCCTCCGAATGCGCCCAACGGCCCGGGGGGTGGGGCGGCGCCGGCCATGGGAACCACAAAGCGCGGGCGGAGCATGGCTGGTGAAGAGGCAGAGCTTCAACACGCCCCTACCTAGCGCGCCAAATGTCGGATTCAGGGCTCTGCAGACCCAAGAAAGGTTCGAACTCTGGGCCTGTGCAAAGGACTCAACCTATCCGGCCAACCAGCTCGTCGCCCTACGGCCTAGCTCGATGCACACGAACAAGGAAGAAGATGAACACGGAAGTTTACCCAGGTTCGGGCCACCTTGCGGTGTAAGACCCTACTCCTGCTTTGTGGTGGATTGGCCTCACGAGGGGCTGAGGATGAACTAGTACAAGGGATGAACAACCTCGCGAGGTCTATGGGTGAGGGAATCACTCGACGAGGTTCCGATCCGATCCGGGTCGCCTTCTACAGTGCTGGCTAACCTATACTTATAATGGCCTCGGTCCTCTTCCCCCAAATTGTAGGCGTGAAGGGATCCCACAGTAGCCAATTTGAAAGGGGACAAGTAGTACATCTTATCCTGACGAAAGGTGGTCTTTGCCTGCAAAGCTTATGGTCGTGACACAGCAGTGGGCTCGACAATGACATCCGTCCTGCTGCGCCGGTGGCCTTGGTCTCGTTGCACCGGAATGGAAACCTTTGCCAGATTCCTTGGGAACCCGCGCCTGCGCTTGCCTCCTTAGCACCAAAGAGGAAACTGCCTCTTCGGCGCCCACTGGCGCCCGCCTGGCCTTGGTCATCATGGCTTGCGTCATGGTAGCCTCATGAGTCTGGGTACCTGCATAGAAATCTTCGCTCCTCAGGAGGCCGCCTGGGGAGGCCGCTCCCTCGGGAGGTCTTGGTGTCATCCGCCTCGCGAGGCTTGGCCCCTCGCGAGGGTCTTCTCTTGATAGCCTTGGAGGTGGGCCGTACCAGGCCATTGATGGAGCCACACCGTGGGCCACAGGCAGGCAGGCAAGTCTGGGTACCCTGGTTCCCAGAACGCCGACACAATTAACCGAACCAAGCATGCTTGACAACTTGGAAATATAGCAATTGTATTTGTTTCTCATGTATTTTGTAAAGATAAATTCGATTTATTTCTCACATGGAAGACAATACAAAATTGCACCCTGAAGAATTGAACATCACATTTGCAAAATTGAACCAAACAATTAACTGAAGACGGCAACTAATTAACCAAACAGTTAATAAGTGAGCCCCACATTGCACGACATATAGAACATATACACTAGAGCAATAGATTGCATGGTAAAAGTAGATAGGACAATTCACTAGAATTTTAAGGAAAGGCAGGAGCAGCACATGCAATGGGTAAACCGAGCATGCTTAACCGGCGTAGCTAGCAAACTGAACATGGGTCCTTATAGTGAGCTAATAAGACAAGCTACTCCTCATCGTCAGAGATATCGATGATGATTGTCTCCTTGGACATGGAAGAGGGCAAGGCCTCCATATCATGGTTGCCCTCGTCGTAGTGGTGAGTATCCTGAGCCGCTGCGGGCACCAACCTGCTGGCTCTCGAGTTGAGGTAAGCACAAGCACGCTGAGAAAACACCTCATAGTCTTTGTCGAAGGCACCGATGGTGGCCTCGAGGAAACGCCATGAACTATAGTTTAAAGCAGCCAACCACGTCACAACATCGGTGCGCGAGGCATCAACGGTGGCCTCGACGGTGAGGTGCTCCTCCAAGATCTGGGGGTCGGCAAAAATGGCAGCCATCGTGACCTCATCCGCGCGTGCGGCCGCGATTTGCTTCTCCGCTGCCAAATGCTCCTTGAGCTCCTGGCTATACTGCGTGCACCATGGCTTAGGGCGGCGCTTATTTGGGGGGGGGGGGTCGGTGATTTGGGTGGAAGGTGTCACGCCGGCGGTCGTGGCATGTGGGATGTGAAAGGAGGAGGAGGATGGGGGTCGGTGTGGATTACCTGCCTGGATCGACGAGGCTGAGCAGCGTGAAGGAGGGTCGCCGGCGAGGAGGAAGCACTGCAAGCAAGGAGTGAAGGTTTCAACTTGGAAAGGAAGGTCGAAACAGAGGAAATGTGGCTTTTGGTAAGGGGGAGGGGGCGGGGAGGTAGATATTTCCGCGGAAGCCAAAAATTTTGGATCGATGCAGCAAAAAAACTAGCGCGCAAAGTGTCTTCAGACACGGTCCCTTATTCAGCACTGTGTACGATATGTGAACATCACAAATGATTCATATAGCTTAACCTGTGTGTGATGAGTTTGAACATCAAAAATTTTGGTTCGAATTTCCCTGGTTACAGTGGTCATCCACGTCATTGCATAATTTGGGTACACAAAGGAGACTACAGCACACCCACACTTCTTAATCGAGCAAGTTCAGTAATTAAACAGAGCTAGCTGACCTAAACATTACTCTAACAAATTAAAGACCGGCGCTCTTAATTAAACAAAACAAAGAGTACTACTATGGCTGGTGCTCGTCGATCTCCGCCACCTCCTCCATGTCCAGATTGCGCCCAATGATCTCCCGGGGAAGGGGCTCCATGGCATCCATCGCACCATACTCGGCAAGCATCTCACCATCCACGTCCGTCATCTCTTTGGAAAAGGACACCATGAGCTGGGCGTGGGCGGCCGCGATCTGGGCTTGGACGAGCTCCATCATGGCAAGGTATGCCGCAGAGGAATGGACGGCTGCTCGAACACTCTCGGCGATTGCCAACTCTTCGCCCATGGGTTGCCGACCGTTGTTGGAGAAGCTTCATTCGATTTGTGCGGAGACCGCCACGAGCTAGGCGTGGGCGGCCTCGACATGGTCGTGGGCGGCCTCGACATGGTTGTGGGCGGCCTCCATCAGGGCTAAGGCCGCCGCTGCGGAATGGACAGCTGCTGTGCCGCTCTCGCCAGTTGCTATCCCCGAGGCAGATGTTGCTGCCGCCACCTGAGAAGCAACAGTGGCCGTTTGGGCTGCCTTGGCTGCCCGGTTGCAGATTGCGGCCGCGCTCATGCAGCTTGTTAGGACGCGCGTGGCGGCTGCTGCCGCGCTCTCGCCGGAGTGGGCCGCTGAAGTTACCCTCACGACGCGGGTCCACGTCCCCATCTTTCACTGGCGATGATTGAACAGTGAAATGATATTTGGGGAGCGAGCTAGTGTGCTTGAGACGCCGGCTATGGTCTGTAGCCGACGCACCTTCTCGCGTAAGCCATAGGCGTACTATACTCCGACGGTGCTCCAAGATATTTTGTACTGCATCTCACACGTTGGTTATAATAAACTATGTGCGATCTACTTGATTTTTCATCTTGATTTGAATTACATAATGGGGTCACAACGTCAAAGAAGGGTGTTTGAATAGCTAGAACTTTTATCTGCAGTGAACATGCAACTATAGGTGTGTCGTCAAAAAATTGGAATTATTCAGGGTTTGCTTGGACATTTTTATACATTAACTTGGTTCTATAGCCATTTCAGGTGCACAATGCAAAATTAAAATACATGCACATGCTCCGGTGCACCAAATGTTGGGGAACGTTGCATGTGAAACAAAAAATTTCCTACACACACCAAGATCAATCTAGGAGATGACCATCTACGAGAGGAGAGATTGGATCTACATACCCTTGTAGATCGCTAAGCAGAAGCGTTAAGAAATGCAGTTGATGTAGTCGAACGTCTTCACGATCCAATCACGATTCGTCCCGCGAACGTCTTCGCGATCCGTCCCGCGAACTCCCGATCCAAGTGCCGAACGGACGGCACCTCCGCGTTCAACACACGTACGGCTTGATGACGCCTTCACCTCCTCGATCCAGTGAGCGATGGTGAAGCAGTAGCTCGAGTCCTCCGGCAGCACAACGGCGTGATGGCGGTGGTGGTGGAGAAATCTCAGCAGAGCTTCGCTAAGCACTACGGAGAGGAAGAGGGATACGAGGGAGAGGAGGAGTAGCGCTGTGGCACGAATAGATATGTATCGGTGCGGCTACCCTCTCTCCCCACCTCTATATATGGGGGGAAGGGTGGAGGGAGGGGCGCCCCAAGATCCCATCTAGGGGGTGGCGGCCAAGGCAGATGGGGGCGCCCCCTAGGGAAACCCTTGGGTGACTTGCCCCCCAAGCCAGGTGGAGGGAACCCTAGATGGGGCGCCCCACCTCTCCTGGTTATGTGAGATGGGGTGAGAGGGGCGTTCAGCCCGTTAGTGGGCTGGTTTGCCCCCTCCCCTTGGCCCATGAGACCCCCAACACTTGTCGGGACCCCCCGAAACCCCTTTCGGTCATGCTGGTCATCACCCGGTACACCCGGAACAATTCTGGACTCCAATACCCTTCGTCCAATATATCAATCTTCACCTCCGGACCATTCCGGAGTTCCTCGTCATGTCAGGGATCTCATCCGGGACTCCAAACAACCTTCGGTAACCACCATAATGACTCAACTATATTTATATCGTCACCAAACGTTAAGTGTGTAGACCCTGCGGGTTCGAGAACTATGCAGACATGACCGAGACACCTCTGCAGTCAATAACCAATAGCGGGACCTGGATGCCCATATTGGTTCCTACATATTCTACGAAGATCTTATCGGTCGAACCTCGATGTCAAGGATTCAGCTAATCCCGTATGCAGTTCCCTTTGTCTATCGGTATGTTACTTGCCCAAGATTCGATCGTTGGTATCTCCATACCTAGTTCAATTTCGTTACCGGCAAGTCTCCTCACTTGTTCCATAATACAAGGTCACGTGACAAACTCATTGGTCACATTGCTTGCAAGCTTGTTGTGATGTTGTATTACCGAGTGGGCCCTGAGATACCTCTCCGTCATATGGAGTGACAAATCCCAATCTTGATCCATGCCAACTCAACAGACACCCTCGGAGATACCTGTAGAGCACCTTTATAGTCGCCCAGTTACGTTGCAACATTTGGTACACACAAGGTACTCATCTAGTGTCAGTGAGTTGCATGATATCATGGTCATAGGAACATATACTTGACATGCAGAAAACGATAGCAATAAACTTGACATGATCACATGCTACATTTATAGTTTGGGTCTTGTCCATCACATCATTGTCCTAATGATGTGATCCCGTTATCAAATGACAACTCATGTCCATGGCTAGGAAACCATAGACATTTTTGATCAACGAGCTAGTCCGGTAGAGGCTTACTAGGGACATGTTGTTGTCTATGTATCCACACTTGTATTTGAGTTTCCGATTAATACAATTCTAGCATGGATAATAAACGATTATCATGAACAGGGAAATATGATAATAACTAATTTATTATTGCCTGTAGGGCATATTTCGAACAGTCTCCCACTTGCACTAGAGTCAATAATCTAGTTCACATCACCATGTGATTAACATCCAATTAGTTCTGGGGTTTGATCACGTTTTGCTTGTGAGAGAGGTTTTAGTCAACGGGTCTGCAACATTCAGATCCGTGCGTACTTCGCAAATTTTATGTCATACTGTAGATGCTGCTACCATGCTCCACTTGAAGCTATTCCAAACGGCTGCTCCACTATACGTATCCGGTTTGCTACTTAGAGTCATCCGGATTGGTGTTAAAGCTTGCATCGACGTAACCCTTTACGCCGAACGCTTTATCACCTCCATAACCGAGAAACTCTACTCAGAGTCATCCGGATTGGTGTTAAAGCTTGCATCGACGTAACCCTTTACGCTGAACTCTTTATCACCTCCATGATCGAGAAACATTTCCTTATTCCTCTAAGGATAATTTTGACCGCTGTCCAGTGATCCACTCCTGGATCACTCTTGTACCCCCTTGCCAGACACGTGGCAAGGCACATATCAGGTGCGGTACACAGCATGGCATATCGTATAGAGCCTATGGCTAAGGCATAGGGGACGACCTTCGTCCTCTCTCTTTCTTCTGCCGTGGTCGAGCTTCGAGTCTTAATCAACTTCACACCTTACAACTCAGGCAAGAACTCCTTCTTTGACTGATCCATTTTGAACTCCTTCAAAATCATGTCAAGGTATGTGCTCTGTGAAAGTCTTATCAGGCGTATTGATCTATCTCTATAGATCTTGATGCCCAATATGTAAGCAGCTTTACCTAGGTCTTCCTTTGAAAAACTCCATTCAAACAACCCTTTATGCTTTCCAGAAATTCTACATCATTTTCGATCAACAATATGTCATCCACATATACTTATCAAAAATGTTGTAGTGCTCCCACTCACTTTCTTGTAAATACAAGTTTCTTGCTCCAGTCCATAGAAGGATCGTTGGAGCTTGCATACCTTTTAGCATCCTTAGGATCGACAAAACCTTCTGGTTGTATCACATACAACCTTTCCTCATGGAAACCGTCAAGGAAACTTTATTTTGACATCCATCTGCCAGATTTCATAAATGAAAATGCAGCAACTGCTAACATAATTCCAACAGACTTTAGCATCGCTATGAGTGAGGAAGTCTCATCATAGTCAACTCCTTGAACTTGTCGGAAACTTCTTTGCAACAAGTCGAGCTTCATAAATGGTGACATTACCATCAACATCTGTCTTCTTCTTAAAGATCCATTTATTCTCAATGGCTTGTCGATCATCGGCCAAGTCCACCAAAGTCCATACTTTGTTCTCATACATGGATCCTATCTCGGATTTCATGGCTCCTAGCCATTTGTTGGAATCCAGGCCCACCATCGCTTCTCCATAGCTCGTAGGTTCACCATTGTCCAACAACATGACCTTTAAGACAGGGTTACCACTCAGAAGTTGTACACACCCTTGTCGACCTACGAGGTTCGATAGTAACTTGATCCGAAGCTTCATGATCATCATCATTAGCTTCCTCTTCAACTGACGTAGGTGCCACAGAAACATCTTTCTGTGCTTGCTACTCTCTGGTTGAAGTAAAGGTTCAATAACCTCATCAAGTTCTATATTCCTCCCACTCAATTCTTTCGAGAGAAACTATTTCTTGAGGAAGGACCCATTCTTAGCGACAAACACTTTGCCTTCAGATCTGAGATAGAAGGTATACCCAATCATCTCCTTTGGGTATCCTATGAAGACGCATTTGTCCACTTTGGGTTCGAGCTTTTCCGGCTGAAGCCTTTTGACATAAGCATCACAGCCCCAAACCTTAAGAAACGACAACTTAGGTTTCTTGCCAAACCACAGTTCATACAGTGTCATCTCCACGGATTTAGATGGTGCCCTATTTAAAGTGAATGTAGTTGTCTCTAATGCATAACCCCAAAACAATAGTGGTAGATCGGCAAGAGACATCATAGAATGCACCATATCCAATAATGTATGATTACGACGTTCGGACACACCATTACGCTGAGGTGTTCTAGGTGGCGTCAGTTGTGAAACAATTCCACATTGTCTTAAGTGATTGCCAAACTCATTACTCAGATACTCTCCCCCTCGATCAGATCGTAGGAATTTGATCTTCTTGTTACGACGATTCTCAACTTTACTCTGAAATTGCTTGAACTTTTCAAACGTTTCAGACTTATGCTTCATCAAGTAAATATACCCATATCTACTCAAATCATCGGTGAAAGTGAGAAAGTAACGATATCCACCACGTGCGTCAACACTCATCAGACCACACACATCAGTATGTATGATTTCCAACAAGTCAATTGCCCGTTCCATTGTTTCGGAAAACGGGTTTTAGTCATCTTGCCCATGAGGCATGGTCAAGTGATTCAAAATCAAGTGACTCTAAAAGTCCATCAGCATGGAGTTTCTTCATGCGCTTTACACCAATATGACCTAAGCGGCAGCGCCACAAGAAAGTGGTATTATCATTATCAACTCTACATCTTTTGGCCTCAATGTTATGAACATGTGTATCACTACGATCGAGATTCAATAAACCATTTACATTGGCTGCATGACCATAGAAGGTATTATTCATGTAAACAGAATAACCATTATTCTTCGACTTAAATGAACAACCGTATTGCAATAAACATGATCTAACCATGTTCATGCTCAACACAGACACCAAATAACATTTATCTAGGTTCAACACTAATCTCGAAGGTAGAGGGAGCGTGCGATGGTGATCACATCAACCATGGAAACACTTCCAACACACATCATAACCTCACCCTTAGCTAGTCTCTGTTTATTCCGTAGCTTTTGTTTCGAGTTACCAATATTAGCAACTGAACCGGTATCTAATACCCCGGTGCTACTAGGAGTACTAGTAAGGTACACATCAATAACACATATATCAAATATACTTTTGTTGAAGTTGACAACCTTCTTATCTACCAACCATTTGGGGCAGTTCCGCTACCAGTGACTGTTCCCCTTACAATAGAAGCACTTAGTCTCGGGTTTGGGTTTAACCTTGGGTTTCTTCACTGGAGCGACAACTGTCTTGCCATTCATGAAGTTTCCCTTCTTGCCCTTGCCCTTCTTGAAACTAGTGGTTTTGTTAACCATCAACACTTGATGTTCCTTCTTGATTTCTACCTTCGCGGCCTTAAGCACCGCAAACATCTCCGGGATCATCTCCATCCCTTGCATGTCATAGTTCATCACGAGGCTCTAGTAGCTTGGTGATAGTGACTGGAGAACTGTGTCAATCACTATCTTATCTGGAAGATTAACTCCCACTTGATTCAAGCGATTGTAGCACTCAGACATTCTGAGCACATGCTCACTGGTTGAGCTATTCTCCTCCATATTGTAGGGAAAGAACTTGTGAGAGGTTTCATACCTCTCAACACGGGCATGAGCCTGAAATACCAATTTCAGCTCTTGGAACATCTCATATGTTTCATGGCGTTCAAAACTCCTTTGGAGCCCTGATTCTAAGCCGTAAAGCATGGCGCACTAAACTATCAAGTAGTCATCAGAACGTGTCTGCCAGATGTTCACAACATCCACAGATGACGCTAGAGGGGTTGGCACACCGAGCGGTGCATCGAGGACATAAGCCTTCTGTGCAGCAGTGAGGACAATCCTCAGACTATGGCCCTAGTCCGCATGATTGCTTACAAAATCTTTCAACTTAGTCTTTCTCTAGGAACATATTAGAACAGGGAGCTATAGCGCGAGCTATTGATCTACAACATAATTTGCAAAGACAATTTAGACTATGTTCATGATAATGAGTTCAATTAATCATTTACCTAAGAACTCCCACTCAAATCGACATCCCTCCGGTCATCCGAGTGTAACACGATCCAAATTCACCAACCCAAGTCCGATCATCATGTGAGATGAGGTGGTTTCAATGGTGAACATCTCCATTTTGATCATATCTACTATATGACTCGTGTTCGACCTTTCGGTCTCCTGTGTTCCGAGGCCATGTCTGTACATGCTAGGCTCGTCAAGTTTAACCCAAGTGTTCCGCATGTGCAAAACTGGCTTGCACCCGTTGTATGTGAACGTAGAGTCTATCACACCCGATCATCACGTGGTGCTTCGAAACGACGAACTTTCGCAACGGTGCACACTTGGGGAGAACACAATTTTATCTTGAAATTTTAGTGAGGGATCACCTTATAATGCTACCGTCATCCTAAGCAAAATAAGATGCATAAAAGGATTAACATCACATGCAAATCATAAGTGACATGATATGACCATCAACTCATGCTTTTGATCTCCATCTCCAAAGCACCGACATGATCTCCATCGTCACCGGCATGACACCATGATCTCCATCATCATGATCTCCATCATCATGTCGCCATCGGGGTTGTCATGCCAACCATGCTTCTACTACTATTGCTACCGCTTAGCGATAAAGTAAAGCATCACATAGCGCTTAATGATTGACATGCAGGTCATACAATAATTAAAGACAACCCTATGGCTCCTGCCGGTTGCCATATGCATCGACATGCAAGTCGATATAAACTATTACCAACATGATTATCTCATACATAAAATATATTTCATCATGTCTTTGGCCATATCATATCACAACATACCCTGCAAAAACAAGTTAGACGTCCTCTAATTGTTGTTGCATGTTTTACGTTGCTGCTATGGGTATCTAGCAAGAAGGATTCTTACCTACGCAAAGCCACAATGGTGATATGCAAGTTGCTATTTAACCTTCTACAAGGACCACCTTTGTCGAATCTGATTCAACTAAGGTGGGAGAGACAGACACCCGCCAGCCATCTTTATGCAACAAAGTCACATGTGTGTCGATGGAACCGGTCTCATGTACGTGGACATGTAAAGTTGGTTCGGGCCGCTTCATCCCACAATACCGCTAAATCAAGAAAAGACCAAGGATGGAAGCAATCTGAATATCAACACCCACAAACTCCTTTGTGTTCTACTCGTGATGTCATCTACGCATAGACCTAGCTCATGATGCCACTGTTGGGGAACGTTGCATGGGAAACAAAAAATTTCCTACGCTCACCAAGATCAATCTAGGAGATGACCATCTACGAGAGGAGAGATTGGATCTACATACCGTTGTAGATCGCTAAGCGGAAGCATTAAGAAACGCAGTTGATGTAGTCGAACGTCTTCGCGATCCAATCACGATTCATCCCGCGAATGTCTTCGCGATCCAATCACGATCCGTCCCGTGAACTCCCGATCCAAGTGCCGAACGGACGGCACCTCCGCGTTCAACACACATACGGCTTGATGACGCCTTCACCTCCTCAATCCAGCGAGCGATGGTGAAGTAGTAGCTCGAGTTCTCCGGCAGCACGACAGCGTGATGGCGGTGGTGGTGGAGAAATCTCAGCAGAGCTTCACTAAGCACTACGGAGAGGAAGAGGGATACGAGGGAGAGGAGGAGCTGCGCCGTGGCATGAATAGATCTATATCGGTGCGGCTGCCCTCTCGCCCCTCCTCTATATATAGGGGGAAGGGTGGAGGGAGGGGCGCCCCTAGATCCCATCTAGGGGGTGGCGGCCAAGGCAGATGGGGGCGCCCCCTAGGGAAACCCTAGGGTGACTTGCCCCCCAAGCCAGGTGGAGGGAACCCTAGATGGGGTGCCCCACCTCTTCTGGTTACATGAGATGGGGTGAGAGGGGCGTTCAGCCCCTTAGTGGGCTGGTTTGTCCCCTCCCCTTGGCCCATGAGACCCCCCAACACTTGTCGGGACCCCCCGAAACCCCTTTCGGTCATGCTGGTCATCACCCGGTACCCCCGGAACAATTCCGGACTCCAATACCCTTCATCCAATATATCAATCTTCACCTCCGGACCATTCCGGAGTTCCTCGTCATGTCGGGGATCTCATTCGGGACCCCGAACAACCTTCGGTAACCACCATAATGACTCAACTATACTTATATCGTCACCAAACGTTAAGTGTGTAGACCCTGCGGGTTCGAGAACTATGCAGACATGACCAAGACACCTCTACGGTCAATAACCAATAGCGGGACCTGGATGCCCATATTGGTTCCTACATATTCTACGAAGATCTTATCGGTCGAACCTCGATGTCAAGGATTCAGCTAATCCCGTATGTAGTTCCCTTTGTCTATCGGTATGTTACTTGCCCGAGATTCGATCGTCGGTATCTCCATACCTAGTTCAATCTTGTTACCGGCAAGTATCTTTACTCATTCTGTAATACAAGATTCCGTGACTAACTCATTGGTCACATTGCTTGCTAGCTTGTTGTGATGTTGTATTACCGAGTGGGCCCTGAGATACCTCTCCGTCATACGGAGTGACAAATCCCAGTCTTGATCCATGCCAACTCAACAGACACCCTCGGAGATACCTGTAGAGCACCTTTATAGTCGCCCAATTATGTTGCAACGTTTGGTACACACAAGGTACTCATCCGGTGTCAGTGAGTTGCATGATCTCATGGTCATAGGAACATATACTTGACATGCAGAAAACGATAGCAATAAACTTGACAGGATCACATGCTACGTTTATAGTTTGGGTCTTGTCCATCACATCATTCTCCTAATGATGTGATCCCGTTATCAAATGACAACTCATGTCCATGGCTAGGAAACCATAGCCATCTTTGATCAACGAGCTAGTCCGGTAGAGGCTTACTAGGGACATGTTGTTGTCTATGTATCCACACTTGTATTTGAGTTTCCGATCAATACAATTCTACCATGGATAATAAACGATTATCATGAACAGGGAAATATGATAATAACTAATTTATTATTGCCTCTAGGGCATATTTCCAATTCCAAAATGGGTTGTAAAATCATATATGTGTCCATGGGTTTATGCTTATGTCCCATGCAAGAAATGGGGATGAATTTCAAACACCACGGCACCGTGGCTCTCCGGCAAACATTGAGGTACTTGCTTTTGTAATTCTAGTAAATCCAAAACCCGTCTGAAATTCATGAACCTTGGCATGCTATCATGGAATGGCATCAACATGCTGGGGTAACAAATATTGTCCCATTTGGGGCAGGTTATGGTATAAGCTTCTCACAAACCAGAGCTTCTCACAAGAAGCCTCATGGTTCCATTAGGGAAATGTGTCACCTTTGTGGACAAAATGATATTCGTTGCCTCTTCTTGCTTTCAATTTTTTTTTGGTGTCAACATAGAACAACACGAGTGTCATGTTAAATTTTGGAATTTTTCGGGGATCGTTTCGACATTTTTATACGTTAACTGAGTTTTCTAGGCATTTATGTGCATAATTCAAAATTGAACCACATGCACATGCTCCAGTGCATAAAAATGAGTTAAAAAATCAAATGTGTGTCCTTGGTTGCAAGCTTAGGTCACATGCAAGAAATGAGAACGAATGCCAAACACCTTGACACTGTCGCTCGGCCGCTAACATTGAGATACATGGTTTTAAAATTCTAGTAAATTGAAAACTCGTCTGAAATTCATGAAACTTGACATGATATCATGGAACGGCATCGACATGCCATGGTAAAAATATTGCCCCATTTGGGGCAAGTTTGGGTATAAGCTTCTTGCAAACCAAAGCTTCTCACAACAAGCCTGATGGTTTCAGTAGGGAACGTGCCACCTTGGTGGACGAAACGATATCCGTTGCCTCTTCTTACTTTCAAATTTTTTCTCATGTCAACATAGAACAACAGGAGTGTTGTGTCAATTTTTGGGATTTTTTGGGGTTCGCTTCGACATTTTTATACATTAACTGAGTTTTCTATGCATTTATGTGCATAATTCAATTTTTAACTACATGCACATGCTCCAGTGCATATAAATGGGTTCAAAATTGAAATGTATGTCCTTGGTTGCATGCTTAAGTCCCATGCAAAAAATGAGAATGAATGTCAAACACCTTGCCACCGTCGCTCGGCCGCTAACATTGAGATACATGGTTTTTAAATTCTAGAAAATCGAAAATGCGTCTGAAATTTATGAAACTTGACATGCTAGCATGGAACGACATCAACATGCCATGGTAAAAATATTGTCCCATTTGGAGCAGGTTGGGGTGTAAGCTTCTCACAAACCAGAGCTTCCCACAACAAGCCTCATGGTTACGGTAGGGAATGTTTCACCTTTCTGAACGAAACGATATCCGTTGCCTCTTCTTGATTTCAATTTTTTTCAAGTGTCAACATAGAACAACAGGAGTGTTGTGTTAAATTTAGGAATTTTTCGGGGTTCGTTTGGACATTTTTATACATTAACTGAGATTTCTATGCATTTATGTGCATAATTCAAATTTGAACTACAGGCACATGCTCCAGTGCATGTAAATTGGTTGAAAAATCAAATCTGTGTCCTTGGTTGCATGCTTAGGTCCCATGCAAGAAATGGGAATGAATGTCAAACACCTTGCCACCGTCGCTCGGCCGCAAACATTGAGATACATGGTTTTTAAATTCTAGTAAATCCAAAACTCGTCTGTAGTTCATGAAACTTGACATGCTATCATTAAGCGGCATCAACATGCTGTGGTAAAATTGTTGTCCCATTTGGGGCAGGTTTGGGTATAAGCTTCTCGCAAACCAGAGCTTCTCACAACAAGCCTGATGGTTTTGGTAGGGAACGTGCCATCTTTGGGGACGAAACGATATCCGTTGCCTTTTCTTGCTTTCGAAAATTTTCTAGTGTCAACATAGAACAACAGGAGTGTTGTGTTAATTTTTGGGGTTCGCTTGGACATTTTTATACATTAACTGGGTTTTCTAGGCATTTTATGTGCATAATTGAAATTTGAACTACATGCACAAGCTCCAGTGCAGAAAAATGGGTTGACATATCAAATGTGTGTCATTGGGTGCATGCTTAGGTCCCATGCAAGAAATGAGAATAAATTTCAAACACCATGGCACTGTTGATTGCCGGCAAAACATTGAGATACTTTGTTTTTAAATTCTAGTAAATCCAAAACTCGTCTGAAATTCATGAAACCTGGCATGCTATCATGGAATGGCACCCGACATGCTGTGGTATTTTTCGTGTCCATTTTGAGAGAAGGCACACTCGAATAACAACCAACAAAGGCATTTTGAAACAAATACCTACCACTTTAACATCTCAAACGTTTGTATAATTTAAATCGTGTGCGTTCTGTTAACCATTCATGTCACGCCACGTGTCTCTCTTTTAATGGCTATAGGAGGTGTCGTGCTCCCATCCCCGCGCCTATGCCAGCAACCATCCCCATAGCATTGACGGGCTAGTCACCGAGCACTATCACAGAGCTAGAAGCCGCTGGCGTCAGCGAGGTCTCCGCGGACCCGCGCGAGCTCGTGTACATGCCAGCACCAGCACCCGTGCCCGTGCCCATGCGTGCCCATGCACCCACCGCGGCGCCGGTCCCCATGCGTTTGCCTGCACCCGCCGCGCCCGTGCCCATGCGCACGCCCCCCTTAGCGGCATGGGATGCCGCCGTCGACCGCTACCTCGCAGCGCCACGAGTTGCCGTCCTCCTGCGCCCCGCCCGTCTATCGCGCGACGACATGATGTTTGATTTCCAAGTGAAGAACATTCTGTGCTGCCTTGAAGACTTCAACAACTGCGTCCCGGAGGACGACAACGACAAAGCCGGCACGGCGCCGCCTCCGCCGCCGCCGGAATTAGTTTTTTTGGGGGATTTAATACTTTATCAGTGTATCTCGATCATATGAATATAAATTCGCAGTGTGACTGAATGAAAGATATGGTTTGAACGAACTTGCGTTTTTCTCTCTGAAAGTCAGACTTATCAAACGATTTTCTTTAAAAACAACATAAATGGTTTTTAAATATAAAACACTCATCGCAAACGTTTTAGATAGAACACCCGTATGCAAACCGGCAGCTTCCCTAGGAAGCCAAGGGAAAATGTGCAGAGCAGGATTTGTGCAGCTCTTGATTGCAAACATTTTAGATAGAACACCCATATGCAAAGTGAGAGCTATGGTCTTCCCCAGTAAGCCAAGGGAAAATTCGCAGCGCAGGATTTGTGCATCTCTTCAACACAAATAGTTCAGATTGAATATGGTATGCAAAGCCAGACTTCGGTGCTAAGCCAAGAGAACATGTGCCGAGTAGGATTTGTACATCCCTTCAACGCAAACGGTTGTTTTGGATGACCCGTGTGCAAGCATGTACAGACAATTTGGTAAGCTTTGCATCTGTCATATTGGGTATATTGCCATTTGTCAAACTGGAAAGATTGACATTTGTTGATCTAGTAACATTGCCATTTGTCAAGCTTGTAACATGCCATTTATCAAAATATGCAGCTAAAAATCACTAGCACTATCTAATTTTTGCAACTAAAATTCAGTAATTAAGCATAGATTTCATTCATAGATTAAGAAGTCATTCTTTTATACAAACAGTTCAACTCAACAGCTGAACCGACCAAACTTTTTCCCAATTATTGCCAACCACGTACTGAAATAGCTAGTTCAACTATATATACTAGCTAATTTTAAGTACGTTGTACAGTTCCACCACATCTATAGTCAGATGAACTGAACAAAATAGCCCCTAAATACTACTACTACTATGGAGGGGCTTTGTAATACTTCCGGCAGCCTCTCCTCTGCCGAGTGCGCTCAGTAAGAGGCAGAGGAGGAGGAGCCTACCGACGAGCTGGACAACTGTAATACAGTGCCTGCCGCTGCTGCACCTTCAGTGACGCTCACCTCGAACGCCCTCTGCTGCTCCAGACGACACCTCTCGAAGTGGTGGTTCTCCTCGTAGATCTCCTGATTCCTCACCTCTGCGACAGCGTGTGCTGCGGCCACGGCAGCGGTAAGGCTCTTTGCATGCTCGACGAGGCGCTCCTCCTCCTCCCGCAGGAACTCGATGTAGCGCGTAAGGTCGCTGACGCACGTGCGGGCCTCCACCCCCGCCTCCCACCTTCGGGCGGTGGTGGCGGAATGGGTGATGACCCCGGCGGTCGACGGTGGGCTGGCGGCCATGGCGTCCGACGATGGGGTGGCGGCCACGACAAGCACCTCCCGCCTTCGGGCCATGGTGGCCGCCAGTGGGGTGGCGACCACGACTGCCACCTCTCGCCTTCGGGCCGCAATGGTGGAGCGGGCGATGGCCCAGGCTTTTGGCGGTGGTGGAGGCCATGGCGGCCGGCAACAGCTGCCGACGGGCACCGGCGGCGGAGCGTGTGGTGGGTGTTTCGCGAACACCCAACAGGGATGCCACGCGCACTACACTACGCCAGGGACTGCGCCGCCGCTGCTGTGTAGCCTCCCAGCTGGAACTATCCTCTGATGACGGTGGAGTGGCTGAGCAACGACGACGGACTGGTGCCATTGGCGATTGTGGGAGAAGCAGGCAAGATAAGCTACAGGGAGGGAGGGGAAAATGCGACGCAGGACTCGCCGGCCGTGAGGGTTTATATAGCAGGCTGGTAAGCATTGGGATTTTGGGGGATTTCACCGAGTCGGGCGGGAAGCTTGCGCGGGAACCTGCGAGGTTGCGCGGGAACGGGCTCACCGACGATTCATTGGCGCCACTTCGAGCCACCGTTTGGCCAAAAGAATGCCCCCGCGCGCTGCGCAAGCTTGCGCTGTAAGCCGTCTGCGGCAGCGGGGTGACAAGACGTGCGAGAGGAGGACGAAAGGACACGTACACATGCGGTTAATAAAAAATGTTTGCGATTTAATTACCTACTACCCCCGTCCTGGTTTATAAGTCATCTATGTATTTTTGTGCCAAATTTTGACTAGAGATTTAACTAATAAAATACTAATGCATGTCGCCAAAGATTATATTGTTGGATTTGTATTTGAACATAGTTTCCAATTATATAATTTTTATAATATGCATCAACATTTTGTTGGTTAAATTTAAGGTCAAAATATGGCACATAATATAAAGGGGACTAATAGACGAAGACAGAGGTAGTAGCACACAGCCGCTCTCTACGCAGCGTCGCAACTGTCGGCCGGCTTATAGACGACCATTCCCTGCGTGTTCAACTGCTCTATGTGTGTGGTTGCTCGTGGTTGAGGCGGCCGTGGCGCGCTCTGCTCGCGTCCCGCCGCGTGCGCTATGCTCTCGCGTCCCTCCGGGCGCTCTGCCCTCATCCCTCCATGTGCGCTGCCACTGTTTGGGGCCGGCGCACGATCACGTACGTTCGTGCTGCCATTATGCATGCGGTTGTGCCAGGCGCGGCGCCATGATGAAGTTACCCGCTGCAAAAACTGCCATGCGGACGCGCCGAGAATCTAGGTCGCCCAGCTCCCATTTATTCCTGCGGCCATTTACCTTCATCTCTCGCGCCACACGACACAATGAGCACACCCATGACGACACATACAGAGAGGACATCGAGTGGTTCAAATGGCGCTCCCTGTGGCTCCAATGGCCCTCCCAGCGGCCGACGACGACAACGGGGGGCAGTTCACCACGCATCACATAGTGGACACCCACGTGAGGGGGAAGGCCCTCTCGGTGGTGTACACAAACGAGCCGGTCTCGGTGGAGAGCTCCATCCAAACTATGGAGCAGTTGCTTGCTGAGGACAAGTACCAAGTGGTCGGCTTCGACCTCGAGTACACCATCGGTTGTGTCGGGCACGATCAGAAGGTTGTTGTCGCCTAGTTGTGCATGCGACATGACGTCCTCGTCTAGCACTACCACCTGGCCACAAGGCCTTGCAAGCGTTTCTCTAGGTTTATCAACAGCTCCGACTACAGTTTCGCTATGGTGGACACCACCAACAATCTAAAAGCGCTCAAGGTTTCGGGCTTGAAATGCAGAATCTTGTCAACATCCAGCACCACTACAAGGTCTAGGGCAGCGACAACAACAAACAAAACTCCCTGGTTGACCTCACCTCGGCCATCATCGACCCCTACTACATGAAGATGAAGGATGAGAGCAAGAAGGACAAGAACGCCTGGCACAGTGTCTGGCATCAGAGACTGGATGAACAACACGTCAAGTACGCGGCCAAGGACACGTACACAAGCTACGAGATGTACAGGCGGATCGTTGACATGAGGAAGTGTCTTCTTCCTGCCCCAGACGAGGGATCGACCCACAGAGCAGTGGCGGGAGCGTCACAAGAATTAGATGACTAGACGATCGTTTCTCCTAGTTTAGAATGCATGCAATTGTTTATTGAGGTGTGTGCGAATGATCTGTATAGTCACTTATGTAATTGGATGTTTATTTCAGTTTTATATATATATATATATATGTTATTCTTCTGTAGACAGAGTAAATCACATGGCTCATTAGCAGCAATCGTCTGTGTTATTATTGGTCTTCGCACATATTTCTGATTACGAACCTGTTTGCCGCGTATCACACACATCTTGTTCAGTCGAACTATTTCTGTTGTCTTGGCTCATCGCAAACATTTCATCCGAGTGAACTGTATGCCCTCCATCGCACACACCTTGATCTGGCTGACCGTTTCTATTATGTTGCCTAATCGCACATAGTTCATCCTACTGAACTATATGCCGTATATCGCACACACCCTCATCTGGCTGCCCATTTCTGTTGTTCTGCCTCATCGCAAACGGTTCTGCTGGATTAACCATATGCCACACATCACACACGCAACTCTAATCTAAACCGTGTTTGATGTCACCACCATCGCAAACGTTTCGTATCTTTTTTGACGGTTTTATTACATCACCGTTTGTGATTAATGCATCGCACACAGTTTCGTCTAAGGGTCTCTGATTGGACTGTCGCGTTTGGACCAACCTGCAGTAGTGGAGTGTGCCGAAGAATGTGATAAACAGTGTCAGGCAAATACTCAAGGGTCTTAACCATAAATTCACTTGGGCAGTCAGCTTCAACTGGCATTGGCTTCATCATAGTAAGCATCTCAGTCATGTTGGGCACAAGCTTGTGGAAGATGCTTTCAACTTCCTTATCACAGGCTTCACAACCTGGATTGTAGTTGTCACCAGGAGTGGGCATGTTGGTTAGCTCAAGAAGCTCTCAAGCATGAGCTTTGTGGTGTACATCACCTATCATCCACTCAAGAACCCAAGTGTTTGGATCCAAGTTGTAGCCTGAGATGTGAAGTGTTGCATAAAATTGGAGAATTAACTCCTCATTCTAGTGTTCCTTGTCGACGACAAAGGGAATCCGTGCAACATCCTTGAAGCATTCCAATGCTTGATCAAAGCAGGGCAGATCTGACATGGCCTCAAGACTGAGCCACTTGCGAGGACGAATCCGATCTTGATTGTACAACACACACATGTAATAGCCTCATTGTAGATGACTCCAGAACTGATCAGAAGATATGTGAGGCTTGTTGTAGGGGTTCTTGGCGCGATCAAAGAAAGTATTGTGCTCTCTGAAGCTTAACACACTAAATGTACAATCAATGGAAGCAGCACTATGAAGCCTTGGCAACCTGGGCATTGGCTTCTGAACCTGAGGCCTGTTGTGGATGTTGAACTCATACTGAGGTCCAGGCAGTTCAGGAGGAGTGAGGTTTGTCCATTTAACAGACACACGTTCACCAGCGCGATTGTAGGCCATGACAGTATTGGTTTCATTTGCTTCAGATAGACCCAATGGCTTCAGTTGTTGCGGGAGTTGCAGTGTCAGGGGCCACAATGGCAGCAGTTTCAACAGTGTCAGTTACTGGCTGTTGAATATCTTTGGCTGTTGTAGCCAGAATGTCTTTAGACAGTTTGGCTTCTTGCTCAGGATGAGCTTCAGTAGCTTCAGTCTGTATAGCTTCAACATGCCTGTCTTTAGGTTGAGTGGTGGTGCTAGGAGGAACATCTTCTTGTACAACTTCTTGGAAGTCAGAGGTTTCTTGGCGCAGAACCTCTTCAGGGATGCTGGACATGGGGCTTGAGGGGCGCGGGCCACGGCGAAGCTTTCTGATTGTGGGTGACGCCTTGGGAGAAGAAATGGCTTTCTCCATGGCTTCTAGTGTCCCTTGCGGCGTTTGCATAACTGGTGTTGCAACCTCAGGAGGTGGAGTGGTATGAATGACTTCATGTAGTGGTGAGTTTGGATGCTCCTATCCCAAACTCATCTTGGACCATTGGCGCCGGGGGATAGCCAATGCTCACGTGCTCACTGTTCGTAGGAACAGGCGATGATACCACATCTTGGGTGAGCTAAGGAAGAACTTCATCATCATCTGGTCGTACATTGTCTTCAGCTCTCATGGGGTCAGCAGCTGGAATATCTTCAGCAATAGGAACCTCTGTGGAAGCAGGTTCATGCACAATAACTCTTTGATCTGTGTTTTCTGAGGCAGGGGAGCAACAGAGATAGGTGTCACAAGCACCGGCTTGATACGTCTCCGTTGTATCTATAATTTTTTATTGTTCCATGCCAATATTATACAATTTTCACATACTTTTGGCAACAATTTATATGATTTATTGGACTAAAATATTGATCCAGTGCCCAGTGCCAGTTCATGTTTGTTGCATGTTTTTTGTTTTGCAGAATATCCATATCAAACGAAGTCCAAACACGATAAAATTTTACGGAGATTTATTTTGGAATATATGTAAATTTTTGGAAGAAGAATCAACGCAAGACGGTGCTTGCGGGACCCACTAGGCATCACGACGCGCCAGGGGGTCTGGCGCGTCGTGGTGCCTAGTGAGCACCTCGTAGGTTGGTTGACGCCCTTCTTTGGCCGCAAGAAAGATAATTTATGGATAAAAATCCCCTCAAAATTTCAGCCCATTCGGAGTTATGGATCTCCGGTAATTTATGAAACAGTGAAGGGCCAAAAAACAGGAACGCGAAACAAAAGAGAACAGAGGGAGAGATCCAATCTCGGAGGGTTTCCCGCCCCTCCGCCGCCATGGCGGCCATGGGCCAGAGGGGGGACTCTCCTCCCATCTAGGGGCGGAGGCCAAGGAAGAAGAAGAAGGAGGGGGGCTCTCTCCCCTCTCTCCCGGTGGCGCCGGAGTACCGTCGGGGCAAGGATCGTGACGGCGATCTACACCAACAACTTCGCTGCCGTCACCACCAACTCTCTCCCCCTCTATGCAGCGGTGTAACACCTCTTCTCCCCACTATAATCTCTACTTAAACATGGTGCTTAGTGCTTCATATTATTATCCAATGATGTGTTGCCATCCTATGATGTTTGAGTAGATTCGTTTTGTCCTATGGGTTCATTGATGATCGTGATTGGTTTGAGTTATATGTTTTATTTTGGTGATGTCCTATAGTGCCCTCCGTGTCACGCAAGTGTGTGGGATTCCCTCTATAGGGTGTTGCAATACGTTCATGATTTTCTTATGGTGGGTGGCGTGAGTGACGGAACACATACCTGAGTAAGTAGGTTGTTGTGTATGGGATAAAGAGGACTTGATACTTAATGCTATGGTTGCGTTTTACCTTAATGATCTTTGGTAGTTGTGGATGCTTGCTAGAGTTCCAATCATAAGTGCATATGATCCAAGTACGGAAATATGTTAGCTCATGCCTCTCCCTCATATAAAATTGCAATAATGATTACCGGTCTGGTTATCAATTGCCTAGGGACAAATAACTTTCTTGTGTGACAAAAAACCTTTCTACTAAACAACTAACCTTTATTATCTTGCAAATTACTCATAGTTTTATTCTCGCTAATAACATCTAGTTTTATTCTTGCAAACCTATCCTACCACCTACAAAATAGTTTCATACTTGTTCTAGGTAAAGCGAATGTTAAGTGTGCATAGAGTTGTATCAGTGGTCGATAGAACTTGAAGAGAATATAAATTCTACCATTAGCTCCTCGTTGGGTTCGACACTCTTACTTATCGAAAGAGGGTACAAATTATCCCCTATACTTGTGGGTTATCATGGCTCTTTACAAGCTGATGGAACAATTGGTGCTTGCGCCCCGCGTGAAGCCTTTGAAGACTTTGTCTTTTGCCGCTTCTAATAGGGTGATACATCTCCAACGTATCTATAATTTATGAAGTATTCATGCCATGTTTACAACAATTTTATAGGGTTTTGGTATGATTTGGATGGAACTAATTCGGACTGACGCTGTTTTCAGCAGAACTACCATGGTGTTGTTTTTTGTGCAGAAATGAAAGTTCTCAAATGAGCTGAAACTTTTTGACGATTGTTTTAGAACAAAAGAGACCCCCGAAGCTTCATGGGAGGCCCAGAAGGTGAAGGAGGTGAGCAAGATACACCACGGCACGCCAGAGGGGCCTGGCTTGCCTCGGTGGGTTGTGCTCACCTCGAGGCCCATCTTCGCGTGATTCCAACGCTAAAAAAATCCTATAAATAGAGAAACCATCAGAAATAACCCTGGATGAAAAGTTCCGCTGCCGCAAGCCTTTGTACCACAAAAACCAATCTAGACCCCGTTCCGGCACCCTGTCGGAGGGGGAAATCATCACCGGTGGCCATCTTCATCATCCCGGGGGCCACCATGATGAGGAGGGAGTAGTCCACCCTTGGGGCTAAGGGTTTGTACCAGTAGCTATGTGTTTAATCTCTCTCTCTCTCTCTCTCTCTCTCTCTCTCGTTTTCTTGAGATGTCACGATCTTGATGTATAGCGGGCTTTGTTAATATAGTTGGATCCTATGGTGTTTTCCCTCTCTATCTTGTTGTGAATTGAGTTTTTCCTTTGAGATTTCATTCATATCGAATTGAATACTTTTATGGATTTGAGAACACTTGATGTATGTCTTGCTATGAATAACCGTGGTGACAATGGGGTATCATATTGATTCACTTGATATGTGTTTTGGCACTCAACTCTCGGATTCCTGAGGTGACATTGGGGTAATCTATGCATAGGGGTTGATGCATGTTCTCGTCTTTGTTTCTCTGGTAGAAATCTTGGGGCAATCTTTGAGGTTCTTTGTGTTGGATTAAGTATTATGAATCTGAAATTGTTTGATGCATATCGTATAATCAAATCACAGATACTCACGGTGACATTGGAGTATCTAGGTGACATTAGAGTTGGTTGATGTGTATCATATGGTATTATTTTACTACAAACTCTTGGTTAGATCGATCGGAAAGAATAGCTTGGTGTTATTTTAATACGAACTCTAGGATAGATTGATCGAAAAGAATAGCTTTGAGGTGGTTTCGTACCCTACAAACAATTTCTTCTTATGTTCTCCGCTAGATAAGAACTTTGGAGTGATTCTTCATCGCACGTGAGGGATGGTTATATGATCTAATTATATTAGCATTGTTGAGAGATTGCACTAGCGAAAGTACGGACCCTGGGCCTCATTTTCAAGCATTGCAATACCATTTGTGCTCACTTTCGTTACTTGCTACCTTGCTGTTTTTTATTGTTCCTATTACAAAAGTCAATATCTACTATCCATATTACACTTGTATCACCATCTCTTCGCCGAACTAGTGCACCTATACAATTTACCATTGTATTTGGTCTGATGGGGACACAAGAGACTTTTTATTATTTGGTTGCAGGGTTGTTTGAGAGAGACCATCTTCATCCTACGCCTCCCATGAATTGATAAACCTTAGGTCATCCACTTGAGGGATATTTGCTACTGTCCTACAAAAATCTGCGCTTGGAGGCCCAACATGAGTCTACAAGAACAAGTTGTGTAGTAGACATCAAGCACTATTCTGGCGCCGTTGCCGGGGAGGTGAGTGCTTGAAGGTATATATTTAGATCTTGCAATTGAATCTTTTAGTTTCTTGTTTTATCACTAGTTTGTTTATAAAATAAAACTTCAAAAAAATGGAATTTAGGTGGCCTTATATTATTCGTCTTTATCTTGTCTTTCTTGAAAATGATGGGAAGGAAAATTGTGCTCAATTGATAGAAGAAGAATTCTATAAAATGTTTGACAAAAAATCTTTGAATGATGAGCATGATTGCAATGTTGTTGGTATGAAATCTTTGAATATCCATGATGCTAATGATATGCAAAGCCATAAGCTTGGGGATGCTATGTTTGATGAAGATGATATTTTTAGTCCCCCAAGTTTTGATGAGAATATTTACTATGATGAAAGCATGCCTCCTATTTATGATGATTATGGTGATGACATGTATGCTATAAAGAGTAATGATATCCATGAAACTTGCCATCATTATCAGGCTACTGTAGTAATCATGTTTTATAGCCTTTGTTTCAATAAAGTGCCAAGTAAAGCCTTTGGGATAGTGTGGATGTTAGTTGACTTGATTCTGTGCAAAAACAGAAACTTTAGCGCCCAGTAATAGAATTGTTTAAATTCGCTGGAGCGTCGAAAAACTCTGAATTTTTTACAGTTGTTGGGCATACAAATTTTCTACGTTTTCCTAATTTTTCAGAATTTTTGGATTAAATAAGTATGACTAAAATTCAGATATTTACGTACTCTTCTGTTTTTGACAGATTCTATTTTCAATGCATAGTTTGCTTGTTTTATGGTTTCTATTGCTTATATTGCTTAATATAAATTGTGGACATTGTATATTACAGTAGGAATTATGTGGAAAAAATTATGAATCTTATATTGACAGTACCAAAGTGAATGATTTGTCTTTATCATACTAACCCATCTCAGGAAGTTCCGTTAAGTTTTGTGTGATTGAAGTTTTCAAGTTTTGGGTGAGATATCGATATGAGGAGAATAGGGAGTGACAATACCCTAAGCTTGGGGATTCCCAAGGCACCCCAAGGTCATATTCAAGGAAGATCCAAGCAACTAAGCTTGGGGATGCCCCGGAAGGCATCCCCTCTTTCGTCTTCAACATTATCGGTAACCTCACTTGGAGCTATATTTTCATTCGCCACATGATACGTGTTCTGCTTGGAGTGTCATTTTATTTTTTTAGGATTTGCTTTATGTTATTTGTATAATGTTTTTAATCTTTTAATTTCAATAAAAGTGTCAAGTATAGCCTTTGCCATGCCTATTTTGCAAGTCTATATGTGGCTGTTTGAAAACAGAAAGTTGCACGCTAGTGCGTGAATTCTTGAGAAAATTCAGAATGTGATAAAATGTTGAATTTTTCTGAACAATAAGATATGATAAATTTTCTACAGTGTGGTAAATTTTCAGAATTTTTTGAATTACGGAAGTATGAGTATAATTGCACTCTTTACAGACTGTTCTGTTTAGACAGATTGCTGTTATGTTTGCATTGTTTGCATATGTTTGCTTGTTTAATGATTCTATTTGAGGATAGGAGTATTAAATATGCAGAGGCATTTAGTATGCAATGTTAAATAATAATTTTAGTGATTTGTTACAGTAGAGAATGATAAGGTGTTGCATTGATTTATACTAACGTATCTCACGAGTTCTTGTTGAGTTTTGTGTGGATGAAGTTTTTAAGATTTAGGGAAACCATGATATAAAACAAATTAAGGAGAGACAAAATCTCAAACTTGGGGCTGCCCAAGGCAACCCAAGATAATAGTTCAAGAAGTCTCAAGCATCTAAGCTTGGGGATGCCCCTGTAGGCATCCCACCTTTCTTCATCAACAACTATCGGTTAGTATCGGTTGAGCCTAAGTTTTTGCTTCTTCACATGAGTTGTGCTATTCTTGGAATGTCATTTAGTTTTTGTTTTGCTTGCTGTTTTAATAAAATACTTATATCTGAATTTTTTTAAATAAGAGAGAGTCCTCAATTAGCTACCCCTTTACTTAACTACTCACTTGATCTTCACTTATATCTTTTTGGAGTAGTTTGTCATTTACTCTTGTGCTTCACTTATCCTATGAGTAAATTGTTGAATGAATTGAATATCATGAAGTAGAAATTATATGTTCATATCATGCCTAATAGTGGCTTCACATTGGGTTTAGAAAGTGAAATCTATTGAAGCTTGACAATCACAATATTGGTCATACAAGCAATTCATGAATGATTAGTATAAGGAAGAGAACTTTCACATATAAATATATTATCTTGGACATCTTCTATGATTGTGAATACCCATTTTCAAACTTGAGAAAATTAGTTGAACTTGGACAAGGAAGACAATGTAATGAATTATGGTTGTGTATATTTGCATAGAAGTTATATTGTTATAGATCCTCCAACATGTGGTGTTTGCTTAGGATCTTTTGCTAGCCAAAAATTCGTACTAAGTAGAGATACTACTTGTGCATCCAAAAACCCTTAAACCCAGTTTCTTGCCATGAGTGTCCACCATACCTACCTATGGATTGAATAAGATCCTTCAAGTAAGTTGTCATCGATGCATAAAGCAATAAAAATTGCTCCTAAATATGTTTGATCTTTTATTGTAAGGGAAAATTGAGCGTTGTACGAACTTGTGATGGCAAAGTAATAAAAGCGACGGACTACATAATAAAGGTTGCTATCATAAGGGGCAATGTTACGTGACGTTCCTTTGCATTAAGATCTTGGGCATCCAAAAATAAAAAGCGCATGACAACCTCTCTGCTTCCGTCTGCGAAGGGCCTATCTTTTACTTTTTAGTATTTACTTTTATGCAAGAATCAATAGTATGCATTCTCATTTCAACCTCAATTATCCTCTAGTTGGCAAGCATCATGTGGTGGGGGAAGATCTAGGCACATATGGCCAGTCAAATCTATTTGATCATGATTTATTATTGTTGACAATTATCTCTATGATAAATGAGTTGGGAGGCGAAACATTAAGCCCCTATCTTTCTCTGTGTTCGATGGATGCCATTTGTTCTAAAAATATGCTTTGAGTACTAGAAATCATAGAAGACTATATGATGATTGAGTATGTGGAGCTCTTACTTAGACATTGTTGAATAAGTTGAATTGCAATTGTTTGGTGACTAAGAATATAGGTTGTTGAGTTTCAAGAGAATTCATTGTTTGAACCTTAACATGTGAATTGGTTGCTACTTTAACATGAGGAGTTTTATGAGAAAGAATTGCTGTTATGATGCTAGGAAAAGTGATTGAAATTATCATTGATCAAACTTATGCACTCTGCTAGCATTCACACTTCATAAATTATTTCTTTTATCATTTACCTACTTGAGGACGAGTAGGAATTAAGCTTGGGGATACTGATACGTCTCCAACGTATCTATAATTTATGAAGTATTCAGCCATGTTTACAACAATTTTATATGGTTTTGGTATGATTTGGATGGAACTAATCTGGACTGATGCTGTTTTCAGCAGAACTACCGTGGTGTTGTTTTTGTGCAGAAATGAAAGTTCTCCAAATGAGCTGAAACTTTTTGATGATTTTTTTGGAACAAAAGAGACCCTCGAAGCTTCATGGGAGGCCCAGAAGGTGAAGGAGGTGAGCAAGATACACCACGGTGCGCCAGAGGGGCCTGGCTTGCCCCGGTGGGTTGTACTCACCTCGAGGCCCATCTTCGCGTGATTCCAACGCTAAAAAATCCTATAAATAGAGAAACCATCAGAAATAATCCTAGATCAAAATTTTCGCCGCCGCAAGCCTCTGTAGCCACGAAAAACCAATCTAGACCCCGTTCCGGCACCCTGCCGGAGGGGGAAATCATCACCGGTGGCCATCTTCATCATCCCGACGGCCACCATGATGAGGAGGGAGTAGTCCACCCTCGGGGCTGAGGGTTTGTACCAGCAGCTATGTGTTTAATCTCTCTCTCTCTCGTGTTCTTGAGATGTCACAATCTTGATGTATCGTGGGCTTTGTTAATATAGTAGGATCATATGGTGTTTTCCCCTCTCTATCTTGTTGTGATTTGAGTTTTTCCTTTGAGATTTTGTTCTTATCGGATTGAATACTTTTTATGGATTTGAGAACACTTGATGTATGTCTTGCTATGAATACCCATGGTGACAATGTGGTATCATATTGATTCACATGATATGTGTTTTGGCACTCAACTCGCGGATTCCCGAGGTGACATTGGGGTAATCTATGCATAGGGTTGATGCACGTTCTCGTATTTGTTTCTCCGGTAGAAATCTTGGGGCACTCTTTGAGGTTCTTTGTGTTGGATTGCATATTATGAATCTAAAATTGTTTGATGCATATCGTATAATCAACTCACGGATACTCGCAGTGACATTGGAGTATCCAGGTGACATTAGAGTTGGTTGATGTGTATCATATGGTGTTATTTTAGTACGAACTCTTGGTTAGATCGATCGGAAAGAATAGCCTGGTGTTATTTTAGTACGAACTCTAGGATAGATTGATCAGAAAGAATAGCTTTGAGGTGGTTTTGTACCCTACAAACAATTTCTTCTTATGTTCTCCGCTAGATAAGAATTTTGGAGTGATTCTTCATCGCACGTGAGGGATGGTTATATGATCCAATTATATTAGCATTGTTGAGAGATTGCACTAGCGAAAGTATGGACCCTGTGCCTCATTTTCAAGCATTGCAATACCGTTTGTGCTCACTTTTGTTACTTGCTACCTTGCTGTTTTTTATTGTTCCTATTACAAAAGTCAATATCTACTATCCATATTACACTTGTATCACCATCTCTTCGCCGAACTAGTGCACCTATACAATTTACCATTGTATTTGGTGTGTTGGGGACACAAGAGACTTTTTATTATTTGGTTGCAGGGTTATTTGAGAGAGACCATCTACATCCTATGCCACCCACGGATTGATAAACCTTAGGTCATCCACTTGAGGGAAATTTGCTACTGTCCTACAAAACTCTGCGCTTGGAGGCCCAACACGAGTCTACAAGAACAAGTTGTGTAGTAGAAATCAGAGGGAGAGGCAACAGAAGCTTCATGTTGTTTACACTTTCTAGCTTCGGCTTCAGCCTGCTAGGTCCTCTTCCTCTCTGAAGCAACTGAGGGGGCAGATGGCTTCGAGCCAGCAAAGTTTGGCGGGAAGACAATCTTGGGCACATCTTGCCTTGAAGCCACAGCTGGAGGAGTTATGGGCTTCTTCTTCATGATCAGCTTCGGATCAAGAGTGGGATGACCAAGTGCTTTCCTCTTCAATCCCTCACTGTGAGCTTGCACGGTCTTCTCAGCATAATGTTTCAGACACTCTCGGGCGCCCTTAGCAGCATCACGGTGTTTTTGAAAGTCTTCTTTCTTATCAGCCATCATCTTCTTGAAGCCCTTGATTTCCTTGACTCCAAGCTTGTCCATATGCTTCTTGAAGACAACCTTCTCATGATTGATCTTGTTCTTCTGCTCAAGAACTTTTTGCACAACTCCCAGTTCTTGGGAAATGAAGCCCTGGAATGTGATGCTGATGTCAATGGGCAGTTGAAGATCATCAATGGAGAGTGAGGGATCGCGAAACGATTCACCAATGAAGTTATTGAGGATATCGTGATTGAACAGAGTCAGGTCCTTGAAGATATCGGCCTCTTCCTGCTTGTTCTTGATAAGCTGCTCAAGGGTGCATCATCATCTACATCATCATCATCATTAGATAGGTTAATGATCTCATCATCGACTCTCAATATACTTGATGGTTTAGGGCCTCGCCATGTAGATCGCTTTGTCTTCGGAGAGTTCTGAGACACGTCTTCAGCATGCACACTGGATTCAGGAGGTGCAGATCTTATTGGCTTCACCTTGGAAGCTTTTGGTGCAGCAGCAGACTTCAGAGATTTGTCCCCCTTAGCTTTGGAAGCTTTAGTTGGTTGTTGGGACTTAGGGGAGGCAGGAGCAGTGTCTTCAGCTTGAGTATCTTCGTGAGCGGCAGAAGCGGCAGTGTGAAGAGCTTCAATATGCTCAATGTATGCTTGAAGACTATCCCATGGCCCAGTCAGATTTGGATCAGCCTCGCGAGTTCCATCTAGCCTTGGTGCATTCGGACCAGGATTGAAGTCAATGCCATAGTCCTTGTTTTGCTCTACTTAAGCCCTTGCAAACTGGTAATTGGCTTCAAACAGATCATCTACACGATACCATCAAATGCTGGAGGGATCTGGATCTTGAGGCATAGCATACCTCACCATGCAGGGGTAGAAGCTCAACCCGAGGGCGTCAGCCTTTGTCTTCAGGATAAGCTTCCTGTAGACAATGTCAGCCCATGGTGGCCTCACAACATTCTTTGCAGCATACTCAGGTGTGACAAAATGATAGTAGAGCCATTCTTCCGACCAATATCTGTGAATCCACTGCATGCGTGACTTGCACTCTCCATAAGTTTCCTCTGGATCTGACTTGTACTTCTCGTATATATCCGGAGGAAGATCTAGAGCAGTGTTTGCACGTTGTTGTCTTGCCCCTTTCTTTGAAGATTTTTCACCAGCCATAGGTTTCAGAGGACTGATTGGCTTCGCTCTGCTAATTCGAAAGGAACTGGCTTCAGGTGAGTCAAGATGAAGCTGTAAGAAGTCTGCAAATGAATTCAGACTATGAGAACCAAGAGACTCGCCCATGGACATGTACCTATGAAAGAATTAGAGATGGGACGGAAGAAGGAGAGGTCATATGCATTCTCAGAGGATTTTGAAGGTAAATCAGTTTGAAGACAATGACCTCACAGTGCGAAGACATTCACTTATAGAGAGATGTTGATTCCAGATTTGTACGAATCCGAGAATGGGTACAAGTGAGGAATCATACTAGTCATGTATCATAAGTGAAGTAACTTTGCATGTTATGAGATGTGAATAACTGAAGATAAAGATTTGGAAGTGGAAGAACAACTTCTAAAGATATTCAAAAATTTATTGGATCAAACGAACGAAAAAAAGTGAACTTTATTTACCGCACGATGAATAGACGAGGAACTGCTCAACGAGGCGAGAAGGAGGCCAAGCAGTTCGAACTCCCACACCCTAACTTGGTGGTGGAAGACAGCTACGGCAGTAGCAGTGCGAGGATGTCCACGGCTGGCGTGAGTACGGCGTCAAAGAGGTCGCGATAGCTAAGCACTTCTTCTCCGGCGACGATGGAAGCTAGCGACAGCGCTAGAGTTGCGAACACGAGAGCGATATGTGTGAAGGATATTAATGACCGCGGGGGTGAAGTATTTATAAGGAGGAGCTCGGTAGAGCAAAATTACTGTGGTTTTGGCGGGAGATCGTTCCGGCTTCTGCGGCGGTCGGCAAAGTGGATAGGGATATTAACAATGTTTTAAATTTTGGTCTCAAAATCTTCAACTGACAAGGACACAGTGAAGACAATCGACACATGTCAAGTAGAATGCATATGAAGATTTAGATAGATTGGAAAAGATAAGCACATAATAGATTAGGGTCTGATCACACTCACTTAGTTCAGAAAACAAAAATCCAGTTTGAAGACATAGCTATAAGTGAGTGGTGTTGAGGACAAATTCATATATATATAGGATAGGTAATGGAATCAAATAAAGTGCGAACATAAAACATTGTTGAAGACAAACCAAACTAAGAAGATATTGCAATAGAAGTGACGCCCAATGAAAATCTTCATGAAATTTGGTGGTGGCGTGACCCACCGTATAGGAAGTATTAGACCCAGACACGGCGCGCAATTGTCGTGGCGCTCTGAAGTCAAATTCCATGTTAATATCTTCACACTTAGAGTATACATCTTCATGAATTGAAGACATACTTTACTTCATGTGTTGTACACCTAAGTCGTCAAAATACATAAGTGTTTGGATGCATGTCCTATCACTGGACATTCGAGGATTCTAAGATATTTAGCTCACACCGCAACTTGCAAAACCTCTTCTCATCCAAAGGCTTCATGAAGATATCTACCAGCTGATCTTCAGTGTTGACGTGAATGTTGTCAATCTCTTCTTTGAGCACATGGTCATGAAGGAAATGATGCCTTATCTCAATATGCTTCGCCTTGGAGTGCTGAACTGGATTGTCAGAAATCTTGATTGCACTCTCACTGTCACAGAATAGAGGTACCTTCTTCTTGTTGATGCCATAATCCTTAAGAGTTTGCTTCATTCAGAGAAGCTGAGCACAGCAGGATCCAGCAGCAATGTATTCAGCTTCAGCAGTGGAGAGTGATACACAATTCTTCTTCTTTGAAGACCAACATACAAGTGAACGGCCAAGGAAGTGACAAGTGCCTGATGTGGATTTTCGGTCCACCCTATCTCCAGCATAGTCAGAATTGGAGAATCCAACTAGATCAAACTCTGAGCCCTTTGGATACCATAATCCTAGCGTTGGGGTGTGAGCCAAATATCGAAGTATTTGCTTCACCGCAAGGTGACGTGATTCCTTTGGTGCCGCTTGGAATCGGGCACAGATGCAAACGCTAAGCATTATATCTGTCCTAGATGCACATAAGTACAATAAAGAACCAGTCATGGAGCGGTATACCTTTTGATTGAACTCTTTACCATTGTTGTTGGAGCTCAGTTGACCATTGGTTGGCATTGTCTTCTTGCAACCCTTGTAGTCTTGCATACCAAACTTCTTTAGACAGTCCTTGAGATATGAAGATGCCATTGCGTTGTTGGTGAATTTGGAGACCAAGGAAGAATTTCAACTCTCCTATCATGGACATCTGGTATTGCTCTTGCATCATATGACTGAACTCATCACTGTATCTTTTTTCAGTGCATCCAAAGATAATGTCATTCACATAGATTTGGCAAACAAATAGTTCTCCGTCATATGTCTTCGTGAGGAGAGTGGGATCCAGAGAACCGTGTTTGAAGCCTTTGCTCTTCAGGAATTCTTTGAGTGTGTCATACCAAGCTCAAGGTGCTTGTTTGAGGCCATATAGTGCCTTGTTGAGCTTGTAGACCTTGTCAGGATGCTTTGGATCTTCAAAACTAGGTGGTTGTGCAACATATACTTCTTCTTCAATTTTTCCATTCAGAAAGGCACTCTTCACATCCATTTGATATAAGAGGATATCATGATGGTTGGCATAGGCTAGTAGTATGCGAATGGCTTCAAGCCTAGCCACAGGAGCAAAAGTTTCATCAAAGTGAATTCCTTCAAATTGTGCATATCCTTGTGCAACAAGACGAGCTTTGTTTCTGACAACTTGACCATGTTCATCTTGCCTGTTGTGGTAGATCCATTTGGTACCAATGATGTTGTGCTTGCATGGATCATGACATTTGACTAGCTCCCACGCATTATTGAGCTCAAATTGCTGAAGCTCTTGTTGCATAGCTTGAATCCATTCAGGTTCCATGAAGGCTTCATCAACTTTGGTGGGTTCCATGATAGAGACGAATGCAAAGTGACCACAAAAGTTGGTTAGATGCATAGCTCTTGATCGGGTGAGAGGATCAGGTGCATTGATGTTGTCAAGTATCTTCTCAATCTGAACTTCATTGGCCACTCGAGGATGAACAAGGCGAAGACTCTGTTGCGGCTGTGCATTATCATCACTGCCAGCAACATTGTCTTCAGTTTCAACATTATCTTTAGGCTGAGCATTGTCTTCGCGCTAAACAGGAGCTGGAATCGCAACTTCTTCTCTGTGTTCCTCGATGGGTATGATTTCTCTAGTACCCATTAGCTTGATGGATTCACTAGGAGGTACTTCATCTAGCACATTTGGAAGGTGCTATCTTTGCCAGCCGTTAGTCTCATCGAACTGCCCATCTACAGTTTCAACCACTTTGTAGTGAAAGAGGTTGAAGACTCTGTAGGTGTGTGAATCCTTTCCATAGCCAAGCATAAAACCCTCATGTGCTTTCGGTGCAAATTTGGAAGTGTGATGTGGATCCCTTATCCAAAACCTAGCACTAAATACTTTGAAATAACTTACATTTGGCTTCTTACCAGTGATTAGTTCATAGGATGTTTTCTTCAAGAACTTGCGAAGATAAACTCTATTGATGATATGGCATGCAGTGTCAATGGCTTCAGGCCACCACTTGCGTGGTGTCTTGTATTCATCAAGCATCATGTGTGCCATCTCAATGAGAGTCTTGTTCTTGCGCTCCACGATGCCATTCTGCTGGGGATTGTATGGAGCAGATAGCTCATGTGTGATGCCAAGAGTGCCAAGACAAGGGTCAAGCCCAGTGTTCTTGAACTCAGTGCCATTGTCACTATGGATGTGCTTGATCTTGACGCCATAGTTGGTCACAACACGATTGGGGAACCTTCTGAAGACATCTTGCACTTCAGTCTTATACAGGATTATGTGCACCCAAGTATATCGAGAATAATTATCAACAATCATGAAGCCATAAAGATGTGCAGTAGTAGTAAGGGTAGAGTAGTGAGTAGGGCCAAACAAGTCCATGTGTAGTAGCTCGAAGGGACGCGTAGTCGTCATGATTGTCTTCGAGGGGTGCTTGGCCCTAGTCATCTTTCGGGCTTCACAAGCTCCACATAGATGATCCTTCTTGAAATTGACACCCTCGATCCCTATGATGTGCTTCTTCTTCACAAGGGTGTACAAGTTCCTCATGCCCAGATGTCCTAGCCTTCGATGCCAGAGCCAACACTCTGAAGCTTTTGCTAGAAGACATACGGCAAGTTGTGGTCCTGCGGAGAAATCTACCATGTACAAGTCACCTCTTCGATAACCTTCGAAGGCTTGAGATTTGTCAAAAGCCATTAGCACAAGACATTGATATTTTTCAAAGATGACAAAGCATTGAGACTGACATTAGGTTGTATCCAAGGGATTCAACAAGCATCACTTTATCCATGTGTTAATCTTTGAGATAGCAACCCTACCTAGACCCAATACCTTGCTTTTCCCAGTGTCAGCGAATGTAATATGACTTTTTGAAGACGGTCGAAGAGTAGAGTCCATGAGAAGACTCGAGTCACCAGTCACGTGGTTAGTGCAGCCACTGTCTAGGATCCATTCAGTAGCTTTCGGAGATGTACCATATAGTGCAGTTAGTAGGATAATCTTCACAAAGACTGTTGTGAAGAACAAACATGTATCGATAAAGGCGTTCAGTATAGGTAGATTTCATGGAGGATATGATAGGACGATCATCAAGAAACTCATGGACGAAATAAATGGTAAGACCATTTTGACATTTATCTTGCGTCCAACAAGATTTTTCAGGTATTCAGCATTATCTTCAGAGACCAATGAGGATTAGCGTTTTGGTCCATAGCAGATGTGAAGTACTTTCATAGACTTCTAGACATCGACATGTATACATGCATGAAGATTTCGGGATAGGTAGAGTATGGAAAGAAAAACATAGTAAGTCCATTGGGGCATTTTATCTTGCGCCCCATAAGTTTCATCAGGTCTCCAACATTGTCTTCGGAGTCCAATGCTTTCCGGCTGGAGACCCAACCCTGCAAGAGAAGTTAATTCTTCTTAATCACCCACATCTGAAGGGGTGGCTTACAAGCAATGATTCTAAGCGTAGCATCTGAGAATTTTGGCTTTGAAGCCCTAGCAAATAGTTTCGCAAGGGGTGTATAGTACTCATATGAATAAGCAGAAAAATTCTTCGATTTGTGAACATAATGGTTCGAAGGATAGTGCTCATATTCATGAGTGTGGTCATTGTTTCCCTGCAAAACATTGGCGTTAGGACGACCATGCGTGGTTCTATGCCTGTGTGAAGACTTAGGACCATTTGAAGCCTTTGGTCGGGGTTTGTCTTCTTTCCTGGTGGTGTCATGATGACATTCACAGGAAGCTTTTCAAGAAGACTTTTGGAAACCCAGATCTTCTTCATAGGAGAACCATTCCTGCAGTTAGTACCAATAAACCTGGCAAACATTTCACCATCCTGATTCTTGAACAACTTATAATTGGAGTCAAATGACTTATCAATCATGATAGGGTTAGCACAGTTATAGCCAGATAATGTGGATGGATCCACTGGAGGTTCCTTTGCAGCAACCCATGTGGTTTTGGGGTACTACTCAGGTGTCCAGTATGAACCATCTACATTCATGTTCCTTTCGAAACCAACGCCCTCTTTCCTAGGGTTTCAGTTCAAGATTTGCTTCTTGAGGACACATCGCAAAGAGTTTGCTGCCCTTTGAGGATTTTGTACATGCCTGTTTCAAGCAATGTCTTCAACCTAGCATTCTCATCAGCAATAGTAGTGGTTTCCTCAGATGAGGGGTTAATGACTACATCAGCAGTTGAAGATATTGCATTATCTGAAGCATTTGAACATTCAGCAGAAGAAATAGCATTTTCACGCTCAAGGAGTTTTAAGCAAGGTGGCACAAACTCTTCCTGAGCGGAACTGATCTGTTGATCAAGTAGTGAATCATTTTTAGTTCGAAGATCATCATGAGATGCTCTCAGTTTCTCTAGATCTTGCTTCCTTTGAAGATAGTCATAGGAAAGCTTCTCATGATCAGCTGAGAGGGTTTCATGACGACTTTTAAGCTCCTCATACTTAATTCGAAGAATTTTTATGTCTTCAATTAAGGATTGAGTTCGATTCATTTCCTCGTCCAACAGGTCATCACTTTTGTCTAATAGTTTTTGAATCTTTTCCATAGCAGTTTGTTGTTTAGGTGCAATTTTAGCAAGTGTCTTATAGCTAGGTTTGGATCCACACTCAGAGTCATCTTCACTAGAGGTATCAAAGTAGGCAGCGCGGGATGTTACCTTAGCGCCTTTTGCCATGAAGCAGTAGGGAGGAGCAGATTCGTCATCATCATTGGCTTTAGCATTGGAGACGTAACCATTGTCTTCAGTGCTTAAAATGGACTTGGCGACGAATGCTTAAGCTAGAGCCAGGCTTGCCATGCCTGAATCAGACTCCTCCTCTGACTCCATCTCCGCCTCCTTTGAAGCAGACTCCTCCTCTGAATCCATTTCCTTGCCGATAAATGCACGAGCTTTGCCACACGAGCTCTTCTTGTGATATGAAGACTTTGAAGAAGACTTTGAGGATTTCTTCTTCTTCTTCTTTTCTTATTGCCAGAGTCATATTCCTTACTCTTCTTATTTTTCTTGGCTTCCTTTTCCCATTGAGGACACTCATATATGTAGTGGCCTAGCTTCATGCATTTGTGGCAGGTTCTCTTTTTGTAGTCCCGGGTGGAAGCCTCAACATTCTTCGGGTTGTATTTTGAAGGCTTTCCGAAGCAATTTTTCTTGGAGAACTTCTGGAACTTCCTCACAAGCATTGTAAGTTCCTTGCCAAAGTCTTCAGGGCCACTTGAACTATGGTCAGGGTCTTCAGATGAAGATACAACCTTTGCCTTCAAAGCACGTGATCGCTCATAGTTAGGGCCATAGATATCTCTCTTCTCAGATAGATGGAATTCATGAGTATTGAGCCTCTCTAGTATATCAGCAGGATCCAGTTTCTTGAAGTCTGGATGTCCTTGGATCATCAATGATAGAGTGGAAAACAAGCTGTCAAGTGATCTCAATAGCTTCTTAACAACTTCATGCTTGGTAATGTTAGTGGCCCTGAGTGCATGTAGCTCATTGGTGATATCAGTAAGATGGTCGAAGGTGAGCTGGACGTTCTCATTGTCAAGCCTCTTGAAGCGCGTGAAGAGATTGCAAAGAATATCGATTCTTGAGTCTCACTAAGATGAGATGCCTTCATTGACCTTGGAGAGCTAGTCCTAGACTAGCTTCGCAGAATCCAGAGCACTCACACGGCCATACTGCCCCTTGGTCAGATGACCACAGATGATGTTCTTGGCGGTCGAGTCCAGTTGTGCGAAACTCTTCACATCAACGGCGGTGACACCTTCACCGACCTTGGGAACTCCAGTCCTGATGACATACCAGAGGTCGTTGTCAATGGTTTCAAGATGCATGCACAACTTATTCTTCCAGTAGGGGTAATCAGTGCCATCAAAGACGGGCAAGCAGCGGAAACCTTGATTATCCCTGTAGTCGACATAGCTAAAACTCCAAGTGGTTAAACCGAATCACACAGAACAAGGGAGTACCTTGCTGGGATACCAATTGAAAGTGCTAGTTATCGACTAGAGGGGGGTGAATAGGTGATTTTTATGAAAGGATTCAAAAATAGGCAATGTCTTCGAAGATAGCGGAAGCAATACAAGATGTAACTACAATGGTGATTAAGATGAGAATGCATAGCAGGTGTAGACATCATACATGGATGCATGCATTGAGGATAAACACAAGAAGCATGAAGACAAATGAGCAAATAGATGAATGGATTCAGGGAATATCTTCAAATGCAGACATGCAAGCAAAGGATTCACAATATGATGTGGTAAGTAAAAGAGGGAGAGGATGGAACCAGTAGCTCGGGGAAGACAATGATTTGTTTGACCAGTTCCAACTGCTGTGACGGTTGTACATCTGGTTAGGGAGGCTAAGATTGAACTCAGAAGACCTTGCCTTCACCTTATCCCCCTTGAGCTAAGGTCACCAAGACCTCGCCCAATCACTCAGGTAAGTCTTCAAGGTAGACTTCCAAACCTTCATAGACTTCGTTCACCAGCAATCCACAATGACTCTTGGATGCTCAGAACATGACGCCTAGCCAACTAGAAGATCACAGTCTTCAAGTGTAATAAGTCTTCAGTTCACTCAGAACAGAATGTCTTCAGTGATGCTCAATCACTTTGGGCTCTAGGTGTTTTGGTTTGTCCTCGCAAGGATTCTCTCTCAAAGGCTTCAGAGGTGGGTTTCTCTCAAATGACAAAAGCCGTACACTCAACTTGGAGCAGCCACCAACTTATGGTGGAAGGGGTGGTTATTTATAGCCAGGGGCAACCCGACATGATTTGTCTGAAATGACCTTGGGTCATTGGGGAACTGACACGTGTCCAACTGTCGGAATTTGAACCCATGCGACAACTTTACTTGGGCTACAAGTAAAGCTGACTTATCCAACACAGGATCGAAGACAAAGGATTTAGGTTGAGCATCACATCAGTTTTTTGACTTTGTTTACTTCGACCCCACTTAACAGTTCAGTGGTTCCTACGACTTATGAAAGAAGAAAATGAAACTGCAAAGAAATTATGTCTTTGCATTCCATTGACTTCAAGCGAATGTCTTCACGTGTCATTATCTTCAACACGAATGTCTTCGTGAACCACCATTGTCTTCAATGTCTTCATACATTTTTACGGGTCATCTTCGATGGGTAAACGAAATCAATAGGGACTTCTACCTGTGTTCACCTGTGAATTTCACAAACCCATTAGTCCTACAACCAAGTTTGTCTTCAATACTCCAAAACCAACAAAGGATGGCACTAGATGCACTTACAGATGTGCGTATACACTGTCGGGTGGTACGTACCATAGCGCGTGGCCTTGAAATTTGGTAAATTCAACACACCCCACCGAAGGATACCAATACTCATGGTTTCGAACTTCACCAGTGAGGGCATTAATCTCTATATGTTTTTGTATGGTTTGTTCTTTGTATGATTATTTATGTTTTATTATTTCATATGCCTTGCTGGAAGAGTAGAAAGAATTGTCAGGTGATATCAGACTGGGGAAAAGAGCACACGGAGTACATGAAAGTGTGGGACGAGAGGAGGTATCGCAAAGATGGGGAGAAGATAGTGGTTGACTGGGAGGCGTACGATCGACATATGAGTTGGTATGATGATGGCGTAAAGTGTCGTGTGTGCCTGAGGCCACAGTGGATGGCAGCGAATATTGCATCACTACAGGCGGATGACCCCGAGGATGAAGCCTACAATGCCAACATCAAAGAGTCCTTCGGTGAATTTAGGGAGTATGCACCCCTAATGAATTGAGTGGTAAGTTGTGTTCAATTGCTTGGTGCCCACATTTGAAGGAGAATCTACTTTAGTCATTGTCACTAACTTATTCATGATGCTGACATTTATAGGCTTTCGAGCTGAGCAGAAGCATTTTTATGCCTCGAATGCGCTACTTTACGACCCGAGACCGCGGAATCTGACAACAAGCTGAGGGAACTGTCGAAGGTAAGTTTCAGCCTAGCCGTATGCTCGAGTAACCACATTCTTGGTACATGTCATGTTTTTGTCACTTACTTTGAGACTAGCCATAATCTAGTATAGTATTTCTCACTGCTAGATCCATAACCATAAACTTGATCCATATCATGTTTTTGTTTATTTGTTATTGCAGAAGTTCATGAAACGTTGTCACAAGCTAGTGAGCATGCTTGGGTGCGCTAGCCCAACTGATGTGCATGTTCCTGGACCATCGACATGTACCATCGCTTCATCGAGCCATGCCGGTGGAGGTTCCTCTTGTTGGGAAATGTAGTAGAAAACAAAAACAATCGCACCTATGATCACCCAAGATCAATATGAAGATGCATAATGGGTTGGGATCATGATCGTTACCGCCACCGGGTTGTAGATCGTACTTGGAGTCCCTCGAACCGTTAATGAACGATCCCTCATACCGCCCATGAATAGCCGCTTGAACTAAAGAACGAAAGCACGACCTCTCTACTTGGTTGCAAGCGTGCGACCTTCATGATCCGGCAGCGCTTCGCTGTCGAGAGCTAATCGTCGCCGGAGAATTAGAGGGAGGAGATTAGAACCACACCAGGCTTCTAATTATGAGAACACGAGGATTAGCCTAGCTGTAATTAGTTAACTAGAACCAACTAGAACTAGAACTAGAAGAACTAGAGGAGGCTCCAAAACTTGTATATGTCAAAGAGCACAAAACCTCATGTATATATAGGTTTTGGGGAGAGGGAGGGCTGCCACCAAGGAGGGAAGGACCCTCCTTGGTGCGCCAGCCAAGGGGAGGAGTCCAATCTCCTCCCCAAGTAGGATTCGCCGCCCCACCTACATGGAAAGGGGGCGCCACTTCCTTTTGGGCTTTGGTGGCCCAATTCTCTTTCTTCGGTTTGACCTTTTTAGGCCCGTTGATATGTAAGTTAAATATAAAATGTTCTAAATACTTCTAGACCATTCTATATATTTTTAACATCCCCGAAAACATTTTCACCTATATATAATTTATCGGCAATACCCGGTATTGCCCGATATTCACCGAAACCCTTCCGGTGACCCCGTAACGCTTCCGGATCCTCTCGGAACTATTCTGGATATTAATTAAATAATTCCACAAATATATTCTCATCACTCCCTTCCTACTAACACTCAGCAGATCGTGATTGTCTTAAGCTTGTGACCCATAGGTTTGGTAATTCATAGACATGAACGAAACCGTTCGTTCAATGACTACAGCGGGACCGTGGACGTCCATACCGATCCCTATGAGTATACAAATGATATTCGAGTGAACCTTTGGTTATCATGTGATGTTCCCTTTGCTTCGCGATACTTCACAAAACCCGGGATGCATCGGTACCCTCCTAAGTCATGACCATACTCACTATACCAAAATCCTCGTTACCGGTTTTGTTCTTCTTTCTCGTTATTGTTTTTCGGCATCCCCGTGATGAAGTCACCTGTGTCTGGCCAGATGATGATTGATGCTGTCACACCGAGATGGCCCTGAGAATATCTCTCCATCATCGGAGGAGCAAATCCCACTCTTGAGCTATCCGGCCACTTGTTAAACTTTTCGATGAACCTACAGGTTGTCGTTATGATCACCGTGCTACAGATGATGTTTGAGCAACCCAAATCCCATTATACGGTAAGAAGTGACAACGATACTCTCATGGTCTAAGGAGCAAGATCACACGTTAATACTCTGTGTTATTACAATTGAATAGAGACAATATTAATCCAATTCACAACAAACAAGTTTGGATCGATTCAATATGATCGTTCTTCCAACGTCATAATCTCAATGTTATTTTAGGACTATCGTTACAGTTAACAATATCCTAAGATCCAAAAAACGTGATCACCAACAACACTTGAGCTAGTCCGAGAGGCAATACTAGGAACCTTTGATTTAACAGTTTATCATTCCACGCGTGCATATGAGTTTTCCACTGAACCACGTATTCCAGGATCATAGCAGTTATGACATGAAATATAAACTCTTAATTATGAATATGAAAATATAATAATACAAATATTATTGTCTCTAGGGCATATTTCCAACACCTGTAGCCATGCCGCCTCGTCCCCTCGCATTGTTGAGGAGGACGAGGAAGATGAGGAAGAAGAGGATGAGGAGCAAGCCAAGGGAGAAGCTGAGGGAGAAGAGGAAGAGGGTGGCAAGGAGGAGTACGACGAGGATGATAGACCTCCACTCACTCAACCAACCCTGGACAAAAGGGGGGAAATAACCAGAAAAGCAATGGAAGAGTCCATCCCCGTTTTAGCGTTCTCGTCGCGTAACAACAACGCAAGAGACTCGCTCGAAGAGTGACTTTGCAAACTTTGATTAAGTTTATATAAAAAACTATTTATATCTACAATCATTGTTGAGGAAATCATTAACTGGTACCTGCTCGGTTGACTGGCGAGTAGGGGATTAATAGGCTAATCGGCAAGTTGATCGACCATTTAATCAATTAATTGGATGATTTATCAGTTTATTGGCTACTCGGTGACCCTATGAGTAGGGATTAATTGGCAAGTTAACTGATTAATCGGACGATTTCTTGAACGGGGTCTACAATGCCAAATATATTACGTATGATACTACATCTTATGGTGAATCTAACATATATGTTTGACATTCTAGATTTAAATATTTTCTCCATAAACTTGGTCAAAGTTTATGAGGCTTGACTTTTCAAAAAATTTATATGAAGTACATTATGGAACGGAGGGAGTATGATGTTTTGGATACAATACCTATACCCCCCTATCGCCGAGGTCGACGGCGGTAGGGTTGCACTGCCTACCGCATATTTTTTTCCTCCCTTGCAACATTACGGGTTTTCGGGTTTTTTTGGGGGGGGGGAGTAGGGGGGACGGGTGTTCCACCATACCGCCAGACTCGTTGGCGATAGGGTTTACCATGCTACCTCCAGGCTCGTTGGCGATAGGCCGTTAAGCCATGTCAGCCACACCCAATGGCCACCGTTGACTACGGTTAACCCTACAGACAGGGCCCCTGGCGGCAAGCAGTTATACCTACCGCCATCGATTCTTATGGTAGAAAAAGGGTCAGATCCCGATTTTTTTTAAACCAGAGTCAAATCTTGCTTAACTTTTCCAAAAGAATCAAAAATTGGCGCCTGCTGACAGCAAACTGAATCCGGTAGTACTCGCAATGATTTTCACAGTAGGGTCTTGGCCCCTTCCATTGATCCTCATCTACAAGGCCGACTATTTATTTCCGCGGCAGCAGGGTGGGGAAACACAACAGAAACTGTCGTTGCCCTAGCAACTCACTCACAAGTGACAAGCCTACCTTTCCCCACTCTTCTCCAAGCCCCGGAGGTAAAGAACTGTGGCGACCCAAAAACCCTCATTTTTCTCTCCCTCCTTCTTCCTCATTAAGCAGCACTTTCTATCGTGTGAGTCAGATCAGGGCATTTCGTTGTGCTTCCTCTGCTCCCGGATTCTGCTCTGCTTCTTGGTAGGGAGGGTGCGATCTTGACGACCCAAGCGCATCGATCTCCTCCTCTATTTTTTTTCGTTTTTCGTTTTGTGTTCTTCTTCTCCCTCTCAGCTTCTTCGTTTGATGTTAGTAGTTTCTAGTGCCGGGTATTTGCGCGTCGTCGAGGTCCTCAACCCACACCGCCTCCCTTGCGCAATTTCCCCCTTGATTCTTTCTTCTTGCTCTGTTGCCTTTACCCTCTCTGTCTTTTTGTTTTGTTTTGTTTGAAAAAACCCTAATGTCGAGGATGGATTTTGCCCTGTTTTTCTCCACACGCTGTCTCTTTCTTATGTCTGGTGCGACGCTCCAGAGTCTAGTCGTTCTCGATCTCTATCCACTGCAATTTTCTTGTAATTATATATAAAACTAAAAAGAATGGGAAGTTACTGCAGTTTAGTCTTTTGGATGGGTGCTTGTACTAGCTGCTCCCAGATATCTTTCTCTCGTTGGAGTGTAGCACCAAATCTTACCCGGGTGTTTTTTGCCTAGTTTTCTCCTTGCATAATCAATTAACAACTTTTTCATGGGTGCTTGCTGCTGAAATTGCTGAACTTTTTGTGTGGTATGAGTAGGATCATAGAATTTTCTGCCGATTGCTTGTCCAATCAAATTATATAGCAAGAAACATACTGTTGCAGTCTTTACTATCTTGCCAATGTCCAACTAACCGTTCCTGTACGCTATTGTCTGCTGATTTGCAAAGAGCGTACACCCATTATGCATCCAAAATGTTTAAGACTCAAACATGCAAGTGGAGCTTTAGTCAATGCTTAGGGTCATGTAGGCACTCCCTCATTGGTTCTGGTTTATGTCCTTCCTTATATATACCTCTTCCCTGCCTCATTAATCACTCCACACTGTCATTTGAACCTATCCTAGTACGAGCCAAGCATTCTTTCTTGTCTTGCATACTTCCTGACTTGCAGTCTTCTACTGTAGCTTTGCAATAAACATGTTATCAAGAATTACTTCTATATTCGATATTGTTCTATATGATGTGGTTAATATTGGTAGTTTTTTGGCTTTCTTGTTTTCTGGAGTTCTAGCCAAAGCTCTTATAGTTGTTGTATTATGTATGCTAGTCATATCTCAAGCCTTGTAAAGATTATGAACAAATAGTTGCTATTTTTCGTGTGTGAGTGGGAGTGGGACCATAGAATTGTCACCGACTGCACATTAATCGATTGGAATCAATAATGATTGCAAGAAGCGCAGTTGCAGTCTTTAGCATCTTACCATTATCTAATCTACCTGTTCTGTACGAAGTTGTCTCCTTTACAAATAGCCTAAGCCATTGAAAGTGATTCATATGTTCTTAAGTTAGCTCGAATGCCCAAGTGGGCGATTAGTGAGTTGCTTAGGATGCGTATACGCTTGCTGATTGGTTTCATTGGTCTCCATCCAAGTGGATACAGATAACAATGGGATAATTGAACAGGCTGTAGACCTGTAGTGCGCCCTTGCTTATAAGGTGCATTGCAGATGCCTGCATTCCTTGTAAAAATCCACCATGTTTCTAATTTGGCCCTATCCTTTTACCAGCTGAGCATTTCACTTTTGCCTTGCCAATTTAAATTTCGACTCAGGCATGTTCTGTCGCATTCTTCCATTGATTGTTAGTATTGTTTTCAAGAATTGTTAGTTCTTTTGCTGTCCTGTTCTTGTGGCGTTCTACAGAAAGATCTTATAGTTATTTATGTTCATCTCTGCAGCCTTGTAGATTTGTACAAACAAATTAAATCATTTTGCTCAAGTAAGTTGGAGATCTAAGTTTTGTTCACTGAGAAAATGAAAATCAAGCATCAGTAAAGCTGGATTTCGAGTAAATAGCTTTCTTTGGGTATATATCTAGGTGTTTAGAGGCACACCTGTTTGTTTTCTTGGTCGATATGAGCATCATGCAACTTCTGAATGAGTTAATAAAGTGTTTGAACTTCCGCCTATCTTGAGTCTAGGGATACTTGTTGATTTAATCATGTGTGAAGCATTTATTGCCATGTAGTTGCTATTGGTGATTTAGTTTTGGAAAAAGAGTTAATGGTATTATGCATATCATCATTGTAGACATCTTTCTTATTACTTTGTTGATCTTATGATATATGAAATATCCAGGTGCTACCGGAGGTGATCGGAAGCCTGCAGTATGGGCAATCTGTTCTGCTGTGTCCAAGTTGATCATGTTGGATATTATGATCTTAAAGACTAAACTGTAGCCATTATGTTTTAATATTGAAGATAAAGCTTAAGTGCAAAATATCTGATGTGCTACAGTGGCAAATAGTAGGGCGGTGCTACAGTGCCTACCTACTCTGATGAGCTGCCCTGATCAGGGGTAGGTCATCAGCCAACTCATGGTGTGGCCCCCCCTGGTGCACAGTGCTATTCATATGAAGATAAAGGAGAAGAGAATAGAGCAGCTACATGGGTTAGTTCTGGCTACTACTGCACTAAGCCTATTCCTCTCTTTCTCACAAAAATACTAAAGGAAAGGGCTACTGATCAAGCCTACACTGGAGCACTGGGAAGGACCTCTCACAGCTATCAGATTGACTTCTTGGTGTTGTTGAGCTAAAGAAAGGAGATGGCAGGACCTGCAGATCAAGGTATGCTTATCTCCTAATTATGTTTGTGGCTCAAACTTGTGCTAAATGATCCTAGAGCAATTCAACAATGGCACCAGAGCCTATAGCATCGAGTTTGGGCCCTATCTAGCTAAGGCTATGCTTGTTCTGTTCAAGATCATGCTTGATCTGATTGATCAAGCTAAAGTTTTAAAGGGTTCATCTTGTTTATGCTTAAGATCAAGTTGTTCTTGATATTTAAGCACAACTTGAATTTATGTGAGCCATATATATGATAGATCAGACTTGATCTGTTGCAATTAAGTTAAAGACATCAAGCTGTCCTTTATGATTGAGCTTGTTTTGAATCTATTTAAGCCCTATAAGAAACAGTTCAATTTTGATCTGTTGTATTTAAGTCAAGCTCATACTAAATATCAAGCAGTTATTCCTGTCCATGCTTGATCTAATGATTTAGCCCAAAATTTCTAAAGGAACTAGCCCTAACAGATCATGTGATAGTAAAGGGTTTCATTTGATGACGAATTAAAAGGGGATTGAAGCCTTATGAAAAATCCCCAACTTTCAGAAACCCTAGCTGAAGAAATCCTTTGATTACCCCTGTTATGTTGCTATGGTTTCAGCTCATGTTATGAATTAAAGGGGAAATGAATTAATTATGTGTGAACACTAAAGAATTTTCCAAAAACTGAAACCTTAGCTAAAGACATTACATGATTTGCTCCTGTTTTTGATGCTTTCATTTGGTTAAAGTATGAACTAATGTGGGGATGAGCTGATTCGATAATGATGCCAATCCTAAGGCTGCTTCCCCAATTTTCTTCTGATTAAAGATGTTGTGGTTTCGGTCAAGTATGAATTGAAGTGGGGATGAGTTAATTAAGCAAATCCTAAGGAAAATCCCCAAATCCCGAAACCCTAAATCAAGAAATTCCCCAAAATTGGGTGAACCCTAGCACAAATCCTAATGTTTAAAGAACAATGGATGCTCACCTGAAGGACTCCTCGTCGTTTGCAAGTGCGGCGGCATTGGAACCACCACCTGATGCCTCAAGGTGCGCCTGGGCTCACACCCAAGTGGTTTTGCATCCGCTGCTTCGGCCGGTGGTTGCTGCTGCTCTCCCCACACTAGTCGTTGGGGGTGGGCGCTGCCTCGCCGGTTTTGACACCGCCCGCTATCGCTGCTGTATGGGGATACCTGTGCGCGCGGCTGTAGTGCGGGGATGCGTCGTCAAGCACCGCTCGACGGAAATGCACGCTGGCCAAAGCTGCACGCAACCCCGACGAGAGGAGTTCAACGACGCTGACGCCCTTCTTCTTCCGCTGCGGCTGGGTTGGCCGCTCGCTCTCGCTCGTGCCGCCGGGTGGGGAGCAGGTGGAAGGAGGAGAATGGCTAGGGTTCGTAGGGGCTGTGGACTGCGAGTTGTCTTGCTCGCTGCAGCTGGGCCGGGAGGCCGTTACGGCCCAGGTGGCTGGTCTGGTGCCCAGGGGATTAGGGAGGAGCTGACTGGGCCGGCTAGTATCTAGTATTTTTCCTAGCCAGCCCAGCAGTAACTTATTAGCCCGAAAAAAAAACTTACGTTTTTTGATGGGGCTAAAGAAAATCTCTGTTAAGGGTAGAAATAAACTCAGGAAAACACCAAGTATTTTTCCTAATAATGTTCACATTTTATGCAATAAAGTGAGGGCTAAATTGATGTATAAATTATTATGATTATTTTGGGCAATTTAATTCTTTAGGTATTTTTAATTCTTGTTATATTTTTATACGTCATGTCATGCCATGTTTAAATTATTTATGTTAATTAATTATGTTTAGTTAAATTTTTCTTCATGGCATTTTATTTTAATGTTGAACATTATTATGATCATTATGGCATAATGTTTCCACCGCGAAATAATTTTATGATACTATATTGTATTTAATGTTTTCTCAGGCAATTATGTTATGATTAATTATTTCAAGGCATTTTATTATGTCTTGATTAAAGAATGTGCTTCTCGAATCAGTCTCTTATTAGAGAGCTTTAAGTTTCAACCTTAATGTGGCCTCAATTAAATAATGTTTTGAGCAACTAAATTTAGTTGGGGCCTTTATGCTCTTTATGAGCAATTATGTCAATTATGATTATTGCCCTAAAATGACTAAAGGCTGTTGCTCAAAATATCATAATGTGCTATTTTGAATGAGGCCTTTTATGATAATAATGTTCCCCAAAGTTCAATCAATGATTGATTTAAAGAAATTAAGTGGCTTTTGATCTGAATTATGATTAATTTTTGGGCATAATGAATACCTAATGGTCACTTTTCATGGTTATATTTAACCAAACCATGGATTGTCATAACTTATTGCCCACTAAAGAATTTTGTCCTTAAAGCCATGAATATCTAATGATGTTGTTTATTAAATGTCTCTGATTAATTAAGGGTGGTCTGTATTTACCATTCTGGCCAAAGCTGATTGGTAGGTACATGACTGCAAAATTTTATTGCTCTTGTCCACGTCTGACCAAAGTTCATGTGGACTAGTTCAATAAAAGAAAAATAAAGAGACATGATTTTAATTAAGTGTGGTTGATGTTTGTCATCCTGGCCAAAGCTGGTTGACGAATATCTGACTGCAAAAATATTTTACTGCTCTTGCTCATTTCTAGCCAAAGCTGATGTGAGTTGGATCAGTAAAAGAAGATGGAAGAGGCCATAAAGTGTGACTGGTGTTTGTTATTCTGGCCAAAGCTGATTAATGAATACTTGATCACAAATTTTTGTTGTTCTGATGCACTTCTGGCCAAAGCTGATGTGAATTAGATCAACAAAAGAAGTTTATGATCTAGGAAAAGAATTCTTATGCAAAAAGGCTTTTGGACAAAATTTTGTAATAGGCCACGAATATTAAAGTACTTTTGGGGAATTGAACTAAAGACATAAATCAATTAATTAATTATTAAGTTGTTGTAGGCTTTATACTTACAATTGACTTGTTTGCTTCCGCAATTAAGTGCCTCTGATTAATATTATGATTCATGGTTATATCTATATAAAGTTATTATAGTTTTAGTTATAGCCATAAATTATTTAATTAATTCCAAAATCAATTAATTCTCGAAGCTTTAAGCTTTTTTGATCATCATCATGATCATTAAGTCATCTCCAATTAAGTAGGAATCAAGGGGAAACTTTGGTTGGAGACTTAATGTTATTTTGGGATAAGTTGTGGCACGTGAATTCATTTTGACCAAAGTTGATTGGATTCATGTGTCATTTCCCGAGAATTAATGTTTACATGAAGAATTATGTTTTACATGATCACTATTAAAATTTTGTGATCATATGTTTATCCCTATTGTTAATGTTTTCCAATTCATCCGTAAGTTTTTCGGCTGATTTAATGCTTCTCATAAGTAATGATTTAAGTTTATGAATATATATCATTGTTTCATGAGGCCATGCATAATGAAAATTTAATGAGCTCCCATTAAAGAAATTTTGACTACTAAGGCATTGACAAGAATTTAATAAATTTCTTGTCTATTAATATCAATTGGGAACAAAACCCAGTAAAGATCTGGGGGAGTATGCCAGTAAGAATCTGGGGGAGTAATTCCCTAGTTCAATTATAACAAAGTTATTCTTGGCATTAATGATGCAGTTTGAAAAGTTTTTTTAATTTTTTTAAAAACTTATGAGATCATAACGATCTTAAAATACTCAAGATTTAAGGCTTGAGTCATAATGAATTAACGGAGATTTTGAGTTCACTTTATTATGTTATTCAGAATAAAGTTTATAAAGTGGACTAGAATTAAGGTCAAAAAGGATTTGTATCCATAAGAAAATTGGATACTATAAGTATGATATTATTATGGCCTCATGGACCAGAATTTTTTGAGGTGAAGTTTTAAAGTTGGACTGGAGGTTAATGTTAAGGCTAATGGAAGTTTTCTGTTAGCATTCAATGAAGTCTTGTATCCTCCATTCCTATAATGTGACTTATGTTATTTCTAAGACTTCTCCTCTTAGAACAGAATATTTATTATGGAAGTTTGTCGAAATGTTGAGCAGTAGCTCCGTCCACATTTCAAGGGGGAGCAATTGAACTTCCGAGGTACCGAGGTACATTGATATGTTTAAAATTCCACTTCTTACTTTCTGTCTTTTAAGTAATGCTAAGAATTATGAAATTATGGCTAAGAATTATGAATGAAAGTTGAGCTTTTGTTAAGTACCACTTTTATTCAAATTTCTGAAGTTTCCATCCCTTAGGAGTATTGTTATTATTATTACCTCAGTGCATGATGGTTATGGTGATTAAGAACAATTTGATTGCCCTTTTAATATTAATGGCATATATATTCCCTCTAATGTTTATGCCATATTATGTGATAAATTTCACATAAGTTTTTTCTCCTAAGCAAGATAAAAGATTCAATTGTGCTCTCCATAATGATTCTCCTAAAGCACCAAAGGAGGATAATGAAAATTATGATACTCGAAAAACTAAAGGGAGAGCAGTTGAATTATAAGGGCTTTATGGTAATTAAGAGCTCCACTGTTGACACTATTAAAGGAGCTGTTCCTGACTCCCAGATCGCCAAGGTAATCCCTGGCAAGAGTTTCTATTAAAGTGTAAACAACGCGTCTTGTTAAAAGACTTGCTGGAAAAGAATTAATGTGAATGGGTGTTTGAGGGAATAAATTATGAAAAGGTGAAATGTGATCACTATTTTAGAGATGGAATCTCATAAAGTTTCTCCTTTTGCATTATAAAGGAATTAATTGTGTTAATTAATTAGTTTTAAGACATTCAGTATCTGACAGTGGTACAAAGCTCAATAAGAAATAATCTTAATCAGGAATTTATGATTGGTTAATATTATGTTTATTGACCATAAGCAATAGGGATATTGCATAAGACCTGAGGTTTTCCCTCAGGATAGTAAATTAATCTTAGTGATATTCTTCATGTTCTAAAGATTCACTAAGATTAGTCCATAAAGGGGGTATTGAAGTTCATTCTAAAGATTTATGATTACTCCCTCAAGGGCGATAAGTTTTCTTCTTATATTGTTACTAATGTTTAAGGTATTATGTGCCCTTTAAGTTTTGAGACCGGGATAACTGACAAACATAAGTCCAGGGCTGGACCCCTGGAAAATTATTAAGAAAAACCTTGCCTTGTTGGCATAAGCACTAAAGTAATGATGTGTGATACATCACACTAAGGGATTGCATGCTTATGTTTTAAGATATAAGGTGACCACCAAGTTGTGGACCGTTAAGATAATTGGCAAGGTGTGAATTTACGAAAGTTTTATCCACAAAAATTTCACCCTTGCGGGGGAGCTATATTGTGGAATGGCTTTACCCAATTTTCTTAAGGCATCGTCAAGGATGCAAACTAAAGTTGTGGCATGCTCTTTATTCCCTAAGCCTTTAAAATATGGATTCATGTCCCTGATCCATATAAATTTAAGAATAAGGAGTTTTCTTAAGAAATTCATCCCGGAACTAACTATGTAAGAGTGCAGAATACTCAAGTAACATGTCAAAAGGTATCTGTCAGACCTATGACATTGTGAAAGATTAATTCCAGAATCAAATATATTCAAGGCCTTGATGAATTAAGTTTCATGGCTCGACAAATAAGTATTAAAACTAAGGCACAAGTGTTGAGCATCACTTAAGTCTAATGTCTTGATGATTAATTCATGAGTGTTATGCTAAGGTATTAAAGCTAAGCATTATATTTCAAGAGGCTTGCCTTCTAATGTTGCCGGCATAAAGATCAAATGGCAGCCTATTATTAAGGGACAAATTATGATTCTGGAAACAAAACATATTTCTCTTCTTTTCAAAAGTGCGCGCATAAGGATATGCACACGAATATATGAAGAGAAACTGCACTCTTGGGACCATTGCAACTCCATCTTGCCACAAACATAAGGGGGTTTGTTTCTTTGACGGAATGATGTACTGTGGTCAATTAGATCAATGGTACTTAACTGACCATTGAATTTTATTGACTCTGTATAAGTTCCAACAAAGGAATGAGCTCATAAGTTTTTCAAGTAAGAATTAAGATTATGGAGCTCCTAAAGTTAAATAAGTTCCATTTCGAGATGAGGTGGTATATTGTAGTAACCGGGTTCTGCGGTACTAATTGACCGTTGCAATCCTTTTATCTCGTATACCATTTTATTTAGAAGTGGGCTTATGAGTTTAGCCTTACGATCAAGGGGGAGAATGTTGGATATTATGATCTTAAAGACTAAATTGTAGCCATTATGTTTTAATAATGAAGATAAAGCTTAAGTGCAAAATATCTGATGTGCTACAATGACGAACAGTAGGGTGGTGCTATAGTGCCTACCTACTCTGATGAGCTGCCCTGATCAGGGACAACTCATCAGCCAACTCATGGTGTGGGCCCCCCCCTGGTGCACAGTGCTATTCATATGAAGATAAAGGAGAAGTGAATAGAGCAGCTACATGGGTTAGTTCTGGCTGCTGCTGCACTAAGCCTATTCCTCTCTCTCTCTCACAAAAATACTAAAGGAAAGGGCTACTGATCAAGCCTGCACTAGAGCACTGGGAAGGACCTCTCACAGCAATCAGATTGACTTCTTGGTGTTGTTGAGCTAAAGAAAGGAGATGACAGGACCTGCAGA